>JANHGO010000002.1:26084807-26150971 GCA_024606505.1 Aquila spilogaster
TCCCCAAGCCTGTAGCGCTGCATGGGGTTGTTGTGACCCAAGTGCAGGACCCGGCACTTGGCCTTGTTGAACCTCATGCAGTTGGCCTTGGCCCATCAATCCAGCCTGACCAGATCCCTCTGTAAAGCCTTCCTACCCTCGAGCAGATCAACCCTCCCTCCCAACTTTGTGTCATCTGCTAACTTACTGAGGGTGCACTCGATCCCCTCATCCCGATCATTGATAAAGATATTAAGCAGAACGGGGCCCAATACTGAGCCTTGGGGAACACCACTTGTGACCTGCCGCCAACCACAACCCTTTGGGCTCGTCCATCCAGCCAGTTTTTCACCCAGCAAAGAATACAATTAATTCCACTTGACCCAGATTATAGTACCTCTTTGTAAGTTGGGATGAGACGTTCAGTTGGGTATCTACCTCTTAAGGATAGATACTGGATAAACAACTAGTGCAGGGCAGTAGTTATCAAAAGCTGTTCAGAGCTGTACATATGACTGTCTCTTAAAGAAAAGACACATTCTTGCTGAGGGGAAATCTTAGCCTTATAAATACTGACAGGTATTTTTATTATAGATGAAAAGTAAAGGTAAACATATGCATTCAGTTAAACACGTTATCCACTAGATGGCCACCTTTAAAAACTTTAGTCTCCCTTAACGTTGAAAAGAAAGGACGAGAATGTGTTACTTTTTTTTTTTCTCGAGACCCTGTAGTACTATAATAATATGTAAAGCAGCTTTAGCAAACCTCAATCTAGATTCCAAAAAGCCACTTAAGTCTTCCCAATGCAGACTTTGATGTTCTGATCAATCTTTATGAAACTCTAGTTCAGTTTCTTTTGTTTAGCTGAAACTAAGCCTTGTGCAAGAAATCTACAGAGCCTTTTAGAATCAAAACTGTGTAGTCAAAGACAAATGTCTCATCCTGTGTAGTATAGCTGAAGTCCTTATATCAGATGAAGAACCAAATAGTCTGTAACATAATGTGGAGCACCTGTTTGCTGTAGTGAGTAAGGCAAGAATGCAAATCACAGAAGAATATGTAATTTAATAAAAAGCTGAGAGAAATAAACAAGACTTAATGCCTCTTCCCATGTAGCACTGGCAACTTTCAAATCGGCTGACTAGTTTGCATTTGGGTAGGGGTGAATTACTGGGTCATAAGTCTCTGACCTACTGGAAAAGCCTGCCTTGTTTAATAGCTCTAAGTATAGAGTAGACTTTGTTAAAGCTGGGTAGACTCCTGATTTACAGATTACTGTAAAACGGTAAAGCTGGCTTTGAATAAGGGAGGCAAGTTGAGATTTTCAAATTATAAATGCCTCTTCTGCTTTCAAGCAGAATTTCAGATTGTTTCAGTTAAGAGCAAAATAATTCTGCCCTAGAGACTCCTTTACCTCTGCATGCTTTTGCACTGTATTAAAATGCAACCCCTTGATAGATACTATTGTTAGTCTGAAAGCAGTATAGTACTACATATAGTGCATATTCTATCTGTTGAGCTGCGGTGAGCTTCCAAGCACCAACTCCAGCAGTGCTGTCCACATAGGAGACAACCTTGATTTATATATAAGTTCCCTAAGGTGACTGTGATCCTCAAAACAAGAATTGATCTAGTATAGAAGTTGATTAATGAGGGGCAGAACCAAGTTTTGTTTTTTTTTTTCAATTATCGTAATAGTAGGTCCTTCATTTTTTTCTTCTGTTTTGCTTTTTAAAAAAAAAAAAAAAAAAAAATTATGTGTAACCTTTTTGCCCCCACAGTATTTACATAATATTCTCAAGGCCTGGTAACTCTAAATTTAAATGGCATCTAGTTCTTCTCTGAGTGCAGCTGTGTTTGCCAGACCTGAAAAGTTGGACTTCATCTTGTTTCCTTTCTAGCTCTTGCCTAACTGTGACTTCATAAGCAAGCAGGATTTGGTTTGCAGTTTAAATGGTTTTAGAACTGTCTTCAGCTGTCCTTCAACAGTCAGCTTCCAGAATTCTCCATATTTTAATAGCCTACTCTGTGCAACACTGAGATAATACTCAAACTGCCTTTTATGGTGTGGATGGTCACTGTTCTCTTGGAGACTATTCCCAAATGGGTCAGTCTGAAAACAGTGTGGCCCTAAAGGAGGCAAGAAAAATCTCTTGCTCCAGAGAGCTTGAAAGGACTGATTTGGGCTGTAATTACTGTGGTGGTTTGACCCTGGCTGGATGCCAGGTGCCCACCAAAGCCATTCTATTGCTCCCCGTCTCAGCTGGAGAGAGGAGAGAAAATATAACAAAGGGCTTGTGGGTCAAGATAAAGACAGGGAGAGATCACTCAACCAATTACCGTCATGGGCAAAACAGACTCGACTTAGGAAAAATTAACTTAATTTATTGCCAATCAAATCAGAGTAGGATAATGACAAATAAACCCAAATCTCAAAACACCTTCCCCCCCACCCCTCCCTTCTTCCTGGGCACAGCTTCGCTCCCGGATTCTCTACCTACCCCACCCCCAGTAGTTCAGGGGGATGGGGAATAGGGGTTACGATCAGTTCATCGCACATTGTCTCTGCCACTTCATCCTCCTCAGGGGCAGGACTCCTCACGCTCTTCCCCTGCTCCAGCATGGGGTCGCTCCCACAGGAGACAGTCCTTCACGAACTTCTCCAATGTAAGTCCTTTCCATGGGCTGCAGTTCTTCACAAACTGCTCCAGCATGGGTCCCTTCCACAGGCTGCAGTCCTTCAGGCACAGACTGCTCCAGCGTGGGTCCCCCATGGGGTCACAAGTCCTGCCAGAAAACCTGCTCCATGGGCTCCTCTCTCCACAGATTGGCAGGTCCTGCCAGGAGCCTGCTCCAGCACGGGCTTCCCATGGGGTCACAGCCTCCTTTGGGCATCCCCCTGCTCTGGCGTGGGCTCCTCCATGGGCTGCAGGTGGATATCTGCTCCACCGTGGACCTCCCTGGGCTGCAGGGGGACAGCCTGCCTCACCATGGTCTTCCCCAGGGGCTGCAGGGGAATCTCTGCTCCGGTGCCTGGAGCATCTCCTCCCCCTCCTTCTTCACTGACCTTGGGGTCTGCGGGGTTGTTTCTCTCACATGTTCTCATTCCTCCCTTCAGCTGCAGTTTCTGTGTGCCCTGCAACTTTTTTTCCCCGTCTTAAATATGTTGTCCCAGCGGCGCTGCCGCTATCACTGATGGGCTTGGCCTTGGCCAGCGACGGGTCCATCTTGGAGCCGGCTGGCATCGGTTCCACAGGACACAACAGAAGCTTCCAGCAGCTTCTCACAGAAGCCACCCCTATAGCCCTGCCCCCCACCAAAACCTTGCCACACAAACCCAATACAATTACCATTCATCTTGTTTTCAGACTAACACAGCTTTTGATGACAACTGAACGACAGAAGCATGCTTTAAAGGGAAGGATGTCTCTAAGGGAATAAAATGTTTTGCAACTTCAAAACTATAGGCAGCACGAGTGACAAAATTACTTCTTTAGTCTCCTATCTACATTACTATGCATATGGGTTTAGTATAAGACTGCTACTGTCAGATGACTTGTTTCTTTCTATGCCTGACTAATGAGGTGCATAGCCAGGTTGGGCCTCTGAAATCTAGTTTTGTAATTTAGTATATAGTGGCCAGGTTTGCTAACAGCAGTGAAACTGTCACTTAATTTTGTATTCCAACTATTTTAAGGTTGTAAATGGTTACGTAAGGGAGTTGGTTTACCTGTGAACACTGCACGCTGTCTTGCAGCCACTGCCCAAGCACCTTACTGTATTGTAGATACTAGCCTCTGGCAAGTTTTAGTACTTTTCATTTTCCAAAGATTGCGTAGCAGCCTGCCAACTGTTAACAGCTGCCTAAATACAAGGGGCAGAAACCTAGTAACTTGAACTTTCTGGCTTATTCTTTGCATCTAACTTTCTTCTTGGGGATGTTTTTGTTCTCTTGTTAAATGCTCTTTGCCTCTCTAGCAGGACTGTTATCTTGCTGTTGCATGCTGTCCTTTGCCTTAAGGCTTTCAATATCTGTTATTGTAGTAAGGGAGTACCTCAGGTTTCACTTTAATGGCCCAGATGCACATCATTGTGGTGGGGAGTGACTCCCTTAGATCTAACTGCAGAATGTTCTTTCCTAGGAAGTATTACTTCCCTGTGGTGGGATCCTGTTCAACGGCTGCTCTTCTCAGGTGCCTCTGATCACAGCATTATCATGTGGGATATTGGTGGAAGGAAGGGGCGAACACTGCTTCTCCAGGGACATCAGTATGTAATGGTGTTGTATTTTTCCTACCTGTTCTGTAATGAACACAGTCCCAGGAAGACTAAATAGCATGGCAAGATACTTGAATCTTTGTCAATAATGGAGAAAATAACTTTTTGCAGAACTCTGAAGACTTTGAGGGGGAAGAAGGATAATCAGTACTAGGAAAGCATTACAGATAAATCTTTTTTTTTTGTTGCTCATGTTTGATACTTCTAAACCATGGGTAATGAGAAAATAACATAAAAGTAGGTTATAGAAAGAGGTGGGTAAAAATCTCGAATAATCTTGCTTGGACTTTATGTAAAAGTTGCATGCTTCTGTATTGTAAATACTTTGGTGAGTTGCCTGTGAGGGCTGGGCTAGAAACTTAATGTATAAGCATGTTCATGTACCCATCTAGAATAAGCTTCAATGTGTTCCTGTTCTCTGTCTCTTTGCATCAGTGAGGCAATAAACTGATCGGATAAATTACAGGGGTGGGTCTCTAGACTTCAGAAAAGCATGTCACATCTCCACTGTTCTGTGGATTAGGTAGTTAGTTGTCTGTATTTAATCAGCTATTTTTACAGACACACAACACTAGCTGCCATTTTTAAATCTAGGGCCTTAATTCAGTCTGACAGGCAGTTCACTGCTGAAGATATATTCTACTTAGAAATTCAGTGGTAGCAGAGATCTTGTTTATGTTTAAAGATGTATTTGTATAGTGCATTCTCCTCTTGTCTAATTCCATAGATGCCTCCATCCACCTTTGATCAAGACTGGTAGCCTTAGCCCTAGAACTCTTGTTAAATCTTGAGGATTTAGTTTTATGGCTAAAGAACTAATAATAGAGTACTGGTTACAAAAAAGTAACTGAAGTCAGTGACTGGAGGACTTTATACTGCTGTTACTGCTGCATCATGTGTCCTGGTGAAGACTTATAACACTGTTAGTTTCTCTTCAAACATCACACTTAGCATCAAACTTCATACTGAATGGGAAAGTAAGTTCTTCTGAGAAGCAGAATGGTTTTTTAATTCAACGTAGTTGTTGCAAAGCGGTCTAATACTGTTGAGATCCTTTGTTTAGTTTCTTATGGTAGACTTATTTTGCCATGACACTCTTATTTAGGATTAAACTGTCTTACTGGTGAATGCATGCTTTGTTTTGCAGCTACAGACTGACTTACTGTGATTTGTTAGCAAAAGTGGAAGCTCCATCTGCTTCCTAGCTATATCTTGAAACAAATATTTCTCTTTATTTTTCCAGTCGTCTCTGTTTTGATAGCTGGCTTTCCTTGCCAACACAGAATAGCATTTGCACGCACACTCTGAGCCAGTTGACACTCAGTTTATTGTCAATGCTTACTGCCAGCAAACGTTAACGTGGAACTGTACCTCTGGTATTCTGGTCAAGTCTGTAAGAACACTGTTCTAGGCAACATCCTGATGCTAGGGTAGTGCTTAGGTGACAGCATCTGTTCGCTCATCTTCATAGCTCTACTTAGTAGACTTAGCAAAGTGTTTGGAAATCAGTTTTGGCTTCCTAGGTAGCTTTACAAGGATAAATCGGGGTTTGCTAGTAAACTAAGCTTTGTATAAATACCTATGGGTAAATGGCGTCTACTTTGTTTGCAGTGACAAGGTGCAGGCTATCTGTTACATCCAGCTGACACGGCAGCTGGTATCTTGTTCAGCTGATGGGGGAATAGCTGTTTGGAATATGGATATCAGCCGAGAAGAGGTAAGATCATGTCCTAGGTCAAAGATATATTCTTTCAATTTTTTTTTTTTTCCTTTTTCAGAGGCTGATGTGGCTTTGCTTAGTCGGTTCTGCAGGCTGTTTTCCTCACATTGTCTGAAACTTTAAGGCTGAATGATATTATTAAAACATGTTCTGTTCTAGTGGCTGTCCATACTGCATTGTAGTAGATGGATTCCCAGGACAGGAGAAGTGCAGGACAGGCTTGGGACTGCTTAGTCTTATATCAGTGAGACCATATGTTCACTGGAATGACTACAGCCCTTGCTGCTGGAACAGTCTAAAGCAGGCACACTTCTGCAGTAAAGAAACCAATGGACTGTGCTTCAACAGTCTTGAAATAAGTTCTCAATTCATGTCAAAGCAGGTAAAGAAGTGAGATGCTGTTTTTGAGATGCAGTTCAGAATGTAGAGATTCAGTCCCCAGACAACTTTTTTTTTTTTTTTTTTTTTTTTAAAGACCTCAGTACACAGCAACGGGGCCTGCCATGCACATTCTTTCTGCATCAGTTCATATCCATCATAGGAGCTGAAAAGATGTATATTACTGCTGTCTTTTGGTTAAACCATAATTATAGGCGTTAGTTTGGTTGCCCCCTTAAAGCGGTATTTAAGGCTCAGCCTCCTTGCCCCATTGCTTTTCCTTAAATGCAAGTGTCATGATTAAGAACTGTTTTCTGACATGTGTTGAGCTGTTACCTCAAACACACTGAACGCTGTATGTGATGCTTTTAACATTTTCAGCATGATGATCTCTCTTCAAAACTTCTGTGATACTATGAAACTTTGTAGTTGCAAGGAACTGACTTATAATACAATTGGGAAAACAAGATGTGGCTGTTTCTTTTCTGGATCTGCACACAATAATTAAGGGATCTTCTAAATAATAGACAGTTTTAATACAATTAAAATAATATGGTTAACTTAGAACAGCCATGATGTCTCAGAACTCACTGGGAAAAACATAATCAAGTCCAATCCAAAAGCAAAGATACTAAATGTTTGAAGAATGATGAACATACTGCCTCTGTGACATTAGCTAGCAAGTCATATTATAGGCTATCTTCAAATATGCACTAATACACATAAGACTAGAAGACGGACTTTTTTGATTAGAAGGAATGGTAACTCCGCTGACAGCTGTACTATTGATCTTGGGCAGTTCCAACTGTACGTTGGTAATAGTGTCGGTAGTGTTGGCAGTTTTTTACCTCCTGTTTAATGCCTGAAATTAAGGTGAAAGAATAGGAAGGTAGCCTGTTTTTCTGTTAGAGAGAGACAAAGTGGATTGTCTTCTCAAAAATGCTATTAAGTGAAAACTGCTATTGTAAGTAACTGAAAGAAGTAATATGGAGCATCTCACTTGGTGGAGAGGAGACTCGTTTCCTTTAATGTCCTCCCCCATGCCCCATGCTGGACTTGTAAAGTGTAGTAACAATATTTTCCACTAGCATGGGGGAAGGAAGGGGATGCAATCAAGGTTGAAGATGTAGGAACTGGATATCTGGTATTAATAAATATTCATGGTGAGATGGTAGTGCAACTGACAATACTATTGTTTTATTACTATCAACAATAGATGGAAGTGAATTGAGGAGAAAAGCTTCTTTTTTGTTCCAGCTTTCCTCCTGTTGGGTTTCAGGGAGATTCCTCCATCAGATGTATAAAGTTGTATAGAATGTACATGTTCTAATTCAAGTCTATGTACTAAAAATATTGTGCCTCTCTCTCCATCCCTTACAAGGATGCTCAGTTAAAGTATCTGAGAGTGTTGAAATGTGTGAAAGCTCTAACTATTTTCATTTGGCCTAGTCCCTTTATGGCAGGAAAGATATGTGGGTGTGAGAAGGGATGCTTAATGAAGATGTGGGCAGGATGGAAAATGCAGATGAGTTCTTAATTATTTCAAACTGAAATCCTAGGAAAGCAGAAAAGATAATTCCAGAATTTACTTCTGGATCCCCCCTCTTAGAGGAGATGACTAACTGCCTTATAGCTTCTACAGCCTGGATTACACTAGCCCTTAAAAATCATCTAGGCAACCAGAGCACTAGTCTTTGAATACCTGCAGCAAGTTTAATAACTTAGATGTTTGAATTAATTTTCTTATGAAGGTCTTAATATAATATACTGCTGTGGGCTTAAAAAGTATAGGATGTGTGTAGGTAACAAATAACTGTAGTCTTAGGTTTGGGGTTTTTTGTACTAAACTTCCTATGTACTATACAACAGGCAATGTATTGTTGTAATGTCCACAGCTGAGAAAGGACATCTTTCCAAGTAAAACTTTACTTTGGGTTCTTAAAACAAATGTCCTTGGCTGTCATATGAGGAAAAATAATTCTGATTGCTTGCATCTCTTGCTCTTTTGTAGGCTCCTCAATGGCTAGAAAGTGATTCCTGTCAGAAGTGTGAACAACCTTTCTTCTGGAATATAAAGCAAATGTGGGACACAAAGACATTAGGGTTGAGACAGGTGAGATTGCTTGTTTGAGTGCTTAGCTGTGCTTTCGCATTTAAGCAAAATGCAAACAGAAAACCACTAAAGCTGTTAGGTCTTTTAAACTGTTGGTATTTTTGCTGCTTTGAAGTGAGGGTTTATGGAGAGGTCACAGCTTCTCGGAAGTGCTAAGAAATTTCCAAATTCTATGGAATGTGTTGCATCAAACTTCTATCACAAGGCAAAGCAGGCTGTGCTGGGAGTGCTCTGTTGGATTTCTCTGAATATTTCTATGCACTGGAGCTGTGGACAGCTAATCTTCAAGTGTGGCGTAAAGTGGCACACAGTGCCCCATAACTGAGCAAACTACAGCCTAACATGTTGTAGGGTACTCAGTTCAGGGAAGCAGTGGTAGCCCTGCTCTTACTGGGCTGGAATGTGAAAGCTTTTCAGATAGCTTTCTTTTTGGAGGGACTAGACAGGCACCGAGACACTCATCTGTTTCTGGCTTTCTTAGACTGTTATTTCCTTGGTTGCTTGTTCAGCCCTCTTTTTCCCTGGCTCCCAGAAGGAGCTTGCAAGAGAAGAGGATGGGCAGGGGGAATATGGAGGTAGACCCATTAATGGCCAAGGAGACTGTTCAGAACTTCAGAACTTGGTCTTTGCTTGAAGTAACAGAAGACTTCCTAACAGGTTGCTTCCTAACAGGTTGCAAACCAGAAGCTTTGTTGTTGTTCAGTGAACACTTGGTAAGGTGGTCAAGTGGCACAATATAGTGATTTTGTTTGTTTGTTTGTTTTCTTCTTCCTTCATGAAGCATCATTGCAGAAAATGTGGGCAAGCAGTGTGTGGCAAGTGCAGTACCAAACGGTCAAGTTACCCGATTATGGGATTTGAGTTCCAGGTCCGTGTTTGTGATTCCTGTTTTGAGTCAATCAAGGATGAAGAGTGAGTATTAACGAGTAATAAATTAAAGTAATACTGCTGAGGTGCAGAAACACTTGTGCTTGCTCCACATCCACACATGCACAATGCTACACAAACATGCCAAGGTGACTCTCTGCTAATAGGTCACCTTTGCCTTGGGCACTGAAAGCACTACAATGGCAGAGATCCCTCAACTGGCTCTGCAAGCTGATTTGGATCAGATGTGGTATTACAACTTTTTTATCCACTTTTTCTTCTTTTCCATGAGCCCAGATCTAGAGTTGAAACATATTTGTGTCAAGATTTCTGTTTAGGTAAAGGCTATTGATTGCACTTAAAATTGTTAAATGGGTGCCTGACAACGCATCATAGCTGCCAGCATGTATATGCATTAGTTCATGTACACTACTGAAAACTGTTTCTATGGGAATATTCTTTACAGCCCAATATTATTTTCCCCATGCAAGCAAATTGGGTTAAACATAATTTGCTGCCATTAAACTCTTCTTAGCAATGAAGGAACCCCCTTTTTATCTTGATATGAACAGCACTTCACTGTTCACTGTCTTGTCACCTCCTTGGCCACCTGAAGTGCTAAAGGACCAAAATAATCAGATGCCAATTTGAGGGGTGTTTGTTTTTTTGTTTTGTTTTGTTGTTGTTGTTTGTTGAGGAGGTTTTTTGGTTGATGGGGTTTTTTGTTTGGTTGGTGTTTGGGTTTCTTTGGGGGGTTTTGTTGTTGTTGTTGTTTGTTGTTTGGTGTTTTTTTTTTTTTAAAAGGGAGGTGCTGTGCCCTAGTTGTCCTGCTAGCTATTGTGAGTCAAAATGTAGCTGAGCTTGACTTTATAACCAAGAGTAGAATTATTTACTAATGCAGTGTCCCACCTCTGCTCAAGTATTATTAACAGTCAGGCTGGAGAAGGCCAGGAAATGTCACACCTGTATAACTACACAAACAATGTTTTAGCATGACTTGCTAATTTAATTCTGTCCCCTTTGATATGGCACTGCAGTTCTCGGAACTGATTTATTACTACTTGAGCAACTTAATTTTCTTGTAAGTTTATTTTACACTGCTATAATTATGCCATCAAGCTTCATCTGATGGCTGGCTTTCATTTGAATTGTTCTCATGCAGCCGTACTTCCTTAGCAACCTTTCATGAAGGAAAACACAACATTTCACACATGTCCATGGACATCTCCAGAGGGCTAATGGTGACTTGTGGGAGTGACCGGATTGTGAAGGTATGCATGTACCTCTTTCCTGCATTTCTTAGAGATATTTAATAGAGAGCTAATGTTTGTATATACTTTTTTCTTTGACAACTGTTGCTACAAAACTAACTGTTGTGTGCAGCAAGAGTCGTTGTTGTTGCAGACTGTTCCTCCTGCAGCTGAATGAGGAAACGACCTGTAATTCCGCTGTATGGAGTCTAGCTGTTGGAACTGATTACTGTTGGTGTCCTCTGGACAAAGCAGGCATCAGCAGTAGGAGAATCTGCCAGCAGCCTTAAAGACACAGACATGATGAAACGCGCAGGCTTCCTTTACTCTGAGCTCCCTGGCTTCTTGCAGCATTGCCACTAAAAGCCCTGGTTATGAGACAGTGACATGGAAATCAAACTGATGTAGAACCTTGCCGTGCTTAAGCTATACATCTGCCATGCATGTCAGAACTGAGACTGTTCCAGTCTGTAAGCATGTTTATAACAAACTGCATAGCGCTTTTTAAAACAGACCTACAGAGACCTGCTAGAAGACTCTCTTGAGCCCTAAGTTTGGCTTTTGGGTTGTAAGGCTCCTACAACCCTTTATGACGTTTTCCTAGTTTAAACAGGATTTGTTACCTTGTGTCCAGGGAGGTCTTTATGTTTGCTTCTATGCCTCTTAGAGAAACAGCTCTTGGATCTTATAATATTGCTATGTAATTCTCCACAATATTTTCTTCCAGATCTGGGACATGACGCCAGTAGTTGGTTGCAGCCTTGCAACTGGCTTCTCTTCACGCTGATCTCATACCTGACAGGTTTATGCACCTTATGTACAGCAATATGCACCGAATGAATGGAATCCTTCTTAAGAATATTACCGCAAACACTGGTTGCTTGATTCTTCTCCTGCTGCTGTTCCAGGGTGGACAGTCACCTTTGTAGAGCACGGCTTTTCTGTTGGGCTCACCAGGAATCTCCTTGGTGCAGAAGTGCAGTTTCGCAGCCTCTTGGACTAACGTAAAATGGCTTACCTGCAATATGACACCTTGATGAAAGGACCTGTTGTTTCTCGGTTTACATACATAGTGTTAACAATGTGCTATCTCTGCTGATACATCTTGTACAGATACGTTGTAGCTAAAACATTATCAGAGTAAAATGAGTGTAGTAAATTGAATTTGTGCAAATAGTAAAATAACTTATTCTCTCTTCCAAAAAGCAGTTCTGTAGAAATACTTTTGAGCAGTCACTGTCTAAACTGCCTCCAAAAGGTATGTTGGTTATTCCTATGGAAGGAGGAGATACTTCAAAGTGGCAGGTAGCTTCTTTCAGATGAGATAGTAAGAGAACCTTTGATCACACAAGATTTCCATTATTGGCTTTCTTGTAGTGTTTGTCTTCAAGTTCAGATATTAGTGAAATCACTTTTGTGGGACAACTGTTCTGTTTAGGTAGCTGGTGAGTCTTAGAACAATTCTAGGCTCTTTAAGTAGTGTTTTAGCATAGCAAATAAACTTCTGTAGTTCTTACAAAAACGTGCAGCCCAGCTACTGTACTTTAAAGAGAGGCCGTAGGTATGAGCCATATACTCTGAAAATTCTATAATGCTGTTAGAATGGGAAGCTAAGCAAATCTGCCTTGTTAAATGTAATGGCTAAGAAAAAATGGCCAGCTAAATTTTAGAGACTTTTTCCTGTGGAAAGGCTGATGTTTCTTTAAAGGTAGGGAACCTGTCTCTGCTAAAGTGCAGCATAAATTCAAATACTGCCTTGATGTTGCTTGAAACAGATAAATACTGAGTAATAATTACTGAGGTACAGAACAGCTGCTTTTTTCCCCTGCACCTAGGTCTGTTAATCCTGAGATTTCTATATTGATCCCTTCCTGTTTCAAAGCTGAGAAGTATGAATAAGAGCTGGGAGGCTTCTATGACTGTGCAGTTGGCACGTACAGGAAATATCTAGTGAGATGTCAATAAATTGGTCTGTCAGTTGTGTGAATTTCCTACATTTGAATACTGTAAGGAGAACTCATTTCAAAACTTTGAAAGCTAAGGTATTATGTCACAGAGTTTAAGCTTGGAGCTGGTTAGATTTTTCTGAAAACAGATGCATATGTGTGAGGACAAAAAGTGTGGGTAGGTCAGCTGGCCCGGAATAGGTGGTGGTGTACAACTGTCAAAGGTAACAGGCTCTTTCTGGCAGAGGACTTAAGGGTTAGACTGTCTTTATTTACAGCAACAACCAAGTGGTGCTATGAGTGTTAGTGAATTCAAGTCCTAGGTGTGTAACTTGACACTAATAACCTGCATTGGACCATGCTGTAGGCTGAAATAGATGAAGATCATGGTATTGTTAATATGTCATGATTCACTTGCATTTTAAGCCAAAAAGCTGATAGTCTCCAAAGGGCATTAGAATCCAGAATATGTTAGTTACTGTTATTTTGGACCTTGCTTTGTCTACCTTTCCATGGGCCTTCTCTGGAAGCTTTGCAAAGAGTCTTTTAATTTGCTAGGCTTATTGGGCCACTGAAGAATAAACAAAGCCCTCTTTTGTGGGAATCCCAAAACTTGTCTTGTCTTCAATTTGGGATTTAGCACTTGTCACGCTGATTTGATTCATCCCTTGCTACATGCTGTATAGCTTACATTTTTTTGTGAAGGCTTATTTCTAAGCTATTGAGAGAGTATCAGCTTGTACTGGAAAAAAGCTGCAGCTTTGTGCTCTGAAGGCCTTCACCCTTGTAAATTAGGAAGGAAACCAAGTGGTTGAAGGGGTGAATAAGCCCTGATAATGCCCTGCATTCAATTTCAGACTTCTTCCTATCTGGCTCTGGAAGAGAATGGAAGCCTTCTTCCTCGCAGCGTGTAAGGCAGAACATAAGTTATATTGCTAGAACTGTTTAAGATCTTACTGTGGTAGGTAAGGAGTATCTAGGGTCATGAGTTAAGCTGGGAGATTGATGTAGATGTGGGATGAATAGCCTATTTTTTCAAACCAGACATAGTGAAACTTACACCAATGATACTGAGGTGGAACTTGTTTGCAGCTAGCACTCCTGAGCTTCAGATTTTTTAGTTCTGATTTGTCAGCGTGCCCCCTGCTCAGCATGCAGCTCCTCCCTTTCCCTGTGAATACTTCCACTGCTTCTTTACATTACGGTTTTGCCACTAGATAATATATTCTCTACTACATATTGTTAAACCTAAGGAATCTATTTTCTATAATTGATAAAGATAGTGTCAGTTCAGATATAACAAGACAATTATGGCTGCTAAATCCTTAGTCATTTAAGTATACTCTTGGTGTTGAATGAGTAATGCTTACAAACCACTAAAGAGATAGTGCTTTGTTTATAAACAACTATTTTGAAGGCACATACTCTCTCATGAAACTGAACATACTTCAACTATGTCAGCTCAAGTGTGCAATTACTGAGAAGGTTTGATTTGAAGCATTACTAATCTTGCTTGTATAACCTTCATTGGGGCAGCGAAGGGGAGCAAAGGGTACTAATATGTGCTAATTCTTTACTAGTTGTATTTCTGTACCCTGCATAGTTAAGAGATGCTAGATAAATCTGTCCCTTGCTCCTTCTTGTCTGTTTTTTAAACTTTGATTACATGTACAATAAAATATTTCTTGATACTCAGTCTATTTGAGTGATCCATGTTTTCTTCCATTCTGTGAATGCACAACCGCTACTGTACGCTCTGTCTCCTCCTTTACATGGCCCATGTCCAAATTCTATGTTGGAGGGAGAGCTTGTCAGATGTGTTGTATTGGAGCTGAATGAGCTGCAGCAGTGGGGTTAAAGGCCCATGATGAACCAGTTTGCTGAGAGACAAACTGCTGCGTGGTCCCAGCTAGGGATGTATAACCCTATCCTGTGTCCTGCTTGCCAGCTTGTATAGACCTCTTCTCTGGTTCATCTCGTTCTCTTCAGAGGGCTGCAAACGTTCTTGCAACACAGAGTATCAGAGGATCAATCTCTTCCCTGAGATCCCTTGGATCTGTCTGAGGTATTAGAGAAATACTAATTTATGCTGGATGGGATGAGCAGAGTCTACAATATGATATATTCAGAGGACACAAACTGCAGCCACAGGAGGTGGTTACACTTGTCTCATGCTTTCACAGAGAAAGGATGGGGACAAACTCAGAAGCATCCTTATACCTCACAATTACTCACAGCCTTCACAGGCTCAAATACAGCAGTGGCTGGCTTTGTAACACTTGGAATGCCTGTTAACATGTGGTGTAGCTCACCGCTCCCAAGGGTATTCAGGAGCAATAGAAGGAATCTGAAAGGGTTTCACAAAACTCTTTCCACCTCTGAAGGGTGGCTGAATAGTCTGTGTGGTATGTAATGCTGTAATATTTTTTTTTTTTTAACAAGACATGTCTCATTTTGATCAGCTTAAACTTCTCACCTTTCCCAAGGCAAAGTACCCTGTTTTCTAGTTCCAACAAAAACTGACTGGAAACAATGAGGGTGTTACTGATCTGTAGTCGGAAAAGCCTGTTTAGATGTCTGTGTAGACCATCTTATAGAACCTTTTAAATAAGGCATATGAACTCTAGATTAGTTAAGTTTGAAAATGTTTGAGAACTGCACATGGTGTCCTTCTACTGAGAGCATTAAAATATGTGTTGGTTTTCTAAATGAGAATGCATAGTTGATCATGTCTCACATTCTGTATGTCACAAACTTCATTTAAATTTCAGGTAAGCTGTGTGGCAGGTCTTAGCAATGAGTTTTTTGGTGGGGTGTTGACTTTACTCATTGGAGAGATTTAGAATACGCTAGATGCAGGAAAGGGACAGTTTTTGATGTTGATCAGGTTTACTACTACATACTTCAGAAGGAAAGCTCTCTTAAGGCTTTTTTTCTCTGTAGACCAAGTCCTCAGTGCTGAATGACCTGGCTAACAGTGAAATACCATGATCAAACTACAGAAAATGATGAATTTCTGCCAGCTTAACATTAACAAAAACACTTGTCATCAACTAATCATCTTTCAGTGAGTTGCAACGTGGCCTTTGAAGGCTTTCTCTGCTTCTCTCATGAGTATAAGGCAGGCCTTCTCAATGATCTCTTAAGTGACTGCTACTGAATGATCCCACTACGTTTTTTGCTCCTTTGGAGGAAGTAAGGGCATGGTTTCTAGGTAGCTGTGTGTGGTCTACTAAACTCTATTAATATGTAAAAGCTAATAATTGAACAGATTCAAAGACAGTGTTACTGGTTTTATCACTTCAGCAATGGAAGAAAGTATCAAAATAATATCAGTAATAAAATCTACACAATTTATTTTTCATAAAATTAAATATAAAATATTTTATCAGATAATAAACTGAAATATATGGGGTCATTAGAAACTTTGCTTTCTGCTTCTATAGCATAAGCCTTTTTCCCCCCAACATACAGGCAGCTCCGAGCTGCCGTAACTAATTGCCCTCCAACTCACTTGTGTACCCAGGGCCTCTTAGCAGTTTTACTATATAATCTGTGCTTACACAGAGGAGTTGAACCGTATTCTTTGACATACTCTTGATGTGTTATACTAATTTGGATGGGATTGACTGGTTTGCCTGCAGAATATTTGGTACATTTGTTCCTAAATTGCCTTTTGTCGCAAAGATATCATGGGTTGCCTTACATCTAGTTGTCATAACTGAATTACTAAGTCAGACCTGTCAGTTTTGTTTACGAAGGCCCTGGTGTGCTATGAATCATGCTTTCTGTGAGACACCCAGAGGCTTAGGGTATCTCTTAGCATTTATCCAGCTCAAAACCAAGATAAATTTATGTAGAAATACAGGTTGACTGTAGGATTTCCCATCTGTATTTTTATATGTGGTGTTTCCATTTTTCCTCTGAAATGCTTTATGTTACCCTGTTCTTCAGGAAACTGGCTTGCAATAATAAATGCTATGGAGGTGCATGCTTTTCTCCCCTTTACCTTGTTTGTAGTGAAAGACACAGAATAGGGTTTAACTTGCTCCTAGCTTTGCTACTATAGCTGTCTTTCAAATAAAGAAGATACCATGACTCTCACTATCTATATTGATTTTTCCTTCCAAAGCCTGTTTTCCTTCTGGTTTCAGCTGCTCTCAAAATCTATATGTATGTACCTGTCAAAACTTATTTCAGTTTTCATGAACTGAAGTGCACCCCTGTGTTGCTGATCAAGAGTGGGTACTGCTTGCTAATATTCCTTGATGTTGTTGCTGCTAAGCCATAGCTATTTTTCTGTTCTAGTACTGTCCTTTTTCTTTTCTCTGTTCTCATTCATTTCTCCTTCTTTCTCTCTTAGTTTATGGCTCCTTTTCCAGGTTTCCTCTGCAGCAGCATGTCCATGTTGGAGTTCGGCTCCTTGAGACAGATGATAGCAGCTCTTGAAGCACAACTGAACAGCCTGCCTGAGCCTCCTGATCTCTGTAAGAGTGAGCTGGTCTTGCAGTGGCTAAATTAAGGATGACTGAGGCAGCAGAAGTGGAAGGTGAGTCTTTTAGGAAACAATCCATTACCTCATCCTCAGTTACAAGACTCCATCCCATTAAGCACCCCTAGCAATGCAGCCATAACTTGCTCCTCTGTTTGCTACAGCCTTTGCAGGTTGGAAAAAAATACTGCTAAAGCCGCTACCTCTTACAACCCTGACTGTGCAGTGTCCCAGCTAAGTGGTGGACACCAGAGTTTTTAATCTTGGTGATTGGTAGGGAAGGTCTGGGATCAACAGGACTGTCAATAGTACTTAGAGGGCTTTGAGAATGTCAGGGTGTTTTCTGTAAGGGTAGCGAAACGTTGCACATGTCTGAATGGTGTCTGTGGGATACTCAGTTTAAAACTTGATCTCATAGGCATTAACTAAAAGAGGGAAGCAAGGCTGTAAATTGTGTCCTTTGATGGAGGAGAAATGCTGGGAATATAAGCATGCTTGCAGGCAATGAGGGATGTTTTAGTTGTCCTATTCCAAAACAGCAGTTCTTTTGTTTTACGGTGTGAATATACCAACTGAGCACTCTGCTGTTTCAGAAGCATGGTCTGAATATGCTTAGATTTTACAACCAGGATGGAAAGAAGAAAAACATGAAAGAAATGGAGGGAAGGTGGAGAGGGCAAAGAAGTGAATGGCAGTGTGGTTAAAGCATGCAGGGCCTTGATTTAAGGGGTCCTAAGGAAGGCCACTATGGATCTAATAGCTGTTAATCCAACTGAACACGAGATGGCTACAATAACACATTTTCTCTTGATAGAAGGAGAATTCTGGATGGAGCTTTATTGATGTCTGTCTACCTTTTGGCCTGCTCTTAGTTTTATACAGCTGGGAAATTAAATAAAATGCCCCTTGACACCCTTTAAGTACTTGTGTACACCTATCACTTCAGTACAGGCTGTAAGGATTTGAGACTGCTGTTTTTAACACTTTCCTAGTACTCTGAACTGCTGAAATGTTGGGACTACTTACTGAACATGCTATTGCTGCTGATGAGGTACCAAAATCTGTGGCACAGATACATAATTTGATAGGTTCTCTAGTGATATGAATGCTTTGTTCTGCACTTAAATTGCGGAGAATCCAGATTGTGTGAGCAAATAAGGAAAAGGGAACATAGGAAAAGCAGGGAAAATTGCCTGGAAAAGTACAAACCCCTGCCTAGTAACCAAGAACAGTGTTAGATTGTTTCTCTATTGATCCAAAGTGCAATTAAAAGCTACCCCCTGCAGCTGAATTTAGATTGGTCTTTGAAAGTTTTCTCTTTCCCCTACAGACCTAGTATCAAGTGGAAAAAAACCTGCACAGCAGGTCTTCTGTAAAATCACCAAGTGGAGCGTGCATCAGCCTGAACTGCTTGGTTTGCACAGGGCTACTTACCTGAAGTAGTCTGTGGCTGTGTGCCTGGCAGCAGCTCAGTTTAGGTGCTGAAAAAACGACACCAAGGCGTGTGCTGGCTAGAATCAGTGTAAATAGCTTCATTTGTTCTGGTACTCAATGGCAGTAAAAAGGCTTCTTTCTGTAATAAAAAGGTGGGGTTTTTTTCAGAAGGAAATTTTTTGCAGTTTTTTTAGAAGGAAGTGGGAATGTTGTATTTTGTTCTTTCCCTGCTGTTCTTTAGGCAGTGGTTTGGGTCTCCTAATTGGAGCTGTCAGGATTTGTTTGTTTTCCTGGAAATGTATGTGAATATAACTTCCCAATCAATTGTAAATTATTAGTGAATGTATAGCTTTACTTATATGGTCCAGGATTAGCTTCTGCAGTCCATAAAGCTTGCAGAGATTAGGAGGGTCTAAGACAAAGCTTGTTGCAGGTTTAGGACTCCATCAGTCCATGGCATCTAACATTTTAGCTATGACTTCTTTTCAAATAAATAATGTCCAGACTCGCCAAAACTTATACCTAGGAGCTAGAGAAGCTCTTACCAGCAGCTGTAGGCACACAAGGCTCACTGAATCCACTGTAACTCTTGGTGTGAACATTTTCTGCTTCTGACTGTGATAGGCTGCTAGAAGACTGGAATATAAGCAAAGAGGACGCAATATCCAGTAGCAGTAAAAAGCTGCTTGCCTCACTTAAAAGCCTTTTCAAAGGGCCTTCAAGAAAGGAATATGAGCATTTTCCTCCGGGCAGAGTCAGAAGCCAGAAGAGAAGGGTCTTAAAGCCTTTTGCAGCCCGCTTTGAGTTAGAGAAATACATTTGCATTACTTTGCAAGCTTTTGTGTTCTGATTAATTAACTGGGCCTCAGGGAAAGACCCGAAGGAGTCCATGGTATGGCATTTTTCTGGCATAAGATCACCCCACTGGTTCACCTGGCACAACTGTGTGCCGCAGGGGCCTCCCTCTGCTCCCATTGCACTGTGACACTGATAACCATCAGTAGTTCCTACCCGGGAAGTTTGAGCTATCTTCTTTATCACAACATTATGCAGGCACACAGTGCTAGTGGCGGAGAGGCGGGGAGGGCAGAATTCCAACTCCTTGCCACTTCTAGTTAGCCAGTCATTAAATACAGCCTGGCTTTCTGTGCAGGAAAGCATCTAATTTAGACATGATCCTGTGTCTGCAGCCTTGTTTCTGTAGGGCAGCAAAATTCTTCTCTCTGCTAACCTGCAAGATTGGCCATAATGGGTTGATGTTGGCCACTGCTGTTAATGTGCACTGTATGCATGATGTGTTTTCTGCTGCTGCTGGTTTTTTTCTGATGTACCTGCAAAAACACAAAAGCAGCAGGCTAGTTTTCTTGAGTTCATGGGCCTAATTAGGTAAGCTCTTTGCATAGAAAAGTAAGATTATTGGGAAGTGGCTGTTAAGCAAAAAAACATAGTTGTCCATCATGGGAGTAAATTACATAGCTAAAATGTAGGCTGCAGAACAGAGGTGTTTTCACGAAACTTTGGGGGGGGGGGGTTGGTTAGGAGTTGGGGGGTGAGGGGAATGTTCATTCCTTGAGTTCATTTTGGAGATGAAAGTGTTGATACCCCACATCTGGAGTACAACTGCACTGTGGTGTCCACATTCTTGCATGTTGGGCAAATTCAGTTCTGAGTGTTCAGAGAGACGTGGCTTTCCCAATGCCACAGTGGTATCTGTGGACACTCCACATTCGCCACCAGTGAGGAATGTTAGGGGTTTAAGTGCAGAGCCAGCTCTCTGTAGTTCTGCATAGGCCACAGTAGGTCGATCTGGGGCTGCAAGGGACAGGAGCATGACTGTGGTTGTGCAGAAGCCAGATGTTTACCTCCTGGGGAAGGCAGCATGGGTACTGTGGCACTTTGTGTGGCCTGTTTACTCATCCCAGCTATCTTTTAGAGAATCTAGCAGCAGCTTTTGGTCTACTTTACCAGATGCTGATAGCAGTAACCACGTGTTTGGCAGCCTCACTGAAGGCAAGAGAGTGTCCCAGCAAAACCAGCGAGGCCAGTGCTGTCTGGCAGCGTGACGCGGTGTGTGCTGCACCACAGCTGTGCAGTAAAGGGCAGGCGTGTTCCTGCGGTCTGTAGATAGTGCTGCTTTATGGCTCAGGATGTGTACTCAGAAGTGACAAAGGCCAGAGGCAATAGGCAGCTGGGACTCGTACTTCTTGTGTTGTGCACTCCAGAAGTGAAACCAGAGCGCTCGGCAGCTGGCAGCATCACAGCGCAGCATGCGTCATGCTGCTTGGTGGGATGGCGTTGGAACGTACAGAACTGAGCAAGCAGCAGTGAAGGGCTGTATGAACGGCATGTCTATACAGACCAAATCGAAGCTTATGGAGGGCAGAGAGGAGAAGGGTCATGCATGTTTAGGGAAATGTGGAAATTACCTCCACACTGTTAAATAAGCGTAAGGAGCACACCCCAACATATGCTCTCTGCTCTTGCAAACAACCATTTCCAACTGGGAGTGGATTTCAGCCCAGTTGCCCTCTCAGCCGTGCACGCACGATTGCTTTTGACCAAGGGACCTCTCCCCCTTTGCTGAAACCAGAGGCTGAAGAGGGGTTCCACCAGTGTCAGCAGTGTCCTCTGGAGTCCCTGAGCTCCTTCGGATTTCCCTTTCTCACTGATGACTCACAGGCACCTAGCACTGCACACGAGAGCAGGGCACAGCTCTGCCTAGAGCAGATGGGAACCATATCCTGAATCCAGACACACCGCGCTCGGGGCTGGATGCATGCTGTGCATGCTCTAAAGGAGCATCTCTCCTTTAGACTACAGACGTGGGACTTAAATGTCCTAAGTCTTCTCATTTTATGCTCATGTGGTAGTTTGCATCTGGATCAGAGTCCTGGTAAGAGCTTGAGAAGCCTGAGGCCTGGATTTAGGGCTTTTGATTCACGTGCTGAGTCTGTGGATGTCGCACATTCTTTTGGCACCAGCTGCTTATCAGCAAATCCCTGCCAGAGGTTACAGGGATTTGCTGATCTACCGGCAGAGCTGCTCATGTCTTGCTCTCTCATCCAGCTCCGTCAAAAAGCACGGGTTAGCAAAGCCCAGCCATTTAAGGTATTTAAACTATCCGAGTTTCATTTGGATGGAGATGGGCTGCAGAGCAATCGCGCCTGTAGCTCTAGCGGAGTGTCTTCAGGCTATGAACGCTTGGCAGTAGCTAGAGCCAGTGGAGGGCACGAACGGCGTCCTTTGAGCGGTTAACGCAGGGACAGAGTGACAGCCGGAGTCATCCCGTGTGCGGACAGGGTCCCTGCAGCCCCCGCCTGCCGTCGGCACCCTCGCTTCCCAGAGACGAGCGGTCCGCGGGGAAGCCGTGCCCGGGGAGGCCACGCTGCCGCTGTCCTGTCTCCCTGTCCCAAACCCGCCCTTTCGCCCACGCCCTGCCTCCCTTCTCCCGGGAGCGCAGCGGGGGAAGCGGGGGCAGGCCGCCGCCGTCGCCCCTCGGCGGCCTCTCGCCACCGGGCCGGGGAAGGCCCGACTGACGCCGCAGGGTCCCGGCGACGCCTTCTGCCCGCCGTGCCGGCGGGAAGAGCGCGGGCAGCCCGCTCCCTCCCACGGCCCCTCTCTCGTTCTCCACGCCGGCATCTCGGGCCGGCTCGCCGCCGCGGACCCCCCGGCCTCCCGCGCCGGGAGCCCCGGCCCGACGGCAGCGGGGAGGAGGCGCCCGGGGAGTTCCCTTTCGGGGCATTGTGGGAAGGCGCGATGCGGCCGGGGCCTCACCTGGCGCGGGGCGGGGAGGGAGGTAGGGCGGGAGGGAGGCGGCCGGCAGCCAGCCGGGCCGGGCCGGCTCCCAGCCTGCCGCCGCCGCCACACCATGGTAAGTGGGCCGGGGCCGGGCGGGAGCAGCCGCCCCCTGCCCCGCCGCAACCGCCTTCCCCCCCCCTCCCCGGTGCCGCGGCCGGGCCGGCGGCGGAGCCCCCCTCGACGGGCGCGTTCTCTGCGCTTCGCCTTAGAGCCGCGGGGACCGGGTTCCTCCGCCCGGGGCGGACAGCCGGGGCTGGGCCGGGGGGAGACCCTGCGCGGGGCCGGCCCGGACGCTGCTGCCCCAAGAGCCTAAAGCAAACAGAGATGTTTGCGCGCTGCCCGAAAAAGCAAAGTCCCCGCGGAGGTGGGCTCAAACGTGGAACCGCTCTGCCAGCCGAATACCCCTGTCCTGGCGTGCCGGGGGTTTGGGGGTGGTCCCGAAACGGTGCGGCAGCGGCTCGTTTGTGCTTGGAAGAACGAAACTTGGATTTTTTTGGAAAGTCATTCTGCTGGAATAATCTGAGTTGGCTTTAGAGGTAAAACGTGTTCTTTAGAAAGTGCGTGCCAGCCTGTCTGCTAGGGCTGTGCTGGCTGCTCCGCGAAGCAGAAATGCTATTTCCAAGCGGGTTTGAACAAGGTTTGCACCTGTTTTGAGGAAACGAAAGCTATATTCTTTTCCTTTCTGTCTTCTCACCCTCGGGGTAAGCTCGGGTCACGCTGACAGCCTTTCGTAGCCAACCAGGAAAACAAGGCTGTGACAGAGAGAGGTTTTATAAAGTCTTCCTGTAACTTGAGGAGCTGAGGTTCAGGTCTGCTCCAGCGCTTGGAGGAGGATCGAATGTGGTTTCATATGGATCTGTGTCTTTTGGCTGGCTCTGGCGTCAAAGCAGAGCGGTGTTGGGCAGTGGGTTTTCTGGTGGTGGGAGCATTGGGAAGAGCTTTTCCTCATGTGTATTCCCTGGTGCCGGGTGAGCGGAGAGCTTGGGCGGCAGCCTTGCCTCCAGCTCGGGTGCCTCTGCTCAACTGCCTGGTCTCACGGGGGTGGTCGGAACTTGGCTCTGCCTTGCCATCGAGCAGTGCGTCTGTGAGAGCGCGCGTGGGTCTGGTTCTGTTCCGCGTGTGTTGTCTGTTGGCAAGCAGTCTACGTGCGCAACCCGGCTCCGCGGCTGGGTAGAGGCGGCAGCGGCCGCTTGTTTTAGCAAGGAAGGGGGCAGCAGCCCTTCAGCTTAAAGGGCTGACAGGCAGCATCCCGGGAGGGAGGCCCTTTGGCTCTCCAGTGCTGTGCTTGGTGGTGGTTTGCTGGGATCAGAAAAGTTGCCATGGTTATTCTCTTCTGTTAAGTGTGATGACCAGTATCATCTGAATAATGGCTAGCTTTTCCCCAAGGAGGACTTCGGGCTTTCGAGCAGCGAGATGGTCGGGGATGCCTCTTAATTGAGAAACCTTCTAGCTGCTTGATAATTCAGACTTGGGGCGGGTTCTGCAAGCATGCCCCGAGGTGCTGTCTTGCACAGTTTGCCTATTATGTGCGTCTGTAATACCAGTAACTGGCAGTGCACCTGAACAGAAGTCTCTCAACTCCTTCATCGGAGGCCAAGTTTTGTTGTTTGTCTCTATCTTCAAAGGCAGAGCTATGTTGTTTCTTTTCAGTGGTTTAGCCAGAATGCTAAGTATGTGTTAAGTCTAGTGTATTTAGAAAGGTGTACCTGTCATTACATTTGCAAATAGAATATGCACAGTAATGAATTTACAGATGGCAATGCAGTCTCCACACCTTAAGTCCCTATATAGATACAACCTTACCGATTACAGCCCGAGACAGCCCTACATATCCACTGCCCTCGGGTAAAGTTTATGTAAACAACTGGAGTTCCTATTTTGCCCTTGAAGCTCAGTAAATACGGGAGCTGATTTCAGGGAAGTTGATCTCAGAACTCTCCCTGATGCACGCACTTCACAAATGCCAGTTTTCAAAGCACTCACGATGGTCCCAAGGGAGTGCTGCTTACCATAGTGCTGCTTATTGACAATTTGGAGACTGCTGTATTGATTGTTACAATTTTATAAGGTGAGTGTGCGTTCTTACAATTAATAATTTTTTGTTTTCCTTTTCTGAGGTCATAGTACAAACCCTTGCTGGCATTATTACATTAACTACTGCTGTCAGCTTTGCCCCATTCTCCTGTTGTAGAACCAGTGCTGATGAAAGGCTGCTTTTGTCAGGGTATGCTTTCACTTAAAATTCCTCTGTCTGTCATCCAGTCTCCGTGAAGGGGTTGTTACACTGGGTTACGTGTCAAGAAGTAAGGGTTACTGGGTTACAAACCAAGAATAAGCCTTATTCAGGCTCATGAGTGAAGAACTTTCAACAGGTCATTTAAACTCTGTAGATCGGTTCCTCCAGTTTGGAATGACATAGTTGTGCTTGCCACCTTTTTTCTGTGTTTTGAGATCTGAATGGAAGGTACTTGTGCAAATGGTGCTGTGTCTTAGCAAGAGGGTTGTTTCAATTGTTTGCTCTGTTGCAGCTTTCCAGGGAAGTTTCGGGAAAGAGTCTGTTTAGCAAAGCTAACTTCACATCGTGCTAAGACAGACAGCTTTTCTGCCTGGCTGCTACTTCGTGGTATATTAAAAAAAAAAAAAAAAAAAAAAAGACTTTTTAGAAAAGAGACTAAATTCTGCTCCCTGACATATATGGGTGCAGCAGAGAAACATGTCCTGAAGGATTGCTGTCTCAACAAAGTTGAAGAGCAGGGAGAGAGCAGAGAGGAGAAAATGATTAGTTTCCCCAAGGACACGTGTTGCTGTAGTCTTTCATGCCTGAAAGTGTTGCAACACCTTGATCCTACTGCCACCTCAGTGTTATCGGTATTACTTTCATGACAGTACGTGGCTCTGCTTGCGTAGCTTTGAGTGCAGAATTGGTGCTTCCATAGTAAAGGGCCTGCTTCACTCCTCCCTGTGCTGCTCATCAGAACAGTGAGAAAAATTAGTACTTGTGGGTGTGATCTGAAACCCTGGAGAAAGATCAAAAGAATCCCATTGGGCACAGGAGCTCTAAAAATGTACTTGGCCTAAATAGAAAAGAAGTGGGCAAGCACTGTTTCCACTTAGCAAGACATTTGATACCAGTCACTGATCTAGAAGTTTGGGTGAAATATTAGTTGAAGTGACTGCAGCTGCTGACACCTGCCTGGTGTTTGGAAATGAACTCTCAGCTGTTCTGCATATTGAACTCACCAACGGTCTCAGTGCTTTTAATTGTTAAAATAGACACAGCTCTGCCAAAGATGTTTTCAATGCTGCACAGAATTTACTATCTACAGTTTGAAGAATAACTGCTCTTTTCCACTCTGTGATACAGCTGTGTATTGGCCTAGCAAAGATGATGAACTTTGCCTCTAGGCATTTACCTCTGAAAGACAAGAAGGGCAGCAAATTAGAATAAATGAGGGAAGGAGAGGAAATTACAAATAAATGATTCCTGTTGTTTGAGGCAGCATTCTACATGGGAAAAAAAAAAAAAAAAAGAAAAAGGAAGTCCATGTGGTATTTCTTTGTTTATTTATCTTGTGAACTATTAGTGTGGGAGTAGATAATGGTAATGGAATGGCATCCTTTCTGGAAGATCCTGAGTAGATAGACTTTTCAGCTTAGAAAGAGATGACTACAGGGGAAGTAATAGAAATACATGAAATCATGAACGCTATAAAGAATGGTTGCTACAAGAAGAGTCAGGGTACCTCCTGTGAAATTTTTATGCACTAAATGTAAAGAAAACAAAAAAGAATACTTTTTCACACAGTCTAGATTAATGTTTTTAATCCACTGCCAAGGGTGCTGTGGTTGTCCTCGTAGTTAGGCAGTTCATAGAGGATGGGTCCACAGGTAGGTTGTCTGGATCCAGTTTCTGGACCTGAATGCTTAAACCTGTGATTCCTGGAGACAGGACTACCACAATGATTTTACACATGCCCTGTTACTTATGCTCTCCCCTTCTGGAAGCTGCTCAGATCAGAGTACTGCTCAGGGGGTGATCCATAATCTGGTATTCAGTTACTACCTGTCATTCAGTTGGACTTTGAATACCATTTTGTAGGATTTGCTAGGAAAAATATTTTTTAGGGTCCTTCTCAGGAAGTCTGTAATCTCTGACTATTGATGTGGTCCTCTTCCAGTTGTGGATATTCTCTCTCAAGTACTCGCTGTCATTACAGGTTGTCACCGTTATGCTAGAGACCACTCTGGACTGGCTGGCTATGCAGTAATTGCGATGCATACTTTACTCTCTCTGGGTAATAAGCTCATTTCCGGAAAGCAAATGAAATGTTATGATAGTATCTGCTGATACTTTGCTTAAGTCAATTTTTTAATGTTTTCACTCACAAATAAGGAAATTGTAGGCATGTCTCAGAGCCAGGAGTTACTAGGATGTGGAGTGCCTGGAGGGCTTTGGAGAAAGCCATGGCATCTGGGGTAGGCAAATGCCTGAAGAGGGCTGGAAGGAGGGGTAATGGGCAGCCGGGGCTATAAGGAGGCAAGAAAAAGCTGCCAAGCATGTGGACCGTGTAAATGTTTGCTGCTTTTCTGTACCTTTACTCTAACTACTTCAAAATCCCATGCTTTATAAACCATCCCATAGACCTTCTGCCTTCTGAAGGCATCAGTTATGTGCAAGAGCAGCAAAGGGTCAAAATGATGAAAGTACTGAGGAAACTGATGGGGCAGGGAGGGCAGGTAGAGCTGCTCCTCCCCGAAGTACTTACAAGGTTTATGCTTTGGCATGTACATCAGGCATTTCCGTGCCTGTTGTAGTCTTCCCAGTGATGCCTAAGTTAAAACTGTGCTGCTCCTGTAAAAAGAATTCTTTCTGTATCACATATGCACAGCTACTAATTACCATCCCTGCCCATTCATTTCCCTACTGTCCTATTCCTGCAGGCTGTCATCTGCATTTACTTGGCTGCTTTGGGTGTATGCTTTTTTGAGTGGCCACCCCTGGGCCTTTGCATTTTTGCAGATGGTGCAGTTTATAGAGGTGCAAGATCCAGTCATGCACAAATGGTATTTCATTTGTGAGTAGGAATATAGCATGCAGAGTCACGGGGGTAGGATGGGAAAATAAAATTTACATTTGTGTGTTTGAAGGCAAGCTTGACGTGCCTTTCTGGCCAGACGTCTTTCTGGACTAGTATGTCCTGGATTTATGTTTCTCAGTATCACAGACGTAACCCCAGGTACTCTATGCACCAGTCTTTTTTTTCTTCTCTAACTTGCTGAATTTGTGTAGGATGTCCATCTGCAGTCCTCTGTTCAGGCCTGAGAAGAGAAGACAGGGCATTAAAATCCCTCTTCACCAGCCAGTAAATTCCTGTTGTTGCCTTGCTGCTTGCCATAGGAGCTTGAAGGTAGTTTTGCTCAGACACTAGCAGTTATCGATGGCTCTCGTTAACCAGCACAGGAACTCCTGTATGGTCATCACCCTCTGCTTAGTCCCCTGAGGCGAGTGGTAGACACAAACCGCAAGGGAATGAGAAATGGCATCGTTTTTGTTTGAAGAAAATGCAGAAATTCACCATGTTGTGCCTTTGTCTTGCAAGGCTGCCTGCTGGAAGGAGAACAAGTGAAGTGTTGGGTGAGTGTCTGCCTGCCTGCTCTGAGCTCGTGGGAGTGGAGACATGAAACTCACAACTCAGCAGCAGCTGGGGTCAGGAGATGGGGATGGGGAAGGGGCAGTACCTCAGGCATTTCCTTTCCTCCGAGTCTCATGACAAGACACAGATGAATAGCAGAATTAATTTTTGGTCCACTTTTTCATTCCACTGGCTAAATTTTGGGCCAGCATAAAACATGTCGTGAGATCCTGTGCTCTGGCCCTTCCTTCCGTAAACAATGGTTGCTTTTTTTATGTTTAGGTTATTAAATCCATGTCGTTTTTTTACCTTAATGAAAAAATGCCATTTTAAAAGGGAAAATTGAGAATGTCTCTATTGAAAAGGCCTAAATGAAGTGCTGCAATGTTGCCAAAAAATTACTCCTGTGCTCTTTCAGAGTCATTCACAAATGTGATCAGGTGTATCTTTGGTCCTTCCAGAGCTCAGGTTTTCTGTGAGCGTCTGTTGGAAGCTGGAGGAGTGGGTGTGAGGCTGCTGCAGACCTGCAGTGTTCCTGCTCCAGCAGGCACAGGTGTCCCCGGGCTGAAGCACTATCTGTCAGCTGGCTGAGGAGCTGGGGAAACTCATCACCTTCTGGTGTGCCCACCCTGTCCCAGAGCAAAGCATTTTAACTTTGCTCCTCGAAAGGTCAGAGGCAATGGAAGGGCACTGCAGAGCCTTCACGTAGCAGGGCTTTGCAAATAACTGATAAGACAAACTGGAAATGAGAATAAAAGAGGCTGCACCTTTTGCCAGAGTCCTTTGGGCTAGATTTTAGCTCTGTTTCTTCACCAGGTGTTCAAGGAACAGACTGGGAAAATGGCTTATTGTGCCTGTAAAGTACACTGGGGTTATAGTGAATTAGGGGTAGCTCTCTGCAGCTTGTTCAGCCTCTCCCCTGGTCTCCACCTCCTTAGAGTAGCCTAATGAAGATTTTCCACTGCCTCCCAAAAATGTATAAACAAATAACGCCTCTGAGAGCCCAGCCCAGGAGGCAGAAGGGAAGTGATTACCTAGTCAATAATTGTTCTGAATGTCTTCAAATTGTGCTGCTTTCTGTAGGGTCAGTCAGCTAGCATCCCTGCAACTGTCTGTCCCTGGAGCCGAGGCTGAAGGTGTGAGTGCTGTCTCTCTGGTTCACACGGCTGTAGTGCGGTCACTGGCCTGACGTCAAATTGCAGAGTTTGAGACAGGTTTTATGCAAACTCCCTGCCTGGATCTGTCCTTGCTTATTGCCTAGAAACGAGTAATTCCACTTGCAGGAATAAAAAAGCACTGATTTAAGAAAACTGAGAATAATTATCCTCTGTAAAAACTGGATGTCATTGCTTGCATCGACATCTTAGGAGCTATCTTGGAAAGCTGTGCTATCTCTCCTCTCCGGAGAGGTGCCCGAAACCTGGCTTTGCTGTTCGTGGGACGCCCAGCAGCCTGTGAGGAGGAGGAGGCACAAGCATGCCTGTACTGTAGGGAGGGCGTTGTTGAAGGAATGTTACCAGTTTATGAGAAATGAGCCAAGGTCGGGAGGACTAGACCTGCTAGAGGCAGCTATAAGCAGGAGCAGAGCCGGAGGGAGCTTGTGGGGCACTTATGGCTTCCTTGAGCTTTGTTTTCTGATCCTTTTGTAGGGATCAGAAGTGAGGAGCTTCAGGATGTTTTTGGTTCAGAACTTGAGCTCAGCTATACTGTTTTGATTACAGTTTTATTTAACTCAAGGGAGGCTATCAAGAAGGTGGTTGGCTGGATCAATAGTATATGGTGTAAATATCCTTTAAATGCTAGTATGCTGGTCAATTTAAAATCTTCAGTAATAAGATAAGGGTGACTTCTGCATCGTGAAAAGCATAAGATCAATATGTAACTATAGTCACATGTGCCAGTAATCATCTGGCACAGCTTTTATTGCATGGACTTTGGATGTATTGTTTAGGGGAAATTGTTCAGAAATGTTTCTAATGGAGATTAAGCGAGAAAGAATTCTGTGCCAGTTAGGCAGCAACACACTGCTTTGGTATTTTGGGGTTGCTCTTTTTTCACTTATTTTCTTTTTTCTTATTTGCTTACATCATACAGACTAAATATGTGTTTTAAATTTTAAAGCTGAGATTCTACAGAATTTAACAAGCGTATCTGTCGGCTTCTGTGCTGCTGTGAATGAAAGTTTTAGTAACAGAGTAAACATGTAAGGGTATTAATATTTTTAATAAAGTAGCCTGGTTTGGATTTTACATAATTGCTTTAAAAGTCCCTAAAACCCCAGACTGTATGTATTAAAGGTCAGTAGCCAGATGGGGACTTTGTACAGCAGTAGAATACCAAAATACCTGTACTTCAGTGTGTTGTTATTCTGTCTCTTCCTGATGTGGCTAGATTGTTAATACATTAGGTCAATAGATGTCTGTTCAGTACTTCTTTCTCATTTCAACCTAAATGCCTGGCATTCCAAACCATCTGTGTGTTCACAGTATAGCTATTCTTTTTTTCTGGAAAAATTTCAGTATTTTCTTCCCTCCCTCCAAAAATAACACTAAACAAAGCAAAAACTAAAAGCAATTTTTTATTCTTCAAATGTTTGGGAGGAAAAAAAAATGAGCTAATGGCTGGCATAATTTGGATGTTCATACTTTTTAAAAGAAACAATGTAAGGAAAGTAGGTTTTGTTCATTTTCAGGCGTGATGTAAAAATAAATACTAATAAAAAAAATTCTGGACAGCTGCCTATGTTGGGAAATACATTCTTTCATATCGGAGGAAAGAATGACAACTAGTGAAAGATAAGCAGAATATGAACTCAACTACACTAAAACAGTGGCAGAAGATCAAGCAGACTTCAAGGGAGTCAGAATAAGTTCAAAGAGGACTTTATGATAAAAAGTCGCTTCCGCTCTGGCAGGTACAGCCAGTCAGTCTGGTTTTCCCCAGGCTTCTGTCAGCAGCTGTTGTCATGTCAGCAGCTGAAGGTGTGGCTTTTTTCATCCCACTTCCCTTTTTACGTGGTCTATGAGTTTTTCTTTATTAGCATGTCATATATTGCCTGTTGCCCTACTGGCAGCAGCAGGCTCAAACGGAAAGTTTTTAAGGAAAACTTAGAGTTTCCGAGTTCTGTCAAGCTGTCTGGTTTAGGATAGTAATTCCTGATTTGCAAATTTTAGTTAACTTGTGAATTTCAGGAATCTTTCTGTTTTACAAAGGTGACTTTGATTTGGGAGGGCTCTTAACTGAATTCGGAAAGGTTATAGCTGAAGCAGAGTGCAAACCCAGTGCTGCTGGACTGGCAGAGCTGCCTCGCCAAGGAAATCCTTGCCCCAACCAAGCACCCAGCAAAGAGAAGGATGCTTGCTTTTTGCAGTCTTCCAGCCACCAACTGCTATTCTGCCTTCCATTCCCTTAGGCTCCTTGGAGTCCTCCCATTTCCCTGTCCTCCTCTCCCATCAAGGGACCTGGAGCAGCCAGATGCCAGAAAACAGGTTTGAAACCAGTCAGCAAATGTTATGCAAGTTGAATTACGGGAGGAGGAGAAGCTTTTCTAGTGCACGTTCTTTCTCAGTGGTGGGGAGAATTAAAGCCTTGCTGCATTGACCCCTGGAGTTCACCTCACCGGAAGAAATGTGACATCTTTTACATGTTTATGTCATTGGACAGTAAACTGCAGAAATGACCCTGGGAGTCTGGAAAGCCGCTTTGTCTTCCCATGTAGTCATCTTTTGATATCCCTACAGGTGGTTTGTTCTGTGTCTAATAGAATATAGTCTGGAGTCCTTTAGACAGTTGTACTAAACATTGCAGTACAGATTAGGTTAAGTTTTAAAACCTCTGTAAAAGCAACAAGTGATGTGAGTTTGAAACCAGTGAGCCAACTGTAAAGCGTTTCATCAGTCTGGAGTGTCAAATGGCCACATACTGGAGAAAGCTGCACCAAAGGGGACCTCCAGGGAACAGTCCAGGAGACAAGCTTGGGTGAGCTGCTTGTCAGATCATGACAGCCCATTAGCAAAAGGAGGGAAAGGTCTCCCAAGGAAGGTGGAAAAAAATCACAGTGTGTGTTAGTTTTACATATTTTTCTTACGTTTACTGTTTGTGTACATGTAAACCTTCTGTGTTTTGCATTTTCAATGTCTGTTCTATTTCCTGTTAAATTATTTCGTGTCAAAGTCTACCATTTGATTTTTTGTAGCCCTGAAACTAAGGGTGTTGTTTGTTATCCTGGTACAGTTTTGTAGATCTCCATAAAAGAGAAGGCCCCCTAACTTTCCAACCTGTTATGTAACTTACAGCTGCAATTGATTCAGAGATGCATGAGAAGGGGATAGAGTTCAGGCTTAGAAATCTGGTTTAAATGCTTGATTTAAAAAAGAAAAACCAAACCCACGTTTTTCCAACTAGAAAATAATGGCCTACAAATATAAAATGCAGTCATTTAGGCTGCTTACTGATGTTTATGGAGATCATTTTGCACAGTGCTGTAGGTGGTTGGGTCTGATTCAGTAAAACAGGCTAATAAAATTACACTCAGCTCCCAGACCAAAGCTTGTCTCCTACAGACTCCGCATGTGAAGGCAGCCGATGCTCCCATAGGAACTGCATGCCTCATCCCGACCCACTCAGGCTTGGACCTAAAAATTCTCTCTGGTGTCGCCCCTGGGTCTGGTGATGGTTAGTCACAGCCAGCACACTCTAGAACAGTCAGAAAGGAAACCAAGCACCCTGCTTTAAAGGTATTTTGCTTGAAGCAAGTAATTTGCCTTTGTTTTCCTCTGGAATTAGCACTTTTAAAGCTGAGTAAAACATTGCAGGATAATCTACCTCTATTTGTAGTTTGGCTGCTGAAAACCAACCAAAAATTCCTTAATCAACATCCATCTTATCATTAGCGCTATAGGAAAGCAAATATGTTTTCACAGTCAAGGAGCAAGGAACAGATGAGCCGTTAGATTTGTGTTTGTTCAGTACGTCAACATTTCCAGGTTTATTGATGCATCAAAATCTTCCCAGTGAGCTGTAATGAACAGAGGTACGAGAGTGAGGAATGTGTTGTATCGTGTCAGTGTGGCTGGGCAGAGCAAAGCTGAACTGAACGAAACAACACCTATAGCAATTGGATACTTATGCTTACAGGAATTAAGCCATTTTTAACCTCTTGAGAATGTAATATTATTTACCTCCTAAAGACTTGCCCAGATTGAATGGATTTTAGAAATTAGAAAAAGGAAGAAGAGTCAAAAGAGGAGAACCCCCCCAATATTTTCTAAGTATCTGCAACTTTCTAATATGTTGTTTTGTTACAGGAGCTCTCAGCTGCCCAGGAATATGTACCTAGGCTTAAGGGTACGCTATTTTGCCACAGGCTGTAAAATTAGAAATGGACTACAGCAGAGGCTCTTATCTATTTTCTAGCTGTATATACTTCTATAATAGTAAAATTGCCTTATAAGGTATGCAGTTATATTCTGCATATGAAACAGTGTGGGATGGGAGACCCAAAAGATAGAATTTTTGAAGGTTGTGTATGAATCTTGATGTGTTTAAGAGCGTTAATGGGTATTTTCTGATTGCAAAGATTGTTGCCTCTGCTCATGAAAGTGGTGGTGAAACATCAATTGCATCTTTATAAGAAACAGTGGAGTTTTCAAAGCAATTTTAAATGGAGAGCAGCTCACTTTCCTGTGGGTGAAATGTAACATCCTGAAGTAAACTGGTCAGAAAATGGTGGTAATATTCACAGTAATTCCCTGGCTTGTGGTATTTAAACTTTTAGAGGCATAAGGTCATATACATATATCTCCTGGAGATGTACGTGTTACTTGCAGGCACTCAGATTTAAGGTCTGTTGGGTCCAACAGCTGAACTTAAACCAGAATACGCTTTCATTATCTTCCCCTATTGAAGCACTGCAGGCAAATATATTTCTTCCCGAGGATGTCTCAAACAGCACGATCTTGTTATGCTGAACATGCTGTCAGCTTTTGATAGGGATTCATTGACTAATTCCCTGCATTTTCAGCCGAATCTGATCATCCTCTCCTGTCTGATTCACCGTGTTTTTAGAAATTTGTTTATCAAATAGCTGCTACCTGTGCCTGATTGCTTTTGAATGGACACCCGCTGACCTGCTGCTCTTATCTGCAGAACTTACACTCTGTTTTTCAAAATGCACTCATCTTTACAAAGGCTTTGGAGTTAATGTGCTGTGCAAAATAGTCTTTCATTCATCCAGCTCATCCCAGTAGACAAGTGTATGGACAGTAAGTACTGTCCCTTCATCTACTGGGAAGGGGTAACCCTGACAGCTGGAATATTACCATGTCAAAACCCAGTTGGTAATACGAACAAAGACAAGAACATGGTACTTTGATCTTCACTGTAATCAGGCCATGTGTACTGCCAGCAGCATAATTGTTTTTATTTAGCAGGCTCATCTGGAGAGTATTACAGGACTCAACACAAGGCAGCTACAAAATCCTTGTAATTTTATCAAGCACATTAGAGTAATGATGGCAAGAGCCATATTTCCAGCAGTAGATCCTGCCATTGGCACATATGAATAAAACAGTCCACCTTTCCCTAAAATGATCCCATATTTGAAGTCTTTCTCAATATAGTCAGAACTCTTATCTCCGGACTACTCAACAACTATGTGACTTAATAGCTAGAGAATGGTTCTGAATTATGAATGAATGCTTTGTTTAAAACCCAGTAGCTTTTTTTTTTTTTTCTGCCTTTTACATAGAAACTTCTCTGGTGTACTTCTCTCTTGGACTTCACCAGAGCATAGAATGATTTTATCTTTACAGAAATCTGCATTGTAATCTTGATAGTAATTGTGAACATTAACTTTAATCCTCACTGGGGAGATGGAGTGATGGGGAAGTATAGGTACAGCAATAAGCTGGAATAGAAAACAAGAGGGGGAAGGTATTAGGTTGTAGACTGAGAAGCTGTAGGGAAGCGTAAGGCTAAACTAATGGGAATGGGGATGTGGCAAGGGACCTGCCAGCTCTTCTGTTCGGAGTTTGCAAGGATTGGGAGCAACTGAGGAAAATGAGGCTCCTGTGCTTCTCCCTGGTCCTCCCAGCATCAGGCGAAGCCTTGTCTCTGCATGGGCAAGTGGCAGTGTGCCCATCATCGTGCACGTCGCTGTGACTGCGGTTAAACATCCTTCCTGCAAGTCCCTGGCCTTCAAGCATTGGTACTGGTAAGAAAAGCAATGGGGATACCTGTCAAGAACAGGGCAGTTCACAGTGTCTTCAGCCATTGGAAGCATCTTTTATCACTGCTAGTTTGTTCAGGTTTTTTTTTTTTCTTCATTTAGCAGAGGACATCATGTCATCCTCAGATAATTTCCTGCATTCTTAAAGCCATGTCTATGCTGTGGGTGATGACTTACTGTACTTCTTAAAGACTTAGTATGGTCAGTTATTTTAATCTGCTAATAAAGGTATTTGTATAAATGTGAATTGATACTTTTCTCCCAAGGTCTCACTGGCATTTAAAAGCTAGCACTTCTGTATTTCAATAATACTGCCAATGCTAAGCATGAAAAAATCATGGGTAAAACCATGTAAAATTATGGCTGGCTTTAAAACTGAAATTTGGAACAGTGTATGTATCATGCTTTATTTACCATAATATCCTTGGTCACTGAGGTTTGTCCTTTGTCATCATGGTCATCTTTCATAATCTGGTGATTTCTGTAGTAAAACTAGTCAAGCTCCCTTTCCAAAGTAGTTGGTTTCTTCTGCTCGTTACAGCCTCTTCTAGGAACATGCCGCTTTGTTTATGACCTGAAATAGCACAATACCAGAATTGTTGGTGATTTTGTTTACTATCTAGGTATTCATATTTCTAGTCTTGTGCCACACTGCATCCTTGATCTCCCTAGCCCTGTTGTATACAAGTCTGTATTCCTTTCACTAAGATGTCTAATCTTGCTGGAGGAGGGGCTGGGACCCTCTTCTCACCACTGCAAAGTGGTGATGCTCCTCCTGTTCCCCAGGGAAGTGGCGGAATAGGAAGCAAAGCTGCTGTCTGCACAAGGTAAGGGAGGACGAGTGGGAGAGGATGCAAAGGGGATGCCGAGGAGGGGAGAGGTCCCACAGGGAGGGGAGAGCTGCCGGGGGAAGAAACAGGAGAGGGGAGGGATTTCTGCTCCCACGCTCAACCTCCCCCAGACCTCACTGATGCCACGTCCAAACTTCACATCAGGGCTGGAGGTGCCTTCGCTAAGATCTCACAGTTTTCCAGCATTAGGCAGAGGAATGGTCTTCTCTGGCTGTGGCCCTGGCGTTAACTATGTTGCTTTGTTTACTCTAGATACACTTTATACTGCTCTTCAGTCGGCAGGGGAAATTAAGGCTTCAGAAATGGTATACGACGCTACCTGATAAAGAGAAGAAAAAGATCGTTCGAGAAATTGTTCAGATTATTTTGTCTCGCAATCAAAAAACAAGTAGTTTTGTTGACTGGAAAGATCTCAAGCTTGTTTACAAAAGGTGTGAGTAATTTTATGAGAACATATAATTACTATTCATATAAATAACACGTGCTAGAAGAGGAAAAATAAAGGCTCACTTTAAGAAAAACAGCAAACAAAACCCTAAGTGCTAAACTAAGCTAGTAGGAGCCTGCCATTGGCAGTCTAACTGTGTATAACAGCACCGTGTCCCTGGATAAATCAGCAGGGTAAATTGTGGGGTGAAAAATACTTGTACAATCTGTCAGATGAGAAAAATGGGAGTAACCTAATAAGTATTAGTGGTGGAAATTCTGTTAGAAGGCTTTAGGCTTCACTGCTTCCTCTAATTCCCCAAGGTAGCCTGCTGAGACACGTGCTGAGCTTTATCAGGCTCTCTGGGAGGTTGCAGGAGCTGTTCTGAGGCACTCTCAACGTTTTGTCAAATTTCGTCTTTGAAATATTTGTTGCTCTGGAAAGTGTTACTTCCCATTTCCTTTTCCAAACAAACCCCTGGTTCCCAGTTACACCATGCTTAGCATTAACTGCCTGTTAATTCTTGTAAAGTTGTAGCAAACAGAAGTAGCCTTAAGGTATAGCACACTGTACAAATTAAGCAGCACCTCCCATTTAGCAAAAATTGAGTTCCATGCTGTGAAGTGATGGATGTAAACATCTGACCAGATGCTGTGGCAAGCTGGGCCTCCAGCCACAGCACCAAGGAGTTTCATGCAGATTGTTACTCCCATCTTGGGTTGATTTAAACATAAAGTTTTGCTGCAAGTTAGTGATGAAGATTGTTCAGTCTAAGCAACTTCATGCTTTCTGGCCCTATGTAAAACACTGTCAGTCATTTGATAGCCAGCAGGCTTGCTGAGATGAGCCTCTTTCCACCTTTATTTTTGCCTTTTTTTTTTTTTTTAATAAAAAGCAGTAACTCATCCTACAGTTTAATTGACCCCACTTACTGTAGTGCTATTGCAGCAGGTGAGGGAGACCTTAAAGTATTACTGATTTACTGTTTCTTTTAAGAGCAGTGTTGGAGGTATCCCATTTTGTCAAGGGTGGAGTTTGTTCTTCTAACTAAATTAATAAGTTGTTTAAATTATCTGATCTTTTCAAGTGTTCTCTGGGTCACTATAAGAATGAAAGAATATTATTTTAGAGACCAAATAGACATTAACTGTCATTTGCATAACTTCTAAAAGATGAGCAGAGCACTGAGAATCCCACTGTTTACTCTCACATTTTTGCCTTTGTTTGCCTAGGTATGCCAGTTTGTATTTTTGTTGTGCAATAGAAGACCAGGATAACGAGCTCCTGACGCTAGAGGTCGTTCATCGATATGTAGAGCTTCTGGACAGATACTTCGGAAATGTAGGTTTCACTTTCTCCCATGAACCGCATTCCTGGCTGTCTGATAAACAGATAAACTGTTTTGCTTCGTGTTTCCATAGGCACTACTTGCCCTGTAGACTTTCTCAATCCAGAGTGAAATTCATTATTAGAATATTTTATAAAATAGTGCTGAAACTATCATAAGATTGTTTTTCTATCCTTTCTCCCCCCCAAAATTAATCTTGATGCATTGTATATCTGTCTTGGCATAGAATTTGAGGAGAAAGCTTGAGGAAAACTACTTAAAAAAATGCTGGGTGACTGTACTTTAATTCTCTGTCCTGACATCTTCAGATATACTGGTTTTGTTTGTTTCATAATAATGTGTAACAATTAAGGACATATAAAGAGGAAAGCGATAAAGTGGGTGTTTTTTTAAAGAAAAGACCTGAAGAAGGTCTAAATAAGTCTTTCAGTAAGTCTTTAAAGACTACAAGAGACCCATCTTTTCTATCAATATTTTTGAAGTTGTTCCCACTACCTTAATTTATCTCTTATTTAAATCATGGTGCCATGACTCATGTTGGTACTGCCTCAAAACAAAAAAGCGGTTGGTGGCTGTAAGGTCACTAGGACAGGGAATTTCTCTTGCTCTGTGAAACTGTGCATGAACTTATGTAACCCATATTACAAGTGCTATATAAGACCTATTACAAGGTTAGTAGGCTAGGAAGTCAGCTTTGTTCTCTGAAAAGCAGTATGAATGTAGTGTATTATATAAAGTATAATAAGTGGAATATCTTTGCTGTAAGCCTAGGCTATATATGTGAAGAGAATATGTGCAGAAGCTGCAATATTACATAATATAAAGTATCTTTCTTCATCCCGCTACCTGCCACGAGAGTGCGTATGTTGAATACATTTGATCATCTTAACAACTTTTGGCCCAGTAGTGCTTATCATGCTGTAAAAGTGATTTAAATGTGAGGTGTCCTTTTATTCTGGCAGGTGTGCGAGCTGGATATTATCTTTAATTTTGAAAAAGCTTATTTTATTCTTGATGAGTTTATAATTGGTGGAGAAGTACAAGAAACTTCAAAGAGGTCTGCAGTGAAAGCCATAGAAGACTCTGACATGTTGCAGGAGGTAAGGCAGAGGAAGACAAAAGGCAAACACTTCATCTTCCTACATCTTCCTTGTTTGACAGGAGCTTAAAATACAGCTAAGCACTTCTGGTACTTAATTATCCAAATGTGTCTTACATTCAGTTTCAGTAGGTACAACAGTGCAGTTAAGGTAGCAGTTACGTAAGCTTTCAATTCAACCCCCTTGCAGAATCATCTGGAGGCTCTTCATATACTGCTGTTGCTCTCTTGTGGTTTAACTGCTAGAGTTTCTCAGATATTATATTAAGAAATAGTTTAAGGCATATCTTAAGATATTTATATGATATAAGAACATAATCTAAGATTATATTTTATGTATACATATGTATATATAAATACAGAAAAATCTATTCTGTTTCACTAATCCATTGGAAACAGATGACCTACTATTAACATTTAAAATTGGAAAGAATATGTGCTGGCAAACTCCACTTTCATTCATAAACACCTGTGTAGTTTTTCTACAGGGCACAGATATCTAACCTTTATTCAGAACCGTGCAGGAATTCTCTTCCCTAACTTGTACTGTTGAGCTGGGAATGTCAAAAGCAGTTGAATGTGATGGATTTACTTCATATTTTCCTAGGTAGCGAAGGGTGCATTGTAATACTGAAGGAAACAGCACGCTGGTAGAGCTAGCGAGGGACATACTATGCAAGTCAAACAGTTCTTCACAGGGATCTGGCATTTGCACTTGAAACTAAGCCAGCTATATACCAAGGCCAGCTAGACATGATGAGTTTAGCCACAACCATGGTATGTTGTGATTTGAAAATCAGATTCTAAAATGCTGTTAAAGGTTTTTAAAGCAGAATTACTTCTAGATTTTAATTAATCTGATCTTATTCCATGCAAAACTACAACTGTCTTCAAAGAGGACAAGGGGGTTTGTTTGAATGTTACTGTACCACTCCATAATGCATCAGTTGTTTCTTTTTTTTTTTTTTTTTTTTCTTTTTTTCCCCAGACAGTGGAAGAGTACATGAACAAGCCTGCATTTTAATGTTAAAACTACCTGGAGAACTGCTGTAAGCACCTGTAAAATGCACTTCCTGAAATTGCTTCCCCACGTGCCAGATCCTCAGAGAAGTACCAAAAACCAGTAACTAAAGGGATTTGTTTGTATAATGGTGAAGATGAAGGTCAGCTAATGTAGCCCAGGGTTTAACAATTCTGTACTTGCATTACTCTGCATATGAATTTCTCAGAGTTGTTATTACCCTTGATCTAGTTTCTCTTCTCCTTGCTGGACTAAACACTTGTTTTGTACCGTATCTTTTAGCTACGGGTTTTGTCATCATAAAATGTTACTCTGACAGTACTTTGTAGATGTATTTTTACTAATTTTGGTCCACTGCTGACCGTATGACTCTACTTTTGTACAAATGTCCATTATTTTGAATGTAACTATTATTCTGCTCTAATAATAATGTTTTTCTAAAAGCCAAATTGTTGTGGGCCCTGATTTCACAAGCTTGTTTAAGAAGATTAACCCATCTAGTATAAGAAGAAATACTCTCCTCTTTGGACCAACCCCTTTCTTTCACTATCTTCCTTCTATTTTCTGCTCTAGTCTGCTAATAAGACTGCTCCAACTGCTGCTAGAGCACACTCCTCACCTCCATTTAATCTGGAAGAGTGTTCTGACTCGAGGTAGGCTTCTCCCAGGTTTAATGAATCCTTTTTGCTGCTGCATGCGGATGGCCTGTTTCTGTCTTTCGCCTCATTTTCCTATCCCCTTCCTAGATCCCCTGGACCTGGACAAAGACTACAATCTTTGGAAGCATGCAGCTTGAGAGCAGGAGATATCCTGAAGAGAAGAAATTAGTCTTTGGGATTTTAGGGTAAAGATCATCTTGTATATCTTTTGGTATCCACCAATAACCATCTTTCCCAGTGGAGTTTTCCAGTCCCAAATTCACACACCTATGGGGATGATCAACTTACTAGTAGTTGAACATGGCCCATTTTTGTGAAGGTTGGACAATTCATTCAGCGTTTTATAACTTTGCAAGCTGCACAAAGGGAAAAGGGGTAAAACAGTAGAGGAGAAGAATGAGCTGGGCTGTGCATCTTACTGTGTGTAATAAAACATCGTAGCTGTGTGTGGAGAGCCAGGTGTTTTAACTTGCCTGTCTTTCAGTGCAATTTGGACTCTAAATTGATTGAACTGGCTTCCTTAGAGAGATTATTTCCTCCTTTAACAGAATTCAAAGCTCAGAGAAATTCTATTTATCTTAGCCCATAACTCATAGCTAGATGTTTTGTTTCTGTCAAAGCATGAAATTATCCTATACAAAAATTAGGTAAGTTATCAGACAAATATGCTAGAATGATCCGAGCATTGATTTGCATTTCCCTTCAACATCTATTTTCTTTGATTGCTGGGATGTACAGTCAGTATTTTCCTTCAGGGATTTTTCTAATCTTTAAATGTCCTGCATGCTTATTCTAATTTTTTCATTGTTCCTTCCTTCCCAGTCTGTTTGTATCTTCCTGGGGATGGGTTTGGGGAGTTTTTTGGAGGGTGGGAGCACTTTGACACAACATGACAACTTTGCTAATTGTCAACCCACTTTTCTGCCTGTTATCTAGTCTGTTGGTAAAACTGATAAGCTGGTTCATAGTGTCATGCTGCTCTTTTTATAATTACTTTAACCATCTGTTTTCTCTGTATTGATGTCAAAGGCATACTTTCAGCATTGAAAAAACAGTGAAATTGCTGAAGGGCTTTTAATAGCTCTGAAGACATTCAATTTAATAGTAAATTAATGAAATTGTATCAGTTGTATATTATTTTCTCATGGTTTGAAAAGAAGTTTTTTAAAGTAGAGTGTTTAATTGATTAAGAAGCCACTTCAGAATGTGGAAAGAGGCTCTTTCCGCTCTTTACTTTTATAAGTGACTTCTGTTCAGTGAAATCATCAGTAGTTTCATTTGCTTTTACTCTTTTTTGGAGCCACGCTGTGATTCTCTGACTCTTATAACTGTCATGTTGCTTGAATTCTGGAGTATATCAAAATAGGAGTTTCAAAAAGATTTTTTGGTGTGAATAAGGATATCATAAGCTTGTCTTTTTCAGTCATTCTAAGAAGAGCTGTAGGACTGCTTTCTCTCTCACTTCAAATGAAGAAGAATTCCTTATGGAAAAAAATAATATATTAGCTAGGAGTACCTACACCAGCCATATCAATATAGCATCTGAAATAAATAGCATTGCCAAACTGATGTATCTGGTGTCAACTTGAGAAGTGTGAAGGAATTAGTATGGTTTCCTTGTCCTAGTGCAAAAGGTCTTTGGAACTTGTTGTGCCTGTTGTGCCAGCTGCCTTTGTGCTACAAAGTTGCATGGAAAGTATGTGTTAAGCACTCTAAAGAACTGCTAAGTTATATTCCTGCTCTAAAAAACATTTACAGATTCCTGTTGCTTTTGCCTATAGATAGTCTACACAAAGTAGGCAGGTGAGGGTTACTTAATGTGACTTTTGCAAGTGTCAGTCTGTATGTATACCATCCTTAAGAACAGATTGGTTTGAAACGTAAAACTTGTATTTATACTTTTTGCAACCTTGAATAAGAAAGAGGTCACTCACCTAAGTGGTGTTATAATGGCATTCAGCTCAACCCAACTCTTTCTCCAAAGGGAAAAAGCCCAAATGAAACCCAGTTATTGCCAGGTTGCCTTTAGGTCACTGTGTCAAAATGCCTGTGCATCCATCTTTATGGAACTCCATTGCCATCAACAGGACTCTACATAGTTTAGTGCACTGTGGAGTATAGCTCATCAGAAGATTTATGTCTCTCTTGATATCTTAGTTCTTTGATTTTTCTTAAAGCAGGAGATACATATATCTTTGTATATATTCACAAATCTGTCTGAAGCGTTGCCCATTTCATTTGTGTTTGCAGCTGATGTTTCTCTTTCCAACCTGCCTGACTATTCTAGGACATGCTCAATGTAAAGTTCTCTGAAATTGCTTATGAAATTATCATCAAAAAAAGTACTAGAAAGCAGGTTCCTCAACAGTTTTCCCAACCTCACTAACATCTTTTGCGGTTATCTAAACTCTTACCTTGCTGACAAACTTCAAGCAGGTATGTCCTAGTTTGCAAAATTGCATTTACTAAAATAACCCTTAATCATGGTCATGTTGCTAGCCTAGATTCCCTTCCTTGCTTTCGCCAGCTGCACCTAACAAAAAGCTTCTTGATTTTTCTTATTAGCATTTCTGCCTGGAGGATTCTTACTGTGATTTTACTGCTTACCAGTTGTGACAGGGCTGGTTCTCTGTCATGCAACTATTTGCAACTCATGAGCTGTGACATCTTTGAACATATCATGGCAATTAAAAAGAGAGAGAGAGACATTAGAGACATTAGGCTGGAATAAAAATAACTGTAATAATATCAAAAGGAATATTAAAAGTATGACAAGTCATCATGAGTGAGAGGCAAGAGTGGCAGGATCTCACAGGATTCATGAATTCTTATAATTTCTGTTTCTTTTTTCATTATGCATCTCTGAGTGTTGTGGCTTATTAAAAGGTGTCGAGTCTTACAACTAAGTGTAGGAAAACTGACATTTAGGTTACCTCCTATCAGCCTTTGTTTAATAAAAAGCCACTGAAAGTGAATCTTCAACACCTCCCCCTAGCTGCTCCTTCAAAAACCCCTGTGCTTTCAGAAACCCATCCAGGTGGGAAACTTATTGTAAAGTTTAGGTATGGTTCTGTGTCAGAATTTATGCTGGACAGAGTAATGCTGTACTTGTGAAAGGATGAATTACTATTTTTTCATTTAGTTTACAGTCCTTTCAATAGACAATGCATTTTTTATCCTCTGCTTAGCACCGTGCTGCATTGGAGTAATACAGCATGCCGTAATGGTACATTAGGCGTCCGGAGGGATAGGTTTATAAGGAAAGATTACAAGAGTTTAACAGTGTGAGCGAGGCTTTCAAAGATACCCAGAGATGTTCCATCAACAGTCCCCTCAAAATAACAAGGCTCAATACAGTTCATAGAGAAAACTCCTATCCGTGCCTGTCCATGATGTTCTACTCCACTGAAAATGCATTTGAAAATATTTCTGTTAGCAGAGCTCCTGTGTGAGGGGGACGTTGCTCTCACCCTGCATAAAATGACTAAACCCAAAGGTCTCAATTCTGCAGTTAATCCCTGTGGTGGGATTTTCATTAACTTCATCTGATGCCTTTATGAGCGTGGAGTCTGCATCATCATCTTACATCATTATATTTTTGTTCTAGACGGCTGCCAAGAACTTGTGAGCTCAGACCAGGTAAAAGCATCCTTCTGGGGAATTTGATGACATTCCTACTGAATTCAATAGTGTGCGTGTTCCTCAGTGAGACCATAGTACAAATAAAATACAGCTGTTGATTTAAATGTCTATTAGGATTTTTCAGGGATTTTTTCCATGAAGATAGCTGGTCTAGGTTAAAGTACAGTAGTGAAAGCTTAGTGTTTATAGCAGAAATAACAGGCTGTGCTGCAAGAGACTTAATGTTTGCTGTCATGGAAACCTGTTGCCTTGCAACATGACTAATGAGACCCAGGCTAAGAGAAAGGAAGAAGCTATTCTTGAAATTATTCTTCAGCAAACCCTAAGGAAGACCAGCAATATACATTATCATAAATTATAGTTATTTCAAGTTCTGTTGTCTAGTCCACTTAACCTTGTCTTTTTGTTTACTTACTTTACAGCTCTTGTAACCACATGTTTTCATACAAAGGACGCTATAAAATAGTTCAAAGCTAATCCTTTGGCCATCTAGAAATAAATAGCATCTTATTTGCATTCCTCTTTCCCAGTACACTACAAAATTTGTCCAAGTTTTGTGGAAAGGACACACTGAAAACAAACTTGTGGCTGGTCTGGAATGCCCCAGTAAGCCGGAGGATGGTTAGCAGTTTAGCTGAGGAGTTTTGCCTTTGGTTGTAGTTGTATGTTTTAAAGACAGTCCAGGTACATGAGGTAGGGAACATTTCTGTGTACATATCCATATGGAAAAATCTGGTTACCCCTGTGTGTCAGTGTGGTAAGATTGCTGCTCTCTAATGCTGAAAGGAAACTTGGTGTGGGGGAACGTACAGAAGGTATCTTAAAGTTTACCCTTCTGTCATCTTAATTTAAAATTCCCTCTGAGAATTCTCTCTTCTGGAGCTTCCTGCTCCAAACACAGTATGTACCATTACACACCAGATTCTGCAATGGAGAATAGAGTTGTTTTCCTGCAAAGGTGAATTTCATGTGTCTGTTGTAAGAAACAATGCTGAATGCAGAATCCCTAGTTACACAGGGTGACAAATTCATTATGGATTGCTGTGGATTTCAGCTGCTGTCTGGACCAGGATCTTGCATGAATAAATTGTCAGCAGCTGTGTAAGTCTGCCTGCCTTGTGGAGATCACGATTCAGGGTCCTTCTGGAAGCTAACAGTGAGGAGTCAGCCTTAGCTGAGCAGAGCCAACAATGACAAATCACAGAGGAACATCTTCACAGCAGTTTCAGGTGAAAGAATATGTTCTTTTTTATTTCTCAAGAGGGCTTAGGACGTGGTCCTAGGTGAGTATTATGCTGGATAACAGCTCTGAATTAACAATCTGACAATGTGGCAAGAAAGGAATATTCTGGGAAAAAGAACAAAGAACTGGCTGGGTTTGTAAGCTGACAGCTGCATTTGGGGCGAAGAAGGATATTTTCTGGTGTCTGTTAGTGACAAGGTGATCCTTGTTCTCAGAGGAAAAACCGGCTTGAGTAATTGGTTCTTATTTGGCAAAGACTGACAGAGTGTTAGGTTGGCAATGACAAGAATGTTCTGCTGGCAAAAAAGATACTGCAGAGGGCAATGAAATATTATAAATTATTTTTCAATATGATAATAAAACATTGATTCATTCTGGCTGGGTTAATGTGAGGAAACCTCAACATTTAGCATGACAGTTCTGTCTGAATGATGATGAAAATAATTAGTATGTCAAAAATGTTATGTCATAATGTATACTCTAGCATTTATGTTTAAGCCTGGCATAAGAGTGGAAAGACTAGGACCTCAAGAAATCTTGATCATCCTTCAGTCACAGGCAGGATCAGCTGCACCTAAATCATATCTGAGTGATGTTTTTCTAACTTCTTCAAATCAGCCTGTGGTGGAGATCCCAAAAAGTTTGTGGACAGTCTGCCTGAAACTAAACTCCCCCCTGAGTTGAAATGCTCTTCCTAATGCCGGCTCCCATACTGCGACATAAGCCCACAAATGCTACTTGTGACATCAAGCATAGATACAGAAATACCTTCATTACATTTCTCTTTGCAGCAGCCTCTTAAGGGGTTCTGGTTTGCTGTCTAACTCCCAGGTAATGCTGAGGGAGCGATGAAGTACAAGGACAGCTGTGTCTTCAGTATGGGGGTGTTGGGTGGTTTTAACCTTGATTCTGTTGCGTGAACCATATTCAGTTGTGGCTCATTGGTAGCTGGTCAGAAAATTTAAATAGCAACTAAATTGATGAAAACCAGAAGCACAATTCCTTTCTCTTTCTTCTGTTTTCTTATACTCTGAAACTGCTCGTAACAACTGTGCATGAGGCCTGGATTCAGCAAGTACTTTGGGGTGTCCTCTGTTACAAGCGTGTAAGAAAGCTCGGACTGCTTTAATGGGGCTACCTGCATTTTTGAGGTTTAAATTAATGCCCCTGCCTTGCTGGCTCAGCACTGGGGAAACAGCTGTTTCTTTTCAGATGTAGAAAAGGGGAGTTCTCTTCACTATTACAGCTCAGGAGTCATGCTTAAAGATAAAATTAAGGAGAAATAAAGTTTGTTTAAATTCTAACAGGTGATGGGTGTGGGTGGGAGGTTCCTGCACATCATTTTCCAGCTGGAAAGCAGCAGCACAGCTCACCTCCAACAGGCAGGGCTCTTCTCGGGGCGGGGCGGGGGGGTTTGGTGAGGGAACTTAAAATATGAAACTGGGTATGTTTCGAAGCCAAGGAAAACAGTGAACTGAGGCGTTACAAAAGGGTGGATTTCTGCCTTGCCTGGCTTCTCTGCTGGGGTCAGCAGGGCTGGGGCAGTCTGTGAAGTGCTGCAGCCGCCTTGAAGCGGGCACAGCTGGGCACAGCTGTCCCTGCGGGCGGGGGTTACGGTGCCGTTTCTGAAGGCAGCGCGCGCAGCCTGCAACAGACCCTGAGAACGCGCCGCAGGCCGGGGTGCCGCCTGGCAGGACGGGGCAAGAATCGCTTGTGCTCGTCCTTCGTCCCCGCGCTCCCCCGCTGCACCGCAGGGCCCCGGGGTGAGCTAGGAGGTGCAAAAGCTTTAAAGCCTTAGGTCCAACTTGCTGTGGCTTTTGCAACGGCAGTGAGGGCTGGGCTAGAGCTCAGACATGCGGTTTAATGAGACGCGGCTGTGCTCCCTGCAGGACTCGGCCTCGAAAAAAATGTATCAACTTCAAATGTTTTGACTCTAAAATTGTTAGTGTTTCACTGCGTGGGAAGGGCAAGAGCCCGTGCAGACAGCTCATCTCTGAGAGAGCGTGGTGGTCGGGTTAGTCCCGTTTGGCGTATAAGCACCTGAACAGTGCCCCAAGCCGCTGCGGTGGCTTCCAGAAGAAATGGGAGATGAAATCCTTTGGGACACTGGGAGGAGTGGAGGAGCGGGCTGGGAGATACAAAGGTTTGCTGTTGGTTGACTTGTCCTGCCACGCGCTAACAAGCAGAGCAGCCTGTGCATCCTGTGCCAGTGAGGTTGTCCCAAATATTATAGCCATGTTGGAGCATCCAGTTCTCTCCTAAAGAATGGGAAAAATGTGAGACCCTAAATATTTGTGGATACTCCAGGAAAAGGAAAAACTAACAGGAAAGCAAAGGGGTGCTTAGAGGGGGAGGAGAGCCTCTGTTTTCCTTCTGTTCCTTAATGAAAATACAAGGACCGTATTTGCTTATAAGAAGGTACTGACGGCAAAGATGGGGTCGTTGAGGGATTTTTGGTCATTTTTTTAAATAACGACTTTCTACAGCTGCCGAAGGCTGTATACGTCAGGCCAAGCACTAATAGTGCAGCACAAGTAAACGGGAATGAAAGGGCTTACTGCTCCCTTTCTGCTCCCAGGTGGTCCTGGCCAGGAGAAGGAGGGAGGTCCTCCAGGGCTCTGGCATGCAGCTTCCCCTTGGCACAGCCTGGGGAAGCAGGAGATCTCTTAGGGATGGCTGCCAAGAGCATTAGAGAAGTCCTCAGTGCCAGCTGGTGGCGGGAGCGATGGCAGCCTCTCCTGCTTCCAGCATCCCTGCGGGAGCAGGGAACAGGGCAAAGAGAGGGTGAGTCGCCCGACAGGCAGGAGAGATTTTTTGCAAGAGGGAGGAGTAAGAAAGAGGTCCTTCCAGATGCAGTCTCCACACTATTTAGACAGGAGTAGTTCCAGTAGTGTTATCCATAGCTTTCAACTCTTTCTGCTCTCTATTTCTGCATGGGCTGCTCCCCCCATACTCTCATTACCAATTTTAAAACCCTTCCCTGTTTTCTCCAGCCTTGTTTTTCTTCCTTTCCTTTTCCTGCTGCTGCTCTTGCATAAACTCCCCTTCATGTCCCGTCTCTTCCTTTCTCTACTCATTTTTAACTGACTTTCCACAGAGGGAAGGAATGGGTCTCTCACCAGGGAAGGCAGAGCAGTGGAGCCTAGGAGCCATGTTCTGCTCAGCCCTCAGCTCCTGCGGCCAGCCCTTCTGTGAGCTTTTCCTCTCTTCTCTTTTCTGCGTTTCTTTCTGCCAAGAATGCAAAGTCTTTTGGAAAGCCTTATTTGAGGAATGACCATGTTTCCGGTGTTGTATTCCCCCCTTGTCCTTCTTAAGTAATTACAGCGCTCGGTCTAGCGCGGATGACTTTTGCAATGCAGTGATGCTTTGCACGGTGTGTTACTGCCACTAGGTAAGATGGCAGCTGGGTGCTTTTTCAAACTGAAACGTTATTTAGGGTCTAAACTTGAGATTATGAGGCACGTGCAAAATTCAAGTCCATTAGCACTTCATTGCTAATTGATTCTAGAAAGATAAGCAGTAAGAGTATTTTCACTCCTATTTTAGAGTTAACTCGGACAGCCAGAGGCCATTTTTGCTGTGAACTTTCCATCTCTTTGCTGCATATCTATCTGAGAAAACAACTTCTGATTCAGCCTGCAGCTAGGCAGAGACCCCACCGAAAAATAAGCAGTCAAACCAAGTCAAGGCTAAGAATACTAACAGAGCCAAAAGGTCATACACTAAGGCCATTTCTGCAACATGACATAAGGATTATGTTGATTTTTTTTTTTTTTTTTTAATAGAAAAGCGTGTTGGGCAGAGCCTCCTGTCAGGGCAACTCTCGGCCTGTGTGTAACACTGTTTTTTCTGCATCTTTTATGTTACATATGTTTGGTCAGTCATTTCAGTCATCCTTGGGTTTTTTATCATATCTGTGGCCTGACCAAATATCAGGGGAAGGAGCGCGGGTGGGAGCGCAGCCTTACGCAAGCGGCATTTTCCAGCTCTGGCATAAACCCCGTGTGTGCGGACAGCCCCCACGTTGCCACGCTCTCTTTCCAAACCTCCACTTTCTCCCTAATTGAGTGGCTTTGGTGAAGAGGTTGAGCTAGCGGCAGTATTTCTGCTTCCAACACCATGCTGGGGGAAGTCGGGAGTCGCTTGCTGTAAGCGATGCTGCCCTCCAGGCAGCCAGGAACGGAGCTAAATATATCTCCTGTGCCCTGCCGCCGCGGTTCACAGCTGAAGAGCGAGCCGCTGCCGTCTGGGATGCGCTGCCGCAGGAGCTGGGCTCAGAGGAGGCTGGGGCTTGGCTTTGCAGCCTAAAGCTAGCAGAGAAAATAAAGTGTCACAGATGTTAGTAATTAATCCCATGTAAGAGCTAAATCTCAAATTACCCGGCTTGTTTCCCTCTCCATTGCTTTGCAGATTTTCTGGGTAAAATGCCGTCGTCCCTGTGACAGAGGGACTTGCCGTCTGGAGTAAAAATCTGAATTTTAACTACAGACAAACAGCCCCTCTCTACATTACTTCTTCTGCCTCTAACTTTCATGGCACTGGGCGCAGGTTTCTTCTCAAAGATAAGGAATCATGGCTGCGTTCACATGGGATTTTTTTCATGTCTCTGCATTTCAGTGCAACCTTAGTGAGGCATGGAGGCAAGGGGGGTCGAATTTGGCAGCACTGTGCTCTTTGATGCTTCTCTGCATGTCTGTTTGGGCAGCCTTATCGGGCGTTACTGGGAAGTATTATCTGGGCAATTTCAAGGACTGCTTAACAGCTACTTTGGGTTGTGTAAACATCTTGTGAAAGTACTCCCACCTTGCTATGAGCACTGGGTGCTCACTGCCCCGGCGAGCTCTGCTGAGCGGGGAAGCGTTCCTGCGAGATGCACAAGCAGGGTTTACTAAAAGGCCTAATGCTGGGGGTTTGTTTTGATTTTTGAGTCAGTATCTAATAAATCAGCTTGCCTGAGGAAGTATGTTTTCCGTTTTTAGTATTCAACAGAAAAGTTTACCCTTTGAAGGAGCAGTCGGCGTGTCTGCACGGTGTAACTCTTCAGGCAGCAGCAGCAGAGATGACCCCTGACCAAACCCCGTGTGTGTTTGGGAGGAAGTTCAGGCTGTTATGTTGATACCTTTTTTTATCTCTTTAATGAAACCTCCTTCCTGCCATTTCAGAGGAGAGGAGGGTTTGACGTCATGTGCTGATGAGTCACTGCTTTTAACAGGCCAGCAAGCAGGGATTGAGAGTGCTGTCTGGAGCAGCTGCTCTGTTAATCATTCACAAAAAGCCCAGAGAAAGCTCAAGGGAAATGCTTGTGAATAATTAAATTTCTGTTTTCATTATGAAGATGCAGTTGATTTACCTGGATCTGCTAGAACGCAGGTATTGGGAAGTGAGGGAGGAGGACAATGATCTCACCGATTTACTGATACCGCTGTAAATAGCCTTTGGATAGTCATCGGTGTCAGTCAAGCATCTACATGATTTAACGATTTCATGCAAAGCTTATGTAATATAGCTCTGACCATCAGCTACATCTCACTTGCTGCAACCACTTCAACCATACCCATGTTTTCTAGAAGAGAGCTCTTGGGGAAGAAAATGCCCTTGGTAGGGCAAAGCATGGATTTTACTGGAAGGCTGAAGATCTGGCATATCTCATAGCCTAAATTCATGTATTCTCAAAGGAAGCCGAGTTGTCCAGGTTTGTTCACTGATGGTTCTCCTGCTCATAAACACCTTCTGGGGATGACTCCATCATTTTGACTTAATGCTGAATCAGTATCTTGGCAAGATACGTTGCACTCATCCTTGTTGTGATGAGCTTTAAACTTCAGTTGCCAACATGCAATGATCAGAGAGTTCATTAGATTCTGCTTTGGATGAGCAGGACTGTTATTTCAGCCAAGGTCCAAACTGCATAGATTCCTACACGGTGAATTATTCACTGCTCAACTCTTCCTCTTCTAGGTTGTTTAAGTGTCTTAGACAAGAGCTGCTGCCTTTTACCCAGAGGTAGAATAAGATGGGCAGTTTTTCTCCCAAAGAAATCCCATCCCCTAAGTCGTCGGTTGAAGGTGACTTAGACCAGAAGCGTGCCACTTGGCTTTGACAAAATGTTAGATTTAGCTTCACCTGCACAGTCGGAGTGCTGGGACGATTAGGGGAGTGGGATTGCTTACAAACATTTACTTTAATTACCTATATGATGTGAGTAGAAAGTTGTTTTTCTGGCTGACAGAGGAATAATGAGAAAAAGACCCACACTATGAAACCATTTGAGTCTGAAGAACCTTTCTGTCTTTGGGCATTGTTTTCATGGATTTATGATATCCCACCGATGTTTAGGCAGAACCTAATTAGCTACAGCCATTGAAAGAGCAAACTTTTAAATAATTTGTTGAAAATGGAATGTGTTTTTCTTCTTTCAGCACTGTGGCCAATTTACTGTGGATTTACCATCTTGAACTGATGAGTAGAAAAGTTTAACTGATTATATCAATTTCTCCATATGCACATTAGCGCCAAATTCTAAAGCTTCTTACCAGAGTACAATGCACTTATTCAATGGGCTGCACTATTCTTGATAGGTGGAAAAAAATGTTGATAGCTGAAACCAGATAGTATCACTGTGGAAGAGAAAGTTACGCTAGAAATGCAATAGCTAATGATTTGCCATTTCTGTAATGGCAAAATTTCCGGAGCCCACTTCTCAGTCTGCAAGTACGATGGCCAGTCCGGACCCTCTCAGGAGAGTTGGCCTCCTGGTGGGGTAGGAGAGTGGGATGGCTATTTAGATAGTTAGGGGGGACAGCAAAGGACCAGCAGAGATGATACATGAAATCTTATGGGGGGAGCAGGAGCGTTCATTGGAATGGGTTGAAATCTGGGGTGCCAGCAACAGGCTGACTGTCCTGAGCTGGGAAACCAGAGCCAGAAGAATGGTTTAGCCAGAGAGTGGTGGGCTAAATAAGCAGCTGAGATGTAGCTCTTCTGAAAAGCAGCAGAAGTAGAGATAAGTGAAGGCCAGGGGAACGTTGGAAAGGCTTCTCTGCAGACCTGTAGGAATTGGCATTGGTAGAGAAAGAAGGAGGCCCCTGCTGAGGAGTTCAGAGGATGGCTGGACTGGCTTTTTCCCAAGAGGACCAGAGATGAGCCTGAGCAGTAGTAGGTGCTGCGACCAGGACAGCTGATGTGTCAGTGTGGTGATTTTGGGGTTGTTAAGGTTTGTGTGCTGTCTGTGAGTAAATGAGAGATGGTGGGTGTACCTGGGTCATCACGTAGCACAGGAGACTGGCTGTGGAGAGACTGGGAACAAACCGGGACTGAAGTGGGAGAGCAGGATGGGAAAACCAGTAATGCTGTGCCCTTTTCACAAGGGTTACCTGGTATCTGTGAGGGGAGGTGGGAGGGAAAATTTTGGACTTCACATGGCAGAGCAGAAGCACTGAAGATACTGTAAGTGAGCAGGTTGTATTTAGCTTTTCAGATCCATGCTGCAGTGGGTAGGGTTGTCCATTGCAAACCCATGGAAGGTGTGATCAGAAGGAAGTGATGTTTGCACTGATTTTAGCAGTGGTAGAGCTCAATTTACAGATGTTGACAGTGAGAGATTCTGTATATACCCTGTCCCAAGCGATCGGAGATCATGAACCAAGTGTGTGTCTTCACCATAGAATCGCAGCCTGAGAAAAAGGATGCCCGAGGATGGCTGATTTGTAACTTTGGTCCTGTGGCACATCCTTCCTGGAGCTCTTTTTGACTTCTGCCTTCTGAACCTTTGAGATTCCTCTGTTCGAGTTCCTATTAATTTTAAGGCCTGGAGAAACTTCAATATTGAAAGCTGTGATTCTAATAAATTAATGACTTTTTAAGTATAACTAGCTTTACTAATAACTCCAGATATTGTGAGATTTTAATTCTTCAGCATCATGAGCCACTGAGTCTGAGACGTGGGACAGAGCCCAGTTTGAATATCACAGCTTAGGGTGGTTATTTATACTAGCAGGGGAAAAGGTATCAGCAAAGCAAATCGTGTTGCTTGCAGATGGAGCATAGTTTGTATGGCATACAACAATAAGGAAGGTCATCTTTCAGAGCAAAGTTGCTATTGAAAAGTTAAGGAATATTGAAAATAGAGGCAATCAAACAGGAACTTACAAAGTATGAGAAGAAAACAAAATCAAAAGGAGGAAAGCAGTTAAAATCTGAAAAGAACACTGTTTCTGAGGCCTCATGTCAAATGTTGATTCTACAAAAGATGCTTTTTTTCAGTTGCTCATTAAAAAGGGTCCTACTGAAGAGTTATTTTTCCCTGAGAAATCAGATGCATTGTATAGTTACATATCATATTAAAAAAGAAAAGATTTCTGCAAAGATGTGGATGCAAGAAAGCAATAAAGCCTGAAGAGGTTATTAAAAGCCACCCAGAGAAATTGGCCATGTGAGGTGTATACAAAACCGAGAAGCAATCAGCAGCAAGAAATCTTCTGGGACACCAAAGCCTAAGTCTGCACGTAATCCTGAGCACCTGGGAGCCTCTGATCTCCCTCTCCCGGAGGCCTCGCTGTGCGGATGAAGACAGCTGATGCCCTTTGCTCTGACATTTCTATGGCTGGAGGCATTCTCTGTGGGAAGGGCTGGCAGGTTTAAAAATAAGTTTGAAAATTTTCCCTATTCTCCAGCCACATTTTTTTCTCCTAATTGCAAAGCAAGTATAGGTTGTTTTTTTTTTTAAATAACTGATTCAGCCAGCCATTTAATCTCTTGCTCTCTGTGCCCAGCAAAAAAGTGTGGGTTTGTCTGGAAAAATAATAATTGGAGAAAGATTAACACAAGGGACCCAAACCGTCTGCAATTAAATGATGGGCTCTGGAACCTTTCACCAGCCTAGGTCAACAGTAACCAGAAATTGTCCAGTGGGTTTTGACAAAACTTGTGGTCTCAGGCCAGTGTCCAGGGGTAGGTACCAGCCCTATGACATGAAAGAGTGGGTATTCCCTCCCTCAGGCTCTCTCATCAGAGCGCAAGCCCGTCTGCTCGCCTGCCCTCGTGCTCCTTAGCGATCACAGTGTTTAGGGTAGGAAGAAGCACAACTGGTTGCTGGTCAAATAATCAGATTTCTTCCCTCGCTTCTGGCCTCTCGATTTGTGCTTGGGAGAGCTCATTGAGACTCCTCGAACCTGCGGGCTCTCCAGGGCTGCAGTCAATGTCTTACTCACATGGCAAAGTGTTAGGGAGTTCTTGTAATGCCATAGCCTATTATGTTAGGTGTGTCATTATTAATTATTGACAGAGCGCTCAAAGATTGGATTGTGATATTTCTGTTCTTTGTTTCTTTTATAAGAAAAAGAACAGTTTCTAAAGTTAAATTTAAAAAGTTTAACTTTGAAGAGATGCCAGTTCTCCCGTGCCTGAGGCTAGGTTTGTTTTCTTCAAGGTCAGGAATAAGTTTCTCTTCCAGCTTCTATCCTTGATCCGACAGCACGTGGTTTACAAAGGCTCTATGTCCCATGTAAGCCAACACATCAGATAACTCCAACGCATCAGCTACAAGCTGTTCTCACAGGTACGGTACCAAAGGCAGAAGAGTAATTCTGACTTTAGTGCTGTTATTAACTCCTCCCTGCTTCTCAGAAGTGACTAGTAGGCATCCTCAGAATCTGTCACAGCTTGAGCCGAGGCTCATAAAGATGGAAATACCTGTTGCAACCCTGCTCTGGCAGCCTGATCTTGCCTGTTGCGAGCATCGTCCTTCTGTGCGTTGCAGCAGGGATTCTGTGTGTCCCCGTGAAGCTGTTCTGCATTTCGAGAGCATGGCACTTTATCTCCTGAGAGACAAAGACGTGCCTTTCTCTTAGATCCCAGCCTACTGGAAAACAAGGTCAACCTGATTGTTTTGGAACAGATGGCTTCCTTCCATGTAGTGGCATTTCCCTGGCTAAATGGAGCCTGACTATACATAAATATCAAGTGCAGCTATATGTGGATTTATAAGTATAGTAGCAAATCGCAGGGTTAGGAGAATTTATAGCTGCTGAAATATGACCAATTGTTTTCCAAAAAAACAGTCAGCACTTTAAGTTACTAGTTTTCTTTATTTTCGATAGTCATCCTTTAAACTAAGCTAAGCTGGCAGGTGACAGGTTATCCCAGTCCCTCCTGGGAAAGGTTTTCAGTGGAAGATGACTGGAAGCAACTGCACAAGAAGAGCTTGATATATTCTGAGCCATCTCCCCCAGCGGAGTGAGGTTTTGTTGGGTTCTGTGGAAGCATGAGCTAAACCAGATCTGATTTGTATACTAAAACATGAGATTGACTGTGAAGCATGGGTAATGAGGCTGGAAAGAGTACAGGTGGATTAATTGGACACAGAAAGACTAACTTACTGCTCCAGAGTAAATGCATGCTGTTGTCAGTTTTGCTTGGTTTTTTCAGAATATGGGGAATGCTTGTGCCCCAAATTCTTGTCTGTCTGTATTAGAACGTGCTTGGTGGGGGGGTAGGGGGAGTGACCTACATGCCTTATGCAAGAGAGTGTTATCTGAGATTTCCTGTGTTTTTCAGGATGTCTGCATGCTTTTCCTGGTGCCCCCAAAATAATTTAGGTTATATTAATTAATTATTTCAAATAATATTGTGCAGGAGGGAGGAGGACCATATGACCTCCAGAGGCCCATTCCAGCTCTATTTTCTACAGTTTTAAGAAAGCCGGTGACACCAGCGGTGAACGTCACTGATGCAGGCTATTTACCCCTGTGCAAAAGAGTAGCTCTGGCAGTGTGCGGAGAGCCCTGCCTTTGCAAGGGTGGCATTCAGAGCTCTCCCCTCCAGCTTTATCTCGTTAGCTCTTTTCAGAAAATACAGCAGAAATCTAATCCAATCACTTTGGCGTTCAGGCCCTGGCTCAGCTAGGAGACTCCAGCTCAGTAAGGAGAGATGCTGCTTCGTGACTCATTTCCTCTCCTCGGCCACTGAGTCACCGTCCATTCTTACCGCTAAAGACTACCTGAAAGAGTCTGAATGGATTCCTGGGCACTCGGTGTTTTACCTAACTTTAGGTGTGGAAGGAGGCACTTAAAGACATGGGAGTTTGTTGCCCCCTCCAAAACACCATGAACTATGTTGATTTAGCAAGCCTGGCTTAAAAATGTACAGGTTTTCTTTGGCCGGTAGGTCATCGCTAGAAAAGGACTGAACCACAAACACAAGGACTTCAGAGGGCTTGAAGCTGAGCTAGAGCTGAAATTCTGTTTCATAGCTTAGGCTTGTTTCCAGAGCAACCCAGAACTCAGGTCTGGATTTTAAATACTGTCAGTCTTGTCTGTCAAGTACCAAGTTCAAGCGTACAGTCAAGCAAGGACCTTGACCTAGGTATCTCCGCTGCGCCTAGCCGTAGTTCACATGCCCTTGTGCTTGTGCGTCTGTGCGGGAGGGGAATAGCCCGCTGGAACACCTCCACCCTGCCTGTTTGGCAGCCTGTCAGCTTTCCTCTGCCCAGGTTTCCTTCTGACTATATCTTTGTGTTCTTCTTTTTAACTGCTGGTTCTGCTTCCAGAAGTGCTGCCAGCTCCCCACAAGTTTGTCTTTTCGGTCTGATTTCCTAGTGCTCTCACCCCCCAAGGCTCCCTGGTCCAGCTCTAAGTCCGGAAGCTGACGTGGTCTTGGGACTGAGCCTGCTCAGTCTCTCCTCACGTAAATCAATCCACACGTGGCAAGAGATCCAAGGTGTCTTAAAAGCAAACCCAGTTCATTACAAAATAGAGAATTTTCTGAAACAAACACTTGTGTTTATTTTAAGGTTTTTTTTTTCTTTCTTCACTCAAAGGTTTTTTTGATCTTTATCAATATTAAAGTCATCCTGTTTTAAGAAATTTAGATTTTTCTCTTTTGAGATGGGAACTAATTTAACACAGTAAATCCCAGTATTCTGACAAAAATTGCTCACTTGTTTAAACCTCTTTACAAATCCCAGGGAACAATACCACCATAAGCGTTAACAGACCAAAGTGAAGCTAGATGCATCATTTATTTTTGAATAGATTTAGGCTAGCCAACCCCCCAGATTCATATGTTTTCCTCCTTTTTCTTGTGATTTGGTTATCCAAGGTAATAATTCCGTAGTGATGTAATATGATGTAACATTCCTTCACGCAGACCTTGTATTTAGTTCCAGTAGTTCCAAAGGAGACCTCCCATCCTGCTTGGAGCAACCTGCCGGAAGGCAAACTCATTATTCAGAGACCTGCTTTACACAGATGTCCTTTCTGCTCCCAAGTAAAAGCGATCCTAGTCATGAGAGTTGTTGTCCCCCTCCATATACTTGGCAGCATTCGTCAACCCAACTGTTAGTCCAGAATAGGTTTTTTTGACTTTGTTAAGATTTAGCGACCATTCAAAGTGACCGAAAGAGGGGCAGAGCTGCTGTAGAGTTGCTGGCTGCCTTCCTAGTCCTGTACTCCTGGTGCTTGTGCCTAACCTACTGCACAGCTACAGTGGCAGCAACCAGGAGCTTGGGCTGAGACATTTGTTTACCCCAGTAAGTTGGTACATGCCCCCTGTAATAAACACGCAGACCAGAATATTACCGTAAGTAAGCCCATTATGTGAGACAGCTAAGAAATTAAGGGGAAACAAAGCAAAACCTGGCTCCACAAAATCCGATTAGTAGTTTTTGCTAGAAAATGCTGGCAACACAAAGATTTTATTTGTGTTGTTTCATAGAGATCGGCTGAGACTAAATAACTGAAGCTGCGCAAGGATTGACATATGTGCTTGATTTGCATGTGCTCTGTCCAAAACGATCTTGATGTTCATGTGCGAGTTTAAATGTTCACAAAGTCTTCGTAGAAGCAAGTCCCTGAAAATGAACTTTCAAATGTTGGAAATGATTTCCCCAGAGCTCATGGTTATTTAAATCCCTGTTGTTTGGCTTTGCTCGTTATAGGATGAGTCCTCCTCTCCTGATTCAGATGTTTATGAGCTATGTATGGTCACATAAGCACAAATAACTGAGGTATCGATTTATGAGTTACCAGCCCTCAGTAACCCCTGACGATTGATGCAGTCTTGGCATGGTTTGGATTATATCTCCAGTGCAGCTGCTTGGAGTTGTGTGTACCCTCCTTGCGGCTCTCCTTCCCCTCTGGGAGGGAGAAAAGTCCATCCCTGAAGTCTGAACCTGGCTTCTGAATTTCTGCGCTCTTTTAAGTTTGCTTTCATCGGTTGTATTTGAGACACCTCATGAAGGGACTTAGTAGTGGGGCATTGAACATCCCTGAATATTGAGGCTTCTTTGTTTGGTTTTAGTTGTATAGCTGCATTTTAGTTAGTCCTCTTTTCCATCGTTTAAGTCATATTAAAATACAATGTATGTTTTGGAACAGAAAATTAAATGTACCAAAGCAATTTGAAAACTAACAGCTATCAGGAGCTAAATTTAAGTCTGTGAGCAGCCTAGGGGTTTGCTGTTCTTGCAGACAAGTTTTCAGAAAACTCTGGATAAGGTGCAGAAAGGTTGTGTCATTGCCACAGCTCTGGCTGGCAAAACATGCCATAAGATCAGAATCCTGTTGCTTAGCGACTCTTGAAAGATGATTAACCCTTTCCCAGCACTGCCCAATATTTGTATGGAAGCCCTCCTGAGGCATCTTTGTCGACAATAATTGAATATGAAGGAACTACTCTAATATCTTTAGCTACTAGATGTATTGATTTATTCATCATTAATGTTAAATGAAGGACTGTCTTAATCTTACCATTACTTACTGAAGGAGATCACTTAATCAAAAGTCATTCTTCCATAGTATGACATGCAATTATTGCAAAGGAAGGATCATATAATTACAGTAAAGATGGAGTAAGAAGTGATTAAAAATAATTTGGGGGTGATGGTGGTTAATGCTACTGCTGATATTTCTTCATATGAACTCAAGTATTTCTAAAACTTCTGCTAGGTTTAAAGACTGAGCCCAGGTATTGACATTGCTCTTGCACAGGGTGCCTTAAAGCAGAGTTTGGTAGCAACGGTAGTTAGGGAAGTTCCTCGCCTCTCATCTCCTTCCAGTGCAACAGGGAAATTATATAGGCCATTTCAGTCTGAAAATGCTCCTTCTAATTAAAAATGGAATTAATCTCTGAGGTTGATGGGCTGCAAAATTTCAATTTTCTTCTTGGAAAGGTGCCTGAAATTCAGCAAGAGTTGATAAGCAGGAATGTGTGGGTGTGGTGGGTGTGTTTGGTTTTACCTGGTGTCGCCCTTTTGCAGATACTACGGTACAGAAATTTTCCATATGGCGTTACTAGTATGTTCCAGCACTTGAGTCGATGTATTTTTCAAATGTGATCACTTTGGATGGTGTTCACCTCATCCAGCTCGAGCTGTCTTAAAATTGGATGTGGAGTCAGTCTAGCCCTCTACAGTCAGAGCAAGAGGAGCAATTCTGATGGGTCAGTCATTCCATCTCTTTTACACATACCCTTGAGTCGGCTAAACTGCCCTGGTTTGCCATCTGCTGAAAGCAGCCTGGAAAGACCATTGCACTCCAGCCTACAGCAAGTGCCGGGTGAGATGAGCCCAGCCCTCTGGTTTCAGTGGTGTCTTGTGTAGCGTTATTTCCACAGGCGTGGCTTTCTACTGTTCAGTGCTGCTTAGTAACAGTGACAGAGCAATATGGTTTTCAATTGCAGTGGTGGAAAAAACCGCACATGGGAACGGAGGTTAAGGCATAGATAGAGGATTTTAAATTGCAATGGCCTCTCTTTGTGAAATTAGCTGGTAATAAAAGCAAGAATTCCCCTGCAGCAAGAAACACTCTGGGTTTCACCTCTCCCCCTCGCAGTGTTCCAACAGCAGCAATTAGTTTCTGTAACTATTGGCCCTCAGTTCTGGTAGCTTGAGAGTAGGTTGGGGCTGTTGACTGCTGAGAAGAGCTGCTCCATACACGTGAATCTGTGTGCAGCAGCATCCCCAGCATCTTTGTGTCTCTGCTGTCATCAATAGAGAAAACTATCTGAGCTAGAAACATTTTGTATTTGATAGTGTTGAGATTGTGTTCTCCTCTTGTTTGCAGGTGGGTTAACTCTGTGACCTTAACAGAGACTTGTAAGGCGTTAGCATCAATCCAGATGACAACCTGCTGTGAATACCACCTTTCCTATGACATACCCGAGTGCAGTCCCTGCGTTGCTTAATCTGTCCTTAGTAATATTATGTGTGCTCCTATCAGGCAAATACAGAAACTGCTGGAGATCTTGATTCCCAAATGCCTTCTCCTGATGCATTTAAGACTTTTGGCTCCAGAGAGCAGCTCATGTGATAAACAAGCCGACTGCGTGCCACGTGGTGTTTTGCACTACTGCTTTTCATATGAGTCTCCATGCCACTGGACGATCTCAAGGGAGATTAACGCTGTAAGAGAGGCACAAACCAATGCAGATGCTTCTGAATTATTAGGCAGACTATTTACTGCTGTTTTGAACACGCTTTTTTAACTCGCCAGCAGCAAAAAGAAACTTGTGCCACTGATATCTGAGCTGTTTCCTTTCGCTGCTGTCAGTAAGGAGATGGAGCTTACAAACTGGGATGTTTTGGCATTTCACTAGAATGGATGGATTTGACTTGTCTGAAATACGATTTCTGTTGGCGCCTATCAGAGGAAAGAGCCATTTATCTTGCGCTGTGCTAGCTGGCGTGTCACGCAGTGGGGACAGCACGTATTACTAGCCCAGCTTTGTACCTCTCCTGGCGTGCGTTAATCATGCAAGTTGTGGTGGTTTGGTTATGAGCAAGTAATCCCGAGCTTGCGCTTCCAGTTTCGTTTCTGGGCAGAGACCAGCCTGGGAAACCGTAACATAAGTGCTGACGTACAAAAAAGTCCAGTAGTCCAGTGTGTGCTCCAGAGGAGAAACAAGAAGTACAGTGCTGCTCCTGGGGCTGAGGAGGGGCAGGGCTGAAGCACCAGAGCCCCAAGCTCTCTGCTGAGCCATGGTGAGAGGGCAACGTCTGCCTCTCCGCTCCTTTCTCCTTGCCTGTTCACTGAGGTTGGAAATCAGACCACTGGCATCGCTCAGTACTGATGGGCACACTGGGAGGCAGCAAATATTCACACCGTGTGCTCTTCCTTGGCTAGACGCTAAAGTTCTGTGTTCTCTTCGGTGTGTTTCTAGGGGCAGTTTTCACAGAGTTGAGATGCTGGAACTTAATAACATGCTTTTAAGAGAAACAAACTTAAGCCAGGTTTTTTGTGGGCAGTAGGGCCATTGCGAAGTAATATGTGTGGATGAATCTGGTTGCCGTTGGGGAAATGCTTGGGATTCTTTGTACCTTTCTGATTCGGATTTTGTATGCAGCTGAAGGCCTCGTGCTTTTGAGGAGCTGTGTGGTTTTATCTCTGTAGGAGAGTCTGTGCTTCGGACAGGTTGCGACTTACTTTGATACTGAAACGTAACAGCAAATGGTGCATCCCGCGGGGTATGCGGGCTTTGGGTGAAGCGTGGTCCAGGGGCTGAGACGCTTCTGTGGGCTAGGGCAGACTAGGATCAGTTCTGGGTCCCCCGCAGACATCCCGTGTGAGCACAGCAGGTACTCGGGGCTTAGACTCCCTGTGAAGCCACGGCTATTTGTAAAGTACTGTCCTCTCCCCTCGCCCCCTTCCCTGCTGCACCAGGGAAGAAGTACTGCGGAGGGGAGGAAGCTCAGACGCCCTGGTGACGGGTGAGGGGGATATTAGCCCCTGAGGGCACGCTGGGACCTGCCCCTACGCCTGCGTCTCTGTGCCCGCCAGCCTGGGGGACCTGAGTCAGCTCTGGTCCAGCATCCACACGGCTGCCTTAGCACCATGCTGGATCTGCTGCTCGGCAAATACACAACCGTACCTGCCCACAGGGATCAAATTCTCCATTTCCCATAAATTCTTTAGTTTAGGGGAAAAAATCTGGACTTGCAGATATTCATTAGGTCCAGGGGTGCTTCAGCCATGTGAATTGTGAAGAAAAAAAGGGGCACGTGAAATTCTAGTCACTAGAATGGGGAAATAAGAGGCAACTAATCTAGAAATTATTGCTTTGGTTTTTTTTTTTTAACTTGTTCTTGGTTAATATTTAGCCACCCCTAGCTGTGCTTGAACACAGTTGCAAACACAAAATGTGAGACAGGCGATAAGGAGTGACTGATCTTATTTTAACATCCTTTAATTAGTGCAGAAAGTAGCCCGTCGACCGTATCTGAAGTGGAAGGGCTGCACACTGAAGCGTTCACTGGGATGAATTAATACGTGATTCCAGGTGAGGCTGTTTCTTTCAGTGCTGTCAACAGTGAGCCTTGGGGAGTTTGTTCTTTCAAACTGGATGACAGCTAGTGACAGATTTCTTAATATTTGTTACAGTGTTGATGCCTTTAACTGTATGGCGCATCTGGAAGAAAAGATTCACTGCTCTGAATAGCTGAACCTGGCCTTTTTGTTCCCACCATTTTAGTGTAATGGTATAGCTTTAAAATGTAAAGCCTGTGATATGAGATTATCAGAAGTTCTTTAGTTAGACTGTAAACTGCCATGTTTTAAATTGCTTTAAATTCATTCAGCTAGAATGAACCTTAATGCCACAATGCTATAGAATGCAGAAATTTTTGCAGGTAACATCTGTACAAAACCAGAGAAAACTGTTTTTAGGCACAGTACAGGGGGCTATTCTGTCACATTTCTCATTTGTTTGTGGTTTATTTTGAGCAGTTTTCTATCCTGTGAGTTGTTTCTCTTCCTACACCCCTCAAAACCTACTGAAAATTTTATGACATTTTTCATACTAAAGGGGCCTTCCAGTCTTGAATGCTTAATGCTGTGATGGGCAGGGAAACGTATCTGTTCTGCAGAGAGAGTAACTGGGAAATTGATCTGCTGAAGTCCCTGCAGGAAATCCATGGCAGATCGGGGAAGACATGCTCTTGGTTGCCCTGCTAACCCACATGGCCAGCCGTGCTCTCAAACTTGCTATTTGGACTTGTGTGTTAAGCATCCCTTATGCTGAAAGGAAGGCTCTTTGTTACTAGGAGCAAGCCCCGTCCCTAAGCAAAATGCAGGAAATTCTGGAAAGAGAAAACCCACAACTTTGGGTGGATGTGCCCTCAGATATAGTGCAATCGTGACAGAATACCCGCTCTTCCACTCAGAACTATCTCTGGGTGCCCGTGCAGCCTCTGCAGCCAGCGTGGTAACATGACAGACCGCTGCTGCACGTTCCTAGCCAGCAAAAAAAGGAGCAGAACCTGGAGCCCTGTCATAATCTTACTTGGGAAATAGCAAGCAGTCATTGTGTCTGGAAACCTTCATCGTCTGATTTATTTTCAGTGACTGGGTAAACGTACTGCTGTATTTTGTGTTACAAAGGAGAACCTGCTTTCTGTCTAGGCTCTTCGTCTCGTAGGCTGCCAAGTGTTAGCAGAGACCTAGTAAAAGCAACTCTTAGCAATGTTTCTTTCCACTGGGATGTAGATAACTGTGGAAGGATGGTTGTAGGTATTCAGGACTGTCTGTTGGACCTTAGGCTTAGGAGACGCTACATACAGGCAGAAAGGCTATAATAGCCGCTTAGTTTCTTCAAAGTCTCCATCCAGTCTGAATCCCTTGGCTGGGACATTGGGTGAGTGTTGATGGAGAACAACGCTGTGCTTTGCCTTAAAACATTAGAGAGCAATGGCTTGTTGTCCTGGCAAGTATTTCAAGGTTTTCCAGCCCAATAAACTTGGATGATATTGCAATGCAATGGCTGAAGATAGTGTTTTGCAACCATTAGTCAAACTGAAAGTTAGGTACTTTTTTACGGATATTGAAGCCAGCTCCGTTAAAAAGGCTTCCACCTCTGGCTCCAAGAAGTTCCTGGTGATGGTAACCGAGGTAATAGCTGGATTTTTTTATTCTGTCTGAAAAACTGATTTCTGTAGTATCAAGAGGGAGAAAATACTACAGAATCACATAGTTCCAGGAAAGTACATATGTAACAAATGCTAAATTGTGAGAAGGGGGATCTGTTTGCAGATAACAGCTATAATTGTTATTGAGAAAGATCAGAAGCAGCCCAAGAAATACATGACTGAAAGTGTATTTGATATTAGGCAAAGTCGGTCATTGAAACCAAAAGTCTCCCATACAGATATTCAGTGCACTTCTTGTGATCTGGATCACCTAATTCTGTCTGATAAACATTACCTTTAGTCTGGGATTGCTTTTTCCTCTCTGTCCCGTGTGAACAATTTGATTTTCCTGGCCCATTTGCAGCAGCATGTAATAGCAAAGCACGTATCTTAAGATGCCGCACAGGGTTTTATGTCCTGCGATCCTGGCTATCGGTCACAGCTTGAAGCATTGACAATATCCAGTAATGAGGCAGTGCCATGTCAGATACAACTGGATGAGTTATTTGTAGGAAATAACTGATTTAATTTCTTTCCCTCAGTCCCTGAATGATCTACTGTGAGGTTTTGACTGCTGGAGATCTGCGTGTGTGAAATGACAATAACTGTTTTATGCAAATAGGTTTCATGCTCTGGATTGCCTATCAGCTATTCAGAGAAATTATTTCTTATTATTTGCTATTTTGGCTGAATGACAGGCCTTGCAAGTCACGTGGCGTTGAGTCTGAGCCCCGAATGAGTAGCTTCCAAACTCACATGGAGCTTTCAAGATCATCCTTCAATAGGGCCGTATTCATGCTCTGAGCATAAACCCTCCTGCAAACAGATTTGCTGTGCTTTCCTCTTCTGTACCATGTTCCTGTCAATGTTTGTTTATTGCCAGCAAGGCAGGGGAGTGTTGCCTAGCCTCTAGGGCAATCAATTGCTTGTCTTCAGACAAAGCTTTGGGAGTACTTTTGGGCAGCATTTTCTCGATTGTAAGTATGGGACACACTGGTGCAGGAAGAGAGGGTTGAGCATACAAGCGGTGTGGTAGTGGTTAATGGATGACCCGGTATGGGTTTGCTGGTGCCACAGCAGGCAGGTTGAGCCGACCCATGCCGACGGGGCTCGGGCGCTGTCCCTGCTCCCGCGGGCAGCCGCCGGCACGGCCGGCCACCACACTTGTACAGCCCAGGCTTTGTCTCTGCCCGGGAAGCGGTCAACGTTTGCTGTGTTCCTTATGCAGTTTTTCAGCCAGGGATTGTACATGAAAGCGCTAACGTCATTTGTGACAGTTGTAGCTCTAAATAGGAAGTGATTAATATTTCATGATTATTTTTCTGTAAGGCATGATTTTGGGGAGAATGCATCAGTCTGACTTGCTTGAGAGAATGAGCCTGCCTTGCTTAGCTTCCAATCAAAATGTAGTCAGGCACTGCATGCTAATATACCTATATTAGATGAAAACTCTCTGGCTGTCTGACTAATGCTCTGCTGCGAATACATCAGTACAAAAGTGAACACTTAAGTTTTAGAAACTTCTGTTTCACTTGTCAGTCTTGCAAGTTAGCTGTCTTTCTGCCTTTCTCTTGTGCACCTTTAATCTAGGTTTTAAAATAGTGCAAGAGGTCATGAGTGTCAGCCAACTGCACCAATTGCAAAATCTCTGATTCCGATCTTTCTTTTTTTCTTATTTACTTATTTTCCCTTTCTTGAGTCATAAGCAAACCTCCTTAAAATATTGCAGGATTGCACTAGAGAATAGCAAACAATCGGTCAAGGAAATGTTCTTGTATCTGTGTGTCGTGGTTTAACCCCAGCCAGCAACTAAGCACCATGCAGCTGCTCACTCACTCCCCCCCCACCCAGTGGGATGGG
>JANHGO010000002.1:26151071-26197677 GCA_024606505.1 Aquila spilogaster
GAGTCACTTGAGAACGCGAACTTTACAACAGTATCGCACGGCGCCCGGGAACGCGCGGGGAGGGCGGCTGTCCGGCTGTGCCGTCCCGGCGTGCCGGGCAGCGGACCGGGCTGCGCGGACCTCGGTCCCGGAGCTGAGAAGCCTGGGGTTGCGAGGAACTGCCGGAATGAATGGCCCCGGGTGCCTTTAAGCGGAGGTAACGCGCGTTCGTGAACGGGTAGGTGGAGGGCTGTCCCAGCTCTTCCGAGAAGCGGGAATGCGGTGTTCAAGAGAGCTTGGGCAAGGTCTGCACCTGTTCTGGGAAACGAACGTTGCATTTCTCTTTTTGTTTCCTCCTCCCTTCTGGCCCGCGGGGTGAGCCCGGGTCATGATGACGGCCTTTCGTAGCCAACCAGGAAAATAGGGCTGCTCCGGAGAGACTCGAGTAAGTCTTCCTGTAACCCGAGGAGCTGAGGTTCGAGTCAGCTCGGTGCCTGCACGAGTATCGGGTTTGGTTTCACGTGGGTTCGTGTCTTTTGGCGGAGCCTGAGCAGCGGCTTCCTGAGGCGGCACGTGGGGAAGGGCCCTTTCCCCGCCGCCCCGGGTCGCGCTGCGGTGCGGGGGTTCGCCCGGGGCCGCTTGGCTGCGTCCCCCGGGGGAGCTCGCTGAGCGATGGCGCTGCCGTGTGCCAAGCGTGGCTGGAAGCGTTTCGTCAGGCTCAGAAATAACCGCGGTGCCGGTGTGTGCAGTTAGATCACCCGTGGTTTGGCGGGGTCTGAGCTGAACTACAGCCGCTCAGGCAAGGAGCAAAAGCAAAGCAGCGAGGTGTAGTGTCTGTTGAACAGGAAACACGTGGGCCTGGTTCTGCTCCTTGCTGCGTGCCGGCAGCCGCTACATGTGCAGCGCGGATCTGCAGCCGGGCGCGGTGGCTGCTCGGCGTGGGCTGGGTGGGACGGCAGCCTTTGGGTTATGGGCATACTTCCAGGGCAACCCCTTGGGCTGAACTGAACGCTCAGGCTGTTCGCGGAGGCTCTGGTGCTTGTTTGCTGGGGTCGGGAGAGGTTGCGTGGTTATTCTCTTTTGTTAAACACGGTGACCAACATCCCCGAAATAATGGCTGGATTTTCCCCAAGGAGGACTGTGGGCTTTCGAGCAGGAAAGATGGTCAGCGATGCCTCGTAATTGAGAAACCATCTCGCTGTGATAATCAGGCCTGGGGCGGGTTCTGCGAGCGTGCCCAGAGCTCCTGTCCTGCACAGTTTGCCTGCTGTGTGCATCTGTGCTATCAGTGACGGCAGTGCAGCTGCACTGAGTCGCAGCGCTTTCATCGGGGGCTGAATTTTGACGTTTGGTTCTATCCTCAGCAGTGGAGCTGAGTTGTTTAGTGGTTTAGACCAAATGCACCTCCTCATGTGTTAACCTAACTTTGTGTATTTGGAAAGATGTACCTGTCGTTCAAATTTGCATGTAAGATACGTGCAGTAATGAATTTACCGATGGCAATGCAGTCTCCATACCTCAAGTCCCAGTATATTTGCACGTATGTATGCAGCCTTTCCGGTTGCCTCCTGACACAGCTCTCCATATCCATTTCCCTGGTGTAACGCTTATGTAAATAACCAGAGTTTATATTGTGCCCTTGAAGGTCAGTAAATATGGGAGGTGATTTCGGGGAAGCTGATCTCAGACCTCTCCCTGGTGCATGCACTGAACAAATGCCAGTTCTCAAAGCACTCACGATGGTCCCAAAGGAGTGGTGCTCACAATGGTGCTACTTATTAGCAGGATTGTCTGCTGTTTGATGATTATAATTTCTTAGTGTGTGTATTCTTCGTTTTTTCCCTTTTCTGAGCTCGTAGTGCAAACACTTGCTGGCACTGTTACACCAAGCAGTGCTGTCAGCCTTACCCTGTCCTCCTGTTGTAGATCCAGTGCTGATGAAAGGGTGCTTTTGTCAGGGTACTCGTGCTTAAAATTCCTCTGCCTGTCCTCCAGGAAGGGTTGTGCTGGGTTGCTGGTCAAGAATTAAGGGTTATTGGGTTACAGACTAGGAATAAGCCTTACTCAGGCTCACAACTGAACAACTGAAGAACTTTCAGCAGATAATTTAAAAGCTCTCCTTAGATCAGTTTCTTCTGTTTAGTATGAGGGGGTTGTGCTTGCCACCGGTGTTAAATGCGCTTGGAGGCTGGAATGGAAGGTACTCCTGCAAATGGTACCATGTCTCAGCGGGAGGGTTGTTGCCATTGTTTGCTCTGCTGCAAATTTCCAGGCTGGTTTCAGGGGACCCTGTTTCGACAAGCTTACTTCCCGCCTGCTAAGAACGGCTGCATTACTGCTCAGCTGCTACCTTGTGACAGGCAGAACAAAGGGTTTTTAGAAAAAAGACTGAATTCTGCTCTCTGGCGGGTATGGGTGCAGCAGAGAGACGTGGCCTGAAGGGTTGCTGTCTCAATAGATCAGAAAGTGAAAGCTGGGATTGGACAGAGAGAATGATTTCTTTCCCCAGGGACACGTGTTGCTGCAGTCTTTCATGTCCATAAGTGTTGCAACACCACAATCCCACAGCCACCTCACCATTATCAGTATTATCAAGTTCTCTGTTTGCACAGCCATGAGTGCAGAACTGGTGCCTGCAGAGTGAAAGGTCCTGCTTCCCTCCTGCCTCTGCTGCTCATCAGTACAATGCGAAGCATCAGTACCTGTCGGCATGATCTGAAGCCCTGGAGAAAGATCGAAAGAAGCCCCTGGTGAACAGGAGACTCTGAAGACATACTTGGTGTGCTTGGGCAGGAGTTGGCAAGAGGTGTTTCCATGTAGCAAGGCATATGATACTCATCACAGATCTAGAAGCTTGGCTGGAAATGTTGGTTGAGGTGACTGCAGGTGCTGACACCTGCCCGGTGTTTGTAAATGAACTCTCAGCTCTTCTGAATATTAACTTTCCCAACAGTCTCAATGCCCTTAACTGCTAAAATAAACACAGGTCTGTAAAAGGTATTTTTAGTGTTGTGCAGAATTTGAAGAAGAGCGTGCTCTAAACCTTGCATGTTTTTCCCCCCCCTCAGTGATACAGCTGTGTATTGGCCTAGCAGAGGCCATGAACCTTGCCTCTAGGAGTTTAACTTGGAAGGATGTGAAGGGCAGCAGATAAAAATAAATGGAAGAAGTAGAGAAAACTACAAATAAATGAATCTGATCGTTGGAGGTAGTGTTATACCTGGTCGGGGGGCTACATGTGATGTTTGTTTGTTGTGTAGTGAACAGTATGTATGGGAGTGGGTAATGGTAATGGAGTAGCATTCACTAGAGAAGATCCTGATAGATGGAGACTTTTCAGCTTGGAAATAAATGACTATAGGGGAAATAACACAGATGCATGAAATTGTGAATGTTGTAAAGAATGCCTCCTAACAGATGAGTAAGGATACAATTTGTGAAATGTCTAGACATTAAATGTAAAGAAAGAAATACTTTCTCATGCAGGTGAAAGATTTTAATCCACGGACAGGAGTGCAGTGGGTGTCCTTGTCATCAAGCCATGCAGCCTGTAGAAGATGGGTCCATAGCTGGGTTGTCTGGATCCAGTTTCTGGCCCTAAACACATAACCCTGTGATTCCTGGAGAATGAAGGATACCAGAAGAATGATTTTATGCTTCTTACAGCCTGCTGTCCTGGGAAATGCTTAGATCAGAGTAGGGCTTGAGGGGAATCCACGATTCGGTGTTCAGTTACCACCTTATCATTCAGCTGCACTTGTGAATACAGTTTTGTGGGATTTACTTGGAAAAATGTTTTTTAGGATTAGATTCTTCTCAGAAGATCTGTGATCTCTGGCTGTTGATGTGATCCTCTTCAGTTTTGGATGTTCTCTCTCATGTACTCTCTGTCATTACAGAGTATCACTGTTCTGGACACAGCCTGGACTCACTGGCAATGCAGTAATTGTGATTCACTCTTTACAGTCTCTGGGTAGTACGCTCAGTGCATGGACTGTGTGAAAATGTGAAAAAGCCTTTGCAGCTTTTCTGTACCTTTCCTCTAATTACTAAAGAATCTTGTATTTTACAAACCGTGCTGTAGACCTTCTGAAGGCATCAGTTGTATGCAAAAGGGCAAAATGATGGAGGCACAGAGGAAACCAACGGGCTGAGGAGGGCAGTAGAGCAGCTCTTGCTGCAGTGCTTAGAGGATTTATGCTTCAACATTTGGCACATGCACCAGGCATTTATGCAAGACAGTAGTATTCTTTCCAGCAATGCCTAAATTAAAATGATGCTGCTGCTGTAAAAATAATTCTTTCTATATCACCCATGCGCATCTACTAATTAAACTTTCTTCCCATTTGTTTCCCTGCTGTCCTATTCCAGCAGGCTGTCATCTGCCTTTGCTTGGTTGCTTGGTGGAGCTCTCCTGAGCGGCCAGCCTTGGGCGTTTTTAGTTTGGTAGACGTTGCAGTTTAAAGCGGTGTAAAATCCAGTCGTGCACAAATGGTGTTTCATTTGTGAGCAGGAATATAGTATGTGGAGTCATTGGGCTAGGGCTGGGAACTAAAATTTACATTTGTGTGTTTGAAGGCAAGAATGATGTGTCTTTCTGGCCGGACTTGTATTTCTGGTCTAATGTGTCCTGGATTTACGCTTCTCAATATGACAGATGTAACAGCAGGTGCTCTGTGCAGCAGCCTTTTTTCTTCCCTGACTTACTGGGTTTGTGTAAGATGTCTGTCTGCTATTTTCTGTTCAGGCCTGAAAAGAAGAGAGAGGGCATTAGAAGCCTTCTTCAGCAGCCAGTAAATGTGGTTGCCTTGCTGTTTGCAGGTAGATGTGCTCAGAGGCCTGCAGTTTCTGTCTGCCAGTGCAGGGATTCCTGCATGGTCATCATCTTCTGCTTTGTCCCCTGAGGCAGACAATGGACATGAGGCACAAGGAAATAAGAAATGGAGTATTTTTTGTTTGTTAAAAATGCAGAAGCTTACCATGTTGTACCTTCTGTCTTGCATCATGTGGAGTGTTCAGAGAGTGTCTGGTTGTCTGCTCTGAGCTTTAGAACCACCATGGGAATGGCTACATGACCTACAGTGAAATGCTCAGACCTGACAGCTCCCAGGCTGAGGAGCTTGAAGGTCTCTGTGAAAGATTAGAACGGGAGATGGAGCATGTGTCCACTGAAAATGCCTCAGTGAAGTGCTTCAGTGTTTGCAGAAAATTACTTCTGTATTCTTTCAAAGTTATCCACAAACGCGATCCAAACTCACATCTATCTTTGTTGCCTCCAGAGCTCCGGTTCCCAGTGAGTCTCTGCTGAGACAAATGGAAGCCGGAGGGGTAGGTGTGGGGCTGCTGCGAGACCCTTGGTGCTGCCTCCCCGCCAGGCTCTGGTGTCACTGGGCAGCAGTGCTGTCCCTCGCTGGCATGCATGCTGGGGAACGCCCTCCACCTGCTATGTGCTCTGCTCCAGGGCAGAGCCTTCTTCCTTTGCTCCTGAGGGGTCAGAGGCAAGGGAAGAGCACTGCAGTATGCACAGCAGAGCTCTGCAAATAACTGATAAGACAGAGCGGAAATTGGAGTAACAGAGGCCACACCTTTTGCCAGAGTCCAGTGGGTTAGATTTTAGCTCTATTTCTTTGCAGGTACTTGAGAACCAGACTGGGGGTTTTTATTATTATTTTTTTTTTGTGACTGTAAAACACATTGGGGCTGAGATGAATCACAAGCTTCAACTTCTTGTAATGAAAGGAATTTGAACACCCCCACAAACCGCGGACAGCCTTGGCACTGCCCTGCTTTCTGCCGAGTCGGGTCATTGGGGCAGTGCTGCCAGCACTCCTGCCTCATCTCCTCCTCCTCAGAGCAGATCACCCATGTTTTCTCAACCAGCAATGTGACTGCAGTTTGTAATTGCTCTAACCATCATCAGCTGTATCTGCTCCCCACAGGGTCAGTAAGTTCTGTTGTTTTGGGGGCAAGCACAAGCACTCCAGTGCATTGGGACAAGATGTTTCTTTGAACGCTATTTTCCCAGCCTCAGGTAGGGTCAGAAGTGGTTTTGGCTCAGAGCTTGAGCTCAGCTGCACTGTTTCAATTATAGGTTTATTTAACTGGCATGAGGCTATCAGGGAGGTCCTTGGCTGCATCAATACTACACGGAGTGCATATCCTTTCAGTGCTAGCATGCTGGTCAATTGAAAGTCTTACTTCAGTAATAAAAAAGGGTTGACTTCTTCACCTTGAAAAGAATAAAGTCAGTGTGTAAATATAGTCACATGTGCCTGTAATCATCTGGCACAGGTTTTATTGCACGAACTTTGGATGCATTGTTTAGAGGAAATTGTTCAGAAACGCTCCTAATGAAGGTTAAGCTGGAAGGAGTTCTGTGCCAGTTGGGCAACAATACACTGCTTGGGTGTTCTTACATTGCTGCTTTCTCACTTGTTTTCCTACTTGCTTACATCAGAGAGACTCTATGTTTTAAATGTTAAAGCTAAGATTGAAGTATTTAATATAAAAGGGTTGGGTTCTGTGATACTGTGAATAAAAATTGTAGTAACAGTAACACGGATTCCATTACACTGCATTTTGTTTCCTTGCATTCCACTGCATGGCTTTTGGCTTAAGGTTAGAGTTGCATTCCATTCCACTGCATTGCACTGGACTGCATTTAGCTTCATTTCATTGGATTGCATTTCTTTTCATTGCATTTCATTCTATCATGTTACTAATTACAACGCACAAAGGAAATTGGTATCTTTAATAAAGTAGCTTTTTTCCTTATTTCTTTTTTAATTTTACACCGTAGCTCTAAAAGTCCTTTTGACCTCAGTATATATGTATTGAAGACCAGTGACCAGTTGAGGGGTTTGTGCAGCAGGAGAGTACCGAAATCCCTGTGCTTGTGTGTTACTGTTGTCTCCCCAGCCTGGTGTGGCTAGTGTGCTAGGTGACTAGTTGTCCATTCAGTCCATCTTTCTTGTCATACCCTAACAGCCTGACTTTTTAAACAATGTCTGTCCTCACAGTAGCTGCACATTTTTCATGAACATTCATCCTTTCTTACAATAAACATCTTAATGACAGTAATTTTTTCTGTGTTTTTTTTTTTTTTTTTTAATTTCCAGATGCTTTGTAAAAACCTGCACTAATAAATGAAAGTTCTGGATGCCTATCTGTGTTGAGAAGGAAGTTGTCATATCAGAGGTAGGGATGGAAAATCATAGAAGATGTGCAGAATATGAGCCCAGCTAGGCAAAAGCAATGCAAGAAGATAAAGCAGACTTCAAGGGAATAAGTTAGAAGGGAGTTTTTTGATAGAAAGTCACTTTCTTTCAAGCAGGTACAGCCGGTCAGTCTGGCTTTCCCCATGGTGCTGTTAGCAGTGGTTGTCATGTCAGCAGCCAAAGGTGTGGCTTTTTTCATTCCACTACCCTTTCTTTTTATGTGGTCTGTGAGGTTTTCTTCATTAGAGTGTCATATATTGCCTCCGCTGGCAATAGCAGGCTTAAACTTACAGGTTTTAAGTGGAACTGAAGGGTTTGAGTTCTGCCAACCTGTCTGTTTTAGGGTGGTAATTCCTAATTCACTGTTACTAGTTACTTGTTCAGGAGCCTTTCTGTTTGATAAAGGTGACTTTGATTAGGGAGAGCTCTTAGCTGAATTTGGAAAGGTGACAGCTGAAGCAGAATCTAAACACTGTGCTGCTTGAGCAGCAGAGCTCCCTCACCAAGCAGCTCCTTGCCAAAGCCAGGTACCCAGCAGAGAGAGGCCTGCTTGATTTGCAGCCTTCCAGCTCCTGCCTTCCCTCCCTGGCTGCTTGGGGTCCTCCCACCATGGGACCTGGAGCAGCCGGGTGCAACAGGACTGGTTTTAAAACACTTGGCAAATGCTGTCTGTAAGCTGACTCTTGGGGGAGAAGAGCACTGTTAGCATGGGTTCTTGGAGTGAGATGAATGAGATCCCTGCAGCACAGACCCTTTGAGCTCACTTTGGAGGAAGAAACGTGACGTCTTTTAAATGTTTATATCATTGGACAGCAAACTGGGAAAGCAACCCTGGGAGTTAGGAAAGCCTGCCTTGTCTTCTTGTGTAATGTTCTTCATTGACATCCTTGCGGATGGTTTGCTCTGTATGTAATACAGTGTAGTCTGCAGTCCTTTAGACAGTGTTACTGAATGCTGCAGTGCATATTTGTGTGTTTTGAAACCTCTGTAAACACCACAAGTGACCCAGGTTTGCAACCAGCAAGCCCAGTGTGGAGTGCTTGGTTGTCCTAGGGTGTAAACCTTCTGTATTTGGTGTTGTTGATGTCTGTTTTATTTACCCTGAAATCATTTTGTGCCAAAAGCCTACAATCCAATTTTCCAGTAGCCCTGGAACTAAACGTTGTGTGTTATCCTGACTAGTTTTGTAGATCTCAATGAAACAGAAGGTCTGTAACTTTCTGACCTGTTGTATAACATAGCTACAGCTGGCTCAGAGAAGAGAATAGTTCAGGTTTAGAAACCTGGTTTGAATCCTCAATTAAAAAAAAAATAATCTGTTTTTTCTGACCAGAAAAGAATGGCCTGCAAATACAACGTGCATCCTTTTAGGCTACTTACAGTCATTTAGGGATCTCATTTGGCACCATGCAGTAAGTGGTTGGGTCTGGTTTGGTAAAACAAGCTAATAAAATTACACTCAACTCCCAGACTGAGGCCTGTGTCCTCTGGACTCCACATCTGAAGATGGCTGATGCTCCAGTAGGAACTGCACTTACCATCCTGACCCACTCCAGCATGGATCTCAAAATCCTCTCTGGCATTGCCTGTGGGTCTGATGGTTGTTAGTCATAGCCAGCACACCCTGGAGCTGTCCAGAAGGAAACCAAGCACTTTGCTTTGGGGGTACTTGGTTTGAAACAAGTCGTCTGTCTTTGCTTTCCTCCAGATTTAGAACTTCTAAAATCAGTAGAATGTTGCAGGGTGATCTACCTCTATTTCTAGCTTGGCTGCTGAGAACCAACCCAAAGTTGCTTAATCAACATCCATCTTGTTAGTGTCACTATGGAAAAGGAAGCATGTTTTCACAGTCAAAGAGCAAGAAACAGATGAGCTGTTAGATTTGTGTTTACGCAGTACTTGAGCGTTTCCAGGTGTACTGATGCATCAAAATCTTCCCAGTGAGTAATCAACAGGGCTGTGAGATTGAAAAATGTGTTGCATGGTGTCAGTGTGGCTGGGCAATTTGATGTTTACACTTAGAGGAATTAAGCCATTCAACCTCTTGAGAATGTAATGTTGCTTACCTCCTAGAGAGTTCTCCAGATTGAATAGAGTTTAGAAGATAGAAAAAGGCAGAAGAGTGAAAAGAGGGGGAAAAGTCTGTATTTTTCCTTCTAAGTATCCGCAGTTCAGGGTGTGCTGTCTTGCTGCAGACTGTAAAACTAGAGAGGGAGTACAGCAGAGGCTATTACCTGTTTTCCAGCTGTAAATACTTCCATAAGAGTAAAATTGATCTTCAGGGTTTGCAGTTGCATTTTGCATATGAAATAGAGTATGATATGGAAGACTCAGAAGATGGGAGTTTTGAAGCTTGTGTATGAATCTTGATGCATTGATGATTGTCTGTAGATATTCCCTGTTTGCAAAGAACGTTAACCCTGACTTTACTCATGAAAGTGCTGGTGAAACATCAGCTGCATCTGTACAGGAAACAGTGCAGTTTTCAAAGTAATTTCAGATGGAGAGCAGCTCACTTTTCTGTGGGTGAAGCACAACGTGCTGAAGTATGCTAGTCTCCTGACTAGCAGTAACACCGAATTCCCTGGCTTATTGATATTTAGCCTTTTGAAGGCATAGGGGTTGCTCTCCTGGAGAGACATATTCATTAATTACAGGATTTCAGATGTAAGGCCCATTAAGTCCAGCAGCTGAACCTAAACCTGAATACCCTTTAATTATCTTCCACTGTTAAAGCACCATAAGTAGGTATTTCTTCTTGAGGATGTCTAAAACAACGTGACCTTGTTATGCTGAACACGCTCTCAGCTTTTGCTAGGGATTCATTGTCTGATGCCTTGCCTTTGCAATAGAATATGATCATCCTCTCCCATCTATTTCAATATATTTTGAGATTTGTTTATCAAATAGCTGCTACCTGTGCCTGATTGCTTTTAAATGGACACCTGCGGACTTGCTGCTCTTATCTTCAGAACCTATATTTTGCTTTTCAAAATGCACTCCCCTTTACAAAGGCTCTGGAGTGAATGTGCTGTGCAGCAAGCAAAAGAGTCTTTCATTCATTCAGCACATCTCTGGACAAAGCGTACAGACAATAAGTACTGTCCCTTCGTCTGCTGCAAAGGGGTAACCCTGAGAGCTGGAATATTACCATGTCAAATAGCAGCTGGCAATATGGACGGAGAAAGGGGGAAGAACATGGTGCTTTGATCCTTACTGTAATCAAGCCATGTGGATTGCCAGTAGCATAATTGTTTTATTTAGCAGACTCATCTGGAGATTATTGTAGTGCTCGACACAAGGCAGCTACAAAATCCTTGTAATTCTATCAAGCACATTAGTCTAACGATAGTGAGAGCCTCGTTTCCAATAGCAGATCCTGCTCCAGGCAGGTATGAATGAAACTATCCACCATTCCTTGGACTGATCCCGTATTTGAAGTCTTTCTCAATACGGTCAGAACTCTTATCTTCAGATTACTGAACAACTGTGAGACCTAATAGCTAAAGAATGGTTATGAACTATGATTTGTATGAAATCTAGTTGCTATTTTTTTCTTCTTTTAAGTGGAAACTTCTCTGGTGAACTTCTCTGCTCAGACTTCACTAGCACATGGAATTACTACTTCTTCACAGAAATCCACATTATAATCTTGATAGTAGTTGTAATTGCTGGGGAGATGGAGCAGCAGAGGAGCACAGGCACAGCAGTGAGCTAGACTAGAAAACAGGAGGGAGCAGGGACTAGGGTGCAGGCTGTGGCTGTAGGGAAGGTTGGGTTTAGGCTAATGGAAACGGGGACACGGCCAGGGACCTGCCAGCCCCGGGCTCCCTTCTGCTGGGGCCTTACAAACAGTGCAGGTGAGGAAGAGGAGGTTCCTGTGATTCTTCCTCCTCCCAGCGCCAGCCATGCAGGTCTGGCTGCAGCTGGGTGAGCTTCCCAGCAGGCCTGGCTGCGGTGCTGCAGAGAGGAGCTGTGTGTATGGCTGGCACAGGCAGAGCAATTCATGTTCTCCTTTGCCACTATCTCGTGCCCTGCTGGGTTCTGTCGTTTATCAGGGGGCAACCTGTTGAGAGGAATGTCATCCTCAGATGGATTTCCTGTGCTCTTAAAGCCGCTTCTGTGCTGTGGGTAAATAACTTAGTGTGCTGCTTAAAAGGCTTATCGTGGTCGGTTCTTTAATCTGCTTATGGAAGTATTTGTATAAATGTGGATTGATACATTTCTCCCAGAGGCTCTCCAGCATTTAAGTCTAGCACTTCTGTATCTCAATAACATTGCTGATGCTAAGCGTGCAGAAATCATGGGTCGAATCATGTAGAATTCTGACTGGCTTTGAAATTTGAAATTTCAGAACTGTACACGTAGTGCTTTTTGTATTGTAACATCCTAGGTCGCTGAGGTCCATCTTGTGTCATCACACTCATCTGTGTTTCAAAGTCCAGGGATTTCTTTGGTAAAAACTAGTTGAGCTCCCTTTCCAAAGCAGCTGGCTTCTTTCTTCTGCTGCTAGTAGCCCCTTCTATAGGAAGGCAGTGATCAGTAAGTGCACTTAGTGCACTACCAGAACCTGGTGATGGCCATCACTACCAGGCGTTCATGTTCTCCTCTCATGCCGTGCTCTATGTATCTGCGATCTCCCTAGCCCTGCTGTATTATACATCTTCATCCCCTTTGCTAATGTGTGTAATCTTGCCAGAGTAAGGGCTGGGCCCCTCTTCCCACTATTCCAAAGTGGCGATGTAGCAAAAAGAAAGCAAAGCAACCGATTGCACGAGGTAAAGAAACACGGTGGGAGAGGATATGAGGGGTTATGCAGGGAGGGGAGATCTGCCAGGGATGGGACAGGAGACAGAGGGGAAGGGGCCCAGCTTCTGTGCTCAGCCTCCCCCAGTCCTGGTCAGAGGACAGTTGGAGACCTGTGCTGAGCCTGAGGGGTCCTGGCAGGCACAGGGGTGCTGAGCCTGAGGGGTCCTGGCAGGCACACGGATGCCTCCTGCTCTGCCTGGGGCTGAGGCCATGCCCCAGCGTTAACCATGTCGCTTTGTTTGCTCTAGATACACTTTATACTGCTGTTCAGTCGACAGGGGAAATTAAGGCTTCAGAAATGGTATACGACACTACCTGAGAAAGAGAAGAAAAAGATCGTTCGAGAAATTGTTCAGATTGTTTTGGCTCGCAATCAAAAAACAAGTAGTTTTGTTGACTGGAAAGACCTCAAGCTTGTTTACAAAAGGTGTGAGTAATTTTATGAGAACATATAATTACTATTCGTATAAATAACATGCTACAAGTGGGAAAACAAAGGCTCACTTTAGCACTTGGGTCTTGTTGGTTTTTGTTTTAAAGAGTAAGATATTGGGAACCTGCCATTGTGAGTCTAACAGTACAATGACCCTGGATAAATAAGCAGGGTAAATTGTGGGGTAAAAAAATATTTGCACTATTTGTCAAATAAGACAAATGGACTAATATAATATGTATTAGCGGTTGAAATTCTATGAGGAGGCTTTTGACTTTGCTCCCCCTTGGTATTCTTTGGGGTGGTCTGCTGATGTGTTAGTTAGGCTTAGTCAGACTTTAAGAAAGGTTGCAAAAAGGGTTCTGAGGCACTTTCAACACTTTGTCTAATTTTATCTTTGAAGTATTTGTTGGAAAGTGTTAGTTGTCATTCCCTTTTCCAAACCAATCACTGGCCCCCATTTGCCAAAAGGTAAGCAACAACTGACTTTTAATTCTTGCGAAGAGGTAAGTAGTAAACAGAAGTAGGTTTAAGGTGCCAAGTGACGTCTCCCATTACACAAAAATTGCTTTCCTTGCTGTGGAGTGTTGGATGTAAACATCTGAGCAGAGCTGTGACAAGCTGGGGCTCCAGCCACAGCACCGGAGAGTTGAGGTAGATTGTTAATCTCATCTTGGGTTGATTTAAATATAAAGTTTTGGTGTGAGTAACAAGATTGGTTGGGCTAACCAGATTTGCGTTTTCTGACCCCAGATGAAACACAGTCAATCCTTTGATATCCAGCAGGCTTAGTGGAATGTAATGCCTTCCACCTCCATTTTTTCCTGTATTTTTATTTTGTTAATAAACAGCAGTACCTCATGCTATAGTTTAATGAACCCCGCTTACTATAGTGCTACTGCAGCAGGTGAGGGAGACCTCTAAAGTACTCCTGACTTGCTGTTCATTTTATTCAGACCAGTGTTGTAGGTATTCTGCTTTGACAAGAGTTGGAATTTGCTTTCCTAACTACGTTAATGATCTCTTTAATTGTCAAATCTTCTTCAGTGCTCTCCAGGACATCACAATATTGAAAGAAAATGATTATTGTAGAGACAAGGTAGACATTAACTGTCACTTGTGTAACTTCCAAGAGCAGAGCACTGAGTGTGCAGCTGCTCACTCATGTTTTTGCCTTTGTTTTCCCAGATATGCTAGTTTGTATTTCTGTTGTGCAATAGAAGACCAGGATAACGAGCTCCTGATGCTAGAGGTCGTTCATCGATATGTAGAACTTCTGGACAGATACTTTGGAAATGTAAGTTTCACTCTCCACCATGAATTGCGTTTCTGGCTGGCTGATAAACAGACATCAATAACTGCTGTGTTTTGTGTTTCTGTCTACACTAATTGTCCCATACTCTCCCTCAGTCCAGAGGGAAATGCACGATTAGAGTATTTTATAAAATAGTGCTGAAAATAACATAAGATCAGTTTTATATCCTTTCTCCCAAAACATAGTTAGTATTGATACCTTACATGTTTTTCAGGGAATAGAATTTAAGGGGAAAGCTTGAGGAACAGTGTTTTCAAAAAATAACAAAACTGGTGATGGTATTTTAATTCTCCCTCCTATCTTCAATTATAACAACAGTAAGTGAGTGGTTTCATAATGTTAGGTAAGATGAGAAGAATAAAGTGGAGTTGTTTTGTTGTTGTTGTTTGTTTTCAAAGAAAAGAGCTACAAAAGATACACATTTGGATTTGAAAAAGTCTTCAAAAAGTATGAATGACCTGTCTTTTCTACGAACGTTTTTGAAATTGTTCCTACTACCTTAATTCACCTCTTATCTAAATCACTGTGCCATGACTCACATTTGTACTGTGTCGAAACAAAAAAAACAGTTGGTGACTGTGAGGTCACTGGGACAGGGGGTTTGTCTTCCTCTGTGAAAGTGTGTAAACATATGTAACCCATATTACATGTTCTGTAAAAGGCCTTTTGTAAGGCTAGTGGGCTAGGACGTCAGCTTTGTTCTCTGAAACTCAGCGTGCAGGTAGTGTATTATATAAAACACAGTAAGAATATCCTTGCTCTGCTCTGTGCAGAAGCTGCAATACTGAGTAAAATGCAGTATTCTTCACCTAGCTACCTGCCACAAGAGTGCATATGCTGAATACTTCTGACTGTGTCAAAAATATTTTTCTCTTCTGCCAGGTGTGTGAGCTGGATATCATCTTTAATTTTGAAAAAGCTTATTTTATTCTTGATGAGTTTATAATTGGTGGAGAAGTACAAGACACTTCAAAGAGGTCTGCGGTGAAAGCCATAGAAGACTCTGACATGTTGCAGGAGGTAAGGCCGAAGAAGGCTAAAGGCAAGAACTTCATCTTCCTACATCTTCTTTGTTGGGCAGGAGTTTAAAATACTGCTCAGTGCTGCTGGTACATAACTGTCCCAATGCATCTTAAGTTCAGTTTTAACAGTGTAACAATGCAATCAATGTAGCATTTTCATAAGCTTTAAGCTTTTAAGCATTCTTGCAATTTAAATGCTATTGTTTTTTGGATATTAAGAAATAGATGACGGTATACCTAAGATATTTAATCATATATGTAAGTCATCTAAGATTATATTTTATGCCTAGGTATGTATACATAAATACAGAAAAATCTATTCTGTTTCACTAATACATTGGAAACAAATGACCTACAATTCCCATTTAAAATTGGAAAGAGTATATGCTGGAAAACTTCATTTTTGTTCTTAAATCACCTGCATTGCTTTTCTACGAGGCAGATACTTAACTGTTATTCAAAGCTCTGCTGCAACTTTCTTCTGTAACCTATACCATTGAGTTAGCAATTGCAGAAGCAATTGAATATGATAGGTTGACTTCATTTTTCTGGGTACTGAAGGGAACAGCATACTGGTAGATCTAGCTAGGGAGTTTCCCAGTTTTTTATAATTGGGCTGGCAGTAGGATATGAAACCAGACGAGCTAGACACAGTGGCCACCTAGACATGATGAGTTTAGCCACGGCTGTGGTATGTCATTATTTGAAGATCAGATTCTAAAAGGCTGTCAGTGTTTTAGAAGTAGCATGATTTCTACGTTAATCTCATCTAATTCCATGCAAAACTACAACTGTCCTCAAGTAAGATGAGGATTTGGTTCAATATTTTATATTACTCTACTGCTCCATAACGTGTCAATTGTTTCCTTCTTTTCTCTTCAGACAGTGGAAGAGTACATGAACAAACCTGCATTTTAATGTTAGAACTACCTGGAAAGAGAACTGCTGTACACACCTGCACAATGCATTTGCTGATATTGCTTCCCAATGTGCCAGAGAAAAACCAAAACCAATAACTGAAAGGGTTTGTTTGTATAATTGTCAAGATGAAGGTCAGCTAATGAAGCACAGGGTTTAACAATTCTGTATTTGCATTATTCTGCATGCAAGTTTCTCAGAATTGTTTTTACCCTTGCTCTAGTTTCTCTTTTCCTTGCTGGACTGAACACTTCTTTTGTATCACATCTTTTAGCTACGGGTTTTGTCATCATAAAATGTTAATGTAACAGTACATGGAAGAGGTATTTTAACTAGTTTTGGTCCACTGCTGACCATATGACTCTACTTTTGTACAAATATCAATTATTTTGAATGTAATGATTATTCTGCTGTAATAATAAGTTTTTTTCTAAAAGACATATTGTTGTGGGCTCTGATTTAACAAGCCTGTTTTGGAAAGATTAACCCATCTAGTGTAAGAAGAAACTTAATTCTCTTTGGCCCACCCGCTTTCTTCTGGTTATACTATCTTCCTTCTGTCTTCTGCTCCACTCTGTTACTACAGCAGTCCTCCAGCTGCTATTAGACCGCAGCCTGCACTGCTATTTGATCCAGAAGGCTGTTCTGATTGAGACAGATTTTTCCCAGGTTTTACAAATCCTTTTTACTACTGCAGGTAGATGGCCTGTTTCTATCTTCCTGGATCCCCTGGACCTAGAGAAAGGCTACAGCCATTGGAAACATGCAGCTTGAGAGCAGGAGGTATCCTGAAGAGGAGAAAATAGTTTTTGGGATTTTAGGGTGAAGGATCTCATGTATCTTTTGACTAGGTTTCTACCAATGACCATCTTTATCAAGAGAGTTTTTCACTCCCCAATTCATACACCTAACAGGATGAACTGGCTTTCTGGTAGTTGAACATGGGCTATTTTTCTGAAGGTTGAACAATTTAATTAACCTTTTATAACTTCACAAGCTCCACAAATGGAAAAAGAATAAAATAGAGAGAAGAAGAATTGGTTGGACTGTACTCTCTATTATGTGTTACAAGACATTGGAGTTACAAAATGTTGTAAATGTGTATGCAGGGGAACTATGTGGGTAGACTTGCCTATCTTGCTGTCAGTGCGGTTTGAACTCTATAGTTTGACCTGGCATCCTTGCAGAGATTAATTTTGTCTTTAACAGACTTCAAAGCTGAGAGAAATTCTCTTTATGTCATCCCATTACTTGTAGCTGGATATTTTGTTTCTGTCAAGTCATGAGATTACCTTATAGAAAACTCAGGTAAGTTATCAGACAAATATGCCTGAATGATCCAGGCACTGATTTGCATTACTCTTCAACATTTATTTTCTTTGATTTCTAGAATGTACAGTCAGTATTTTCCTTCAGGGATTTTTCTAATCTTTAAATGTCCTGCATGGTAATTCCATTTATTTCATGGCACCTTCCTTCCCAGTCTGTTTGCACCTTCCTAGGGAGTTTTTTTCTCTTTTATTGGTGGGTGGGAGCACTTTGACACAACATAGTAGCTTTGCAAGCTGTCAGCTCACTTTTCTTCCTGTGTCTTGCCTCTTAGTGAAACTGTGGTCAGTTGGTTCATAGCTTCATGCTGTGCTTTTTATAATTACTTTATCCATCTGTTTTCTCTGTGTTGATGTCAAAGACATACTTCCAGCTTCAAAAGAGTAGTGAAATTGCTGAAGGGCTTTTAATAGCTCTGAAGATTTATGTTTTTTATTAGTAAATTAATGAAGTTGTAGGAGTTGTATATTATTTTCTTCTGATTTGAATTGAGGCTTAGGGTGTTTAATTGATTAAGAAACCACTTCCGAATGTGCTCTTTCCTAGTCTAGCTCTTTACTTTTATAAGTGTCTTCTGTTCAATGAAATCATTGGTAGTTTCATTTACCTTTACTCTTTTCTTGAGCCATGCTGTGATTTTAACTGTTAAATTTATTGAGTTTGGAAGTATATCAAAACAGAAGTTCCAAAAAGATTTATTGGTGTAAATAAGAATATCTTAAACGTGTCTGTTTAGTCGTTTTAAAAAGAGCAGTGGATTTCTTTCTCTTTTATTTCACGTGAAGAATACCTTACGAAAAAGAAATACATGAACACAAAACTTATATTCATGTTTTTTACAACCTCCAATGAGAAAGGGAGTCACTCACCTAAGCGATGTTATAAAGGCATTCAGATCAACTCAGCTCTCACTTAATATGTTGCTTCTTCAAAGAGAAAAGGCCCAAATGAAACCCAGTTGTTGTCAGGTTGCCTGTACATCACTGTGTCAAAACATCTGTGCCTCTGTGTCCATGGAGGTTTGTTGCCATTGACAGGACTGTGCATTGACTAGCGCACTCTGGAGTACGGTTCATCAGAAGCTTCACGTTTCTCTTGATATCTTAGTCCTTTGATTTTTCTTAAAGCAGGCCATTGTGTATGTTCACAAATCTCTATGAAGCATTGCTGCCCATTTTATCTGTTTGCTACTGATGTTTCCCTTTTCAGTCTGTCTGACTGTCCTGGGACATGCTCAATAGCTTTCTGAGCTTATTACTTAATGAAATTACTATTTAAAAAAAGTATTAGGAAATAGATTCCTTAACAGTGTTCCCAGTTTCACTAACATCTTTTGCAGTTATCTAAACTCTTACCTTGCTGACAAGCTTCAAGCATGTCCTACTTTGCAAAATAGCATTTACTAAAATAACCTTTAATCGTGGTCCTGTTAGCCTAGATTCCCATCCTTGCTTTTGCCAGCTGCGTTTCACAAAAACCTTTTTCATTTTCTTGTTAACATCTCTGCCTGGAGGATTCTTACTGTGATCTTGCTACTTACCAGTTGTGACAGGACTGGTTCTCTGTCGTGCAACTAATTGCAACTCATGAGTTGTGACATCTTTGAACATATCCTGACAATTTAAGAGAGAGAGACACATTAGACTGAGATAAAAATAAGTGTAATAATGTCAGAAGGAATATTAAAAAGTATGACAAATCGTCATGAGATGGGAGCAAGAGCGTCAGGATCTCACAGGATTCATGAGTTCTTAGCATTTCTGTTACTTTTTTCATTGTACATTTCTAATTGCTGTGGCTTATTGAAAGGCGTCAGCTCTTAAAAATAACTCAAGGGCAACTGGCATTTTGGTTACCTCTTATCAGCCTTTGTTGAACAAAAAGCCATTGAAAGTGAATCTTCAAAACCCTTTCCCTTCCACCACCTACACAAAGAAAAACTTTGTTTTCAGAAACCTGTAGGAAACTTATTTTGAAGTTTAGATACAGTTCTGTGTCTAAATTTATGTTGGCAGAATAATGCTGTACTTGTGAAAGCATTCTTTTTCATTTACTTTACATTGTTTCCAATAGATTGCACGTTTGTTTGCTGTTTTTATCCTCTGCTTAGCCCTGTGCTGCATTGGAGTAATACGGCATGCAGTAATGGTACATTAGGGGTCAGGAGGGATTGGTTTATAAGGAAAGATTAGAGGAGTTTAACAGTGTGAGTGAGGCTTTCAAAGATATCTAGAGACATTAAATCAACAGTCCTATCAAAATAACACGGCTCGATGCATATCCTAAAGAGAGAAAATTCCTACCTGTGCTTGTTAATTATGTTCTACTCCACTAAAAATGTTTGATATGCTTTTGTTAGCACGGCTTCTGTGTGAGAGGGGAATGTTGCTTTCACCGCATGTAAAATGTCTATAACCAGAGGTCTCAATTGTGCAGACAGTCACCGTGGTGGGACTTTCATTAACGTTATGAGCGTGGACTCTGCATCATTATTTTCTATAAAGATTTTTTTTTGTTTTAAATAGCTGCCAAGAAGTTGCGAGCTCAGACCAGGCAAAAAGCATCCTTCTGGAGAACGTGACGACATTCTTACGGAATTCAGTAAAGGGCATGTTCCTCTGCAAGGTCGTAGTAGAAATAAAAGACAGTTGTTGACTCAGATATCTATTAGGATTATTCAGGATGTTTTTTCATGAAGTTAGCAGGTCTAGGTTGAGGTGTAGCAGTGAAAGCTTAGTGTTTAGAGAAGGAACAAAGGGCTGTGCTGCAAGAGACTTAATGTTTGCTGTCATGGAAACCTGTTGCCTTGGAACATGACTAATGAGACTCAGGTTAAGGGAAAGGAAGAAGCTATTCTTGAAATTACTCTTCGGCAAACCCTCCTGAAGACCAGCAGTATAGATTAGCAAAACTTAGCGTTATTCCAGGTTCCATTGGCTGATTCACTTAACCTTGTCCTTTTATTTATTTAGCGGCTCTAGTAACCAGGAGTTTTAACAAAAAGAATGCTGTAAAATAGTTCAAAGCTCATCTCATCTTCTAGAAATAAGTAGCATCTTATTTACATACTTCTCTCCTAGCGTGTTACAGTATTTGTCCAAATTCTGTGGAAGGGCCATGTTGAAAACAAACTGGCAGATGTAGGATGCTGCAGCATGCCGGGAATTCCCAGCCAGCAGTTTAGATGAGCTCAGGGTATTTGTCTTCGGTCATAGTCGTTCATTTTGAAGAATAGCTCAGGTATGTGAGGGAGGGTACCTATTCCATGTAAATACGCCTATGGAAAAAAGCTGGAGGGGTACCTTAAGGTTTGCTTTGCCTTTCTGTCACCTCCTTTTCAAGTTCTGCTGAGAATTCTCCTCTCTTCCAGAGGTCCTTGCTCCAAAACCAGTGTGTATCATTACACAGCAGATTCTGTAACAGAGAGCAGAAATACAAAAGTCTTCTGAGTGCTGATGTTTTTCCTCCTGCAAAGGTGAATTTTGTGTGTCTGATTATGAGACCAAATTGTGCAAAACAAAACAATGCAGGGTTTGGAATCCCTAGGCGCACAGAGTGACAAATCCGTTACGACTCACCACGGTTCTCAGCTGCTCTCTGGACCAGACTCTTGCATGAATAAATTGCCAGCAGCCGTGTGAGTCTCACTGCCTTGCGGAGATCACGCTTCAGGGTCCTCTGGAAGCTGACGGTGAGAAGCCAGCCTTAGCTGAGCAGAGCTGGTAAGGGCAAATCAGAGGGGAACATCTTGAAAGAAGTTTCAGGTGAAGTAATATGTTCTTTCTTTGTTTCTTAGTGGGCTTGGGATGTGCTTGGGGTGAGCTGGAGAACTGTACTGGAAAAACAATCTGACAAAGTGGCAAGAAAGGAATATTCTGCAAAAAACAACAAAGATGGGACTTGGCTGGGTTTGCAAGGGGGCAGCTGCATTTGGGATGAGAGGGTTTTTTCTTGTGTGTAATGTCAACGATAAGGTGGTCCTTGCCCTCAGAGACTAGCTTGGGTGATCGGTTTCTGTTTGGCAGGATTAACACAAATTGGTAATGTTCTGCTGGCAAAAGAGGGACTGCAGGGGGCAATGAAATATTACAAATTATTTTAAATGTAATAATGAAATGTTGATTTGTTCTGACATCCCAGTCAGGTTAATGCGGGGAAAACCCCAACATTTAACATGACAGTTCTGCCTGAAACGATGACGGAAATAATCTGTGTGTCAAAAATGTTATGTAGGAATGTGTACTCCAATATTCATATTTAAACCTGGCATAAAAGTGGCAAGACAGGACCTCAAGAAAGTGAGGTGTGTGCACACTTCAAGCCCTCTGGGACTTCTTTGCTAAACAGTTCTAGGAGGATGCACAGCAAAAGAGATGACAGTGATTGTGGAGTGCTCTGCTGCCTGGGCTTCAAGCAGGCACCCAGAGGCCAGTTTTGTTGTGAACTTTCTAAAGTTATGTAAAAATAATATTGATATTTATTTATTATTTATCAGTTTAGTTCTGCATAGAAGAGTGTTGGGTCTTCTGACAGCTGTCTGCCTGTAACGCTGCTTTTCATAGTATCATCATAAAACGGTTTGCGTTGGAAGGGACCTTTAATTAAAGGTAGTCTGGTCCAACTCCCCTGCAGTGAACAGGGACACCTACAGCTAAGTCAGGTGCTCAGAGCCCGGTTCACCCTGACCTTGGGTGTCTCCAGTGATGGAGCATCCACCACCTCCCTGGGCAACCTGTGCCAGTGCCTCACCACCTTTATTGTAAAAAACTTCATCCTTAAATGCAATCTAAATCTCCCCTCTTGTAGTTTGAAACCATTTCCCCTTGTCCTATCACAACAGACTGTGCTAAAGAGTCTGTTCCTTTCCCTTCCTTCTTACAGCCCCTCTTTAGGTACTGAAAGGCCGCTCTCTGGTCTCCCTGGAGCCTTCTCTTCTCCAGGCTGAACAACCCCAGCTCTCAGCCTGTCCTCGCAGGGGAGGTGTTCCATCCCTTTTCTGCACTCATTGGTCATTCAGCCTGTTTGCTCTGTGTCTGGTCAGTTGCTTTGGGCTTTCATGCCCAGCTCTGGGGCCTGAGCCAGCAAGCGGGGAAAAAGCGCAGGTGGGAGCAGGGCTGTACCCTGGCAGCATTCCCAGCCCTGGCACCGCATCGGCTGTGTGTGTGTGTGTATGTGTGTATGTGTGAGCCCCTAACAGAGTACCCGTGGGGAAGGGACTCGATGAGAGCAGAGTTCCGGCTCTCAGCAGCACGCTGGGGATCTTGGCATTGCCGGCTGTGGCGCTGCTGCCCTGCAGCAGCCAGGAGCTGAGCTGTGTGTCTGCTGCCCGCTGCAGGCCGAGCGTGCTCCTGGTCAGACGTGCTGCTGCAGCCTGCACTCGACCCTGGGTGCAGAGCTAGCACGGTGCCCTTATCCGGTGGCAGTGGGGAGCGTTGTCCCGGCAGCTTCAGGGACTGCTCATCTGGGTGTCCTGTGAGCACCCGGGGACAGGCCCAGCCCTGCTGGGTGTGCTCCTGGAAGCACCATCGGGCTCTAGCGGGAGGCCTAACGCTGTTTGTTTGTTTTGAGTTGGTGTGTCATGCACCAGCTTGCGTGAGGAAGTATGCTTGATGGGCAGGCCGTGTTGAACCAAAAACAAAAGCTGACCATCAGAAGGAGCAGGCTGTGAGCACAGGGCTTCAGGCAAAGCAGCAGGGATGACCCCTGGCCAAGCAGCGTGTGCTTGGGAGGAAGCTCAGGCTGTTGAGCTGATACCTTTTTTTATCTTTTTAATGAAACCTCCTTCCTGCCATTTCAGAGGAGTGGAGGGTTTGACGTCATGTGCTGATGAGTCACTGCTTTTAACAGGCCAGCGAGCAGGGACAGAGAGCTGTCTGGAGCAGCTGCTCTGTTAATCATTCACAAAAAGCCCAGAGAAAGCTCAAGGGGAGTGCTTGTGAATAATTAAATTTCTGTTTTCATTATGAAGACTCAGTTGATTTACCTGGATCTGATAGAATCCAGGTACTGGGAGTGAGGGGGGAGGACAGTGATCTCACTGCTGTGTTGATATCCCTGTAAATAGCATCTGGAGTCATCAGTGTCAGTCAGGCACGTATATGATTTAACAATGTCAAGCAAAGCTTATGTAATACAGCTCTCATGACCAGATACTCTAGCTACTCTATCTCTGTAGCCACAACCTGTTTGACCATATCTGTGTATTCTAGAGGAAGCAAGTGCCTTTGGCAGGGCAAGCTATGTATTCTACTGAGAGACTGAAGATCTGCCGTATCTCATAGCCTGACGCTATCCACCATATGCATTCTCAAAGGAAGCACAGAGCTGTCCAGGTTTGTTCACCAATGCTTCTGCTCATCAGTGTCTTTCTTCAGGGAGTTGTTCAGGAGGCAGTAGTCCATCATTTTGAGTTAGTGCTGATTCAGCATCTTGGAAAGATGTGTTGTACTCATCATTGCTACGATGAGCTTAAACTTCAGTTGTCGACATGCAGTGATCAGAGAGTTTATTAGGTTCAGCTTCAGAAGCGTAGGACTGTTATCTCTGCCAGGGTCCAGACTGGATAAATTCCTGCATGGTGAATTATTCACTGTTCAGCTCATCTCTATTGTTCAAGTGGCTTGGGTAATAGTTGCTGTCTTTTACCCTGGGATAGAGTTTGATGAGCGCTTTTACTCCCAAAGTAATCCCATTACCTAAGTGCACAGTGAAACCAGGAACATGCCAGTTGTCTGTGGTAGAATGTTAGATTAACTTCACCTATGCAGTGGGACTGCTGGGGCAGTTAGGGCAGTGGGGTTGCTCATGGATATTTACTTCAATCACCTACGAGGATGTGAGTGGAAAGTTGCAATTCTGGCTGACATTGGAAGAATAGAGAAAAAAGTATACTATGAAACCACTTGAGTCTGAAAAAGCTTTCTGCCTTTGGGCATTGTTTTCATGGATTTATGACGTCCCACTGATGTGTAGGCAGAAGCTATTTTCAAGCTCCTATTCATTTTAAGTTCTGGAGAAACTTAAATCCTGAAGGCTGTATTTCTAATAGATTAATGATGTTATATCTAGCTTTATGAATGACTGGAGATATTACGAGATTTGAATTCTAAGCACCACAAGTCAGTTGAGTCTGGGACGTGGGATAGAGCCCCGCTTGAATATCACAGCTTAAGATGGTTGTTTATTCTAGCAGGGGAAAATGTATCAGCAAATCAAATCTTGTGGATGGAGCGCATTTTGTGTAGCGTACGATAATAATGAAAGTCATCTTTCAGAGCAAAGTTGGTATTGAAATGCTGAGGAACACTGAAAACAGAAGAAATCAAACAGGAACTTATGAAGCATGGGAATAAAACAAAATCAAAAGGAGAAAATCAGTTAAAATCTAAAACGAACACAGTTTCTGAGGCCTCGTGTCAAATGTCGTGCGGCAGTTGACTCTACGAAAGATGCCTTTTTGATTTGCTTTTTAAAGGGACCCACTGCAGAGTCATTGTTCCCTGAGAAATTAGATGTGTTGCATAGTTAAATATCGTATTAAAAAATAAAAGTATCTCTGTAAGATGTAGAGGCAAGAAAGCAAGAAAGTCTGAAGAGGTTATTAAAAGCCTCCCAGAGAAATGGCCCATGTGAGATATATTACAAAACTGAGCAGCAGTTAGCAACAAGAAATCTTCTGAGACACTGAAGCCCGAGTCTGTGTGTGATGCTGAGCTCGTGGGACGCCTCTCCATGTGGATGAAGGCACCTGAAGGCTTCGCTCTGGCATTTCTATGCTGGAGGCATTCTCTGTGCAAAGGGTATGCAGGTTTACAAACAAGCTTGAAAACTTTCTCCAGGCACATTTTTCTCTCCTAATTACAAAGCAAGTATAGTTTATTTTAAAGCTAACCAATCCAGCCAGCCATTTAATCCCTTGCTCTCTGTACCCAGCAAAAAAGTTTGAGTTTGTCTGGAAAAATAATAATTGGAGAAAGATTAACATGATTGACACGCTCCGTCGTTGGGGTGCAGGCCTGCCTGCTGCAGCTCTGCTCAGCGCTCAGATCAGGGTGCTGCTGGAAACAGCACAACGCGCTGCTGGTCAGCTCATGGCAGCCTCGCTTGTGGCCTCTTGGATTTTGCTTGGGAGAGCTTGTGCAGACTCCTCGAGCCTCTTGCCTCTCTGAGGCTGCAGTCGATGTCTTACACAGCAAACCTTTAGGGGTTCTTGTAATGCCATAGTTTATTATCTTTTGTTTGTCATTAATCATTGGCAGAGTACTCAAAGGTTGTGTTGTGACATTTCTATTCTTTGTTTCTTCCATAAGAACAGTTTCTAAAGTTAAATTAAACAAGCTAAAAACTTAGAAGAGATGCTTCTCCATGCCTGAGGAGAAATTTGTTTTCTTCTGAGGCCAGGGCTGAGTTTCTTTTCCAGCTTCCATCCTTGATGTGACGCCACGCCACATGATTTACAAAGAGCTATATGTCATGTGTGAACAGAGACATATCCTCAGAGTTGGTAATGGTTCAAGCGGTGTCTCTATGCCCAGGAAGATGGGGCAGCCTGTTGCAGGGCAGGGGCTGATGTGCACGGTGCCAGGGTCAGGGCTGGTGCTGGCCAGGGCAGCAGGGAGCCTTGGCCAGCGGTGATGGCGTGGCTGTGATCCTGCTCCCGGCCCTGTGCCAGGAATCTAGTGACTATAGAGCATGCCTTGAGCAGTTCATTTAACAAGACTAAAATTAGCTTTTCTGAGCACCCCCTGCTTTGGCAGTCTGATCCTTGCATGCCGCAAGCACTGCTTCTCTATCCTTTATTACAGGAACTCTGCATGTTCCCATGAAGCTCTTCTGCATTTTGAGAGAACGATACTGCGTCTCTGAAGAGAAGCAAGGACGTGTCTGTCTTTTAGCTCCAAGCCTCCTGGAAAACAAGGTCAACCTGATTGTTTTTAGAACAGATGGCTTCCTTCCATGTAGTGGCATTTCCCTGGCTAAATGGAGTCTGACTATACATAAATATCAAAGGCAGCTATATGTGGATTTATGAGAATGCTAGAAAATTACAAGGTTAAGAGAATTCGGAGCTGCTGAAAAACATGGCCATATGTATATGTATATTTTCAGTCAGCACTTTAAATAACTAGTTTTCTTTGTCTCCAGTAGACATCTTTAAACTGAGCTAACCTAGCAGATGACAGGTTATCCCAGTCCCTCCTGGGAGAGGATTTCAGTGGAAGATGGCTGGAAGCAACTGCGCAAGAAAAGCGTGATATATTCTGAGCCATCTCCCCCAGTGGAGGCAGGTTTCTGAAGCAATGTGAGCTCAAACAGATCTAATCTGGATACTACAACAAGAGAATGGCTGTGGCGCATGTGTAATGAGACTAGAAAGAATACAGGTGGATTAATTGGACACAAAGATTAATTTGCTGTTCCTGAGTAACCACATGCTGTTGTCAGTTTTGCTTGGTATTTTTTAAAGAATGTATAGCCTTGGCTTATACTGTGTTTAGTGGCTGTAATAGGAAATGATGGTGCCCCAAATTCACATCTCTCTGTATTACAATGCGCCTGGGGAGAAGTGGGGAGTGACCTACATGCCTTACGCAGGAGAAGGTTGTTTCAGATGTGCTTTGTTAGTCAGGATGTCTTCATGCTTTTCCATGTCCGATAGAAATAATTCGGGTTGTATTAATTAATTATTTCAAATAATGTTATGCAGGAGGGAGGAAGACCGTTTGACCTTCAGAGGCCCATTCCCGTTCTATTTTCTGTAAGAATGTGGGTTGCATCAGCTGGGACTGTGATTGATGGAAGGTACTTGCCTTTCTATGTAATGGAGAGAAACAGTACCCCTAGTACACTGTGGGGAGCCCCGTCTCTGCAGGGCTGGAGTCCAGAGCTCTTCCCTCCTGCTTTATTTCATTAACTCCTTTCAGAGAATACAGCAGGAGCATAATCCAATCGCTTCAGTGCTGGGAGGAACTGGCACAGGGTAGGACACTCCAGCTCAGTAAGGAGAGATGCTGCTCTGTGACTCATTTCCTGCAGCCAGTCACTGAGTCACTGTCCGCATTTATTGCTAAGAACGACGTGAAAACTTCTGAATGGATTCCTGGGTAGCTGGTGTTCTATCGAACTTCAGAGATAGGAGGCACTTAAAGGCATGGGGGGGAGTTGCCACCATGAACTGTGTTGAAGTAGGTAGAGATATAGCAACTAGCTTAACAGTGTGCAGGTTTTCTTTGGCCTGTAGGTCATAGCTAAAAAAAAAAGGACCGAAACACAAATGCACGTCCTTCAGAGGGGTTTAAATATGAGCTGGAGGTGACATTCTGTTTCACAGCTTGGGATTGTTAATTAAGTTCACTAAGAAATAGAGAATTTTCTGAAACAATTGGTGTTTAAGGATATTTTTTATCTGTTTTCAGTCCACGACTCTTTTAACCTTTATCAGTATTAAAGTCATCTCATTCCAAAAAAATTAGATTTGTCTGTTTTGAGACGAAAACTAATTGGACTCAGCAAACCCCTGCATTCTGATCAAAATGGCTCCTTTGTTCAAAGCCGTTCATAAATCCCAGGGAACGAATACCAAAATAAGCATGACAAGACTAAAGTGAAGCTACACGCATCATTTACTTTTCAATAGCTTTAGGATAGCCAACCTCAGAAAATTGTATATTTTCATCCTTTTTCTTGTGAATTTGTTGTTTAATGTCATCACTATATAGTCAAGCAGTATGATGTAATACTCCTTCACTCAAATATAGCATTATGCCAGAAGACTTGCTTAGATCGACCTGACAGAGAGCAGACATTATGCACATACCTACTTTTGAGCAGGCATCCTTTCTGCTTCCAAGAAGTGATCTTAGTTGCGAGAGTTGTTGACCACATACCTGGCATGAATAACCAGTATTCATCAGCCCACCTGTTAGAGCAAAATAGTTTCTTTTGACTTTCTTGAGATCTAGTAAACATTCAAGTGACCAAAGGTCACCACTGCAGAGTAGTGGGCCAGTCCTGTTAGCCAAATTGATGAAAAAAATTAAATAAATAAAAGACAGGGCCTACTTTGAGTCCACTCATCCCACAGTTCTTGCATGGTGAATTCAGCCAGTGCTCCCAGTGGGGTCAGCGGTGTCCCACCATTCCTGGGCTGAATCTTGGGCTACTTATGGTCTAGCCTCGCATTGCAGTGCTTGGCGCTACGGCAGAAAGCGGCAGGACTGCCTTGCCCTGCTCTGGATGCCTTAACAGGGAGAAGGATCTGGTGCCGACCTGGTGGCTTTGTGCTCCTGTGCTTGTGTTTGTGTTCCTGCACAGCTGTTGCTGTCACAGCAGCCAGGAGCTCGGTCAGTTCATACGTCCCCTCTGTATGAAACACGCAGACCAGAATATTTAATACCCTAAGTAGGCCCATTATGTGAGACAGCTAAGAAATTAGGGGAAAACAAAGCAAAACCTGGCTCCAGAAAATCTCATTAGTAGTCTTTTTTTTTTTGCTGGAAAGTGCTGGCAGCAGAAATATTTTGTTTTTTGTTGATTCACAGGGATTAGCTGACACTAAATGACTGAAGCTGAGCGGGGACTGACGTATACGTCTGATCTCCATGTGCTCTGTCTGAAGCAATCTTGATTTTGTCCTGTGTGAGATTCAGTGTTGTTGCAGAGGCGAGCCCCTGAAACTTAACTTGCCGAGGAACTAGCTGCAGATGGACCTCCTCAGAGCTCAGGAGTGGTTCTTTTGGATTTGCTCCTTATAGAGTGGATTCCCAGTTTGGATGTCTATGAAGAACGTACGGTCAGATAATCACAGAGAACTGAGATTGATGAACTGATGTGTTAGCAGCCCTCAGTAACCCCTGTTACTGATGCACTCTTAGTGTAGTTCGGCTTGTCTTTCCCATGCAGCTGCTTGGAGCTGTCTGTACCTCCTTATGGCTCCCCTTCCTGACGAACAAGGCACCAGCCCTGAAGTCTGAGTGTAGCTTCTGAATTTCTGCACTCTTAAACTGGCTTTTATTGGTCATGTTTGAGACACATGATTGAAGTAACTTCCTAGTAGGATATTGAATATTGCTGAGTACTGGGGCTTCTTTCATTTTTTTGAGCTACGCTTTAATGAATCCTGTTTTTTATCATTTAGATCATGTTACAATACACCGAATCAGTGTTTATTTTGGAAGAGAAAATTAAACCTATCAAAGCAATTAGAAAACTCGAGACTTTTGTAAGCCGGTGAGCAGCCTGGGGGGGCTGCTGTTGCTGCAGAAGACAAGTTCTTAGAAAACTCACTGGGTAGGATGCAGAGAGGTTGTATCATTGCCACAGCTCTCGCTGACAAAACATGCCGTAAAAGCAGAATCCCGTTGCTTAGCGACTTACAAGAGATGATTAACCCTTTGCAGCGCTGACAGTGTTTGCTCATAAGCCTTCTTGAGGCATCTTTGTGGGCAGTAGTTGAATATGAAGAAGCTACTCTACTATCTTTCACTCCTACCTGTGTTGATTCATTCATCATTAATGTTAAATGAAGAAGTGTTTTAATGTTGCCACTAGTTATTGAAGGAGACAGCTTAATAAAATGTCATTCTCCTATAGGATGACATGCAATTATCACAAAGGCAGGATCATACAGTGACAGTAAAGGTGAAGTAAAAAGCGACTAAAAATAATCGGAGGTTATATGTAACAGTACTGCCAGTATTTTTTCATATGAACTCAAGCATTTCTAGAATTTCTGCTTGGTTTAAGGACTCACTCTGTCTTGACATTGCTCTTGCACAGGGAGCCTTAAAGCAGAGAGTGGTAGCAACAGTAGTTAGGGAAGTTCCTCACCTCTCATTTCCTTCCAGTGCAGCAGGGAAATTCTAAAGACCTTTTCAGGCTGAAAACTCTCCTTTTAATTAAAAACGTTACTAGTCTCTGAGGTTAAGGGGCTGCATAATTTCTCTTTCCTTCTTTGAAGAGTGCCTAGAGTTCAGTAAGAGTGGATAAGCGGGAACATGTGGGTGTGGTGGTTGTGCGCTGTGGTGCGGAGGTTTTCTATATGTTGTCACTAAGGCGTTCCAGCACTTGACTCAATAACTTCTTCAGATGCGATCACTTGGGACGGTATTCACCTCATCCAGCTTGAGCCGTCTTAAAAAGGAAGCGTGGAGTCTAGACATCTACGGGCAGAGCGAAGGGAGCAGTTGCAGTGGGTAATTCATTACGTCTCTTTTAAGCACAACCTGGGGTGGGCTGGGCTGCCCTGGTTTGCCCCTTTGGAAAGCAATGTAGAAAGACCAGTTTGTGCTGTGGCCTATGGGGAGTGCTGGGTGAGAGGAACCCAAGCCTGTGATTTTAGCAGTATCTTGTGTGGCGTTACTTCCGCGAGGATGATTTTCTAGTGTTCAGTATGCTGCTTAATAACAGTGAAAGTGAAATAGGGTTTTCAACTGCAGCTGTGGAAAAACACTCATATGGGAACAAAGGTTAAGGCACAGACAGAGGGTTTTAAATTGCAAAGGCCTCCTTTGTGAAATTAGCTAGTAATAAAGTCAAGAATTGCCCTGAAGCGAGAAACGCTCTGAGTTTCACCTCTCCCCCTTGTAATTTTGCAGCCACAGCAATTAATTTCTGTAACTATTGGCCCCAGTTCTGGTAGCTGCTGAGTAGACTGGGGCTGTTGGCTGCTGAGAACAGTTGCTGCATGCACATTACACATATATGTGATTGATGGACTTTGTGCATCATCATCCCCAGCACCTTCGAGTGCTTACTGCATTAACAGAGAAAATTATCTTAGCTAGAAACAATTTGTATTTGGTAGCGTAAAGATTACGTGCTCCTCTTGTTTGCTGAAGGGTTAACTGTGACCTTAACAGAGATGTAGAATCAATCCAGATGACAAATTGCTGTGAATACAACCTTTCCTGTTGCATATCTGAATGCTGTCCCTGTGTTTCTCAGTCTGTCTTGGTCAGTGTGATTTTGTATGGTCCTAACAAGGCAAACACAGAAACTGCTGGAGAGCTTGTTATCTTGTTTCACGAATGTGTTCACCTGATGCATTTAAGGCTTTCAGCTCCAGAAAGCAGCCAGCATGATAAACAAGCCGAGTGCAGGCCACTTGGTGTTTTGCACTGCAGCTATTCCTATGAATCTCTGTGCCACTGCAAGATCTCTAGGGAGATGAACACCGTAACAGAAGCACAAACGAATGCAGATAGTTCTGAGTTGTTAGCCAGGCTGTTTACTGCTGTTTTGAACATGCTCTCTTAACTCACCAGCAGCAAAAAGAAACTTCTGCCTCTGATGTAGGAGCTGTTTTCCTTTAGCTACCGTGAGTAAGGAGACATAGCTTGAAAATTGGGATGTTGTGGCATTTCACTAGAATGGATGGATTCAGCCTGTCTGAAATGCAATTTCTCTTGGAGCCTATCAAGAGGAAATACCCATTTATCTTTCCTTGGTGCTAGCTGCTGTGTCACACACCGACGGACAGAATGCATTATTAGCCCAGCCTTGTACCACTCCTTGCATGAGTCAGTCACGCGAGTTGCAGTGCTTCAGTTATGAGCTGGTAATCCTAGGCTCGTGCATGGAGCTCTGTTTCGGGGCAGAGAAGAGCAGGGAAAAGTGTGAAATAAATGCCTATGTGCAGAAAATCCAACAGTCTGCTGTGTGTTCTGGAAGAGAGACGAGTTAAAATACGGTTCCTGGGGATCAGGAGGGGAAGGGCTGCAGTGCTCCATGCTCCCTGGTGAGAGGACAGCACCTGCCTCCCTGCTCCTCTCTCTTCCCACTCACTGAGACTGGAAATGGGATCACCACGTGGTGGGCATGCTGGGGGGTAGCAGGCATTCAGACCCTGTGCTCATCCTTGGCTAGGATCTCAATTTGTGTTTTCTTACATGTGCTTGTAAGGGGAAGTTTTCATAGAGTTGACGTCCGGGAACTTAATAACAGGCTCTGAAGGGAAGCAAACTTAAGAGAGGACTTTTGAGGTCAGTAGGACTGTCTTAAAGTAATATGTGCAGATGAGTCTTGTTGCCATTGGGGAAATACTTGGGATGTTTGGTACCTGCCTGACTCAGATTTAGTAAGCAGCTGAAGGCCGCCTGATTTCTATGGTTATCCTCTCTGCAGGAGAATCTGCACTTCTGCAAGGTTGCAGCATACTTTGTGCTAAAACAGCATAAGTGATGCATCCTGGAGCCATATGGGTCTCAAGGTGCTCTGCAGGCTGAGATGCTGTGGGCCAGAGGAGCCTTGGAGCAGCCTTGGAGCAGCCTTGGTGCCTCAGGCTTGGAGTCTATGGAGCTGGGGCCATTTGTCATGTGCTGGCCCCTCCCCTCCTGCATGGGAGGAGAGGTGTGGGGCAGAGGAAGCTGGAGTGCCCTGGCTGGGCCTGCCCAGGCCAGGTGGGCCTGAGTCAGCTCTGTGCTGGGTCTGCTTGTCGGCAAACACACGCCTGCACCTGCAGGTTGACTGAGTTTGCTAATGCCCAATTTAGGGGGAAAATTATGAAAGTGCAGATATTCTTCAGGTCCAGGGGTACTTCAGCCATCTGAATTGTGAACAAATACCCCAGTGCATTAAATTCTAGTCAGGAGAATGGGGAAATAAAAGCCAACTAATCAAGAAACTATTGATTTATTTTTTTAATTTGTTCTTGGTTAATATTTAGCCATCCCTCGCCATGCTTGAATACACTTGCAAACACAAAATGGGAGACAGGCAGTAAGGAGTGGCTGAACTCATTTTCACGTTCTTTAATTGCAGCTGAAAGTAGCCTGTCGACCACATCTCATGTGAAAGGTCCGCACGCCCAAGTGTTCACCAGGAGGGACGGATATGTGATTCCAGGTGAAGCTGCTGCTTTCAGTGCTGTCAGCAGTGAGCCCTGAGGAGCTCGCTCTTTCAGTCAGATGACAGCTAGTGACAGATTCCTTAATATTTGTTACAGTGTTGATGCTTTAACTGTATGGCACATCAGGAGAAAAAGATTCACTGTTCTGAATAGCTGTACCTGGCCTTTTCGTTCTCACCATTTCAGCCTAATGGGGTAGCTTGTAAATGTAAAGCCTGTGAGATGAGCTTATGTAATTAAAATCTAAACAGCTGTATTCTGAATTCATCATGCTTCAGAGCTAGAATGAACCTTAAAGCCATGATGCAATTTTTGCAAATGACTTCAGTACAAAATCACAGAAAGCTTAACTGTCCTCAGGCACAGCACAGGGGGCTATTCTGCCACATCTCTCCAATTTTTACGCTTTATTTTGTGCAGTTTTCTACCCTTTAAGCTGTTTTCCCTCCTACCCGCTCAGAACCTAATGAAAATGTTATGCTATTTTTGATAGTAAAGGCACCGAGAGGCCTACTGATCTGAAGAAGTCCCTCACAGAAGTCCATGGCAGATTGAGGAAGACATGTCTGTGGTTGCCCTGCTAACACGCCTTGCAGCTTTGCTCTCAGATGTGCTATTTGAACTTGCACGTACGTTATCCTTCATGCTGGAAGCACGGCTGTTACCAGGAATGAGCCCCATGCCAAAACAAAAGACAACAAATTCTTGAAAGAGAAAACCCATGACTTGGGGTGCATATGCACTAGTGGCAGAGTGCTGTCTTTTCCACTCAGTTACAGATACCTCTGGGTGCCCGTGCAGACTGCAGCCAGCATGGTGACTTGACAGACTGCTGCTGTGCTCTCCCAGCAGCACAAAGCAGAGCAGAGCCTGGAGCCTCATCTTAACTTCACTTAAGAAATAGCAAACGGTCACTGTGTCTGTAAATCTCCATCAACCTTTTTATTTTCAGTGACTGGGTAAATGTGTTGCTGCATTTTGTGTTAAGAGGAAAACCTATTTCCTGTCTGGGATCTTCTTGCAGGCTGTCAACTGCTAGCAGAGACCAAAGAAAGGCGACTCACTGGCAACGCAGTTTCTTTCTGCTGGCATAGAGATAACAGTGAAAGGGTAGTCAGGTAGTTATAGAGTTGGCCCTTGCACTCACAGATGCAGCATACAGGCAGAAAGTTTATAATCACTACTGTTTCTTCACATACTCCATGTAACGTGAGGCCCTTGGCTAGAAGATGAGTGAGTGCTGACTGAGAACAACCCAGGTTTTTGTCTTGATAGGTTAAAGAGCATATGCTGTTTCTTCTCCTAGGTATTTCAAGGTCCCTACAAGCTTAGATGGTATTGCAGTACAATGGCTGGAAACGGTATTTTGCAATCATTACTCAGAGAATCAGGTAACTTTTTACGGATACTGAAGCCAGCTCTGTTAGCAAGGCTTACCTATCTGGTTCTGAGAAATTCCTGGTGATGGTAATAGAGGCAATAGTTGATAGTTACAGTTCTGTCTGAAAACTAACTTTTATTGAATCAAGAGGCAGAAAATACTGTGGGATGATGTTATAGTATTATTTCCTAGAACATAATTCCAGGAAAGTACATATGTAACAAATGCTAAATAATGAGAAGGGGATTCTATCAGCAGATTAAATATATAATTGTTACTGAGAAACATCAGAGTCCCAAGGAATACATGACTGAATTTGACAGTAGACAAATATGGTTATTGAAACCAAAAGTCTCCTGGTTACAGATATTCAGTGCTCTTATTGTGCTCTGGACCACCTAACTCAGTCTGATCAACATTACCACTAGTTTTGAAGTGCTTTTTGACCCACTGATTCATGTAAGCATTTTCATTTTCCCGATTCATTTGCAGAAGCATGTGATAGCAAAGTGTGTATCTTAAGATGTTGCAGAGGGCTTTATGTCCCAGGATCCTGGCTATAGCTCACAGCCTGAAGCACAGATAATACCCAGTAACGAGGCAGTGCGGTGTCAGATACAATGGGGTGGGTCATTTGTAGCAAACAACTGATTTAGTTTCTTTCCTTCAGTCCCTGAATGATCTACGGTGAAGTTCTGACTGCCAGAGATCTGCGTGTGTGAAATGACAACGATTGTTTTATGCAAATGGGTTTCATGCTCTGGATTGCCTATAAGCAATTCAGGGGAATTATTTCTCATTATTTGCCATTTCAGCTGAGTGACAGGCCTTGCAAGCCACGGAGTGTTGAGTCTCGTTCCTGAATGAATAGCTTCCAGATTCACATGGAACACTCAAGATGGTCCTTTAGTAGGGCCGTATGCATGGTCTCCACACAAGCCCTGATGAGAACGTGTTTCTCATGCTTTCCTTTTCCGCACTGTGTTCTTGTTAGTGTTTGTTTATCACTTGCAAGGAATGGGAGCGTTGCCTAATTGTGGGCAGGGAGCATTGTGAGCGCTGCTTGGCAGCGTGCCCCTGCCTGGAGGTGTGGGACCCGCAGGCACTGAACCGGGGCGGTTGGCGCTGTGCTGTCCGTGGTGTTGCTGCGTCGGGGGAGCGACCAACGTTGTTCTGAGGGTGCTGCTTCAGCGAGGGGCGCGCGAGAGGGTAATTCATTTATGGCAGTTGTAGCTCTAAATAGGAAAGGATTAATATTTCATGATTATTTTTCTGTAAGGCATGATTCTTTGGAGAATGCATCAGTCTGACTCGCTTAGAGAATTATTAGAGAATGATCCTGCCTTACTTAGCTTCAAATCAAAATGTAGTCAGGCAGTGCATGCTAATATGCTTATATTAAATGAGAACTCTCTGGCTGTCTGACTAATGCTCTGCTGCCAATACGTCAGTACAAAAGTGAGCACTTAACTTTTAGAAACTTCTGTTTCATTCTCCAGTCACACCGGTTAGCTGTCTTTTTCTCTCCGTCTGTGCTGCGGACCTTTGATCTAGGTTTTACAAAAGGAATAATGGAAAACCCTTCTATGAGATCATGAATGTTAACCAATCGCATACATTGCAGCGTCTTTGATTCTGATGAAAGTTGTTCTTTTTTTCTTATCTTTTACCTTTTTTTTGAGTCATGAGCAAGCCTCCTTAAAATACGAGGGCTGCTCAGAAAGTAATACCTCCCATTTTAATATGTCAGCCCGCAACATCAGAGGCAGGTGTTGGTGTTATGGTGGTTATGGTAGTTCAGAGGCTGAACCTTTCTGCCAGTATTCCATTACATTTTGTTGCTGTGTGACAGATGGCAGCAGAGGGGCAGTCTGACAAAATGGCGTCCGACGTGGAAGTGCATATGAAGCAAAGGGATGTCATTGCGGCAGTGGGTGGTGCGTTTCAGCAGTGGCGACAGCGCGTCGCCTGCACTGGTACAGACATTGATGAGCACCAGATGCAGGCTCCTGGTCATCGCTGGTGAAAATGCAGAACTAATGCTGGTGACTATGCTGAAAAAAAAAGTAGGTGAGAATTTGCTCTATCAAATAATGTTACTGTGCTTTTTGTATCCGTTGTGGTCTCCATGGAAATGAATAGGAGGTGTTACTTACAGAGTGACCTACATGTTTCAGGATAGTTTTTAAGAAAGACTTATGCCATATTGTAGCAGGAAGCTGTTAAGTGCCATCAATCAGGGTAGTAGAAAAAGTGGGATAGATTCCTACTTAGGCATATAGGTTCTATTCATTAATCTGAATTAAATCAGACCAGAGGAAATGACACAAAGGATGATGCGTGTTCCCTCGGACTATTGTAATGGCTTAATCCTTGTGCAAACAGCAATACTGGAATATAAATAATTCACAGCAGATTCTTCTGGTACCAATCAGTGTTTCATTTTCTTAGACACGGTAGAGAAAACTACAAAAACGTGATGAAGGAGAATGAAGATTGCAGAGAAATTAGGTGTTAGGAAGTGTCCTCATTAAGGTGGTCTGTGAAATGTAAATTTTACTACCCCCACCCCGCATCCATGCATGTACTACACTTGTTCTTATACACATTCACATCCACCAGTTCCATTTAAACAATGAAATGGGTATACTTGTAGTAAGTAAGCAAAACAAGAACTTCTGATTCTCACTAGGATGCTATTTCATAGTTAGAATTTATTTTATATCATAAATGTCCCTGGTTTTTAAGAGCTGTCTATAGTCTCTAAGGCAGAAAGGTGTGTGTAGGAATGCAAGACAGTTCTACGCTCATCTGACACTTGCAAATAACTTTTGGAGAGAAATGGTTTGCCATTCTTGAAATCCTTTGAGAACTCATTGAGACACAGGGTCATCCCAGAAATTAAATCTTCTTTATCAAAGGATTCAAAGACTTAAACAAAATTAATGCCTTTCTGTCCAAAAAAAACCAACCACCTGATAAAATAATCCCTTTGAGGTATGTGTTTTTCTGTAGGTGCAAGTAAACGTTATTTGATGATCCATCTTTTTAGGCTAGTGCAGCTGATATGTCAAGCAACACTTGCTCAGCATTATTAAAATTCATATTGCTTTATGAATTTAAGACTTACATCAGCACAATGCAAAGTATGAAATAGAAAGTTACTCTGTAGGTCACAGTAGTCTTCAGATAATAAGCAATATTACCATGAGAAGATACTGTATTTATCAGTGAATTGTAGGTACCATCATACATGTTACTTTTGATGATCCATGTGGCAGTCAAATTTGCATGTTTGTTTTATGAATGGAGTGCCTGAAAGACATTATCTGTTGTGTGTTTTTTTTCTTGAGATTCTTTCTCTTAAAGTGCCATTTTTGGCAAGAGCAGTGGCTGAACTGTTTTAATAATTATAAGAGCGAGGTTTGGTTTGGTTTGGTTTGGTTTTGTCTGATGCCACTGGCACAGAAAAGCCTCTGCAGTTCTTTTTTGTTTCCAAGTTGACGCTGTCTCGATGCTGCCAACTGTCAGTACCGTCTCTGAACCATGGCTGTCAAAAGTAACAACATGAAACTAGAATTAAGAATATTCAGTAATAATTTAAAATCTTGGTTAAAGGCTGTAGTTCACCAAACCCCGACTTCTCAAAACATGTAAGCATGTTTCTGATTTTTATTAAGACCAAATGAGTTCGGTCTCTATGCTTCTGAAGAATGTACTGTAAATTCTCTCCTTTTTAGTGCTTTTTAAAAGCAAATAAATAGCAATAATTTGGCTACATGCTTCATGGATAAAAATCAGGGAAAACTGCAGTTGTATATGGATCTAATCCTAGGAGCAGGTTCTGCATTTCTGCTTCCTTACAGGTTAAGTATGCTGGGGTTTGCTCTGTTATGCTTCTCATATGAACTTATTTTTCCCAAGATTTCTCCTATATTGTAAGCCTCATTTCATACATTTAATATCACTGTTCATCAGCTTAATTACCCCTTGGTCCCCACCCCTTTGGCACGGACCCTGAAAGTGAGACTCAAGATTCCTGCCTCAGCCTCTGGACCATCTGCTTTTTCCAGTTCAGAGACTCTAGATGTGGTCTCCAGAGGAGTATACATCTTCTCAGCTGCACTGGCTCATGTACTGCAGCTGCATCCAGGAGAACTGAGCCCTTTCTTTCTCTTCCCAGTGTCTACCATGTCTCCCCAGGTTGCAGTTCTTCCTTCACATTTCTTCTGTGCAACAGATGACAAAAACCTCCCTGCATGGTCAATAATCCATTTAGTTCATCAGACAAGATCTCCAGTGCCAGATGTGGTATCTGGCCTTTTGATTCAGCTTTGAGATGCACTAGTGGAAAACCACAGGCGGCCAAAAAACTCCCTGCTGACTACCTATCTACGCAGGAGCACACGCAAACCACGCTCTAGGTAACGCTGACAGTAATTCATTGCACTGCTTTACGACCTGATTTTAAATAGCTGCAATAAATTGTTTTTGCCTTGAATTACAACCAATTTATTTTGGGCAAATGAGGCCACTTCTACAGGATCCAGCAGCATGCCAAGTGTGGTAGACACAGATGACAGGATGCCCGTCCTTTTCTGAAAGGTGGCTGCTGTGTCCCTAGGGGATGCAGGTCACATTTGTGAGCTGCTCCCGGCTCTGGACTTCTCTATGCATGCAGACCTGCTGCTGGTAGGATGGCTGTGGGTACTGGCTCCAGCACAGTGCTGCAAGACTGCTCCGAAACCTGGCGCTACAAGGCTGGTAGGAAAGATAGCATGCTCACCCAGACCTTCCCCCCTAAGAGATCATCACTGAAAATTGGGTTGGTTTTAGGAGGGGACACACTAGGCAACTTCCTAGGATGGTGAAATAGAAGAGGTAGAAAAATTACAGCAGTATGTGTAGAAAGGGAGAGGGCCTGGCTCCCATGAGCAGCTCTGGCTCTGTCCCTGCATGGTGTCCTCACACCTGGGAAACCTACTTGGTCTTGAAGCTGCAGGATGTGGAGTAAGGATAGCACTGGGGAAGCTACTGGCAGCATCATGTAATTCACTGTCCGTACCATCAGGCAAAAGCAGAATAATATTACCTGAGTTGTTATGATGCTCACTGATGCTTGTGGCAGCAAAAGTGAGTCTTCTCTACTCAGCTGAAAAGCCCTGTGTGAATTTGAAGGCTTTTTCAGAGTGAAAGAGTCTCAGCCAGAGCTCTTTCAAATGGAAGCCAATAAATCCTGTTGGAGAAGTGCATTTTCTGCAGCCAGAGTCTTCTTGGCATATTCTGACTGGCCAAACAGAGTATACAGCAGAGTTTATGCTTGACTTTTAAATGTATCCGGGAGAAAATTTCCAGAGTGAGGATGCTGCAGATTTGGGGTGAGATACAATAATGTGTCTGTTTCATTTCACATTTGAGTCCTTTTGAATCTGCACTGTTATCCCAGCATCAAAGCAGCTGTTTTCATGATAAGCCTTCTGTCACCTGGACACAAATGGTTCGTTTCAAGTACATTTCATTCAATTGGAAAAATAGCTTATGTTTAACATTTTACAAAAGAAGCTGTGCTAATCTCTGCTAATACAGAGACTATGCTGTCCTTCTTCCCTTCTATATATTACATTTTTAAATGCAGCTCTTCCATTATGAAGCAAGAAAAAATGCCTTTGATCATAGAGTCCTATTTTGGGCTCGGCCTGGGAGTTCCCAGCTATGCCTGTAGCCATAAGCTGTTTGCACTCGTATTTAGATGAGATGGTGGATAGGCTGCTTTCTCACTGAGCACTTGTCCCTTCCTGAATTTATTTGCTGTGGTAGTCTTTTTCTCCCTGAATTGCAGGATGCATCGATGCTGGGGGAGCACTGTAGTCCCACTGCCACTCTTTGAGGCCCTGAAAGGAAAACCTTCTCCGTGCTTTGCCCTTCTTGGGATTCTCCATACCCTTGACGAGCACAGGAAGGTGAGCATAGGTCATTTGCCCAGCATGGAGCTCTCCCAGTCCAGTGCAGATCTCCCAGCCTAGGAGCAGACAGTGACACGGGGTTTGGCAGAAGAACAAGGCAGCAGCCTGGGACTGGGAGGGCACTTAGCAGCCATGTGTGGCACACAGACAGGATTTCCCTAGGGGAAAATTGCAGCATTTTCTCCTAATTATATGGAGTTTTCTTGCCAGTCAAGACTCTGATAGCTGAGAGAAATGCAAGACCGCTATCTAAAACAGCACAGAGATCCAAGGCAAATGTTCTTCCCAGCTTGCAGAGGTGTTACGAGCTGTCGTTTAGCTCTCAGCCCGCTTGGAGAACTGATGGCAATGCTTGTGTTTTGATTTCTGCTGGGGAAGAGCAGCCTGCCTAGCACTTATCTCTAGCCCAAGAGAGCGTTTCAGGACCGAGTGATAGCAAAAAGCGCTTACCGTGCTTAATCAGGGGAGGAGGAGTCCTGGAAAAAATATTTCTGGTTTACCACCAGGGATGAATGCTGTATTTTCCTGATGATTACTATTAAAGATAGTCATTTCTGAGGCATTATGAGGTGCTTTGTGCCCAGGTTTCCAGCTGTACCCACCCCTGGGGGCCCATGTTGGGAGCAGCAGCTTGCCCACATGCATTGTGCCTGTGGTGATCTGTCTGCTCCTCTTGCTGCTCAGAATGTGCTTCCTGCACATCTGGCAAAAGCATTAAACTCTCACAGACCAGGGAATGTCTGTGAGGTGACAAATGTGCTGTGCTGACGTTCTGCCTGTGAGGACACACCTGCTGTGATGCTGGCCAGCTCTCCCTGGTTGTATATCATGTAATGCAAAGTCAGTATGGTCCAGCCTCAAAATGTAAGTCCTCGGCTTTAATGCTGATGGTACTAGCTGCCAGCACAGGAGACAGCGTGAATTTGTGTTCTCCCTTTGCTGTTAGCACTCAAGTTTGTTTTGAATTAACCTTTAAGTTAATATACAGATAATGGGACACGACGTGAAGTGTTCCTGCCCTATCCACATGAGATAATTTGGTGGTTCGGAATCAAACTATTTGCCCTCTCCTGGGTAAGAGGAGAAATTCTATACCATTGGCTCTGTGCTGTGCTTTGCAGTCAGTCTTTTTTTTCTATTTTTGTCACGTTCATGACCAAATGCTATATTTGGTTTATGACCCAGCTCTATACAAATTTCTGTAGCAGTAGAGCTGGAACCTACATAGGCACACCCTAGGCAAAGAAGGACAGACCTATGGCCAAAAAAATGCTGTAATGGCACCAGGGAAACTAATGATGCTAGCAGAGACAGTGCAAGAGAAAATGGTGATAACCTTTTATGACAAGGAAGCAGAGCATGGCTTATTGCGCTCATAGCTTTAGCAAATAGATTCTTGCTTCCACTGTTGCCAAACATCTGCTGCCCTAATGGCTTGGGGAGGGAACGATGTCTGCCTCCATTAGGTGTGCAGGTGTGCGACTTCATGCTTTGAGGATGGATGGCGTCTCAAAAAATGAATGAGAAAAAGCAGGGTTAATGGGTGGCAGTCTTGCTACTCTTGTTTCCATCCCGCGTTGTCAGACAAGTGAACAGGTAACAAAGCAGAGGTGTGCTGACAGAGACAGGGAGACCCAAAATCACTCAACTTTTTCATGTTTGTGAGTGATTAACACAAAAATTAATGAGGCTTTGATGTAATTAAGGGATAGAAATGGCTTAGGCCCAAGATTGTGAAGATCCTATACAGCGGAATTGCTGAGATGATTAAGCAAAGGATTAAATAACATAACTAATCCATCCGCACAGCTGTGAAATCACTTCTATCCACTTATTTAAAATGGAAAGTCATAAAAACAGGTGAGCATACTGCTGTGGCTGTAACTTAGTTTGCTCCCACATACTCCCCTTGTGTTCCCTTGTGCCAGCCTCCATGGGCCAACCAAAGGCCATTCTCACCAACAGACACCGAGAACACATCCTGTCCCTCCATGGCAGCAGCGCCCTGTGAGCTGGCCATGCACTGACCCTGGGGAGCCCCAGCTGTGCGCTTCTGGGCCTCTGCTCCTGGGGCACCACCTCAGCCGCCTGAATGCTGTGAGCAGGAGCGGTGCTGCCTTCTCTTCCTTCTGCCCCTTTCAGTATGTGGGCCCCGCCTGCTTTGTGCTCCCATCCTCTTACACCAGGCCCGGCTCCCTGCAGCAGCTCTGAAGCATCGGGGGGTGGTGGGTAAGTGATCTCGCATGGCTTGGGACAGCTCTGCACAGCCAGAACCTCCTGAGCTGTGCCAGGAGTCAGCAGCGGGAGTGGTGCAGTCCCTCCCAGGGACCTGCCCGTAAGCGATCACCATTTCTTTTGTCTCAGTGTTGGCGAAGGATGGCTGGCTGGGCTGGAGTGTGACATCACACTCTGGGGATGGGTGTGCAGAGCCCGCGGGTGACATATCGCTGGGGCAGTACTGTGCCCCGAGCACGCCGCTGCACCCGCTCCCAGGTGTCAAGGAAAGCTGAGCCTGGGCCACACTAATTAAAACTCTTTGCTCAGTGCTCTTTGGCAAAGTGCAAAGAAAACCTCTTTTCATCCTCAGTGACTAAAAATAAATCCTATTTTGGGTTGGAGAAGGAGCCGCATGACTAAAATGAGCCGTTTGGTTTCATTCATGTTTGCTGTCTATTAATCTGTTCTCTTCACCCTCAGCAGAGTATGACTCAGACTTTCTCATTGTCTTCCTCCCTCACTATGTGTGTTTTGACTTTAAATCCTGCCGGCTGACGCACGCAGAGCTGACACCACGACAGCTCGATCCAGCCGGCTCCCAGCAGACTGCCGATCTTCACTGGCTGCTGAATGTAACACCCTGCCTGCTCCGCTGGTACTTTTACAGCTGATGTTGGTAAGCAGATGACACATGCTGGTGAAGATCCTTGAAACTCCACGGGAGGAAACGTGTGAGTATGTGTGTGGGGGAGGCCTGCGGATAAAAATACTGTGGCGGCTATAGGAGAAGACACACATGCCTCAATCTGTCGGTGGGTTGCTATTCTCGTTCATGGTAATCAAAGCGGAGGCCACACTGGAACAAGTACAGCAGTAAGTTCTTTTCCCGTTGATTCACTTGCTGCGTTCCACTCTCCCTCCAGTGCGGCTTCTTGCCTCCTCTCCCACCAGAAGCAATGGCCAACCCCAGCTCCCAGTCTTCCCACGACCCTCCAGGAACTCAGCAGCCCCAGCGCCCATGGCGTGGGGTCGCTGCAGAGCCCCCACTTTCCTTACGCCATTCTCTCTTCCTTCCCTTTCCAGCTTTGCTTATGAAATTTAAACCACGCAGTATGGACTAAATGTAGGGAGGCATAAAGTATTTGTGTACAAATACGCTGGATTTTCCAAGCGTGAAAAATAAGCACAGAATGACGAGTCTAATGTTGGGCCCGAGAGGAGGTCAAGTATTCTAAAATTAAAATCGTTTAAAGGAATTTGTATCTGTGATGATGGATGAACTTTTTTTCTGACGGAAGAAAGCCTCCCCCTTCTTATTACAGTCAGAATAAATGCAGATATTCAAGTCAGATGAAGGATGAATTCCAAATATGACGACAGCCCTTCTTGTGTAAGAAATGCCACGTAAGTGAGTTGAAAATTATTTTTAGTTGCTACTGGAGACGGAGGAAGGGGGAAAATCAATGTTGACACAACCCTGCTTTATTTTTAAGCAGTTACTGATTGTCTGGTGGCACCAATTAGGTGAGGAGAGAGCTGAAGCTGAAGCGAGTGGTGCAAACTGGTCTGGGCTCAGAGAACAGAGGCACAGCAGCCCAACAGCGTTCTTTCTGCATGGCTATAGCCATCCAGATGGCTGCTTCCCCTCGCGTTGGCAGGGCTCAGGGTTCATGAACAGGGGCAGCAGTGGGGTCCTTGTCACCACCCCGGTGCTGGCACTGAGCAAGAGGACAGCAAGCCCACCTCGCCTCATCGCCAGCCTGGAACATCCCTGGCACAGCTCCTCCAGGCCTCCTGGCTTCTCCTTCTGCATTGGCTGTAGTGGTGATGGATGTTGAGACGAGTATAGCAAAGAGGAAGGGCTGGATTCCCCCTGCCTCTGTTGGATGCAGTGAAGGTCCCTCCTGCAGCAATGCCTTGGTTCTTGCATATAATGAAATAGTCTCTCTGAACATGCAAGAGTCAGATTTGATTAACTCCTAGCTTCTCATGATGTGCAGCTGTGTAAGGCAGAGCACGTGACAGGGCAAGCCACTCACAGCAAATGCCACATTTATACTGCTCTGTTCCCAGGACACACAGGAGGATGCAATACGGTCAGAATGAATTAAAAAAAAAAAGATTGCCAAGCTCCTATGGTTTAGAGGTTGGTACTGAGCTGGTTCTAATGCAATTACCTAAATTTCAGAGATGCTGTAATGTGATCTTACTCTTCCTTAAAATGCCATGGAACTTCTAATGACAACACAGATCAAATTTTCCGGTTCATGACTCATCCAAAGGAAAAGGATGCAACGCACTCAGTGTGCAAAAGAAAAAAAAGAAAGCAAAAAGGTACCTTCATGAAGGCCCTCCTTCCAGGCCTACGTGAATCCAATCCACGCAAAGTTCAGGTTTTTATGTGGAGTGAAACTGACGGCCCAGTTGTGGATACTCTTCTGTAAATTGTATCCTCTGGAACCAAAATAGCTGTGGCCGAGCTGAGCCAAGCGTCTGCCTGCCTTCACACGCTGCAAATCTCAAGTGAGCGGTTAAGGAACAGAGGAAGGAATTGTGCTGATGTGCCAATTAATCAGTGTGGTCTGAAACGCGTGCCGACGCAGGAGGTCGGGATGGATGGATGGGGACAGCACAGTGATTTCATGTGAAAGAATTTGCTGGATCGATGTCGGGCTTTTGGTAGTGGAATGCCAATGTAATGTAAAAGAGTCCATTGGAAGCTCATGCAGAGGTACAACAGAATTCTCTTCACGACGACTGTTTTCTCGGCAGACCAAGAAATGCCAGCAGCAGCCATGTCCACCTGCACGTGCTGAGGGTTGCGCACAGGCAGAAATGGGTCCCGTACCTTCCTGGTAGCTCCACGTGAGCTGTGGAAAGGCTGCCTGACCCCCCAGTTCTGCCACAGCACACGCAGCCGGGGCAGTCCTGGTGTCTGTGCACACGGCTGCTATGAATTCTACCTTGCTGTTCTTCTGTCAATTTAATTTTGTAACATTTACTGGTTTAGAAGGTACATTCATCCCAGGGTGTTGGTTTTTTTTTTTCCATTTTGTGCTGTAAAAGGTCAAATTTGTCAGAGAAGATTTATTTTGGGGGAAAAGGAGTCCCATTAAAAGCCACGGTAAAATGCTTTCTGGAACAGAAAGGAACAAGCCACAGCCCAGCAGGCAAAGAAACACGTTCCGTGCCATGCCTCCTGATCTATGGCAGAGGTATTTGCTCACCGTACCCATCCACACGTGCAAGTGCCACCCTTTGCACAGGCAGTGCTGAGAATGCACCGCGACCCACGGGCAGTGCCAGCGCGGCTGCACCTGGGGAGTGCGGAGCTGAGTCTCCGTGGGGCCACTGCTGCTCCCGCCTGCACCCGCTGTCCCCCATCCCACGTCGTGTCCCTGTGCTGTCACATAACCGTGCTACACTTCGATGGCTTTTAAAAAATCCCCACCGAGATAGCTGTGAAAAGGCCAGTGCCTGCCCAGGCACCCGCATAGCATGTACACACGTGTGCACACACGCGCCTAACTTCACCCTGGGCTGCCTGGCACGTGCTCGTCCTTACAGTGCGGCTCACACCCACCCTCACACTCATCTCACTATTTAGCCTTCACCCCTTTTTCTTTTTTTATTCCCTTTACTTTAATTTCTCACATTTTTATTTTTCCTTTGTTTTTCCTTTTTTTTCCTTTTTTTTTCTTTTTACTCTTTTCCGTTTTTTTTATTTTTTCCCCTTTCTCCTTTTTTTTTTCCCTTCTTTTTCTCATATTTTTCTCTTCCCTCCATTTCCATCCTTCCTTTCTTTTTCCTTTTCCTCTCCGTTTCTATCCTTCCTTTCTTCTCCCTTTCCCCCACATTTCTTACCCTTCTCTTCCTCGCCCCTTTTCTCCCCGCTCCCCCCCTCTTTTTTTTGTTGTTGTTCTTTTCGTCCTTGTTTTCATCCCCCCCGCAGCCGCACCCGCCCCGGGGCAGCCCGTTCCCCACCCCCGGTCCCTCTCCCGGGGCGCGGAGGGGCGGTGCTCCGCCACTCGGGCGGGGCGCGGAGCGGAGCGCGGTGACGTCAGGCGCGCCGAGGGCGGTATAAGCGGGCGCTGTCCGGGTGCTGAAGGCGGCGGCGGCGGCGGCGCGTTGCTGGCCGGTAGGCGCTGCGGGCGGGCAGGGGCCGGGGCCGGGGCC
>JANHGO010000002.1:26203094-26243580 GCA_024606505.1 Aquila spilogaster
CAAATTATATTTACTACAAGCCTGTAATATTGAACATATTGAAATATGTTTGGAAGTCTCTAGGTCTGTGTGCCACTCCCTTTGCCTTGTTAATAAAACATAATAAATGAAGAGTGACAATTATCATTTGAGATTTTTAAGATTAATTGGATTATTTTGTTACTGTCTGTAGTGTTTTTTGTGGAGTATCGAATAAAAAAAATAAAGCATTATATATATAGTTTTATTTACAAGGCTTTTTCTATTCAGTGTTTTATTGTTAATGAATAAATTATTTCTGGACAATAGACTGTGTTTCTTTCTGGGAGCTGACGAAGTCATAGCAATTAGAAACTGAAACATATTTTTACTCCTGCAAACTTTTTCTGAGGTCTATTATTTTACCGTGAATTAAATCGGTGGCATAATTCTGGTTTCCTGGGTTGTAACACCACTGACCGGCATTATCTTCCAGGGTATTGAGTACCCGAAGATCTTGCTGAAATCAAAAGTGAACTGGGGCAATAACTGCATTACACTGTTTGAAAATTGAGCCCCAACTAACTAATTATTTTGTACCCCTCGGCAGTGGGGGGAAGATAAACGATCTTTTTAGCTAAGACAAACTCTATAGTGAAGCTCCAAATCATACCACATTGAACCTTCTTATCTGAGCAGAAGGGAATTTCTACAGATGAGTTTCCTTGCCACCTTTCGGTGGCTACAATACAGAAAGAACCAAGCCCCAAGGCAAGGCGAGCAGAGAACTAACGCTGATGGTAACATCACTCTCTTGCCTAATAAAAATATTTTTCATGAAATGACTGTTAAATATACACATAAGCATACAGAACCTTTATCATTCACTACATTACCTGCTATCCTGGCCACGTGAAAGGTATCTCAAGCTCCTGCCAAGAACTGTAGTGGATGTTCTGGAAAAGCTACGGCTACTTTCCAGAACTGAATGTGCTTGTGTAACTCCGTGAGTCATACGTGTTTTTCACTAGGACAGCTCAGGCATAAGCATTTCCAGGATTATAGTTTAAAAGTAGCTCTCCCTGTGGTATTCTTCAGCATCTCATCTCTGCTAAGTGGGGTGGGGATGATTTTTGGCGAGGTAATGTCTAACAAAGCAAAGTACAAAGGCTGCAGAAATAAGGCTTCATTTCCAGTGTCACCATTACCTGGAGCAATTGCAGATGATTGTTCATCCAGAGCTCTTGCTTCGGGCCACATTAAAATTCTTCATTTCTCTGTCACATGGATGAGTCAAAACATTAAGCAGAGAACTGAAAAAATTGCCAGAGTTAGTTTTGCTTCTATACTCTAAGGAAAGACAAACCTGTTGCTTTTCAAGTAGTACTTGCTTGCAAGTGATGTGAAATCACTGTATTTCGTTTAAAACAACATTGTGCTTTCAATATACATATATACACATACATACATATATATATACACACACATACATCAGTTTTATCACTTTGATTCCCAATGCTATCATCCTCCTCGATCGCAGCACTGCTCTGTGCAGGGCTGGGTGAGCCCGTGGTGGGAACAGAGGCTGTGCTGGGTCAGAGTCCTGCAGCAGGCAGCCAAGCAGCAGGAGCCCACGCAGAGCCTCGGGTACTCACAGCCTACACGGAGGCCAACAGGCATGCAGATGTGCTGTTCCACACAGATGCTGAGCACCAGCAGGATACCGGGCTAAATAACTGCAAACCACTTAGCAGGAAAAGGTTCCGAAAATACAGCAACAATATTGTCACCGGTTCCTTTCCTTCCCTTTTCTTTCCCTTTTTCCTTCTTCCCTTTCCTTTCCTTCCCTTCTTTCAATAGTGACATACAAGGGTGGATTTAGTATCACCACATTCTCCATGGAAGCAAGCCCTGAGGAGCATCATGTAAGGTTGCCCAGGTTGCTATGGCAGTTGGGAGGAGCATGGCAGGCAATGGCCATGGCAGCCCAGCAGCGCTGAAGAGATGGTAATGAAAACTGCTCTGCAGAAACCACTTTTGTTTCTGCTTTGTTCTAAGATAGAGCTTGGATGGCCTCTACCACAACCCTCGGGTCTTGGTGCTGTGCTGCAAGTGGGTTCGGCCCTTCTTTTCCCTGGTGCCAATGCCTGCAGCACTGCAGCTCTCCTAACACTACCAATGGTCCCCAGAGCCCAGGGTCTCCTGAGGGACCTGACTCAGAGATCCTGATGTTTTCCTCAAGTAGAAAACAAAGCCAGCAGGCTGTAGGGGTCGTGGTTTAAGGTTGGCTTTTTTCTTGGGTTGTTTTTTAAGTCAGTGTATGAGTTTGCATCAAAACTACAATGTTTTACACCAGTTGTTAACCGTGTGCTACTGTTATGCCTACCGTCAGCTGATCTCCTTGGTTTTGAAAGGCTGGTTCTGGAGAAGGGGTGAGGCTCAGCCAGTGCTCCTCAAACACCCCCGCAATACCATACCTCCAGCTATAAGGTGTGTGGGAATGTGACTGAGATTGCCACACAGAGGAAACACAGTCAAGCATGGCCAATGCAGATTTAAGTCCGTCAGTCTCCTTTCCCTCCTAGCACAGTCCTTAGCATCCCCTCCCCCAGGCTCCCCAAAGCCCCAGACACAAACACTACCTCCTGGCTCACATCCAAGGCAAGCTCAGGGAAAAACAAGGGTACAAGAATGAGCTGAGGGTCTAAGGAACTGGAGCACCTTTAAGTATTGTACAAATCTGTTCATAAGGGGACAGATTATTTCAGAGACTGTGCAGAAGAAAATCAAGCCATACCTCAAAGCAGAAGGGATGTCAACCCCTGCCTTCCCATGTTCTGCCTTCCTCATTGCATACACGAGCCCCTCATGCAAAGGGAACTATGACAGACTTCCTATAGTCTCCTCCCTCTACAGTTTACCTCTTGTTCGCATTATTCTAAGCACTGATGGCAGCTGTATGAGCTGCTTGATGTCTACGGGACCTGGTCAGAAGCAATGCTCCTTCTGGCCTCCCACACGGCCAGCTGGGCCAGCAGGGTCTGGCACGAGGGGTTGAGGAATGGCAAGACGTTCATTTCAGCTGTAGAAGTAACAAACTTCAAAAAAGAGAAGCTTTGGCATAAGTAACTGCACCAGTTTGTCAGAACCTCGCACTGGATGTGCAAGCCATTAGGGGCTTTGTTGTTTGTGGCTTGTCTTCATAAAAAAAGAAAAGGTTGTTAAGCTTCAAATAACAGGGTTGCATGTTGTGCAATAGAACTACATGGATATTTCAAGCTGATTTCAAGCTAAAAAGCAACATTTACATCCTTTCCTGTTCCAGACTCAGAAAACAGATAGCTAATCTCATGGTAAAAGTACTTTATTCCTAACAAATGGATCTCCAACTTCTTTTTAAAATGAAATGAACAAATATTACATAGGCAGCACCCTTTTGGTAGCTATAGCTGTCTCTGGACGTGAAACCAAAGCTCCTGCAGAAGAGCAGATAGTTACACCTGACTGCAGGGCCACACTGCCCTGCCCTGCCCATGCAGATACACACTGTAGTGCTTTACTGTTCCCATGCCCACGGCCACTGCACTTGGATTTCCCATGCTTTATGCTTTGCTTATGAGTGTAGTGGGACAAAGTCATGCTGTTAATAAGGAACATGTAATCCACAACAAACACACTACCAAGCTTGTTGTTACAATAATGCACAAAATAGTGACCACCCTGCAAGCTTTCCTCAGGCAAAGGAAGAGGCAGAGTTTTAATTCCTCTTTTGTGCCACAGTTCCACAGAATCCTGGATGCAGCTGGTCTGCACGCTGTTTGTCGGTGGCTTCTGTCTAGCAACAAAAAGCCTTTCTGCTCATATCTTACCCCTAAAGGCTGCAGTCAGCTTCACAGTATTCTCGTACTTGACCAAGCAGATTGAACAGAAACGTATCTGGTCTCAGCCTATCAAGCCGCCCAGCGCCCTTCTGAAGATCTGAGGGAGTTCTCTGTACATCCACCAGAATTCACTGTATTCATATTCAGGAGAGTTAATACCTTTTTTTCCCCACTAAGTCATATGCTACCTCAAGTGCTTTGTTTACATCTGCATCTTGCAGGCTCCATCACTTTGTCAGCCGGGACTATGAAACGAGAACATCTGTTGATTCAAAAATTAATGTAACCACATTATCTCATTTGAAGAAATTGGATTGTTGCAATTAGTTTTTTAAGGAGTATTTCTACATTGCAGTGAAAGGAGTTTGACTCACGTACATATGACAGTCACCAGCACTTCTCAAAGCGCTTTACAAGATCACTTGTTTTGCAGGCAAAGCGACAGGAGGCAGCTGAGACCTTCTGAGCATGTCAGTGGTTGAGCGGTGGCTGGAAGGCAGGCGTCCTGAGCAGTGCTCTAATTCCTAGCATTATTCTGCCATTTCTGCCGTTGCCAGCTAACAGGGAGCCTAATGCCTCAAACCCTTCTCCAGGCTAATCCTGCCCAGACCAATCTTCCACTTCTTCAGTGCTAATGTTGCACTGTGGAGAGCAGACATGATGAGTTCTGTGTGGGAAATGCATTTCCTGAAGCATCCCTTATCTCCCCTCGAGGTGCACAACACCAATCTGGGGCTGTTTGCTAAATGAGGTACAAATCCATGCAGACACAGCCAGGTGCCAGCCGCACTTTGCGTTTGCTCGGCTCCCCATGTGCCTCTGGAGCTGCAAGAGCTCGGTCTGGCAGCAGCAGGAAGGCACGGAGCTTCCAGTGCACAAAGTGGAAAGGAGAAGCCCTGAATCAGAGCTGATGATCTGAACAGCATGACTTTTGGATCATTCAAAAAGGTTTGAAAGCGTTAATAATTCATTTGCAGATATTGCAGAGCTCTAGATGTGCCTGATTAAATGCACTTGACATTTCTCTTGAGAGAGGCTGTTATTCCAGGAAACCACTTGCTATCTGCAAATGTCTTGGAATCAGCATACTCAAAATTACGGGCTCGCTTACAATGTTTTCCCCTAGTAAAGAAAGAAAAGTAACCCCTGCTTGCAAATGTAGCGTATGCTGATGAATACCTCTATTACAGCAGTTGGAAACTCATAATTCTACAGTTGTACATAACAGCCATTCAGCATGCGATGACCAGCGGGCTGGTGCAGCACTCCACCTGCCTCTGCTGAGATGCTCTGCAGGCACCAAGCTCTGCCTCACCAGGGGAGGAGAGCACAGAAATTGTTGTTTGGCAACTCCCCAGCTCATACAATTGCAGCTCCGTGATGCGCTTCCCAAACACCTTCCCGGTGTCCATCTAAAAATAGAGCCCCTCACTGCATCCTGGCAGGAGAGGCAGCGGGTGCCCACAGCACGGTGCTGCGGTCAGAGCAGGAGCAGGGCAGCAGCCAGAAGAAATAAGGAGTTTTATGCCACCTCTATCACCAAACTTGGTTCTAGCAGGTTTGTTTTGCTTTGTGCTTATGGTGGAACAAATCTCCCCCGGGCGTAGCTGTGAGGTTTTCCATTTAAACCTGGCCACGGATTATTGAAGTGGGTGGCCCACGTGGGCAACCACCGCCACTGCAGTATTGCACCCTCTGGGACACATCCCTGCCTGAGCCTTGACTGGGGGCAAAGCCTTCTTGGCTTGTTTTCCTCCTGCCCTAGGCACATGCCAGCACCGTGCTGGGTACTGCAGCATGCAGCAGAGGAGGCACACTGTGTTCCTGTCACCAGGTGCAGCACATCACCACTACTCTCATCATGGTTGTGCCTTATTGTCTATTAAGACAACTCTTTCCAGAATTGCATTTCCTTTAAATTGATTTTTTTTTTCCAGCTCAGATTTGAGATTCCATTTAGGTTCATGTTGTAAATCCACTGCCCCTAAATTCAAAAGGAAGCCTGCCTGCCGTCCACTCTCCTCTCTTTGACATAAGAGAAGGCATCAAACTGTTTGGAGACACAATGTTATCACTTCTGCAAGGAGCAGGTTTTCTACCCTGGTACCTATGTGTTTTGCCACCTGCTGGTAAATTTCAGGACAGAGAAGCAAACCACTTTCCATGCTACCACTACTCATACTCCCACATTGGGGATGTGAGAGCCAGGCCAGGAACACCATGTACAGACACAGCAAAGATAAAGATAAATCATTAAAGGGCACAAAGCCGAGGTGCCTCACTTGCCATTTACCTGGCATGATGAGGGCGGACGTGTTAAGTCCCTGTAGGCAAGTTTGGGAATGCAAGCATAGTCTGACAGGAAAACCATTCTCCTCAAAGTTAAATTTACTCAGAGCCAATATTCAGTCAGTTTATTTTCTTCTCGCAAACACAGGTGCAAGAAGGCAGGAGCTTCACAGCAGTGACCAAGTACAAGGTGAATAAGAAACAGAATCTGAAAACTATTCTGTATGCTAGTCTGCAAATACCATCAGATCCCACTAGTCAACTTAGGCAACAGAAATACTGGTACTGTACGAACTCTTGAGTCCTTAATCTTACACATGGCTCTGGTCTTCATATAGAAGCAGGGTCAGGATGAAGTTTGCTCACACCTATTTCTTTTTGCCTTTCTTGTCTCTATCTGGAAGCTGCCATCACTGCTCTCTCCTTGCCGGAGCACACAGGCTGAGGCTGTGCCCCCGCAGCCCACACACCTGTGGGGATGGATGGTGTGTGGGGCTGCTGTGGTGCCACAGAGGTCTGCCTGCTGCCCTCCTGGGCCTCCCCCTCGCAACAGTGGCGTTGTTCTATCCTAAGGTGCTCTCCAGGAAGAAAGCTTGGCAGGAATAAGAACACAGCTTCCACCTCCGGCAGTCACCTCACTGCACAGTGGCTGTGACATCCTTTGAAGGTGGGCTATACGCCCTCTCTGAAGCTAACCTGTGCTTCGTGCATAGGTGGCCACGTCAGATCCCAGCTCTCTCTGCACCGCACACAGACACTGTTTATAGCACACCACTTAGCCCTCCTGGTCTCCTTTCCAAACAGCCTGCAGTAGGAACGCCAAAACCACAGAACTGTGAAAGGACAGGAATATATCCTCTAGCACAGGTTTTTGGTTTTTTTTTTTGTGGGTATCATCCTTGACACGAGAACGAAAGGGATAATAACAAGTGTGAACATTAAAAACACACCAAGATGAATCGTAGCAGGTGGATCAAGTCCCTGAGGAACAATATTTTGACAGCAGCCATCCAAGAAAATTCTGAAGTGCAATCAATACAATCAATACTGTGCTCAAACACCTTTGCCCATCCATCCAATCTAGAAGCAGACTGCTAGAAAATCAGATTATCTTTATTTCATTACCCTGAATAAAAGCAACATTTACATTTTTAACTTAATACTGTGCTCACTGAAATTCTCTCCAAAGACGGGTGATGAATGATGTTGTGGAGGCCTCCCATCCCCATCACCTGCCTACCACCACCTGCCACTGGGAAAATAAATGGGAATTGGCAGCCTGGCTGTGTGGCAGATTGATGGAGTTGTTTGGGGGAAACCAGAAAGGTGACCGCTGCCAGGCCTGTGGCCTCCTGTGCAGCGATAGGCACTGGGGAGCCTTCTATCTCTGAGCTGACACCTCCATGGTTACTTTTTTGGCTAACTCATTTGTTAACCAGGTTGGGTAATTTCCTTTTCTTCCATTTTCCTGCCTTGTGGCTCAGCTTAGTGCATGATTTAGTAAGGTTTGCTTAATCATCTTCATGATAAATTCTGAGTATAGTTTACTGCTGGAAAAGTTCCTGCTGATCAGCTAAACTATCTAGAATGCAAATAAATAAATAAAGCAAGTATTTAGATTGTGGGTATACTTTAGAATTAATTCCTGTGTTACAGCACCTTTCCGAGAAGCTGCCAAAAGCAGCAGAGGATTGTTTTACACATATACAGAAGATGAGGCCTTATAGAAAGACATCCTTCACCCGTCATAGTGCAGATATAGAGCAGAATTTAGCTATCATACACCAAGACTGTTGGCACATTCGCATTATTCCTGAGGAAATGACATTGCCTTGTAGCTCACCTTTTACAGTGCATGCTTTTCTGCCTGCGCAATTCATTATTCAGTAGCCTATCTCCTAAATAGTCCAAGGCTGATGTCCTTAGGAAATGAATTTTTTAATATTCTTCTTGATGAACATGTGTTCTGCACCACCTGAAAATAGATGCTCTATTTTTCTAGGCCAGTTGCATATTTTACCTACCGAGTTGAACATTTTCGTGTCTGTAGCTTCCTATGCATTAAGATGGAAAACCAATTTAAACAGTCATTTGACTGACAAGATATGATTATTTGTCCTCCTACATAGCCTCTGAGTACAAAGTTTGATTTATAGCTTGCTACTCCACATCTTCCAAAAGCCAACAAGCAGAGAATGTATTGCTTTATGAATTCTTAGTAGGTAAGCACAGGAATTACAGTACACCTTCTAACAAAGGCTGCCAGGTTGCATAGAACATCCAGTAGCAACAGCCTAACCACAGGTCCCAAGGTCCCTTCATGGACTGAGAATGAGATGCAGAGGGACCTGTTTTCCCACCAGCTATCTGACATGGGCAGCAGTAGCAGAGCGGGGCTTCCGCTGGGCTTTCTCGTGAGGATATTACAGGCTGAGTGAGAACTGAGGCTGTGCAATGTACCAATGGGCAGAAATTGGCAGGTTGGCTCTTCACTGAAGCACCACATGAAGAAAAAAAAAGTGTATATGAGAATACAAACACAATCAACAAAATAAATGAGGTCGCAGTGATCCCTAAAGTTGGCCTCTGAAGTTCAGTTTCTATGAATGGAGATATAGAAAGTACCTCCAAGTACTTTTAGTTGCCCACCACTTCCGTGATACTCTGAGTGACTTCAGAAGTCCATTTCCCAGATGGAATGCAGAGTATTGACTCTCACTGGGAAAGTATTTTGATTTTATTACATTCCCATTTCCCTCTTCACAGAGCTGTAGCAGAGCCTGTCATCACTTGTCTAACTGTGCTCTACTAATAAGTACCTAGAAACAAACTCACGGTGAAAATCTGATTACATTGAACTCAATGGGAGTATACCACCACCATCTCTCAGGCTTTGACTTGGTCTTAGAGCCCATGCCTTTGAAATAGGACCTGTCCTTAAGAAAGGGTCTGTAAGTTCCCTTCTGTTTCTAATGCATCTTTTTAAGTTTGTGTTAAAATCCTCTTTCCACAGTTTCTAGAAACATTTCAGCCTGTTCCTATGCTTAAAATAGACAATGTGCTCAACATTTTGGTGAAAACAATGCATCTGTACCAGGATGTTTATAGCTACGATGTGGGAGTCTGATTGATGACACAACCCCAGGACCTTTGTGTGTAGGTCAGGAGATGAGCTCCTAGAAAACTACAGAACCCCAACCATCCGGAAGACACAGGAGCTGCAGTCACCTCCAAAGGCTCCAGGCAGCTGCCTCCATCTCACAATGCTTCCCAGGGCGCACACAGATGCAGGCCAGAGCCTCAGCAAACCTGACAAGATGCTGGCTCCCATTGGCGGCGGCAGCTGCCTCTGCTCCATTACTCATTCACATGGGCACATGCAGAGCAAGCGAGCGACTTAGGAGAGATGGCAGCATAAACTGTTATTCAATTTCCATCTCTGTTATCGTTATTCATCTGTTTTGCTGCCTGCCTGCTGCCTCCCAGGCCTGATCTCCAGAGAGATCTTTCTGCTGGGGTGATTTCTTTCTGCAGGACTATCTGCCTTTTTTGGGTTGACTGCAAGTGGAAATGAAATCCTGTTGAAACGGATTCATTAAAAGAAGATTAGTGAGATTAGCTGAGCCATAACTGTGTTGTGCTTTCCTTGTATGCCTGAATGCAAAGAACTGCACTACAAATGACAGAACAAAGGGCTCGCGGGTCTCCAGCTCAGTCTGCTGTGGCCCTGTCAGACAGCTATTTACCAGAGAACAGATGAGATGCCAGCTTCTGCAGATTTCTGTTGCCATACACTCACACACACACAGAAACAAAGATTTGTGTGGCAAGCAGCGGTCTCCCAACCATCCACCCCTGGGGAAAGGCTGTGCGTGACGCATGCAGGGAAGGGTGAGCCTTGCCCCACAGCTTCACCCCACAGCCCTGTCCCATGGTCTTCACTGGGAGCCAGCAGAACCTCTGGCTTCTCTGCCCTGAGAGCCCAATGCCTGGGTACCAATGGGCCCTGCAGGTGGTAGCTGTATCCCCTGCTGTCATCCAAATGAGTTTGGCTTCCACCAGCAACAACTCCCTCTAGAAGGCTGCAAACACGGGTTCACAAGAGCTCTGCTGTTTTGGCTGTGTTTATGGAGAAGGCGAGCCTTTTCAAGGCTTGGAGGAAAGTTATCAGCATTTAGGAATGAGCAAAAAAAATCAGGGATGTTAAAACACTCATGACTGTGTTTAGGAAATACGTTTCATTACAGTATATGCAAACTCCATTTGCAGCTTAAGTACACAAGAGTCTTTACGAGGGGAATTTATTGCTGGAGATAATGAGCCAGTTTTCACCTACCCGTAAATCTGTCGGCTGCTTACAGAGGCACGAGGGCCATCAGAGCTCAGATCACCGCTCCTGAGCACCCTGCTGAACAGTGTAAACAGCGATGGCATTTAGAGTTTTGTTTAACGGAGGGTGGAGATGCAAGTCACTTTTACAATATCACCTACCAGGGAGTAAGCCTCTACAGATCATATATCATTACTCTGGCAATGGTCCGTAATGTCTTTAAGCTGCGTTTTTAAATCATGAATAACACCTATTAAAAAACTCATAACTCCTATTTGTGGTAAGCAACCCTGAACAAAGACACTGCCAGAGTAATCAGAGCCTAGATCACCAATGCAGTATCGGTCAGCATCCCAAGGAACAGTCTGCAGAATCACCATACCCATTATAACACCTTACTGTGCCTCTCAAAGCCAACAGGCTGAAAAGTGCTTCCCGCCAGTGATCATTCTGCCTAGGAAGCGAGTCAAGTCTCTTCCAAGCTTAGAGCTGAGAACCTGAGAGCATGAGAAATAAGTAGTATGCACACTTAAAGAAAGTCCTTCATAATTTTGAGAAAATTATTTAGGCTTAAATCTGCTTATCTTGGCTCATGTAACTTAATTTCAGATGAGATGAATGTGACATCTCCTTTCTGTCCCCATAGCCACATGGAAGCTCTTTTTGTCAGGCTGAGCTGCATCTACATTGTGGTGAGACCATTTTGGACGGGATACCAGCAGAAAGGCTTCTAAACCCAAACGTGCAATCCAGAAACCCATCCTACCCTAACACACGGGTCTCTCTGCACTCTGGGGCAGGAAACCTGGCAGGGCAGGATCAGGAGAAGCCCTATGGCCTTGTCCCCATCTGCCTCCACCCGGTGCCCTAGGAAGGCTGCATGGCAGGTATGACCGCAGCCCCAACATTCCTCCAGTCATGCCAGCTGGGAACAGCAGCTGACCTTAATGCAGGCTCTAATTAGAGGAAAGCCTCTAATTGCTTTCCTTCTAACCAGCTGCATAAAGGCCAAGCACCAGCCATGCACCACAGAGCACCATGGAAATGCTGGGCAAAACTGCCAAGTCACAACCAGCCACTTACTTAACCTCAGGAGTTTCATTTCCTACTGCCTCAGAAAGAGCTCTGCATGGGCTCACACCATGAATTAACAGCACCATCCATAGGCTTATCACAGAAAAGGAAATTAACAGAGCCATGCAGCACAAGGATGGAATTCACTGGCCCTCTGCACCCGAGCAGCTCTGCAGCAGAAACAGATTTCACACGGTTTCTCACAGCAGCTACCAAAAAGCACAGCTTGTTGTCCAAGGCTCTCCAAGGTGTGAGCCCTGCAGGTGACAGCACACTCCAGTGGGCCAGGCCCCTGGATGCAAGGGCTGCCCAGCAGCATGACAGCTGGCCTTGAGGGCTGCACCCAGCTCATCCTACCAGAACACATCTACAATGAGGATGTGTCTCAATCAGCACTTAGTTTAATAGGTTTCATTTACCACAGATGAACACAAGCCATGAGCAAACATGCCAGCTGTATCTCCTGCTCTGCACAGCATCTGAGATGGCAGCTCTTCCTCTACAGTGGCTCATTTCCCCCGAAGAAGCCAGCTGTCAACAAGAGCGAGCTCATCTGTTCCAAACATTAACTCTAATTCTTACTTTCTTGGTGGGCCTTTGCCATAGAAACATGCCTTAGCAACAGGGAGGCAGAGCAGAGTGGCTCAAGACAGAGGGATTGATGATGCAGCCCCAGTCCCTCCGCACAGCACATTGGCTAATGCTCTGCCTTCCCAGCTTACCTCCTTCCAGCAGGGCATAACTAACAGATGGGCATTTCTAGCAGAATCAGGGTGTAGGGCAGCTGCACTGAAAAAACTGTTTGGCTCTGCATCAAAATGGCCCTTTGATATGAGCACACATGGCCCAGTTTGTCTGCCTGGAGCACCCAGCAGCACCACCCTGGCACCCCAAGAGGATTGCTGGGGTTTTTGCCATGGGCACAGCAAGAAGGAAGTGAGGAAGGAATGGCAACATGAACATAAAGGTACTGAGATGGGCGCAAACCACCACGGCCAGCACAAACAACCTGTATCTTTCCACTTTGACTCATCCTGCCTCTAAAACACCACAGAAGCCATTACTGCCCTTACAACATGACTCATGTGTGAACTTGCATTTCTCTCACTTCAAATCCTACCTACTAGGTTTTTCATTATCTGCTCTGCTGCCTGTGTGATAAGCATCCCAAGGAAGAGCCCCGGTGGCCTTCACCTCTAACACACAGCATCTCCTCTGCTCACCTGTCAGCATCAGGACATAATTAACTGACCCAAATTTACAAACCAGCCTGTCCTATTCAGATGGGGGTAAATGCTTCATGACTATGGGCTGCAGGATCTGCAGAATTTTTATTACATATAAAACACAGGCAAGAAAACACTTTTCATTTGTTTGTTATTTCGCTACTTTGTTTTTGCAATGTAATGTTTTCTGACTTTTACCCAGTGACAAACTCTGAGATGAGCAAGCATTTGTTTATGCCTCTGACAGAAACTCCAGCCCAGAGAGGGCTGAGATTAAAGCACACTCATTAAGCAACCGATCGAAGAACCACGCGTTTGACTAAATGATTCATCCGATGTGTTTGATCTCAAAGATATTCAGAAAATTGATTATATAAAAGGTTGTAATTTATGGAGTCTGTTTTCCCCTAATATAAAGACACGTCTACATTTTTAGACAAACTCTTACTGAATAAAATAATCAGCTTATATTACACACACACGTACTCTCGCACAGACCTATGAGTAATTGCACATAAAACGTCCATGGAAGAATCAAACATGCTAAAGGTTAACTATATCTTTCTCAATCAAAGACAGAAAATGCACGAGGCAGAGACAGCCCAGGGCTTCACTTTATGAAGGCAGTGTGTGCCAGTGGGCTTCCCCCTGCTCCCAGCCTCCTCCTTTAGCCTGGCCATTATGCCCAAGGCCTTGATGAGCAGTGTTATCACCAGGACTGGTAACTGTGTCCTGCTAAATACTAAGTCGATGAGCCAATCATCTTACCCCATGGATAGTGAGCAGCCTGAGAGCCCCTTCAGCTCTAACTCTCGTAACAAGACTGTATGTGATCTCCTCAAATTCATTTACATATTGAGAAGCTTGAGTGACTGGAGTCATGGGGAGCATCACGCAGAGTAATTGTTGGCAACAACTTACTGGGACATTCTGCTTTTAAAAGAAGATAAGGGTTGAAGAAACCTCTGGAGTAGAATGTTTCATGACAGCTTCCTAAGCAGCATAAGACCTGCAAACCTTAGGTTGATAGCAGCACAGGGAAAGCTTAGTATGCTGACTCTAAGAGATACAGTGCATAGGGTGGGAAGAAGTGTAATACTCCACAGCCAGGCTCTGTGATAAGATAGCATGGATGGGAATCTGGTGGTACCACAGAACTGATAAATTGTATTATCACCACCCTGCAGCTTTTCGGTTTTCTGTTGTACCAAACACAACAAAGATAGGTATGATTAGAGTCACTCATTAGAGTCACTCAAGCTCCACCTGAAAATACTGTAAAAACAGCTTGAGAGAGAGGGGACTTTGGGGAAGATACCATCACAGACAAGTTGGGAGGATGCCGCTGGCTTCTGGGACCAGTTGACAGACGGAGCCTTGCTTACTCACCACAGAGGCACCTATTGGGTTGGATTCCCATGTTCGGATGTACCAGGAAACTTAGAAATCTCTATCAGCTTATTCCCTAGTTTTAAACATTTGTGGTCAGCTGGATTATTCACACTGTAGGTACTCGTACATGCTCTGCAGACAGTGTATCTACCACTGGCAATTCAAAGAATCTGTAACCTGTTGCCCTAATGAAGAGTGCTATTCTATAAACTAGTTGTAAGACTGCTCATTGGGCATGGCCAAACTCCTTAAGGGTGGTCTATAAGTCCATTTGAATGTGAATAGACAAAGGGATGCCATATTATGGGTGAATCCTCAGTGCTTTATGCTGATCTCATCCTGCCAAAAATATTTTGCTGTGCTTTTTTTTGCCCCCCCCAAGAACCAATTAACATCAGTTGTGCACTGCATTCTGCTAGTGTATTTAGAAATATTTTATATCATTTTAATTCTGATACAGGAAAAACACATTACCAATTTGTTCCACATATTTTTGGGTCAAGGAAAGAATAATTCCTCGTTTGCATATAAATCGATAACACAAAATCATCTTCCCCTCTATGCACTCTAGTTTTTCCATTTATATACATTTTTTCCCCTTTCTCCATCACTGCTAAGTTCACTGAGTTTTAGGTGACTGTAGGCATAATGTATCAGCATATAAGGTATAACTGCAATTTCTCCTTCAATGTGCTGGCAGGGAAAGCCCGATCTTCATGAGGAATGATCTGCCATCAGCTTTTACAAAGAGGTGGAAGGACACAAGTTTACAGGAAGAGAGGTGCTGGTTATGGCCATGAGCCTCTCTTTTAATCAGAGGCTAATCAGGTAGTTCAGTGGAGCACCTTGCTTTGGAAACTTAAAACCAAAACCCAGAGCTCCCCCTCAAAATGAATCTATTAAGTTCACGGAAAGAATCTATTTTTCTTTCTCTGTTTTTCTGTTTTTATTAGAGCTTCTAGGAAAAGAAAAAGTCAATAGCCACATTATTCCAAACTGCTCTGGAGCTTTTCTGAAGAACAGAGCTGCCAGCACAGCTCTTCTGCAGCCTTCCTGGAGCACAGAGGAATGAAGATGCCCTCGGCACCCACATGCCAGCCCTCAATCAGGTTACAGAGGAAAAACCTCTCTTGCTAGCCAGGAGGCTTGCTGGAAGGTAAAGGTAAAACCTGAAAAGCTCTTCAAAGTCAAATCTGACTTCAAAAAGCCTTGCTGGGGGACCTGCACCTGCAGCTTTTCAAGCTTTTGCACTGTGTTTGACTGTTTGTCATTAACATTCATTTAGCCAGCTCCGTACAATAGGCTCTTTAATAGATCTTAGGCTGAAAAAGCTCTGCCCGCACACATCAAAAGTAAAAATGTAATTCATCTTAAAGAAAGCTTCAATATACCTTAAAATACCACATTTTCAGAAGCAAATACTGAACCTGGGGGCTATTCAGTGCTTAATACATCTATGAGCTTCTATTGACCAAGCACCACAGGTGCAAGTATTGGAACAGCCCACTGATATCTAGGATGATAAAACTGGCTTGGACAATCTCCTGCTGCAATTCTGTGCCCAGAGTTGCTCTGGAAAGTCTTCTCCTCGTGTGTCTGTAAGTCTAGGAAGCTCACATCATAGAAACATCTGCAGCTTTTTCACACAGCTTGATTCTCAATGAATCAGTGAAACTGCTGATTTGTAATGAAGAACTTGGCTCAGTGTCACTAGATTGAGAAAAAAAAGCAAAAAAAAACCAACAAACTGAAATACACAAAAAGCTTTCTTGGATATCTGCCCATTCTTATTATATAGCTTCCATTACCATAGCATTGGAGTGCTTTGTGATTTTTAACACATTTATGCTCACTGAAGTGGGACAGAGAAACACTGCCTTTTTTCTTTATACGTTGGAAACTGAGGCATGGAAAGACCGAAGAGTCCAATCTTCGAAGAGTACAGGATCCATAAGGACCAGGCTTCAAAAACAAGACTTGCAAATTCATGCCCATAAGTGCTGCTGAAAACCCTCTGAGCCAAAAGCTTAACTGTCTCAAAGCCTGGCACTATCATCTTTCTTTCTGGGTACTTTCTGGATACTAGAGAACTGGAAAATTCACCCACCAGGAAGTCACTGCTCAGGATAGAAATCAGATGCCCTGAAGTTATGAAAGCAAGTCAAATCACATGATCCCATTTAGAGTCACGTGACACATTCACACTATTTATCCTAACAAATAGGCCTCTTTGGACCACGTGGAGATCCACTGTTTGGCTTTTTTTCCTGGCCGTGATCAGCACCCAGGCCAGCATGAGTCTATCAAGATATTTAAATCTTGTCTCATCTTCTCAGACTCTAAGTGGGCAATAGTAGCAGAAAGTTATAGATGAAAGGGATGTTATGTGGTGGTGTGACTGTCACATAATGGAACACTCTCTCTGAGTAATTGCATAAAGAGCAATTTTGTGGGTTTTACTGAATAACTCGAGATAATTTAAGCCACCATGAAAAGATAATGAAAATAAAAAATAACTCTCTTACAGGAAGATGTCTCCTCATATAACAAATGCTGGAGGCACAACATTTATGAATGCGTTTTAATTTTAACATTGTCAGAAAACTTTGCAGCATTTTAAAAGGAGGAGCTTTAGTTCAGACTGTCCAATTATCCATATTGGGTCACACAAGTTCTGAATGTTTTGCACATATGTTACACAGCAATTCTGTATAGATGTGCTATATATAAAATAATGGAAAATCCCCGTTCCAAAAAATATTCCCAACCACATAAGAAAAGGGGATAGGAGAAACATTTCTGTGCATCAGGTTTGTCTCCTTAATACTATACCTCCACTTGCATCACCCTTCTTCACTCTTATCAATTTAAATAAGAGATTCTTGCCCCAGGTACTCCTCGTAGAGGGCTGTAACAGATCCAATCCACAATCTCATCAATGCCACCTAAACACTCAAAATGCACAAGATACAGTTACTCCTGCTTTTTGGAAGAGGATCAATAGCACCAACAGGTTCAGCCATTTACCCTTATCCAATCTGTGGCAGAGCTGGAGATTTGTGCTGGGCCTCCTGCCTGCCAGCCCACTGCTCAGCGAAGCAGTGACAGAAGTTACTAATCAGACAAGTGAAGATGAAAGTACCTAAAACACAGCTAGAGCCACAGTGTCCAAATATAGGGACTGTTCCTTTCTCTGGTTTGTTTCAGTTCTGTTAGACTTCCCTTTTAAAGAAAACACCCACGCTATGTCTTTCTGAAGGTGAGGATTTTGTCAGCAATACTATTGTTACTCTTGTCAAGGAAAAACAAAAAGCAAACAGTGACGAGCATAATTCAGTCCTTGCAAATACCATGTTTGGAAGCAGCAAGCCAGTTTCTGATCTCATTTACACCAGGGCAAAGCCATGACAACAGCAGTGCTGAAGTCAAGAGCATCTCCCACTGCAGGCAGCACAGCAGCGGCTGGCAGCACAACGCAGCCTTGCTCAGGAAGGGGAAAGACTCAGACTGCTGCTTGGAACCAGCAGTAAGGTTCTTCTGTGTGTTCCAGACTGGGCAGAGGCTGGTGCCCATGGGGAGATGTGCCAGGGCAGCACTGAGTCAGGCCAGGAGTGACTCACCCAGCAGCATCAGCACAGGATGAGGCTGCTTCTCTCCAGGCAGCCCTTGTGCTTGTCTTACATCCTTACAAGCACAGTTCCTTTGTGCCTTTCCAGAAAACAGCTGAACAGCCTCTAACAGCACAGTTTCATAGTGCTTCCTTCTTGAAGCAAGCACTTTGTCCAGCACCTGTGACACAAGGCACTGTGTGTCACTGCAGCAGCAGGGAGCACATACTCAGCGTGGGTCACACCCACCAATGTTTCACTGGGATCCAAAGAAATGTTGGTGAATTTGTGTGGATTATAACATTTCTCCTAGAGAAGATGCAAATACATGACACTGTAACAGTACAATGAAGATACTTTAACGGGTGCTATTTTTAAAAATAATTACAAGAAAGAAATACAACTTTATAAGCTCCAAATCTGTATCATTTTGTCATCTCTTTTGAGAAAAATCTGCCAATTGTCCTCAATTCATCGGGCAACACTATGGTAAGTGCTGGAGAACAACCTGTGGGTAGATAAACAAATTCCCCAAACAGTAGAGCTGTGCTCCCTTTTCTATTATCAGCACAGATACACTCAAGTATCTTATTTCTTCTCCAATTGTAACTTGTTATCTGCCTTTCCTAGTAGTTTCTGGAGGCAGTTACCTGCATAGCATCCTAAAGCCAAAGGCTATCAGTCTGCAGTCCTTTGATTCATCAGTGCAATGTATTACACACCACTTGCACAGGTCAGTCAAGCCTGCCGATTTTTCTAGGTAGTCTGAAAGTCAGGTACTCCATGTTCAGTACTGTAGCGTGCACATTCCCTTAGGCCCATAATCTTAATCACCCTTCTAATATTGTACTGTTGATATGGGATTTAGCTTTCTTGGTTTATCACTTTTGATCTTATGTCTGCTCTTCGGCATGAGTAAGTGCTTTTGGATTGATTTAAGTCATTGCTCTTTTTCCCTGCAGCCTGACACCCTCCTTTATCCAGTGCATCTCTTTCAATAACAGAATAAATCATAGACTGGCTTTTTTTTTTTTTGGTACAGCAGTTAGGTAAACACAGACAAAATAAGTTAACTATTGAGCTGAAAGGGCTTATTTCTCCCTTCTCCCCATTACAAACTTGCATTTTCCTCATGACAGCATTCCTAACCTACAGGTCAACTTTTGGTCCAGACCTACAAGTTCTTTAGGATCAACACATCTGCTCGCTGTCCTACTTGAAGAGGTACAGACCTATACAGTAAGCAAAGCACAGGTCCATACCGCTTGCCATTTGCATTAAGCTACAAAAGCCACCTAGAGAAAAATAAAAACATCTACCAAAACCAGAACGGTAAATGAATTAATCACTCCGACTGTGGTGGCACTGAATCCACAGGGAGGGAAGGAAACTTTTGGAAAACAATTTACTTTAATAGTTAGAGTATGGCCTTTGATCCCACTGGGAAGCCTAAAAGATCAGCTGCAAATTACAGTTAAAGGCATTGTAATGAAGATGAGTCAATATAAAACAAGGTGCGAGGGTATTATACTAAAGCTGTGGACAGTCTTTTTAGAAGTCTGTAAAAGACATTAGTGGGAAGAGGTTATGAGGAGATATTCAGAAGATTTGAACATATGTTTCAAGGCATTTGGGAAAAAAGAAATAATGGTTATTTTTAACTCTTTCATGTGTTTAAAAGCTTTGAAATGCTTTATAGAGACCATTTAGAAGTACTTGAAAAGCTGCTTTGACTTTACTATTGCTCCATCTCCAACTAAAGCTTAGACTTCAAGAAGTAAGTGCCCAACTTATTCTGTCTCATCAAGTCACCCAAAGTGGAACCAGTTTAAGCTATCATAAATTCTTGCAAGGGATTTCCCAAGATGAAGAACTTACTTGCAAGAGGACACATATGAGTTTCCTTTCTTCTGGGATGCGGGACTGCCCTCTGAAAGGCTCTGAGAGTATTCCCTAGGGATGGATTCTTAGAAATTATATTGCATTGAACAAAGCACCTTCACAGAGAGTTGAAGGCACTCTGCATACTGCAATATCCCTTTTTAGATAACAAACCCACAGTCCTACGCTGGAACAAAGCCAGCCAGGAAATTAAGAATTTCATTGCTACTGCAAGATGTACATTGTCATTAACCTTTCTCTGGAAACACCTGGTCGCCTATCATTATCTTAAATAATTCTCTAGTCTGAAGGAAGTCCAAAAGCAGTTGAGGCACTTCATCACTCACTTGAAGAACAGTGTGTTCCTGTGTACTTTCCAATAGCTCTGAGGTGCTGAAAACCAAATCAGAACAGGAACTAGTTGCTAGCCTTCTAAAAATCCCAAATTATTGAGATAAAGAGAATCTGTGAGGGGAAAAAGAAAAAATATTATGCTGAAATTCAAATATTTCACAAGGTATTTGACTCCACACGGGGATGGTCATGTTTAAATGCACAGCTCATCAAGGAAAGATGTTTCACTTAGTATAGAGCATTTAATTTTCCTCTTAACAAAGTGTGGTTTTGTCACTGCAGATCTCTGCATTGCAAAATGGGCCTTTGTTCCCTTGTTTCATCTTGAGAAACAGCAACAAAAAAATGCTGTTTGCTTTAGGGAGCTGTTTCGTCACACAGACATTGAGGCAAGCCAAAAAACGCTGAATTGCTCTAATTTAATTTAGAAAACCAGCAATTCCTACAGGTACATACGGGAGAAATGCTCTGCACTTTCCTTAATTTTTCATGAATCAAAATAGTTGGGCTCAAAGCAGAACGTCCTTGGCCAGCTCCACATGTGAATACAGCTAGATTTCAAACTCAGTTTGTGAGATTCTTAGCTAAACTCACTAGAAACACAAAGGCAAGTCATAAAGGTTCAGGGGAGAGGCAAATGTCTTAAAATTGGGCAGGGTGTCAAAATCAGCATCTAACTTACTAAGCAGAGATTGGACTTTATTGTGCCATTTAAGGTTCCTATTTGTTCAATCTCATTTTGCCTACAACAAAGATTCTCCATAATCCCGCAAGATTCTGAGAAATCAAAACAGCAGATAAGTCTTGCTCTTATATGCCAAATCCCTATCAATCTATGTGTAAATTCTACAACAACAGAGCTGAAGTCAATAGTTAAAGCTCTTAATATAAGGAAACAGAACATCAATTGTATTGGGATTTTAGACTTTCCATGGATCCACAAGCACGGATCCCTGATATTCATCACAGTAGGGATGATATAACTTCATTTTTCAAGGAAAATGAGGTGGTTTTTTTTGTTTGTTTTTTTTTTTTAAACACTGTTACTAGATGAGAGTGTCAGTATTTTCCCAGGTCTTAAGATCCAAGGCAAGCTATCTACAGAGAAGTTATTAGTCCAGGAAAAAAAAGAAAACAGTGATATAGAACTTATGTTCTCATGTTTTATTTCTTCTATGACTCCCTTTCTTTCTAATACAGCATTTGTCAGCAAAAGCACGCTTCCCAAAGGGTCAAATTAATATTATGCCAACAGCTCAGCTGGCCAATATCAGTTAATTTCAGTGAGTGCTGAGCCCTCTAGACCAGCTGGGGAACCAGTCCAACAATATGCCTCTATCCACCTTAGGTCGAGGAAAGCAGTTTGACCTTAAAAATATATATTTCTTCCTATTAGTAGAATTCTGGTGGCTCTGTAGGAAAGCAAGTAAACATCACACGTTTATTAAATTTATACCTCAAGATACAAATGTGGAGATTGGATACTTAGCAACAAGAAGCAGAAGAGCACAAGATGTTCCACCCTAGTGACACATTTTGCAATGAAATAGAAAGGCTCACACCACCCTGTAACATCTAAGCCAATGAACTAAGTCTCCACAAACAGCGGAACTTGTAATCAACAGGGAAATGCCAGATTTAAAAGCCTGAATCAGACAAACGTAACTTAGCCCCCCAAATTCCTTGACATTTGTCTCCTTGCCGTCACCACATTTTTCAATTGAGTTGAAATGAGTAATCTCAGTTTTAAAAAGGTTGGTTCGATATTTCTGTTGGTTATTAAGGTCAAGGAGTCAAGAGATGAGAACGCTAATTTCTGCACGCAGATTGACTGACATTTGAAAAAAGATTGAAAATTTCATCAGTATGGTACATTTTTCTCAGCAAAAAGTTCATGTAATTTCTCAGGCATTAACCTGAGAAGGTTAACAAGTCAACCCCGAAAGAAGACAACAACAACCCATATGTCCTACAGAGTATCATCTAGTCCCATTAGGCTGCTCATGCAGATGGCACTTATGGATTATACAGAAGACGACAAATCCAGCATGTTCTACAGTGTAAACCTTGGATCTGATTGGGGAAGCTGTGGGAATCTGGAGGGGAATGAACTCAGGGATGCAGCTATAGGGCCAGTCACCAGAAGTCCATTCCCTTTAGCTTTTTCAAGCTTTGATCAGCTCTCAGAATACCAACCCTCACTTCCTTGGTTGCAGGTAGCCACGAACCTTGTCTTTTCTTTCCTGTTCCAGAGTCTATGTAAAGGAAGCCAAATCAAACTACAACACAGAGAATCTTCTAGCTTAGTAGAAGGTAGAGAAATACATCCTTAAGCGTGAATCATTCAAGAGTTTATTTAGTGAGTCTACTGACTTGTGTTGAGGCAGCAAGCAGAAGAAAAAGTTTAAAGCATCTACCAGAACGTTCAAAACACAAACCAATAACAAAACGATTCCTTTTTCACAGGATAACATTTGAGTATAATCATACTAGGAACTGCATGTAAACCAGCCAGCTCCTTCAGCTGAACCACAAACAAGAAATGCCAGGGAAGGAAATAAATAAATCAGACACATAGATGAGAATAACCTCAGGATGAATATGATTAGTCATTTCAGAGACCTAGGTGGAAAAAAGAAAGCTTTTAAAATTGTTCCAGAATTGTATATGTAAGGAAAGTCGAGGGTCACTGCTCTTTTTGCTTCAAGAATATTTTCCCTTCCAAGATACCCCAAGGAATGTAGATGATGTTGAAAAAATATCCAGCTAGCCTATGTCATTAAGCAGAGAAAAGTAAAAACAAAAAAATAGAAAAGAAGAACTTTATTCTGCTGATTAATTAACAGAAATGATTCCCTTTGGCATCCCAGCTGCACAGTCTCTCTCCTGTTCAGAGAAGTTTGTGATAGTTTTTCCACAATTTTTAAGGGATGATTATATTTTTAGATATAATTTATGAAAAGTATGTTAGCCTATAGGTCCTTTGAGCAATAAAATGTGGGATGCTTGCTGTGCTTCTATGTCCTGCTCTACATGGTCAGCACATGCCCCTGAGCGTGGCCTATCATCCTCCACTGGGCACCTTAGGAAGACAAAGCCCTGCTGGCTTGCAAAAAAAATCCCTCAATTGTTCATCAGTTCATGGCTGGTTTCATTGAAAAGAGTCTTCTCATGTGCTTTCCAAATAGTTGTTTTGCTATGCATTATTAAGGACAAAAATTCTGGAGCCCCTTTAAGTTTTGCCCTTCCTATGGAATTCTATATGCATTTCAAAAAAGAGGAAGCAGTAGCAGGAAAGCCTGTACTACTCTTCTAAAGGCCACTGGTAAGCTCTGAACAGACATGTTTTGAAGTGTCATTTTTTTTTTCTCCATTTGTCCATATATGCTGAGTTCATGAATATGAACACACATGCATTCATACACCCATATATACAAAGTGAAATTCTAGAGAAAGAAAGTCCTCAGTTTACATACACGCTAACTCAGCTCTGTAGACAATTACTGTACATATCTTAGATTTCTGTATTTGAGATTCCTGTACTGATAGGACTGAACAACAGAAGCTGGAGTTCATTATATATATATATATTTTTTTTGCCTAGGAGAAGAATGTTATATTTAAGTCAAAATATATTAAACAGAATAATAGCAAGAAATACCTAAATGTGGTTGCCTCAACTTCTCTGTTAAATACGCAAACAACTTTGGAAAACTTCTGACAAAAGTCCTTCAAAAAATGGAAAAAATTGAGTTGAATTAAGAAGCAATCAGGTGTTTCCAAATAATTGAATTTAAAATCTCCACATTGGCCCATTTCCATACATCCTTACAGTATTCATGGATTTATGAGCTCCCTCTCGTGGCTGCATTAACAATTAGGGACTGTTTTTTTCCAATCGAGCAGTTGCTGTAGATTAATGGATGACACCAAAGGGCAGTTTATCATTTTCTGAAGCAGGAATTGATTTTAATCTCCTCAGCTGCTAAATGAGTCACCAGAGCTCCTGCTGAATCACCTGTCACTACCTCTGGTTGATGTTTCTTTGCTGCCCCAGGGCACGTAGGAACCAATCAGTATTCATACACAGTGCCATACGGAAGCAGGTTGAGGGATGTGATGACTGGTTGGTGGGATCCTACACCTCAAGACGTGTTTCAAGGCTGGTCCAATGGAGATGTGCCCTGTACTACCAGCCAAGGGGGCAAGTGATGCTTCTACACAATGGAGCACATCCTTCCAGATAGGAACCTCTGGATCCCAGCAGCCCCAGAGGAGCGTTTCCCCTTTGTGGGTCCTGGTTCTGCCCCATGTCCATCAGGACAAATGATTTTAGAGGTCTTTCCAACCTTAGTGATTCTATGACTGTGATTCCAGAAGGTTCTCCAGCCTAGTTTGCTCCCTCCCACACAAGCCAGAACCTCTGCGAGCATCAGTGATTTCCAGAGGTCATTTAATGAGCAGAAGAACCATCCAGCTACTCCCCATCTCCAAGCAGAGTGAGCAACAGAGAGATCACAGACTGAGGGCACCGCAGAAAGATTTGCAAAACAAATTAAACAATTCTGAAACCAGAAGTGTTGGAGTTCGAAGGCTGAGTTCAAAACTACATTTTTAAAAAGATAAGGTAATATTGAACAAGTATAACATATGAGTTCTGGCAATAGTTGTTTTTTAAGCTGACAAAAGACAATTTACAAGCTTGTGGTAACAATTTGAAGACAGTCATTAAAGGTATGACTGAGATTTCCCACCTATTTTTAGCAGAAGTAAAATGGAAAGAGCAAAAATGCAGTTTCTTTCATCCTAGGCTCATCTTTCCCTCAAACCAAATGCGTTGTCTCAGGAGACTCTCTATCATCTTGTCATTAAAAGCTGATCTTCAGGCCTAGCAATTTAACCCTAGACAAATCTGGGTTGTACACATGGCAGTAAATGAGCAAGTTCTGGAGATCTGTGAATTCTGGAACCCTATTTACTAAAATGTATTTGAGGCAGCACACCAAAAAAAAATAAGCACCAAAAGAATAAACACTACTGCAGTGTTTAGAATAACAGATTCTCTATTACCCATTTTAAACCCAGGAAATCTTCTGCAGGGAAAGGCAACAGCAGATAATCAGTTCTGAATTACCCAAAAAAGACTGATGGTCACAATCCAATCAAAGAAAGAAAGATTTGCTTACTCATCCCATGGATTAGGGCTCACCAAATACTCCAAGAGGAGGAATTTCCAGGTAGCTATCCTTCCCCTGTGGTAGCCAGCCCTTAAATGAGGCTTCTAGTTGCACAGGTGAATTGCTTTCACCTGTGCTCCCAGGGCTGTGTCCATTCACCAGGTGCTCAATTATTGGTTCAGGCCATGACTTAGCAATTCCCATACATCTGCAGAAGAAAATTTCACTTATTAAAAAGAATTAATTAGTATTCATCAACAGCAATATATATATATTTTTGCATATCACTAACACACAATAACAATATTATCAATAGTTAATGAAGTTCAGAACCATATGTCCCAGAGAGAAGCATTTAGTTTCTGCAAAAATATGCAAAATTAATTACAAATCATTTTATTGTAATGACAAATACGATGCTTAAAATGCATGAATGGCTAAAAATTATGTTCTTCTTTTAATGGCTATCTGCTTGTAGTGCAAAACTGCTTTCTCTAAGCACGTTCACCTGGTTATGCAAATACCTGTTGTAATGGTTAGACCTCAGGCTTCTTGGTCCTGTACCACATCCTTATCTCTAAATTGGAAAGATATGGATTTGAAGGCTGGACTATCAGATGGATAAAGAACTGGTTGAATAATTGTAGCCAGAGGGCTGTTGCCAATGGCTGTATGTCCAGATGGAGGCCAGTCACAAGTGGTGTCCTCCAGGGGTCTGTCCTGGGACTGGTGCTCTTCAACGTCTTTATCAACAACATAGACAGTGGGACTGAGTGTACCCTCAGAAAGTTTGCTGCTGACACCAAACTGAGTGGCGCAGGTGACACAACAGAAGGGAAGGATACCATTCAAAGGACCTGGACATGCTTGAAAAGTGGGCATGTGAGTATCTAATAAGGTGTAATAACACCAAGTGCAAGGTGTTGCACTTGGGTCGTGGCAATCCCAGATACAAGTACAGACTGGGAGAAGAACTCATTGAGAGCAGACCTGCAGAGAAGGACTTTGGGGCCTGGAATATGAAAATCTTAACATGAGCCAGCAATGTGCTCTTGCAGTCCGGAAGGCCAACAGTATCCTGGGCTGCATCAACAGAGAGGTGGCCAGCAGGGAGAGGGAGGGAATTGTCTCTTTCTGCTCTGCCCTCATGAGACCCCATCTGGAGCACTGTGTCCAGGCCTGGGGCCCTCAGTACAGGAGGGATGTGGAACTGTTGGAGTGGGTCCAGAGGAGGAGTACAAAGATGATCAGAGGGTTGGAGCACCTGTGCTATGAAGACAGGCTGAGGGAGTTGGGCTTGTTTAGCCTGGGGAAGAGAAGGCTCTGGGGAGACTTCATTGCAGCCTTACAGTGCTTGAAGGGAGCATATAAACAGGAGGGGAACTGACTTTTTACATGGTCTGATAGTGATAGGACAAGGGAAAATGGCTTTAAACTAAAAGAGGGAGATTTCAGTTAGATGTTAGGAAGAAAATTTTTTCTCAGAATGGTGAGTCACTACAACACATTGCCCAAAGAAGCTGTGGATGTCCCATCTCTGGAGGAATTCATGGCCAGGTTGGATGGGATCCTCCTGGGCAGCCTGATCTAGTGATTTGAAACCCTGTCCACGGCAAGGAGTTAAACTAGATGACCTTTAAGGACCTTTCCAACCCAAGCCGTTCCATGATTCTTATTTGGAAAACAGTACACCTCCATGCCCTCCTTCCTCAGAACTTTTGAGGGCTTCTTTCACTGCATTCACCAGACTATGGAAGCAAGCTCCAAGAGACAAAATCTTAGTCACAAGGCTTGATGTTTTGGTGCAACAGCATCCAGCCAGAGAAGTTTAATGCTTCAGCTGGAAAGAAAGAACAACAACAAAGCTACTTCAAAAGGCCCCCAGCACAAGTTGCTGTACAAACTGCAGACAAGCTCAGTTCCTGCAAGCAATTATTTCACATTAGGCAGCATTCTCCTTTTTTTCAGGTCTCAAAATACAATTAAACAACCCAAACCAACATCCCAGAAGAAAGCCAAGAGCTCCAAGAAGATGGAAGGAGAACATTATGCCAAGTGACCCATGACCCCAAGAAGCTGCTGTCTGCAGCAATGACTGGAGCACCAATCTGCTCTGGAGGTGATCCCACATTGCCTGTTCTTTGATATTTATGGCGGCATTTCACCATTGTGCTGCCCTTTTAGCGTTCACTCCCACCATCAGATCCTAACACAGGTAATTCTGCAAATAGCTCAATTCTGAACTAAAAACTCAAGCAGCAGAGAAGAGTTCAATTTCATGAGAATATTAAGCAAAAAACAGATCCAAAATGATATCGCAAAGTACTCATTTCATCTGGCTGGGAACAGCCTGCAGCACAGGCTCAAAGCAATGGGAATATAACGACAGCTAGCACTGCATAGTGAGTTACGAAGTGCAAGTGCAGAGTTTGGATAAGACTTTTGAATGCTGAAAGGCTACACTTGGAATTCGGTTTCAGAATTGTTGGTGTTGTGAGCCCTTTGAAATCTAAGCGTTTTGACACATTTTCATACTGTATACGTAAATAATGTTTTTCACATTCAGGTAGAAGGAATCAGGCAGGCTAATAATGCACACATGTTAGAGAAAATGTCTTTGGGGAGAAATAATAATTTGCAGCTAAATTACTTCAGGAGGTAATTGGTATTTGTATTCTATACTGCCTGGCATGATATTTAAAGATGCTGCAAAATCCTCACTACATAGTTATGTTACATGCTATGAAGCAGCTCTAAGACAAAAATCTGCTCGATAGTTAAACCTGTTGCTATAACAACCACATTTCATGGACATGGATACACAGAACACACACAGCAACACCTGCATTAACAAAATCTCTCATTACAATTGAATTTTACCTGGCAAAACAACCAGTAAAACTCAGGGGAAAAAAGGGTCTTCTTTTTTTTCTTAAACTACCAACAAAATTTGATCTTTGAACACCAAAAGTCTCTCCGAGAAAAAATTGGTGTTTAATTCATCTGGTTTTGGATTCCTCTTGAATATTGCCCCTCCGAATAAAGGAATTGAACCTCAGTATTTGCACCTCAGCCAAGCAGACATTTAGGCATACAGCTGATTTCATGTAAGTGGGTTGAAATGCTGTTTTTGATACACACTGTGCCATGCTCAAAGACACAACATCTTCAACCTTTGCCCACAAAATTGAGAATGAAGAGCAGAAACAAATGCTCAGTGTAACACAGCAGGCCGATCAGCACATTTGTCATATTTTTTTTAACAAATCAAATCGCCATTTGGCACAACTTCATCCATCTTAGATCATTAATCAGCTGCCTAGAATAGGAGAAGGGTATATAATAATAATGAGGAAAATAAAAAAAGAGAGACAAAAAACACCTGTAGGTCAAGCTGAGGCCAACAGAGAAGTGTTTGGGGGAGTTCAGGAACGGCAGATAGTTTGTGATGCTCTCAATAATGGTTTGTGATGCTTTCAGTAATTAAGGACTAAGAAGGTTCAGCTCTGCACAAGAACAGTAACATACAGAGGAATGCTACACACAAAGCACAGTGAAAGCCACTGAATGGGTGCTGGACAGGGTACAGAAGATGGTTACCTCAAAATAAAGAGAATAAAAACTTCTGTGTAATACTCTCATCCGTTTGCATGCGCTATAAAGTGGCATTACAAAGGAGCATGACACAATTATTATTTCCATCACATGAGATTTCATTTCAACCTTAAAACATCTCACGGCTAGAAAGACCAAAAGTGGTTTGGACCTAATTCAGTAAACAATTTTCAGCATAAGAAGTACTCACCAAGAAATTTTCATACACGTAATATTGCTTAGATGGTTGATAATCATGTTACTTTTTACAAAGGGACGACTATAGCTTCTTCCTAGTTAAATCTGTTCTTCTCATTGCCAGTTATGAAAGGCACCAGTGGAGACAGAGGTATGTGTCTGATTTACAAAAGATTTGACATTTCTGCACTGTTTCTCTGTTTCGAGCATCTCAAACAATACAACTCCTACAATAAACACAAATTACTTTGACTCACTCCATTCCCTCCCCCGTCAGTTTCAATATTTACATATTCTAGGAAGACAGCCTCAGAAACAAGATCAAATTTATCACAAGTTTCACAAAGCTTTCCAGAGCTGTGATTTTGTTAATAACAAGAGGAAAAACACAGGTTTCTACACAGCTGTCTTTTGCCTTCCTCTTGAAAATACCAGCTGTGGCTTTGAATTAATGGTATTGTTTTCAATTGGCTGCACACCTTTTAAAGAATAAATGTGGGCATTGGAAGCAGAAGTTGATAACTGCATTCCATTGTTCAAGGTTTCTGTTTCAACACAGATCATGTAAGTAGTAAGGCAGCCTGCCAAGGGCAGACCACAGAAAGATTTAGCAGTAAAAGTTACATTTTTTTTTTCCTTTTAAGTGTAAGCACAAACTGATGTCTGCTAGACTAAAACTGTTTACAACAGAAGGCAGTAAGAAGATTTTGCCATCAATGATGGAAATATCCAAGTTGCAGGCCTCCCACTTAAACATAACTAGCCTCATCCCTATAATGTACTTATTGACTGGCTGAATTCGTAATCAACCTCTAATATCCGTTTTTAAATTCAGAGCCTTTTAGGACCCTTTAGCAATCTGCTTATCAGTTATCATACTCTTCCAACTGGGAGGTCAAACAGGAGTGTGAAATGCGTTACTGTGGCTGTCAGATACACAGGATGAACAACCAGCTCACATGAAAGGGAGTTTTACCCTTCATTTCTAAAGAGATGAGATTCCACCCACTGACTTGGTGTGTTAAGTCAGACATAATGTGGAAGTAGAAGAAGCTGCTGTGATGATAATGAGAGTAATCATTAAACTTAGCCATAAGCTTTCAGCTATTTACTAAAATAAAATGTTTAAAAAGTGAGATTAAGATCAGGAAATCTAAATGTACGGCCTTGATTTACAAGTAAGACTCAATATAATCAGGTTAATACTACTGCACTATGTCTTATTTCTATCATCTAAAGCACATAACAACCTTAAATAAACATGGAAACTGGGTTACTAAATAGCTCCTGTCTAATTACAGGAAAAAGCTGACAAAAAAGGAGGAAACTGCCTCATCGTTTCACTGACATTAACTGGCATCACACTACCTGTATCTAGGTTACAGTCATCATCTTCTGTACACTACTCTTTTCTTAAGAAGACAAGAGTGTGAGAAGAGGTAATCTTTTATTTAAGCCAGGTGACATATATGAAAAAACAGGCCCTACTTCAGCTGTTGCATAGCCTCAAGCACCTTGAGGCCAATGAAGAGCTACCTTCCTGTCAGATGAGCAATGGCTCCTGCACTGCAGTTTCTCTACAAGAAAAGCTCAGACCCAGATGGGACACACACCAGGGCACAGCAGCCTGCAAGTCCCATCCAGGCCTTGAGCAATCAGGGTCTCAGCTGGAAGGCAAGTTGGGAAGCTTCCACGGTACCGCTGTGATGCGTACTAGACAAATCATTCCATTTGCATCCCTTTCAGAGTGCTGTATTGGTGGTTTTCCTGGTATTTGTTTTCCTGTTGCAATCTCCTTTAGCCCCCAGCACAATTTTCAAATTAGAGGCAACTTATAATAACAGTGTGCACAAAACGGATGGCATTAAATGCTGTCATCTATCTCCACTAGAACTTTCTGATTATTCAGTATAAAAACTGGCAAGAAGACAGATGGCATCCTTGATATATTTTAGCAAATTTTATCTATTATCAATTATTTATGCCCACTTTTGGTTACAGATGCAAGATAGTCCATTTTTTACAGTTTCCAAACAGAGGCTTTCAGTACTGGCTTCAATTACAGTGAAATTTTGAGCTCCAGTTGGGATAAACATTGCCTACTTCTGACAGTCTTCTCAGGCTCTAGTGAGGCTGAACATCTACTGAAAGGCACAGGGACAGGGCTGACCTCCAGCCCAGAAACCCAACATCAAGGGCTGCCTTGCAGCCATCGCTGTGCGGAAGTACTGCTGCTTCCACACAGGAATGATCCTTTTGGTTTACCTGTACCATCAGAAAACCAGTAAATGGTACTTCTCGCTGAAAAGAGAAAATGCTCCATAGAGAGTTGATTCGCAGAATCATTTGACATGGCCAGAATTCTTTCCTAGCCCAATCAAAATTTCTGTGCCTTGGCTGGAAGAGAAGAGCACGCTCAAAGCATGCAAAACCCAAATCTGCAGACCTCTGTTACTAATACAACGATCCGTGAGAGCTTAGCTCAGGAACATCCTGCTCCCATTCTCCCCTGTGAAGGCAGTCTCCTGAGCAGCCTCACTGGAGATGCTCCTGGAGGCAGAAGACTGTGCATAGTGAACGTGAAATGGCCAAAGCATGTCATGGAAGATCACAAAATCTATAGCATGGAGGGCAAGAGGAACATGAATATATGAGTTATGGGTTTTATGGAATGCTGCCCTAACACACATAACTGTTTTAAGCTTCATTCACCTGGAGGTCTGGCCCTCTCTTCCTTGCAGCCACTAGAGGTCAACACAATCACACACTTCGGAGCAGGAGCACAGAGCTATGGCAGACCCATGCCTGTTGCTTGGGCTGGGATTGCGAGATGGGCCAGGGTCTCTGACCACCTCCTGCCTGATGGAAAGAGCACAAGTGGCTGCGCAGCTCCAGTGGACCAGCACCACAACCATCCTGGATGCAAACAGGCCTCATCCAGCCTGTGGAAAATGAAGGGATGTTGTCACATGTGTGCACGGTGCTCATGATTGTCTTCTGAGCTGTGGCCAATGTTCTTCTCATACTGAAGTACAAATTCAGGAAACCAATATCTTCTCTTAGATAATACACGTCCAAATACACTTCTTGCACTATTCAGATTCTCTTTGAATTCTGGAGGCAACAACAAGTACTTGTTCCAATGCAGGCATACAATTTTTTAAATCTGTCCTAGAATCTTGTATAACTGTCCAGCAGATTTGATTCCAAAAATGAGTGGATAGACAAGCATATGCATGCAGTGGAAACCAGCTCTTCAACCATTCAGCTGCCTCCCAGAAACATGTATTTTCTGGAAAGCCTAATACATTGCTATGAAATTATGAAGTAGTGCCTTCCACATCCCCAGTTTAACTGCTGGAACTTGATGATCTCTTCCTCAACTGAATGTTTGTTTTCCATAGCACGTCACTGAAGTTCCCCACTTTATCAATCTTTTTCCAACACAAGTGTACAGTAACATCTTCCTAACACCTAACACTGACTCCACACCCCCCCACCTTGTCCTCAGTTAATTTTGTTACCTCTTTGTATAGTCTTGATCAGTGCAGGAGGTAGAAGGTGCTGGGGCAGCTTCCTTTTTATTTTCTTCATTTGCTGCCCCTGTGAAAGGATGTCCTTACGCTGCCCCTGTGGGGTAGGGGGAAGTGAGAGCAAACATGGTAAATGGAAGTTGCAGAGTCACCGACTGTGGAGGTGTTTGAGGAAAGGGTAGATGTCGTACTTAGGGACATGGTTTAATGGGCAGTATTGGTGGGAAGTGAATGGTTGGACTAGATGATCTTGGAGGTCTTCTCCAACCTTAACGATTCTATGTTTTAGTAAAATAAAAACACTAACATTTTGCCTATACCTTTATATTTTAGCCTCTTCCAGGAAAGAACAATTCAACAGTTTTTCTCAATAAATATGGATTTAAAGTTCAGGTTACTGCAGATTCAAGTTATTCAAGTTATGCCTTATGAAAACCTCTATGTTAAATGAAAATATTATTACAAACCTTATTGTGTTCTCCTTATTGACATGCCAACATTATAGATAAACTGCTGTCAGAATTGTGACTTATCATAGAGCACAAACTGTGACATATAGTGATGTTAACAGCTTTTCAATTTCTTTTTATGGCAGTAAGTCCATTTTCCTCAAGTAATTATACATATTTATTACATACTGCAAACTGCTTCATTGCTTTAGTAACTTACTATCTCACGCTGCTTCTAGAAATCAGAACACATTCAATTTTCAAGTCATCTAATTTAGAACAGTAACTGCATATAGTTATTAGAAGTTTCATAGAGGGCCTTGATATTCTTTTGATCAGTAAAACATACCTTCATTTTTTTGCTTCTTCTTGTGCTATTCTACAGATTTCTGTTGTTGAAAAAAAAAACAGGAAAATAAAAACAAACAAACAAAAAACCCCCCACCCCAAATCATAACAATCTAGGAATTTGGATCTAGGAGCATGGAAAACAAATCTTTACTCAGAGGGTGATGAGGCACTGGCACAGGCTGCCCAGAGAAGCTGTGGATGCCCCATCCCTGGAGGCATTCAAGGCCAGGTTGGATGGGGCTTTGGACAGCGGGTCCAAAGTGGGTGCGTGGGATCTAGAAAGAGATCTTGGGCTGTAAACACAGAGAGGATGCCTACCCCTAGTGGGATCTCTGTGTCCACCCAGGCTCCTGCTGCTGTCCCTCACTGTGGAAATAACAAATGCAACTTCAGCAAGAAGAAGCAGAGCATGGAACAAGGAAGATTGCTTCCAAGATCAGGCCAGGGCTCACGTGTATTTCAGGCATGGATTTAGCCACTCTGAAGTTAAGGGAAAAAAAAAAAAGAAAAAAAAAAGTTGGAAAAGCCTCCTCAGACTTCATGAATCATTCTCAGCTAATGAGAGTAAGATGTGGTTCAGCTATCAAATAAACACACATTATCTGCACTTAGCCCTGGCGGACGTGACTGCAGGGCTGCAGTCCTTCGGGCTTCCAGTTATTTGGATAAACAGGTACCGATTGAGTTTCACTTCACTCTTTTGCTATTGGACGTACTGATTTATATGTTAACTGAAAATCCTCAAGGAGGACAGTGCCAAACACACCAGTGAGATCCTATAAGGTTAAATTCATTCTTCTACCAGTAACATCTTAGAATTTACACAAAGAAAACAGTGGTTTCACTAATCTCTCCAGGCCTCTCCCTACTCAAGGTTTCCAGCCATTAAGTTCTGAAGGCAGAATAAACTGGAATCACCAATTATAACACATCTGGGGAAAAAAGGGAAAGAAACAACAACGTTTTGTTTGCTTGTTTTCTTAATTCTCCCAGCTCTTCATTTCTGTCTGCAGGCAGATCCTGAACTCTTGGAGAAACACATTTCAGAAAGCTGTGGCTCTAAAGGGCAGCAATCACAGTAGCATGCATGGGTGGGAAGGTTTATCAGAATGCTCACACAGTTGTGGCAAGCTGTGTCACTGAAAAATGGGTCAAAGAGCTCTAAATCAGGCAGAATTCCCACCGACGCCACTGAGACTGCAGCTTAGACAAAGGTTGATGTTTCAGATCATTGGAAGGGAAAGCACACTGGTGAGCAAATTTCATTGCATCACAGATAGCTAAAGCAGGCTATGTCAGGAATACAACCATGGTGATAATTAAAAATATTAATGTGTGACTTTCATTTCCTTATAATTTCAACAAAGCTCCATATTTCACAGCTTCACATAAAACAAGAGCTCTTCTACAGTTACACGTCTACCCTAGCAGCAAAGCAGGCAGTTTCCTAAATTAATAAATCTTTACCAGCACACCTGTATTTAAATGATAATAATAAAAAAATAAAAGTGTGAGTGGCATCAAAACAACTCACCTAGGTCTGTACTTGTGAGTGGATAAAGTCAGTCAGCCCCTGAAAGCCAAACAAATAGGTGTCATATACATTGCAACACATCAAATATCACACAGAGCAATTTTTCCCATCTTCAAAATGTAAATACAACTTCTGTTCTACAGATGTGTGGAGCCATAATCAAGCAACGCTTAATAGCTTATAAACATATCCTAAAAAGATTTTGAAGAGACTACTTCCATTTTTAATTTATCTGCATGGAAACAAGCAATCTTAGATGTCTGAGGTTGATTTGTGATAGCGTGCAGCACTTCTTATCTTTGTGAAGCACGGGATTTGGATGTCTGGCATTCCACCATCACCAAACCACTCAAGAACCAAAGCTTTGTCCTGGATCACCCTTCCTGCTCAGACCATTCCTCTGGTTTCACTGGTGGCAGAGCCAGCCCAGCACTTGGTCATAGAGACAGGCGACCTTCCCTTTCCTCCGCATTTCTTCCCCGTCCTGTTCCTGCTCTTAGCCATGTAGTCCAGCTTCTGCCTGACATCTGCCAGGCACCTTCCTCAAGCTGGCTGAATTTAGCTCCCCATAAAACTATTGACGCTTGTTGTTTACTTAGCTAAACTGGTTCCTCCGTAGGTCCAGGGAGCACCAAATAAGCCACAAGTGTAGCAGTCAGGGGGCATGGCTGGAGTGAGGCTGATGGAGATGGAAGAGACAGAGAAACACTTTTCTGATAGGACCTGCAGCATCCTATGGAGCATATCTCCCATGTTCTTCTATTGTTTTCTGCCCTGCTGAGCCACCAGGCAGCAGCCTGCCAGCATGTGAGAAACAGCATGGGCTGAGAAATGCATGTCCCTGGGGTGGGGGACTGGGGGACACAGGACAGGACAGGAAGCTGATGCATCTCAGAGCAGCTTACAGCTCTATGATAACAGTCCCAAATATTTTGTCTATTAGTTTATGCCCCAATTTTTGGCAGTCAGAGAAAGGATGAAGGCAGGAAACACTGTCATGTTATTTCAGCCAATAAATATCTGCCTATGTGTCCACCAACAAATTCTGTTGTGTAAAAAGCTAACAGACTTTCATTTAAAGCAAAATTAAAAATTCTTGCAGCTTCTCCTCTTACGAACTGTACAGAGTGGCTTGGGAGCTTCTCTGCTATGACCAATGCTTCTCGCTCTTACCTTGAGCTTGGCTCATCATAGCCACGTGCTGTTTTCTGCATCGTATTGAGACTGCATAGGGAGAAATAGTCCTCTTCTATATATTTGCTCAAATATCTCTCAGGCCAGGGCTCCAGTTGGGTCAGCAGTATGATTATAAAAGAAAAAAAAGAGTATGTAGAACAACTATCTCAGGGAAGCAGTGCAGCTAATTGTTCTCAGAACTCAGAAGCCTGTTGTGAAAACAAACAAAATGCACACTGTGAAAGAGGGCTACTTGCTGCATGCATTATTTCTGGGAAAGCAAGGATGCAACTGCAGGTCTAAAAGCGGTTTCTCCCCAGCAGTTTGTTGGGTGTTTCTGTTTTGTTGGTTTCTTTTTTTTTTTCTCCTTACACTGACAGCCCATCTCTCATCTGTATTTCACAAGAAACAAGAGACAAGTGATGCCACCGCAGAGGTTTGCTTATTCGCTTGATATTGTTGCAAGGACTTCAAGGAAATGTGCACAGAAAGAAGACATGTTTCTGTTTGGTAGTGCTTCGTGATATGGGAAGAGTTTGCAGCAGCTGCAGCCCCTGAGATCTGGCAGAAAGGCTTACGTTCATTGAGTGCACTGTGCACAAGGCAGCTTGCAGGCCACTCATTTGCAATAACAGTATCAGCATCTCACAATGCTATATCCATACCTCTGGAGATGCAAATAGATAGAGATAATATGATATGGAGCGGCAGGACTCTTTGCCATCTGTCAGTTGGACATTCAAGTAAAAGAAGCAGGGTAGAACGTTTAATGCTTCGTCTGCTTTCAGCAGGGAGATGTATGCCATCTTAGCCAGAACATCCCTGGATGATGAAACAAACTAAAATGTTCACATTAAAAAATAAAGAAGGGAAGCTATTCTTGGAGCCATTTGGGCCACCAGATTCTTCCTAAATGGTGCAGAAATATCAGCATGAATAATTAATACCTAAAGTGGGCGATTCTCACTCAGGAAAAGGATGCAGTACACACTGGTCCTCCAGTTGTCCCTCCTGCCAGAGGTGAGAGTCCACTTTTGTGCTGCCTTATGCAGCAGCAATGACAAGACATGACTGTGCTTAGCTCTGTGCAGGGAGAGGTAACATTCATTCAGAGAGCCTGTTGGACAGAAGGAGGTTTGTTTTATGGCACAGTCCTCCCATTTCAGGACCTCAACAGCTCTAACAAACAGAGAAAAATATCCCCATGGTAGCAGCTATGATATGGCAGAATATCCTGAACATGACATCCTGACAAATCTGACAGGGTGGTAACCTATCCCCCATGACCACCAGCTGTCACACACTGTTCATAATGCCTGAGCCTCTGCCTGATAGAGAAGAACAGAACGTTCCCACCTCCCACTTGTAGGTTTGGACTTGTTTCAGAGTCCTACAGTAGCACCATCCGAGTGTACCGGATAGATGAAGGATGGTATTGCTACATAGCCACACATATGTTCCTGTATGGAGAAGAACCTTTTATAGGATTTTGTCTATATTTGCAGAGCCATTTCAAAACAGAATCAAAGACCCACTTCAGTATGAGAACTGATCAGGCATTGAAATATCAAGCAACTGGCTTTGGAAGTCAGAGTGAGAACCAAAATACAATGCCATGCTCAGACCCTGTATCTCCATTCAAGACACTCTTCCCCACAAAACTTGATGAGAGAATACAAACGGTGAGAAGCAATTTCTAGCTGAGGTTGAAACTATGAATACATTATGACAACAATGCAGCAGAGCTCTAAACACCAGTGTTGATCTGAAATACAGCTCTCATGAAGGGAAAGCAAGCTCTGGGAAAAAGCCTCAGTGTTATGCAAATATACAGCACAATTTTAGGCTTTGAAAGAAAGGATTTCTAAAATCATACAGTACAAATGCACACAAGATGCCAAAAATACCTGAAAGCTCTCCTTTTACTTTTTTAGCGTGCTCCCATATTTTCTACCATATAAAGGAGAAGGTTTACATTCCAATACAGGGAAAAGATGGTCAGTTTGGTGGATGTTCTCATATGAAAGAAGATTATCTTCAGGTACTCTTCAGTGTACCTCATAAGAACTCAAAATTTTCTTAGCAAAGTCTGTGTGAGCCCTGGCAGCCCCAGTAGCCTTGACTGGTCCAGCAGTTACAGACATGGAAGAATCTGGTTTCACGGGATTACAGACAGGCACTGATGTGCAATTTATGGGCTTTTCAGTAGCTGCAGCTCCTTGTCAGTACGGAAATACTGACAGTACATTTTTTCTCTGTCTCAGTAGAATGAAAAGGCAAAACCCATTCAGGTCTATGAACAAAACATATCAGTTCAGAGATCCCACATATTCCTCCTCTCTTCCAGGAGACTAAAGCTGCTCAAATCCTCAAGGCTTCATTTTATAAAATACAGTCTCACATGTTGCTGGGTGCAGGTCAGGACACGAACTCCAACTGAGCTAAGTCTGTATAACTGAGGAGACAGTTTAAATAGCAGGACACACATCCTGCTGGATGGACAGTGCTGAAACCAGGAAAATAACTTCACCAGTGACTACATTTTGAGCCTTGAGGCAAAACAAATGACCTTTCTCCTTTTGATCCCAAACAAAAAAAAAGAAACAAATCTTGCTTCACATTCACAACATACAACAAATAAACTAAATAATAATAATGACTCTGTAATTTTTTGATAGAATATTATTTCTGGCATATCTCTCTACAAAAGAAAATAACGATTGGCAAACAGAAAGGTTGATATGAGAAGGAAATACTTTCATCCTCTTCTCCTTCTAATCCAGGTCTCTTTTGAACAGCTCTGAGACTCAGGAGTACAGCTGTGACTAAGAGCAAGAGTAACAAATGAGGCATATCCAAATTTCCTTTACTGATTGACTGTGAGAAGCACACTTACTCCACCAATCGAACATCTATTATTTCTAATAGAGCCAGCAGGGACAACTGCTGGACTCTGTTAGGATTTGCCATGTTCATGCTGATAAAACCTCTCCAGCTAAGTACAAGACTTGAAATTTCTCAGTTCTTGTCAGTGCCTGGCCATAGGCTTAGACTACAGCCATAAACAGTATCCCAGAGCAGACTGGAGAGTCAGAAGTCAGTCAGGGAGGAGGGTTCTAGTCTATTTGATCTAAACGTGACATGTCAGATTGACAGAGTGTACTGGGGAGAAGGAACAGTCCTGAGCCATAGAGAAAATACAGGAGCTGTAGCACTCTCTGATGAAAAAAGCTGTGCTACCAGATCAAGGTGAGCAGAGATATTAAAACAGCTTACGTTAGCCACACCATAAAAAAAAGTATCCTTGCCATACCCTGCCACCCCAATGGCTGAGCCTTTTCTGTGTAAAGCACCAGGACAACTTTGCTCTTAGAGGACTTTTTTTTCTTTTTTGAAGGCTTCAAAATTTTTGCCATAGAGAAAATGGTGAAAGAATGGTCAAGTCATACAAGATAGATGCACTTGCCCATTACACAGTCAATTAGACTATATCAGGCTACTGCACGGTGATGGTACTTGACGAGCAGTAAAGGCAATTGTTCAGGCAGTCCCAACAGGAATTTGGTTAATTATTAATAGAGACTTTATATAGCTGACATCCACTGTATTAGAGGAAATCCCCAGTGCTTTAGTGTGTGGGTGAGATGCTCACTTCAGGCTAAATGAGAAAACCTGGCCAATAAACTTCAACAGTTTTTCTTAGTTGGTCTTAAGCAGGGAGAAAATTATAAGACAGAAGTCAGGAGATATATCAGTCTTTTTGAACTACTGAACCCATAACAAAAAGCCTGGACTTCAATTGACTCAAATATTTAAGTTTGTTACGACAATGAATGTAATCCAATGTCTAAAAAGAAAAAGAGACAAGTATTTGAATCATAGAATCACAGAATTGCTCTGGTTGGAAAAGACCTTCAAGATCATCAAGTCCACCCGTAACCTAACCATACTATCCTACCTCTAACAACCCACCACTAAATCATGTCCCTGAGCACCACATCCAAACGGATTCTAAACACATTCAGGGATGGTGACTCAACCACCTCCCAGGGGAGTCTATTCCAGTGCTTAACAACCCTCTCTGTAAAGAAGTTTTTCCTGATATCCAACCTAAACCTCCCCTGGTGCAACTCGAGGCCGTTTCCCCTTGGCCTGTCACCCGTCATCAGTGAGAAGAGACAAACCCCGCTCCCTCTGCAATCACCTTTCAGATATCTGAAGAGAGCAATAAGGTCTCCCCTCAGCCTCCTCTTCCCCAGACTAAACAGCCCCAGTTCCTTTAGTCGCTCCTCCTAGGGCATATTCTCCAAGCCCTTCATAAACCCTGTTGCCCTTCTTTGGACCTGCTCCAGCACTACAGTGTCCCTTCCGTACTGAGGTACCCAAAACTGTACACAGTTCTTCCGGAAAGAGGCTTTGCCGAATCTGAGAGCCATGAGGTGTTGCTTCTCTGGGAAAGCACAGATCCCCTCTGCTGTTGT
>JANHGO010000002.1:26243680-26357548 GCA_024606505.1 Aquila spilogaster
GGGAAATTTTGCTGATGTCTGCTATGTCTTAGATGGTCTGTTCATTTCTGTGTACAGACAGATACTGAAGACTTGGAGAAAGACATTTCAGAAAGTTGTGGCTTTCAAAGACAGCAGTCAGTGTGTGGAGAGGAAGGTATATCAGAATGCTAACACAGTCCCGGTAAGCCGTAGCATTGAAGAATGGGTGGAAGAGCTTCCACAAAGATCCTCTAAACCAGGCAAAATTCCCACTGACGCCACCAAGACTGCTGCTTAGATAAAGGCTGATGTCTCACATCATTGGAAGGGAAAGCACATTGGTGAGCAAATTTCATACCATCGGAGGCAGTTCAAGCAAGCCACATCAGAAATATAACCCTAGTCATGATACTTAAAAACATTAATTAGATGTGTAACTTTTGCTTACTTGTGATTTTAGCAAAGCTCCACATTTCACAGCTTCACACAAAACAAGAGATGTTATGCAGAACTTTTCAGGAACACATTTAACCTGGGAGCAGAGTGGGCACTTTGCTAAATCATTAAATATTTTTCAACACTTCTGTATTCATATAACACAAAATAAATCAATATGCATCACCTAAATGCAACTCATCCAGGCCTGTAGTTGTGGGCAGACAAAATCAGCCAGTCCAATTGCTTGCCTGGGAAAGCCAAACAAATGAGTATTGTGTACATTCTAATACATCAAATATTACACAAGGAAATGTTTTCCTCTCTTCTAAAATGTAAATACAACTTCTGTTCTACAGATGAGTGGAACTGTAACCAAGCGACACTTGATAGCTCATAAGCAAATCCTAAAAACATCTTGAGGAGACTACCTTCCACTTTTAATTCATCTATAGAGAAATAAGCGATCCTAGACATTTGAGGTTGCTTTGTGATAGTGTGTAGCATTTGTTATCTTTGTGAAGCGTAGGATTTGGATGTCTAGCATTCCATCATCACCAAACCCTCCAGGATCCAAGGCTCTGTCCTGGATCATCCTTGCTGCTCAGGCTGTGCTTGCAGTTTCACTGGCAGCAGAGCGTTTGGTCACAGCTGAGACAGAAGACCCTCCCTCTTCTCTGCATTTCTCCTTCCTCCTGTTCCTGCTCTTAGCTACACGGTCCAGCCTCTTCCTGAGATCTGCCAGGCACCAGCCTCAGCAGATGATTTAATTTCTCTCAGCATAAAACTAGTGAGGCTTTTTGCTCAGATAAATCAGTTCCTACGTGGGTCCAGTGAGCACCAAAGGAGCCAGAGGCAAAGCAGTGGGGAGACACGGCTGGGGGCAGGTGGAGATGGGAGAGAGGGTGAGAGAAAGAAACACCTTCGCCATAGGTCCAATGACCTGCGGAGCCACATCTTTTATCTCCCATGTTCTCCGATGGTCTTCTGCCCTGCTGAGCCACTTGGCAGTACCGGTACTCCCCTACCAGCCTAATGGGAAACAGCATCCACAGAGGAAACTCTTTTCCTTGGGGTCGGAGCGCCAGGGAGGACACGGGACTGGAAGCTGATGCATTTGAAAGCAACTTACGGCTTTATTATGACATTCCCAAATACTTCATGTGTTAGTTTAGGCCCAAATTTTTGGCATTCGAGGGCAGGATGAAGGCAGGAATGTCTTCATGTTATTTCAGTCAATATATATCTGCCTGTGAGTCCACCAACCAATTTTGTTTTGTGAAAGGCTAACAGACTTTCTTAAAGTAAAATCAAAACTTCTCACAGCCTTTTTTCTTACAAACAGCACAAAATGGCTTGGGAGCTGCTCTGCTATGACTAATGCTTTTTACACTAATCACAGCGCTCTCTTACCTTGTGCTCAGCTCATCATAGCCACCTGCTGTTTTCTACATCGTATAGAGACTGCATACGGAGCAACTGTCCTCTTCTACTATATATTTGTTCGTATGTCTCAGGCTGGGCTCCAGCTGGGCCATCACCATGATAAAAACATTTAATAATAATGCGTAAGTAGAACAAATATCCGGAGGAAAAAGTGCAGCTAATTGCTCTCAGACTGCAGCCCATTGTAAAAAACTGAACACCCTGAAAAAGGGTTACTTTGTGCACGCAGTCATTCTGGGATAGTGAGGATGTAACAAGCAGCAGTTTAGTTTTTTTCTTCTTACTTTGGCAGCCTTCCTCCCAGCCATGTTTCAAAAATTAAACCAGACAGACAAGCGATGCCACTGCAGAGGTTTGCTTATTTGATTGATAGGAGTATTGTTGCAATGACCTCAAGGAAACGTTCACAGAAACAAATAAAGCTGCTGTTGGGAGCTCTCCATAATACGGTGAGAATTTGCAGCAGCAAAGTTGTGCATATCTCTCAGATCTGGCAGGAAGGCTTACATTCAGCAAGCATGCAACCAATACAGTGCATTAGGCAGCTTGCAGACCATTTGTTTACAAAACCAGTATCAAAATCTCACAATCCTGCACCTATATCTCTGGAGATATATATAGATAGAGATAATTTGACCTTGAGAGACAGAACTGTTTGCTGTCTGTCAAACCCTGGACATTCAGGTAAAAACAGTGGGCTAAGATGTTTAATGCTTCATCTGCTTTCAGCAGGGTGATGTATATAGTTTTAGCAAGAACATCCCTGGATGATGAAGCAAAGTAAAATGTTCATATTAAAAAATAACAAAGGGAAGCTATTGGAGCCATTTTGGGCCACCAGATTCTTCCTAAATCGTGCAGAAATATCAACTTTGAATAATTAATGCCTGAAGTGGTGATTCTCACTCAGGAAGAGGAAGCCGCATATGCTGGTCCTCCAGTAGTCCTTCCCACTAGAAGTGAGAGTCAACTTTTGTACTGCCTTTCATGGGAGATTACTCACTCACAGCAGCAGTAACAAGATGCTGCCCTGCTTGCCTCCACAGCTCTGGACAGAGAAAGCTTCAAGGTCTGCCAGAGAGTTTGTTGGAAAGAAGAGGGTTCAACCCTATTCATAGCACAGTCCTCCCATTTCAGGGCCTCAACAGCCCTAGCAAATGAAGAACAATGTCCCCACGGTGGTAGCTGTAATATGGTAGAAAAGAATAGACCCTATGACTGAACTAGGCACCCTGACACATCTGATAGGGTTGTGTCCTATCCGCCCCCATGATCACCAACTATCACGTATCCAGGCAAGCAATATAAAAACATGTTTTTTCCTCAGGACACCAGAAGAGGGATGGGCAGGGCCTGCCAGTCTTCACCCTCACCTATACATGCCACGGATATGTTCCTCTATGAGGCAGCAGCATCTATTTTTAGGATTTTGTCTCTGGAATAGCATCTTTCTTCAGATTATAGCAAGTTGCGAGTGCTCGGTTCTTTTTCAAACCGGACCACGAGGCACATGCCTACAGATACAGATTTCACTAATCATCTTCAGGTGCTCTTTCCTAAAAGTGCTGCTCTGTGTTTGCTGACCCACTTTAATATGAGAATTTGTGATGCTGATCAAGGATCAAATATGAAGTAATTAAAACGTAGGTCTCTGTTCACCTTGGAAGTCAGCGCAAGAACTAGAATACAACCCTATGTTCAAAACCTGTATCTCTATTCAAGACCCTCTTCCTCACAAAACTTGATTAGGGATTACAAAAGTTGAGAAGCAATTTCCAGCTGAGCCTGAAACTACAAAGACATTACAGTAACAGCACAGCAGAACTCTGAACTCAAATGCTGGATTGAAATACACAACTCATTCACACAGGGAAAACAAACTCTGTGATAAAGCCTTGTCATTATGCAGCTACGCAGCAAAGCTTTACGTTTTGAAACAAAAGACTTCTAAAATCACTCACACAATACAAAGATACATAAGATGGCAAAAAACCTGAAAACACTGCACGTTTTTTTATGTGCTCCCACTTTTGTACCATATAAAGGAGAGGTTTACAGTCCAATATAGGCAAAAGGGGGTCAGTTTGGTGGATGCTCTCACCTGAAGGGAGATTACCTTAAGGTACCCTCAAAGGTACCTCAGAAAAATTACCAGTTTTTCTCAGCAAAGGAGGTTTGTGTGAGCCCTGTCAGCCCTAGCCTGCTGCCTGACTGGTCCAGCGTTCTTAGACCAGGCAGAATCTTGTTCCACAGAATTTCAGATAGTTGCTGATGTGCAGCTACTTACAGACTTTGCAGTAGCTGAGATTCCTCATGAGCAGGGAAATTCTGAGACAGTACAATTTTTCTTTCCCAGTAATGTGAAAAGGCAAAACCTATTCAGGTCTAGGAATAAAGTATGTAGATTCAGAGATCCTATATATTCCTCATCTCTTCAAGGAGACTAAAGCTGCTTGAATCCTCAAGGCTTTGTTTTCTAAAACACAACTCATGTGACTTTGGGTGCAGGTCAGGACATGAACTCCAGCTTAGCTAAGTCTATTCAACTCAAGGGATAGATCAAATAGCAGGACACACATCCTGGAAAGGACAGTGCTGGAACCCGGAAAATAACTTCACTGATGACTAAAGCTTGAGCCTTCAGGCAAAACAAATGACCTTTGTCCTTTGGAACCCAAACAAAAAAATAAATCTTGCTTCACATTAGTGACATATAACAAATAAACTAAATAATAATAATGACCCTCTGTAATTTTTTTAAATTTTTTTTTTTTTAACAGAATATTATTTCCGGCATATCTCTGTACAAAAGAAAATAGTGGTTGGCAAACAGAGGGCTGATCTGAGAATGAAACACTTTCCTTCTCTGCTCCTTTTAAAACTGATTTAGGTCTCTTTTAAACAGCTGAGACTCAGTACAGCTGTGACTAAGAGCAAGTGTAAGAAATGAGTCATATAAAAATTTCCTTACGGATTGACTGTGAGTAGCCCACTTACTCGACCAGCCTAACACATTATTTTTAACTGGGCCAACAGGGATAAGTGCTGGACTCTGTTAGGATTTCCCATATTTATGCTGATAAACCCCCTCCAGCTAAGTCTAAGACTTGGAATTTCTTGGTTCTTGCCAGTAGCGCTGTCAGGCCAAGCATGCCTGGTCACCGGCTTAGACAAGAGCCATAAACAGTATCCTGGAGCAATCCGGAGAATCAGAAGTCAGCCAAGGAGCAGGGGTCTATTTGGTCTAAATACGCCGTGTCAAGTTCATCTCAATCTACATGGAAAGCCACAAAGGGCTTCAGCTTCCAGACTCAAGGCTGTAGCAGAGGCAGCTGCTTTTGCTCTCTTTCACCACAAAGATCCCCAGAAAGCACACCCCTGCCAGCTGGGTTTGGTGACAAAGGCACTTGCATAATTGCCCATACCATTAGCCACTGAGCAGTGCTGAGAGATGAGCACTGTGCCCTGGGTATACAACACAGCACTGAAATACCACTTATCCTGGCCTGAGCATTCAAGGAGCAAGGGTAGAAGAGACACCATGCAGGCTAAGCTCCTTGGTTTACTCCCCAGTACAATCCATCCTCTTAAATGCTGAGCCCTAGAAAAAATACAAGGGCTGTAGCACTCTCAGCTGAAGGAAGGTGTGCTACCAGGGCAAGGTGATCAGAGATATTAAAACATCTTACATTAGCCAGAACATACGAAACAGCACGCCTGCCATGCCACCCCAGCGGTTAAGCCTTCACTATTTCAAGTCAACATGACAAATCTGCACTTACGGGCACTTCTTTAAAGGCTTCAAATTGTGCCATAGAGAAAATGGTGAAAGGGTGGTCAAGTCATACAGGATGGATGCACTTGCCCATGACACAGTCAGTTAGACTAAATGAGGCTACTGCACAGTGATGGTGCTTGACAAGAAGCAAAGGAAATTGTTCAGGCAGTCCCAACAGGAACTCAGTTATTAATAGGGACTTGTTATAGCTGACATCTACTGTATTAGAGGAAATCCCCAGTGCTTTAGTGTGTGGGTGAGATACTCACTTCTGGTTAAATGAGCCAATCTGGCCAATGAACTTTGGCAGCTTTTCTTAGCTGGCCATAAGCAGGGAGAAAATTAAGAGTCAGATGTCAGGAGAGAAATCAGTCTATTTGAACTACTGACCCTATGACAAAAAGTCTAGACTTTCATTGTCTCCAATGTTTAAAGTTTATTAAGCCAATGAATGTAATCCAATGGCTAAAAAGAAAAAGGTACAAGTCTTTGACTATGTCTGGAAGAGTTCTAAGTGAGTATCTCCTTTTCCTTTCTTTTCTTTCTCCTGTTTTGGGATTTTGAAAGAGGGAGGTTGGCTTACAGGCTAGAATATGTATTTTTCTCTAGCCTTTTCTCCATTGCCATGAACCTATTTGGAAGCTGGCTGAAGATAAGAATCTCTTATTCACAGACAAGGTTGAATTTGGTAGAGTGATTGCTGGCATAGTAACAATTGTCACTCACAAATATTCAGACAGCTCATTTTTACAAAAATCTCTAACAGATTCAAAAATTTTCATGCATTTTAACCTGGGAAACTATTCAGGAGAAAATTTGCAGTTAGAAGACACCATGATTTATTCTCCTCTATACAGTGCTTCAATGACTCTCACGAGAAGTGAAAACAATAACACAGGGAACAAGAAGTGAGGGACCACCACAAATGATTAACAGTTACCTATCAATCAAAGCAGAAATACACAGCCATGAAGCCTCTGGCAGCAATACATACAGATACATCCAGAGAACAAGGGGATGAGATCATGAAAAGTGTGCTAAATTGAAAAGGAGCTAAAAAGATACAGAGTTCATAACCAATGTCTGAATAGCTTCACCTGCTCCTGGACTGAGTGCCACTGCACAGGCAGATATTTGCAGACAGGTGACAGAATTTCCAAATGCTCTACCCTGCAAAACCCCACAGAAAGGCTCCAAGCTCCATTCTGTAGACAGTGCCTCTGTCTCACAATTGCAGCCAAGAATATAAAACAGGTCATGTCTGGAGAGAACAAATTTCTGTTTTAGGATGAGGTTTTCCTTTACGTGGGGAATCCTTGCTACTCAAAAGCCCACAAAGTAATGAACATAACCGAGGGCATAGTTAGCTAGGAATGGCTTCCCAGGGGTTTAAATGCAGGGCAAACATTCGCCATCAGCTGCTCTTGTGAATGCTTACTCCTCTGAAGGGATGAACCTCTTACTTTTTCAAAATGCCACATTCAGCTTCCCCAGCTAAACTTTAAGGCTTTAATGCAACCTGCGAACTGGGCATGCACAGCCTTGGCTTGGAGAAGTATGCAGGCTTGTGCTTTCTTTCATGCTGTCTTTTCCAAATACCATCCTTAAGCCTTTCCTCAAAGCTAGGATAACTATGCATTCGCAGTTTCTTAATGTTGAGATTAGCTGGGGGCAGGCCACAGGCCTAATGATTACATTTGTGGTTAGGTTTGTGACCCTTAAGGATTTCTGTTAACTTAATTACAAATGTAATCCCTAAGCATTGCACCTGCAAGTAGTTCAGCTTCCCAAAACCTAGAAGTCTGGGGCAAGGAGGCTCCAGAAGCACGTTTTGTTCACAGAGGCATTTGGAAGTGCCTCTGTGAAATAAACAGTTTTTTCTTCAAATACTGGAGCTCTGAATGATTTCTGGACACCACAAATATTGGCATGCTGCCTACTGCTTCCAATTAGATTCTAATTACACAGCATAATGTATGGAATATAATACAAAAGGCAAATTCGTCCATTAATATGAATGTGATAAGACCAAAGAGAATGCGTCTGTATGAGCTGCTAAACTGACTTGAGAGTGATTGATCATCTTCATTTCAGTTTTATTCCCAGCGTTTGGGGTTTGGAATTTAATAAGATTTGCATCTAGAATATTAGAGCTGAAATCTTTCATCTCATCTGGATTTCCTGGAATTAGTTTAAGAATTTTAAATAAAAGATGAAGTGGGGGAGGAGGGCAAGGAAGACCCCAACCATCCAGTGCTAGAGCTGTACTATTTTGAAGGTTGAGGAAGAGGCGCGGAAGTCAAGAGTGCAGATAGATACAGTGTCTGCTAAAAAAAATACTTTGCCCAAGCCCACGGACCCTCTTAAGAGTGAGAATGCATTAACAAAATGAAACAATTAATTGCATAATTTTAAGGAGTAAGAAAGCTTCTGGAAGAATTAAATACAAGTAACCTCCCACTGCCATTCTGCAAGTTCCCTATGGGAATTAAGGAAAGAGAACGTGCAATCCAGGGGCTGAGTCGCACGACCAAGTCTCTGTATCTTAACCAGTTATCGTGTTCAGCTGGGCCAGCAACCAATGGATGCTTAGTCCTAGTCCTAGGTCACTGCACACACAGGGGACAGTGGAAATGCCAGGAAGTCCCCGAGTCAGGAGTGATGGGAGGCTGGGAGAAGGAAACTGGAGATATTCCTGTACGACTCCTCCAGTCCTGCAGCTGCTGGCCGGCCAGGGCCGCCTCCCTGCCCCTGTACAGCTCCACGCACACCAGCCCGCCTGCCGAAGACGGACGTGCTCAGCACCGTGGAGGGTGGGGCGGAGAAGAGACGCCAGAAGGAGCTGCCTGCAAGGCTGTCCTCCCGCTGGACAGCGTTCCGGCCTGCCTGCACACCTGCGCACATCGGCCCAGTCACAGCCCCCCAGTTGTACTCAGGGCCACATCCCCCGCCAGGTTCTCTTCGAGGCTCTGGGGGCTCCCGGCTGGGACGGAGGTGGGGACGGCTGAGCCGCCTTGCCTCGCATCGGCGGCATCCACTCCTCCTCGGTGGCAGCCAGCCAGAGGGCCAACTCCTGGGGCTGGCTGCAGCCGGGCCGGCCGGGTGCGCAGACACTCGCCGCGGCAAGGACCCGCCACGGCCTGCTCCCGTCCCGGAGCCGCTCGGGCTTTTTCGGCGAAGCGGATTTGGGCCTCAAAGCCTTCACGCGGCCACGGCCCTGGGCGTGCGAAGGGGCTGGAGCCGAGAAACGCGTCCCCCCAGGGCGAGCAGCAGTGCGGTGCGAGGGACGGCTCCCCGTCGTTCCGAGGAGAAGAAGCAGGCCCGGGGGCAGCCCTGTTGCCGGGGCGGCCCGGCCTTCCGTAGCGGCGGCGGCGGCCCCGCCGGCGCCAGGCAACCGCGCTGTTGCCGTGGCGACCGCAGCAGCCGGGCGTCTGGCGCGGCGAGGACGGCGTGAAGCGGGGGGCCCGCAGGGCCTCGCCCACGCGCGGGAAGAGCGGGGCCCCACGGCTGTCCCAGCGCAACGGCTGCACGGGCCTGCTCCCGGCTCTCGCGGCCGTGCCGCAAACGGCGCCCAGCATCCAAAAGATGGCAGAGCCGGGATCCTCGCCGGTGCCGCCCGCCCCGGCCTCGGCCAGGCCAGGCCACGCGTGGCAGCTGCCCGACCCTGCCCCAGAGGCTGCCGCCACGGCAGCCCCGAGCCCAGCGGAGCGCCCTGGTGCCCGGCCCGCGTGGGAAGCCAGGCCCCGCAGAGGCAGAGGGAAGTCGGGCCTAGGAGGAGAGGCGTCGGCGCCCGTTTTGTTAGCACCTGCATTACGTGCCTCAGCGAGGGCAGGTTCCCCCTTGGCTGGACAGACCGGAGAGCTGGCCCAAGTCACAACTGCCCGTGGCTGACATCCCACCCACGCGACTATGGCAGCCTCTGCCTTCAGCTCCCTCTCCCTTCCCCACCGGCTGGTCCCCAAATGGCCTGCAGAGCCTGCTCCAAGCTCGCCTCCTTCCCCACTCCCTCCACACAAAGCACACTCGTGTCTGAGGGGGCTCAAGTATCCTTCCAGGCTTCTCCGTGCTTTCCTCTGCGACTCTGCCAGGCTGGGAGCAGCACCAGTGGCTGGGCCCTCGCTGACCAAGTGTCCCACCACCAAGAAGCGTTCCCCACCTACCTTTGGGGCTGCTGCACATGCCTGAGCTTCATCCTGCGCGCTCTGCCCCTGCCAAGCGGAAAGAAGGTCAGGAAGGGAAAATGCCGTCTGCTGCGTGGAACAGCTTCTACAAGTAAATGCAGAAAATAGCTCTTAAGTAGCGTTTTCTGCCAGAAAACCTTCTGCAGATGGCAAAGGTGAGGCAAAAAATGAAGTGACTTTACAGAAGTCACTGAAGAGATCAGTAACAGTCTGGAAATGATTCTATGTTTTCAAACCCTCTATCTATAGACATAGCAATCAAGTACTTAGGAGATTGTGAATGGTAGGTGAGAGGGTGACATTTTTATTTTAGAAAGAAAACATATTTTTTCCTTACTCATGCTGCCCTTCATAAAGTTATGCTGAGAAAGGTCAATTCACTGAATTTTCTTCCTGATGCTTTCTTTAAAAAAAAAGTTCAAATGCACCAATATGTTGGGGTTTTTTTTTTCCCCTCTTCACCCAGTACTATTGAGTCCGTTAAAAAGAATGAAGCCTTTGTCAATACACTCAAGGTTCAGACAGTAATAGATTTTATCTGGAATTAAGTATTACCATCTTTACTTTAGTGTTGAGGTGCATGGTTATTTACCTACCTATTGTCTGCAGAGACCTAGTTTTATGTAGTCTAGCTTTTATATTGGTTGCAGCAGCGCACATAGATTCCTCGTTTGAGTTTCTCTTCCTACTTTTTTCTCTCCTCCCAAGCAAAGCAAATACTTTCAAGACAACACCTTGCACAACCTGTATTCCTGTAGCAGCAGGCAAGGCGAGGAAGGATTTTTCTTTTTGTTGCATCATTCACAGGTCACTACTGCCATATTCTGTGCAATTTATTATGGCTTTAACACACCCATTGCAAGTCATACCATGACTACAGTCAGGTCATGTCCCTGCAGGTTGTTTAACCTCCAGTACTAATATCAAAAGGTGCTTTGGGAAAGCTTTCCCACAAGTCCTTTTCCTCTGACCACTGATACTACACTTGTACGGATAACTGATGTGACATTCCCATTTATGCTTCCACTACTCTCACTTACCCTCTCTTATCCCCACTAGCATTAGTTCTGATAGACATTGACGTAAAAAGAGACTGTGCTCAGGAGTTAATGAATTTGAGTGCCTTGCTAGATATGCTTTCAAAAGGGGGCAGACATTCAGAGGAAGAAGAGAGCAATCACTCTGCAAGGGCTGAGCGCCCACAGAGCGAAGGACACGAGACACATGGGCCCTTTTGGCAATCTCAGTCAGCATCTGTGCAGTCCAGCTTACACAGCTGGGCCCCATTTATAATTCTGGAAGGGTGGGGTTCCCCCCCCCCCGGTTGGTCAGCTGGTTGTTTTACTTTCAGAGTGCTTAACAAACAGGAAATAAAGAGGACATCAAACAAAACGACAAACAGAGCTCCACACATTATACCACTCAGCTGGGAAGCTCAGTGTGTGTCTCTTTGAGGGGTGGGAGTTCCAGGGGCTGTGCATCCCTAGCTGTGACCCGTTTCTTCTCAGCCCTTCCCTTTTATCCTATGACTATGAAAGAACTTTTTATTTAACTAGCATGGGGAATCCTTCATTTCAGCTGCCCAAAAGCCAGACCACTACTTAATTTAAAACATAAATGGAAAGAAAAGAGAGCGAGAGAGAGTTAACAAGAGGAATACAGCCTTCATTGCCTCTGTGAACCAAGACAGCAGGTGGTGGGAGGCAACTTTCAGCATACTGACCAAAAAAACCCCAAAAAACTCATCTACATTTTATTGTTCAGTTGCCAGAGTCACCAAATCTCTTATTGATCATTTTCTTAGTTCTATATCAAAGACTTCACTTTGGCAACGGCCTCACAGTACTTCAGATCACCTTGCTTGCCCACAGCATCAAATCAGCATCATTTAGCTAAAATGAAATATTTTTGATGGGGCAAATGATACTTGCTTAAGCCCAGTGCAAATCCCCAGCCTTCCACCTAGTTAGTGGTTTTAGCCTTCACTCTCGCATTGCACAACTCTGTCTGGAATGAGCAGGTGCAAATCATTCCAGCACATTTCAATAAAAGAAGAGAGTGGCAGAATTATTCTGCTTTTATATGGAGTTACTTTGATGTCACAAAGATTCTCTGTCTGAGGCGCTACCTCAGCAAATGGAGTTTTTCAAGCCTCCTGATTCTGGAGACCACTAGAAAAAAATCAGGGAAAGTTACTATAAGTTTAGTTAGTGAATTCTGCAGTCACCTTTTCCCCATTGAGGGGATGTTCCTCTGTTTATTTACCCAGAGAAGTATTTGATCAGTAGAAAACTGAACCCCAAGCAACAACTCAAGACTGACCAGCCCTGCCATAATCACATCTTTGAAAATGTCTGGCATTATCATCTCATGTCACCATGGGCAAAACTGTCCCTTCCATCTGCAGCACAGTCCGGTGTCCACATAACCTGTACCAGCCTCCCACCAACATTCACGTGAATCCAGCCCACAAAAGAACATGAATACAGGGGGATTAAATACTCTCTTTTAAGGTATTACTTCTGATTTCTGTGCCTATATAGAGACATGTAGGAAATGTACTTATGGAGTGGCAAGAATACTTTGCTTTTTTGCAAGATAAATGTTGCCGTTCCCTGTCTTTGTATGAACGGCATGGCTAGTGAAGCAGAAATACTCCATGAAGCTCTTACTAAGCACTAGGGTTTGTATTTCTGAGGGATTTACTTGGCTGAAGCAGCCAGAAGGATTGTGCTACCATTGCGTTTAGCTGAGATTTGCAGGAGCCCAAACCAACTGCAGATGATCCGAAGCCCAGGATGGGGATCAGATTTAAGGATCTGGGTTCATCTTTGGTTACTTTTGAAAGGATATTTCTCAAACACCAGAAATCCACGAGCTGCTCATGTTTCCCCTGCACCTCTCCCACTCACCCAACTTCATGTGGGCTCCTTCCTAGCAGTATGGTTCAGGCAGACTTTGAATCCACCAAAGAGGAAAAGACTGTACTTGCACAACTCCCAGACCAACTAGAAGTGGGATGTGTCAGAAACATGAAAAATCTGTTCCCAGGAGATCTCAGCAGTCCCACAAGTTCATACTGCTCAGTTTCAGACAGACAGCATGGAACATGCGATAATGTTAATGAAAGGAGGTGGTACAAGTCCTCCCTGTCTGCCACACCTTCAAGCAGCCAGACATCTCCCTTCCCCATGGAACCACTGAGAGTCCATGCTAGACAATTGCTTTCCCTTTTCCAGTTCTCTTTTCCCTGGTCTGAAACCAATGCTGGAGCACAAGCACATTTGCTAATGCAGGGAAAAGCAGAGTGCGTGGAAATGTATTCTGTGCTTTTCAGACTCCAGTTACCTTATCTTTTGAGCTAGCTTTAAACTTCAGGTTAGTGATAGCAATTAAATAAGCCAGCCCTATTACAAGTGCACAATCTTGGTCTATTAAATTAGTAAATCTATACTTAACATTATTGGTCAGTCATAAATATCTATATTTATATTTTGAACATATAAAGCATAATTCCATGGCAGGAATGACTTAATATTCAGCAGCAGCAGAGCTAAAGGCAGAGCAGGGTGTGATGCCAGGCTTTAGCCACCTCTTCCACCTGAACCTGCACCACAGCATTTAGGACCAGAATTTGTGACAAGCATTTCTAAACTTCTTCTGAGCAGTAAATATATTAACAGCATCTCATGGGAGAGATCTGAGAACAGGGGCAAAATGTGAGCCTAGAGTAAATACAACACAACACCACAGCAGGCAGGCAACATGTAGCTTTACCTGCGCTTACTAGCAACACTAGAAAACTTTAAGGGTGCTTCTAGAAGGTTTGGTACACCCCAGGCTGCAAAGCTGGTGCTTCCTTAGGCATGCTCAGCTCTCACTTCTCTAGACTCAAGTTGACTTTACAATCTGGCTTCTTGTGAAGGTGGGCAAGCCACCTGGATGTGAGCAAAAGCAGACTTTGCCTCACTGTAAGATGTATAACCTCTGTAGCACAAGAACATGACAAAGATTTCTGAAAAGGCTTTGATATGCTGCTCCATCCTCATGGCAACCTGACTGGAGCTATACCTAAGCAGGCAGTCTTACTTTACAATCCATTATGTGCTTCAGGCAAGTTATCAGTGTTAGAGCTTCCTTGCATTTGCAACATCTTTGAGGGATTCTGCAACACTCAGACTAGTAACGAAGGGAATCAGGATCAGAACAATAATACATCTGAGAAAGTTAGTGTTTGTTCCAGGTTTAATGAGGCATAATAGGTGCTACAGAAAGCGTTGAAGTTAGAGATCACAGAATACAGCACTGATCTCCCCAGTAAATTATATGTAATATTTAGTGGCCTCAAGATCTATAACCTAAGCTCACAGATCTATATCATTATGAATAATTTCTTAAAAGGTTTAACTAAGCATTTGAACCTGTCATCAGCATATATGATGAACAAAATCACATTATACCACAGCATTCCTTGCATGTGAAGGGTATTTACCTTAAATGTAGCCAAACCTGAACCCTGAGCTCTGTTTCCTCACTATGGCAGCCCAGTTTTAGGTTTGAATCTGATGAAGATTTCTTCATGTGAGAAACCCTCTTGAAATCAGTGGAGTTACTTGCAGGTAAAAAAATAAGTACAGAAGGATGCTTAATTTGCTGAAACACTATTGATGGCAGGACTGTGGTGCATACTCTGTGAATGTCCCCATCTTCACCGTTTTCCATTCACAGGTTCAATGTCAAGTGGAACTATCACCCAGTATGAGCCATTGCCGGTATAGGTAAACTAATTAGATATAGCTGACATTTCTTTGGCAGCCAAAGCACAAGAGTACAGAATTTCAAAGCCCTTTTGCTGGTCTGGCTTATTTCACTCAACAGATCTGGTAAACTTTATTAGCAAAGGCACTTTTCCTTCAGTAAAAGATGAGTCTGCACAAGGACTGTTTTGTTAGCATAGCTATGCTGGCAAAACTCTTAAGCAGAGACTGATCCCAGCAGAACTGTAGGTGAAGGCCAAAGTTCAGATTCATAAATCAGAAACCACTGGGTACCAGCTGAGACCTAGTAGCTGCCTTTGAGCATGCCTTTTACTTGCAGCAAAAGCAACTTGAGACAATAGTTTTAATGTCTTTTATTGTAGGTTAAATTGGCTTGTATTTGCTGTGAACTAAGAAAATGTTCACAGGCAACTTACTGCAGTTTTCTTCATGCATGGTAACTTGTTAAACCAAAGAAAAGTGACCCAAGCACCTGCGGAGCAGTCAGAGGAAAGGAATACTGAACTTCCCTCTTCTCATACCTGACACAAATGAAAAAAACACTGGCACATACTGACACTGGCTGAAGTACATGTTCCATTTTCCATCACTCAAGTTCTATTAACTCTTCAGATCAAGAGGGGCTTCATCTTTTATTTTGCTGGGGTTTTTTTAAGCCAAAGCTCTTGCAGGCTTCATTTTGGTCTGATTTGTTCTACTAAAGCTGATTATAAGTCTCCAGGGACAGACACCAAGTTTTCCCCAATGTTTATATCTTACCAAGCACACTGTAGACAATCAGTAAATCAGAGATCATCTCAATAAAAGTTTGTGTACATTTCATTAAACCATTTAAGCGCATGTATAAGTAAATGTATGAACAGCCTCCAAGTGGAGCACTGTGAAACTCCATAGCAACGCTAATGACATCAGGGAAAGGAAAGACAGCCTTTGAAAAATGGATAGCTGGAGAGGTCATGGCTTTCGGCCACACTCGATCCCTTGGCATTCAGCATAAAATGTGCTGTTCATTCCCCTGACTGGTGAAGAACTGAATAGACAGGAGACAATTTAAACGGGGGAGGTGATGCTCTCCTCCACTTTGAGGCCATTTTTAAACACACAATTGCTTCCCATCGGGTTCTTCACTTGTGGTAACTTGGGCAGAAATCCTGGGCAGTGTCTTGGCTGGCTGCTATTAGAAGCAATGATTAGGATAGCCAGTAACGATGGTCAGAGAAAACCCAGTGCCCCAAGAGGGGACACAAGTGACAGTGGGTACCTGTCCTGGCTGTTACAAGCACAGAAACATGGCACTGCAGGGAGTACCAAGGCTTCTTAGCTGTACATGCAAAGCTGAATCTTGCCAAGGGCTCAGGTAGCTCCAGCCACTGAAAGAGGACAAAGAAGGACAGAAACCCACAGGGAGACACCTGAGCACTGGGTTTGCCACTCATGCTGCAGCAAGTGCTGCAGTCGCAGCTCCTGGGGGAATGCTCTTTGCCCTTGCAGTAGCTGCCACTCCTACAATGCATCCTGTCCTCCCCTGGCAGCAGCCAGCAGACCGTTCCAGATAATTTGGCATAATTAAGGCAGATACTGGGGCCATAGCTCGTTTGCTACCCCACCACTTGACTGCCCCCATGGACTGTTCGCTTTGCCTAAAATAAGAGCCCATTTCTGTCTGCTCTGCAGCCCTGCTCCTGGGCCTGGGCAGCCTGAGCAACGTCCCTCTGACTCATTCTGTCTCCCCTATTATATAGTAAAGTGAACTTTACTTGTGATCCTATTCCTGATCCTCCCAAGATCCAGCAAAAAAAAAAACCCAACTGGTCCCATTTGCTGCCATCAGTTGACAGTAACTCACAGAGACCAGAGGGAACCTAGGAGCAATAGTTTCTACCCTACCTTTAAATAACCTGCAGTTTGATATGTGATGTTGGAAACAAGTTCCTATTTCCAAGCATCACTCCGTGCAAAAGGCCTTTTCATACAACAGCACCAATTATTTCAGGATTTCAGAGCCACAGCTCCTTAACTTGAGTGGGAAAAAAAGAAAACAAGCCTCTTTAATCCTGTCCCAGCTCTTGTCAACTCCACAGGGCATCTGCAGCGTGAGCACCTCTGCCCTTTTTGGTGCAGGTATCACACCACAGCTGTGTACAAGCCCTAATCAGGTCAAGATGTGGAGAGCAATTGAGAGGATGTGGATCCATAGGCTGAAATGGGGCCCAAACTATGTGGCAGCCCAAGGCTGCTCGGTCTTGTAGGGATGCTGAGGAAGAAATATCTGCCTAACCCAGCTTTCCCCACTCAGCCCGAGTCGTACATGTGCTTGGGAGGCCCTTAGGTAGCCAGTCTGCAGGGAAACCGAGTGCCCTACATCAGCACTGCAGCACACAGGGAAGCACACGGGACCGAAGTGTCACTGCTGCCAACTCAGGGGTGACAAACCCAAAGTGTTCACAGCACAGCTGCCCGGAAGGGACAGAGTCTGCACAACAGGGACAGGGTCTGCTCCAGTCACCTCAGAAAAGGCTCAGCCAGGAAAACACTCAATAGAGATGACTGAAAAATCCTCTAGACATTTTAAAGAGTGCTTATTATTTCTACTATCCGCATTTCAGATTTTCCTGTGATTACTATTATTATTCCTCTCCTTTAATAAGTAGAAAAGGACAGGGAAGAGCTAAGATATTTTCTGATGTATTTTGTTTCCCTTTACATAAACAAACATGTAAACATTTCAAAAGATGCTCTGGGTTTTGTTTCCAATACACATCACCCATGTCATTTCCTCTCAGAAATATATTTGTGGGAATGCTCAACCAGTTCTCATATTGACCTTCAGAATAGACAGCTTCTGATTTCAAATTAAAGCAGTCAATAACCAGCACCTCTGCACATGACTGGGCCTTATCAACATGTGGGAGGTACTTCTTTCACTGCTATAAATTCATAAACTTGTTTTCTGCAGAGAAGTGATACTTTTCCTAGACTACTGATGTCCCTTATAGATAGTGTTTTGCACTGATGCAGAGCTATGTCAGTAAAAAAAAAACAGAGTACAGATTAAGTGATACTGGTAAAACATTTTTTCTGTTGGCTCATTTTGCCTCAGAACAAACAAGTCGGTAGTAGCACAAGCGAGTCCTTGGGACTGATTTCACCTATGCTAATGGAGCATCTAAGTACAACTGTAGCAGCAAACCCAAATAGCTCTTTTACTACCTGTCATCTGGATGCAAAGATTCAACTCCAGGGTGTTCTGTATAGCAATCGTTTCAGAGTGGCTTGGCCAAGATCCACACAGATATCAGCCAGAAACCAACTTGTGCAATCCTCAGTCCATCAGCAAAGCTCATCTACTTGCTCACAAGAGTGAACAGCCCAAATATCACGCAACTCAACGCAGCAGGATACTCTTGCTGCTGAAAAGCTTACCCCTCCCTTCATCTTGCTCTCTAATGATGTTAAAAGAGCATTTATCACCATAAAATGTGAGCACCAGAAAAAAGCACCAGCATTCTGGATTTGAAGTGCCCAGCCTGCAGGTTGAAAGGCTATTGTTAAGCTTGCAAATGGAGTTTAATGTTTCTGTTATTCCGTGGCATGTCAAAGGAGGGAATGTGAGGTCATTAGTCCACATTTTTTTATCTATTGACAGGTCTGACTCAAAAAACCCAAGATTATTTTGGTATGCTACATGGTTTTGTTCAGTAGGATACCAGATTTGCTATATATTGCGATCAGTTTCTTTGTAAGAGACAGATTCCTTCGGGAAAGAAAAAAAAACCCAACACACTTCAACTTTGACATTCCTGAGTGTTTTTTTTAAAGCCTTTTATAAAACAAATGCAGGGGAGGAAAGGTCTCTGGTGCTTATAGGATGTGAAGGTAACCTTCAAAATGCAAGTCAAATATAACCTATGCAGTAACGTCTACCTGAGTTGCCAAAGAGCTTGAAGCAATAACACATGAACACTGTCCAGTTCTGTTTCTATAGTAAGAACCCACACCAACTACCTTCAGTGCTCAACAAAGACCTGTAAAGGGAACAGTGTTACTACTCCAGTTGTCAACATCAAATACTGAAAGATGTCCTACCATCAATTCCACTTCCCCAAAAAGACAAAGGACCAGGTAAAAATTATGAAATTAAATGCTTGTGGGTATTGTTTTATGCCTTTATAATTTCAGTTCTCTCATGTACATTGAGGCCAAAGTTTTAGGCTTTTATCCACGTTCAGATATGTAAGAAAAAATATTACAGTTGTCTTGTAGCCACTTAGCTTTTAAGGGCAGGGAGAAATACATCACTCAAACTCACAGTTAACTTCTGAGAGAGCTGACAAGGTCAGCAACTGAATGTGACCAGCATCTCTTTCCTGGTGCTGAGGACAGGTGATTCTTGGGTTGTGAATCAAGCTGACAGATCACCATCACTTCAGCATATGCTAAACTGGGCCTGAAAGGTTAAATCCTACAGAAGGAAGTTGAGGAGGTTTTGATTGCACAGGTGCTCCATTTATTTACCTACTCTGGTAAAGACTCACCCCTCCAGCCCAACCTACTAAAGATGAATTCATTACTGTAAGTCCTCACCTCCTCCTTAACATCAAAGGACCTCATTCTTGTTACCATATATTTCTGTTACTGAAAACCAATGACAAATGCGTGCTGCGCAAATAAAGCCAAAAATGCAGTCCCAATAACCAATGTAGGAAGAAATACAACTGCCACAACACAAAAGAGAACCACCCCGCGAGTCTGTGCCCATAAGAGGATGCAGAAAAGAAACCCATTTCCAAGCTTACTTCAACGAGAGTTAAAAATCAAGGCTGTTAAAATACAGATTGTACCTCTCGGCCTTTCAGCCCAGGAGAATGAATGCCAGAATGAAATAGCAAAAGCAGAAATGTCAGCAACAAGAGCTGTATTACAGCCCTGCTTTTAAGGGCAAGCTTTGATCCTGTGCCAGGTGTGGGGAGATGAGAGGGCAGGGTGGTGTTTCCATTTCTGAGGCATGACATGGTGCAAGCTTCCTTTGCTCTGAGCAAGCTCTGGATTTGTGTCCAGCACAACCCACTGCCACGCTCAGGACAAGGAACAGAACCGTACAAGTTCCCACCATCCTCCCCCGACCTGCCCTTGTCCTCAGAGAGACTCTTGAATCCGTAAACATCAGCAAAGACAAGACAGTCCTTTTGGCTCCTCTGCAAGATTTCCCCCAAGTTAGACTCCGGTTTAATTTCCTTCACAATAACATAATATACATTTCTGCCCCTAGTTACTATGAAGTGCAGGGAAGAGAGAGGCAGGAAGAGCAAGTCTTCGTACAGGCAATGCTCTGAGCAATGTTCCTCACTGTGCTGGCATACATTGTCCTTCTGTGGCATCAAACATTCATTAAGTCAAAAGGCTTGGCTGTGCTCTCTAGGTTGTTAATAAACGGTGCTGTGTAGAGCTATGGAGTCCTGCTCCAGGCACAACCCCTACTACAGGCTCGTCCTTATTGAATTCAGTTCCACTGTACTTACATTTTGTTTGCACAAGGATTTCCACAATTTCAGAGAACAAAACTTGTGTAGCATTAACAGCTCATTGTGGCTCTCTTTTTGTTCTTCTGAGTTATCCAAGTTCAAGCTGGACGGACTTGAGAGACAATCTATCTGGTTGCAAACCACTGTATGTGCTCCACTAGAACAGCTCCCAGTGGAAAAATTTTAGCTGCAATTCAACTGCCTGTTGAAATTTTGCCTTGATTTTATGGCCAAAGAGATGAAGGAACCAAGTTCTTCTATTTTTCCACAAAGGCTTCTTACCACTGGGATTAGTCTCATCATTACAACGCTAACAGCAGTGTAGCAAAGAACCGTGAGGCTTACAAAAGTCAGTTTGGACTAACCATTTTTCAGCCAGAGTGGAGAGGTCTGGTGCAGAAAGCCTGCCACCACTGTGTTCCTGTTCCTGTCCTTATTGGCGTTGTGCATTCCTCCTGCCAAGCCTTTGCAGAATACCTTGAAGAGAAGCTAGCAAATGGCCAGACTAGTCATCATCCCACAGAGCTTTCCTGCCCACCCCCCTCCTGTACCGATTTTGGAGCAACACGGTGGCTGTTGGCTTCTTGTTGGGCCCCGCGCACCAACGCTGCACTCACAGCAAGTGCTGACTTTTGCCTCAAGCACCAGCTCTACTAAAAAGGAAAGTAAAGAGCATATTACCCTGCTGTTTCACAGGGAACCAAAGTTAGCACAACATATCATCTCAAGACAAAATGTTTGCTACCATCAGATCCATTCATCTTTTCTGGGAGGAGTCATTTTTGCCAGTTTTACTTGTGTTAGTAAAGGGGCAGCAGAGAGTCTTTTATCTGAAAGCATGTTTCCCTGGAGATCAAAAGTATGGTCTTTAGTTTTCAAATCTTCCCTCTTTATCCTCACAGTTCCCATATACGGGAAAAAAATGGCAAAATGTTAGTGAGCGTATATATAAATCACACCAACCACTGATCCTCTTATCCAGTAACCATAACACATCATACATTGCAAGTCTTTCTCTGAGAGAATAAAATAAATTACATTTTGCTTGCCAGCATACTGAACCTTATGTTGGTTATTGTAAATTACTGAAAGCACAAAGGTATAGTCTTTGTGCACTCTTCTTCGAACATGGAATATGAACATCAAAGGCGGCACTTATCAGAAACTGCCCTTTCTCTGCCTCTGCCTTTGACAATGGGCTGATCTCCTCCCATGCATTACTGAGTTAAAAGAAACAGAATTAGACAAACAATTTGAAAAAACACTTGCTACCAAAGACAATAAATTATCTTTGTTATAAATATCACCATAACTAAATAGTTCGGCATTAAAATAATTAATTTTAGGATAAACACTTAAATAGAGCTAGTAAAAAAGAGGCAAAGAAAATTATATATTCTTTATAATTTTTTAAAAATATTCAAGTTTTTGAAAATTTTATCACCCCTGCAGTTGATCAAAAGAATCATTATTATCATCAAAATTCCATTTTTAAACAGTAAAAGTTCATCATTTTACACGTGAAAACATTAGTCAGTGCAAAATCATCTTACCTCAAAACAAATTTTTTTTTTTGGCCCGTTTGTTGTCAGGGTTGAGGCGAGCTCGGCTCTTACTCTAAAGAACACACTGAGTTGTCATCAAGGGATTCTTCTAGAACAAAACTGCACATTTTGCATTCTTTGCCACAAAACCCTTGAGAATCTGTCTCTTTCTCACCAAGAAAAACGTATCACAAACATCACCAGCACATGTGTTTGTCCCATTCAAACTCACAAATCTATTTTAATTCCAGGGGTATCACAAAGCCAGTCACAGCTGTACCCCACCCCTAGTTCTAGGATGATCTCAGAAATGACGCTGCTGTCTTATACAACTTAGGCTCAGGTGAGAAAGTAAAGCAACCTGAAGTTACTTTATGAAGTAACTTGTATTGACTGGTTTTCATCATAACAGGACAGAGGATGGCTGCAATTTTTGCTTTAAACTAGTTTTTCCTGAGCAGCTGTATTTTTACTTGCAGGTGTCTTCATCTTTTCCCAACAGATAGATTAGATTCAGTGCTAGCTGAGACTCTACATCATGTTAAAACCTTACCTTCTTTCAAGCAACATATATGACTCATCAGCTCAGTAATTACAACAAATAAACCAAATTTCCTATCTGTGTCACTGTAAGTAGAGACCACTTAAAATCAGTGCCTGCAGATATTGCTTTGAACGTGCTGCAGAAATTAAAAGAATGAGGAGCTGCAAGCTTTCCTGAGCTCTTGGTGCAGAGCAGCAGTGGACCCTGCTCTCCCCATGCACTAAGCAGAGAGCAGGGAGATGTGAAAGTCACTCAAATGAGAAAAGAATGTCTCCTCTCCTTGTCAAGAAGAGCATTTTAATTAGTTTCTCAGTTTTAAAATGCACCAAGATGAATTTGTTTTATAAGTGCTCTGGAGCCTGAGGCACACATCTGTATTACAGTTGGGTGCTTTTATTGCATATTGTATTTTTAATTGTTCCTTAGAAGATCAAGCATTTTTCCACCGAGAAATCTAATACATTATTATTATTTCTGTTTCCATAATTATTTGGATCACTGTGGTGCATGTCAGCCACATGACTTGTGTGTATCTTTCTTTTTCCTCCTCTCTCAAAGGATTCTGTTGTTCAGATTATGCAATCATTTTGTTAATACCAGGACAGATGGCCACAATGGAAACACACAGGGTGCTCTCTCTGATAGATACTTGCCAATATCAACAGGAAAGAATGGAATTAAATTCATGAACTTTAGAGAGAAAGCACAAGCTTGTTCTTGAGCAGTGAATGGCGTAATACTTTTATGTACACAGTAATAGCCAGTGACAATCTATAGATATGCAGCTTGCAAGACTAGAATAATCAAAAATAGGGCCTGAAGTAACCTTTAGAGGTCATATAACAGAGGGCTGCAAATACCATGTTTGTCACAGGTGGCACTGGTAAGGATCCAGCGCTTTGCTATCCCAGCCACCCAAAAGGTTTCCTAACATCAAATCTAAATTGCCACCCACCTGCTGCAATTTAAGCTCACCATCTCTCACTCTGCCCACTATTTATTCACCTCCTTTTTCAGCAGCCTTCTACAGTTTCAAAAACTGTTGCTATATCTCCCCGCTGCCACCTCTAAACCAGGACAAACCAAGCCCCTAGCGATTTAGCCTCCTGCCCCCACAACAATGCACCATCAACACTTATTGAATAACTTCTGCACTGAGCCCGTAACTTCTGGGGGAGCTCCAAGGCACGCAGCTAAGCGTGCATGCTACACGATATGGTGTAAGTGGGGGAAGATGGTTTCCTACTCAGTACAGAGATCATCCAGATTTCAGCTTGAAGGCTTGCAGATTTGGCTGCTAAACTCACCAGGCTCCAGTTGCCAAAAGGAAGTCTAACACATCCGGAAAATTTCCATCCTTCTGATACTGCTGGTTTCCCATGACGTCACTGCTTGTTCTCAACCAAGAGAGAGGTTCTTAGATGTCACTCAGTAACAGAGGAAATCCATTTCCATCCCCACAGAAAGAACTTGTGGTGCAGAAGGTGACTAAAGAACAGGAAGGTTTAATAAGAGAATCCCCACCACCAATTAAAAATATGTCTTTTTTTAAAGATTGAAAAAATATGGAAAAGTTAAAATATCAATCTGATGCTCCTGTTACCAGCAAAATTATGATGTTAAATTGGGCACTGCTGCTATGAGAAAGCCAGATGCATGTTGAAATAAAAAGATAATCTTTGTGTGGTCTCTGACACAGTCCACACCTGGTAAAATTTTATCAGAGCTTGGTAAATCCAAAAGTCTCAAAATAATTAACTGGAGCAAGGTGTGAGAAAAGAATTGGGCATCATTGCTAGGGGAGACCTCTGCTTTTCTTTAAACCAAGTGACAAACACCAGATCCTGCTCAGGCCAATATTCCTCATCTTTACAATCAAAATGCAGATGCATACACTAAGCAGACACTCTACCAATATATATTCTGTGAACTTAAACCTCAAGATAAAACATGCTATTTCCAATACCTTGAAAACATCAATATAGATTTCTTTGGTATTAAGCTTAGTGCTCACACACCCTTGCGAGCACACAGTGATACAATATTTGCTAATATGATTGCATTGCTTTCAGGCAGAAATGGGTAATACAGATTTGGGTCTAATGAAAGTAAAACAACATTGTATAAAATTCCTGCTACTAGTCATTCAGGGAACTGTCTTTGCATTCAAACACAGGTCTTAAAGTTTTTTCTTATAACCTCTAGCAGTTAAAGCAAAAAGCATTGATACTGAGGAGACTCTTCCTCAATTTCTGTATGAACTGGATCAGAATGTATGTACACTCTTTTGCAACTGCATTTCAAGAAAAAAATCTTCAGCTGTAAATACCACAAGGCAAGTTGGGTGTGCCTGTGAAATGATGGGATTCAAACCAAGAACTCCTTTGCAAACATGACTGTACTGCCCCATATACAAATTCAATGCCTACAATAGATCGAAACAAACAACAATTTTTAAAGCAAGACAAGGGAGTATTTCTGTGTTCATTCAAGCGGATCATATTAACTAATGTCAGCTTTTCATGAACCTGACCTTCTACTGGAGAAATTTAACAACTTGTTTTGCTCTACAGAAGTATGGTAGGTTTTGGAGAACAAGTATTTGCCAAACCCAGAGACCAACCTCTGGTAACACATGTCCAAATTCAGAGCTGATCAAAACCTTTCCTCCAAGAAAATGGGAACAATGCAGCCTGTGTTTATCTCAGCAGATGCCTTTCAGTACAGGACTATAGCTAACACAGTGGTAAGTAAATACAGAGAAAGGCAAAGTCCTGAATTTATATAGTATGTTCTCAAAAGAGCTCAGGCAACTTCCCTGTAGGATCTAAAGTACTTGTGCAGTGGTGATTTATTGCTGACCAGGAATATTTTTTCCCATCTTGACATTTTAAAACAGATTTTTTATTATATTTATTTCCATGCCAATCCAAAGAAAATGTCACAAACTAAAACTTAAACTAGAACCCTGAGAAAAACTGATTCTGGTTCCTTGTTTCAGTCTTTGTATTCCTTCATTCACTTATTCCAGCTGTCATTCCATTGTTTTGATCATTTTTTGTTAAAAATGGTTTTGATGAATGCACATTTTGTAATGAAAAAAAGTTATAAAAAAGAACCCAGCAGTATTTTCATTCATACTAGTTCTACAGAATATTGAGTAAAACAGAAGGATGATGTCAGCTGAGTTTATTTTCTCCATTTGACTTTTCAAAACAAATGCTTATCTGACTTAAAAGTTTTGTTTTACCTTGGAGTTCTTTAATGGAAGCACATGAAGAATTACGACAATTGATATAACTACTAGTGATACCTTCCCTAAATGGGCCACTTCACCACAGCTGTTGGAGACTGACAGAATCCTACTCATTTTATTTGCACGAGCAACTCCAAAGATTTCAATCACACATATGAACACAGCAATAAGAATTTACCATACGCCTACAACACCACTGCTGGCAGTAGAAGTGTATTTAATTTCCTACAGATCACACTGAAGTGTTTCCTCCCCTGAAATCTATCAAGTGAAGCTTCCCATAAAGGTACTTGCTAGCACTGGGTCACATCTCCCTTCAGCAAGTTGTAAGTACGGCAAAATAAAGATGCATTTCCCACATAAATTAAAATTGTTCTTATGGTTGCAATAGTTGTATCCCCAAGAGGAATGTTTGAGGTGGGTGGATAAACAAATATTCTAATCACATTCTTTTGAAAGCTGAAATTTGACTTCAACATTAGTTATGGTTTTTTTCTTTTTAATTTCTTCTCTTAGCTCAGTGGGAACTATAAAAAAAACCAACAAAAACATGTCCTTGTAGCTGACTGCTTTTCGATCTGTGATGATTTATTTACATGTTTATTTTCCTTGTTATAATGATTGGTTTAATATATTTTTCTTTTTTGTTACTGTTTTCACCTTGCATTTCAGGGAACGGTGTTCACTTGATTTCTAGCTGATGAGTGATTAATCCAGGGAGAATCAATCTGCAAATCCTACAAGATAACTGGGTTCAATTCACTCATGTTTCTAGTCCCACTGGCTATGTTTTTACCACAGTTCCAGTGTGGGTTCCAGCTATGCATCTAGGAACACCAGCAGCAAGGAAGACAATTTGAAATTCATATGCCTCTGCCTACTGGCCCAAGACTATGCTGATACAACAGAGACCACAGTTTACAGCTGTTTTGGACATATCGAGCCTGGATAGGGCCCCACATTCTGGCTATGAATCTGTCACTATCTCATCTTCCTTGGGCCAGTGAAGGACAGACAAGTTGGCTTTCCAGAAGATACAAAACCCATATATAAGCATGGACTGCGGGAAAGGTGAGAAATCTGGTTGTGGGCTGTGTCATGTGGCATGCAAGCTAGAAGCATTGTCAGGCCAGCTGCATAGTGAAAAGGCCACAAGGATGCTGCGATACAACCACCTACTTTCTGGCTCACGCTCCCACAAAGCAGCTTAAGCATTTCTATTGACTTCAGGGGGACTAAACGCAAAGGGATTACACAAAAAATTAGGAAAATTTAGGAAGACGTCTCAAAGCAGTGTTGACATGCATCTATTCTGCACACTGCACTTACGTGAGAAAAATGTGGAAAGCGCTTAGGGGTTAATTTAAGAATGTTAAAGTAATTAAAGCAGCAGCTCTGGAATTAGCTTCCTATGGAATGTAGCTACTTTTAATATCATCTATTTTGCATGGGCACACTGTCACTTCCTGCGGTGGCATGTTAACAGAGCTTTTAGCAGCAGCAGAGGCAATCTCTGCAGTCCTTTAACTAACATGATCATATTCATTTATTGGATTTACAGCCTAACCATGCAACTGCTTTGCACTTTACAAAAAGCCATTACGTTTTGCCATCTACACAACCCACAAAGGTCTGATGCCTTCATAATGTTTCCCCCTATAAGCCAATGATACAAAAACACAAGAGGACTTGAGTGGAGCCAGGTCCTGGATCTAAACTGGAGAGAAGACAGCAAAGAGAGAGGTGTAAAGGAACACCAGAATGGGGGGGATCAAGCGACACTACGGTTTGTATTTTTCTAGTCTGATCACAGGTGCCTGCCTATCTGGTCAGCGACATCTACACCTGACAGAGCAGAAGAGAACCCAGGGTGACTAAATCATTATGTTTCATGAAGCTAGGTAGCTGGTGAGAGATGGTAACCCACATCAGTGCCCGGAGAGCAACATGAGCACAGCCATCGCTTGGGCTTCAGAGGACCTACACCCATGATACCGTCCTGCTCAAAGTCTCTCAGGAAAGGCTTCAATTTAGTCCTTAAATAGGAACTACATATTTTCAGAAAAAAAAATCTTTAAGAGGGTTCAAGCTGGTACAGAGACTGAGAACAACGTCAGGTAGAAGAGCAAGATTTATAGGGTCTGGAAGTGAAGAAATCCTGAAATAATGACCGTAGGGAACAAGGGGAATGCCAATAGCAAGAGCAGCAGACCAAGAAGAGCAAGCCCAAGGAAACAATAGCAAGACCAAGACTACAGAAACAAAGCAAGATAGAGGCACTCAAATCATCACAGGCAAATGCACAATATAAGCGTAAGTAATACTAGGGTGACAGTTCATTCTGCATATTTACATTTGTCTTCACTCTGTATTCACAGAGCTCTTTGAAATACAGGAGTAAACTTCTGGGAGACTTAAAGGGATTTAGCCAGCAAGCTAAAACAAACAAAACACTCCTGTCTGAGGAGGAGCAGTAGATAAGCCTAGTTACAAGAAATGTTTAAACTAGTCGTTACAAAAAAAACCAAAACCAAACCAAACCAAAAAAAACCCCAACCTCCATCCCTTCTTCTGTGTTAATTTTGTGTATGTGAGAGTATTGCCGCCTCTGTAGCTGATTTCCTACTGCATTGCAGTTCCTGTGCTGTGGGGCTTGGTGTCCTAACAGCAGGAGAAAAGAAAGAGTTGAAAGATGGAGACACAACAAGGACTGGGGACAAACAATTCAGAAGGGTATTTCTGTTCATTCGGGGTGTCCCTTCCACTCCAGTCACTTTCTTTGTGCTCTTGCTCCTGGGAATTTTTAGCTGAAGCAGGGGCTGGGGAGAGGAGGGCTTCAAGAAGGCAAAGATCAGGCTTGCAGTGAAAATATGGAGTTTCTGCTTTGAAACGCACAGGAGTGCTCAACATCAAACAACCAGACCACATGGACGTGTCCCATATGTTACCACATCACTATATTACCAATATTCCAAAAAGTTTATTGCCCCTCCTCACTTCCACCATTATATCTGCCCTCCATGCTTCCAAAAAGGGCTAGTGGAAAAAATTAACAATGCTCAAAATACTCCTGGTCCAGACAAGATATAGGAGAGCCTGAACTCAGGCAATCCCTACTCGATATTTTTGCTTGTCATGAGCTTGCAATTACCTGAAATTTTAGATGATCCACTAAGCGAAACCACAAGAGTAAATCTTTTGAAATTAATCCATCAATACAATGAATTCTTCACATGAGAAAGTTGAAAAATAGGGGGGTAAAAAGAACATATATAAGCAGAACCAAGAGAATCATCAACTGGCCACAGGTAAAAGTCTTTCTTTTAGTTCTATAAATAGATTTTTTCAGCACTGACCACCTACAATACGCCCAGTCTCTACCAAACAGAAGGAACACATCAATTTTTCAAAATGGTGCTTAGGAGCATGAAGAAAAAAAATTTATTGGGCAAGTCCTACATGACACTGATGGGAACTTTATATTCAGAAATACAGATGGGCTCCAAGCACACAGCTACAGCCAGATTTCATTTCCCCTGCCCATGTTCAAGGTGTGGATAGTTAGCTCTTTTGTGTAAAAAAAAATAGGCCAACTAAAACACCAAGATTTGGAGGCAGGACCTCCTGCAAAGTTTAAAGACACACAGAACAAAATCTGGATTCAAGCCTGTTTAACAGTGGCAAAATTATTTACTAAGAAATTTCCATTCCTTCATAACACCTCACACGCACATTGCTTGAGCTGCTCACCCTGTGCTGCTCTGAACTCCAGCTATGTGCAGGCAACCTCACAGATTTGTGTCGCCACTTCGCTTTCTTAACACATTTGAAAGCTCCAGTTGTTAAAAGACCTTGGACATGTTTCACAACTGCTTTCTTGCATCCCCTTTTTGGGGGAGTGGAGGGAAAAATTATTTTTAAGACACATCGTTATCTACCCACCACTGTCCCAGAGGTCACCTAATAATTCCATTTCAACACAACACATTTTGCATATTGGCATACTCTAGATAGTTCTTTCCACGTGTTTTAAAGATCTGTTTTCTCTGGTTACTGAAGATAGGCAAGTGTCACATGAGTGGCTGAAGAAAGGAAGCAGAGCACGAAGCCAAGGGAAAGTAACATTCAGACCGGTCCAGTGCTAACTCTCTTCTAAGGTACACACCTAAAATGCACACTCTTATCAATTGTTTACTAATCCCATCTCCATTAAGATCTGTTTCAAAAGCTCTAAAAGTACAGAAATACAGTAAGTTCACATTTGTCCAAGCAGAGCATAAGAACATATGATGTTATTTTCTCTTCCAAATGGAAACTCTGGAAATGAATGTTACAGCCCATCAAAATGCTTTTGACAAAACATTTTTCATTAAATAAAATGTTATTTAACGACATTTTTAGTTTTATTAGGGTAGGTATCTGGGGTCTCAAGTGAAGTCACAAAGATCCCAAATTAAAAATAAAGTCTGACCTTGGGAATCTGAAAATGGATGTTTCAACAGCTCTACTTCACAGACAGTGAAAGGTTTGATCTCATTCCAATGGGGAATTTCAAAACCTTAAAGGCTGTTGCAAGACAGAATCTCTTGTTCCTCAGCCAGCTCTTGTTAGCATAGTCATAATAATCATAACCAGAGATTTATGTATTGTCTTTTATCCCCATAGAACTTAAAGCAGTTTGCAAGCGATTGTGATCATAAAAAGCATGTACAAAACAATCATACTCAGACTCCTCACTAAGCAAAAGAGGTTAGTCTGCACTGAAGTATGACAGCTGTTGAAGAAAGAGTTATGTTTTAAGACTAAGTGTGAGGAAAATATAGCAACTAATTGAACAGTAAAAGGGATTTAAGTAGGCAACTTATTATTGTAACTGAATTCAGCTAGAAGATGAAAGCAAACAAGCAAGCAGTCTTGGCTGAGAGGATGTGTGAAAATCTGTGCATCATCTGCTATCTCAAGAAAGACTCCTTACAGCTGCACTTGCCCCTGTAACTCCAGTTGTAGTCCCTAAGCTAAGTACCATGTGCCTCATTCCACCTGACACAGCAAAACCCAAGTCAGAGAGGTTTGTGCATGTAGTTCATTAGAGTGTCTGGAGAAGTTACCACTTCACCATAAACAGCTTCAAGACCACCAAAGTGGAAGTGGAATGTCACAGTAGCTGTTTCCTCATCTCTCGTTTACATGATACTGGATTTTTTAAATTATTTAAAATACCAATCTATGCAGTTATTTACACAAAATTTGAGGCATAGTTATCACCTCTATAAAGTCAAACAGCAGAGAAGATGAAGCCAGTTGACATGGTTCCAAATAGGCAGAAAAGGCATTTATCATTCACACAGCTTTAGAGGAACCACGTGCCAATCTCATATCATTTGGGGATTAATTCACAGAATATTCCTCTGAGAGAGTATTACACTTTAAAGATTGTGTCAAACAGCAAAGCAGAGAGAGCTCTGACAAGGAAGAAATTCCCAAGAACATACTGACACAAGCTTCAGCTGAACCCACAGCTTCTGAAGTAGAGTTTCTGCTTGGAGAAAAACAACTACCTCTGTCAAATGCAAAGACAAGAAACTTGTGAAGTACTGCATAGGAGAAATACACTACTTATGAAAGTGGCAAAGTGCTGCAAAGAAGATTGACAGGAACTTTGCCATTGTCATGAGGGAGATTATGGATGTGGGATGTCATTATCACTGCAGTGAACACTTGTCCTGAAGGCAAAAGGGACAAAAATAATAGCGTAAAAGATTGCAGGACTGGTGAATGAGATGCTGTATCTTCTGAATCTGTTTGAATTTGTCAGAAATAAAACTTTTTTTTTTAGAAAAATGATAACTGGAATCCTCTCACATCAGGTTTAGTTGCATTTATGAACTCACATGTAAGCCAACAAGCACAAGCTACTAAAAAAGCCTAATCACATTTACATTCTAGCCTCTTTTTGTTGCTATACTAGAATAAAGGGAACAAACTAGTTAGATTTGACCATCTCCTCAGTGTCCTCAATCACAGGGGAATTTTATAGGAGATTTAAAAGCTTCTCAAATAGTGGAATGAGCCAGGGTCACTACAGAGACAAAAAGCCACTCTTGATCCCTAACTGAGGCTGTTAGTTGTATCTTAGCAGGAACTGAGGCCTGAACCCATAATAGTTCAGAGGATGTGTCTGCTGTAGCCCTTGCCACGCACAGGCTGGATACAGAGGTAAGTCAGTCTGTCATGTTTTTGTTACAGCCTACTTTGTTCAAACCTAGCCAGCAAAGTATATTTGGACTCACTCTAAACCCCATACTAGAAGTCATCACTCATCTGAAATAGAGCAAAAAAGAAACAGTTTAAGCAAAGCTGAGTACTGATACCACTGAACCAAGCAGGTTCAGTAGATGTGGACCACAATTAACAATAGGGAAAGATTTAGAAAAGGCAAAGCAACTTCGGTCGAAACCATGTCTATTCCAGGTTATAGTTTCATATCTTCTCTGCTGAGAAATTTCCAAAGAAGGGTTCCCAGGCAAGAAGGGAGCACAGAGAATAGCAAACAGCCTTAAGAGTTCTTAGGGCAACTCAGAGTAAAGGGGGAAATGGAAAGCAGACCCTGAGCACAATTAAAAATGCTGTTTCTTTTTTTAACGAAAGGGCTCTCAGAGAAAGGAGCACAAACGTGGCTCTGTTCATAAAATGACAATGTATCCTCCCTGTATTCTCACAGGAGGCTGGGAAGTTCCCAACAGCATTGTGGAGGCTGCCTAGTGTTTCTCATTAGGCTCTTAAGAAGCCTCTGCTAGTGAAATCCCCAAGGAAAAATTAATAAGGCTGCTTTTGGTTAGACAGAGAAATTTAATTCTGAACGGATACTTCGGTGGTGTGTTACCAGATCTCCTTGACTACAGTTAAGTTCTGTTCATTGTACAGCCTGTAACCTATACAAAACTTTTTCCATATATCTTAGCAAAGATCTACTAGCAAAAGAAGGCTTTGTATCACTAAGGAGCTGAAGACTTCCAAACTCTTATGCAAACTACTTGGTGATGGAGCTGGACTTAATGCTTCCAGACTTAAGGCTGGTCTTAATGCTGCTTAATAATTTTCTCTTGCTTTGTCTTCTAAAGCACAGTATCTTGTCTGCTTACACACGAAAAAAAGGTCTCTCCTCTGTCCTTTCTATAACTCCTGTGGCATTGCTTTCCCACACACTTGTCTACAAAAAGAGTGGGATTTCTCTATCAGACAAGAATGGCCCCACAGGCCAGCTCAACCCCCTCTTCCATTGGTCTTCCATAGACACACAGTAATACCAGTAAGCACCCAGGATCCAACGGCACATGAACTTGAGGGTTCATGGTTTTGGGGGCTCGACTCTTGAACCTGCCAAAGCTAAGACAGCACTTAAAAGGACTGACCTCTGGAGAATTTATTCAAGTTTCATTAATTCTTCCTATAACTTGTATGAATGAATAAGTTTCTACTGTGTATTTTGCCCACAGAAAGACCAGTAATCCAGGCACTGCTAAAGCTCCCTCCAAAGCACTTCTGAAGATCATCTGTTTTCCTTTTTTCAATTAACGGGTATTAGACAAAGCTATATAGTAAATCTTGAGAACAGAATAAACTTGCCCCTTCCCCTCAGGAATGGGCATCAAAACAAGCCTACTCCTTTTTCCTCATCTATAGACAGCTTGCACCCAATTTCAAATGCCTACTGAGTCAGGAGGAAGCTTGAGCTTCAAGTGTAGAAAGAAAATAGAACAAGAAAGCCACTATAAAAGAAAGCCCTGTTATACAAATCCTCAGGATTTACTCTATGACAGATGGACCACATCCCTTTCTAGATGTGCACATGGCCACCTAACTGGGCTATGTGAGGCTTTTTTCGTTTGGTTGGTTTGGGGTTTTGGTGGTGGTTTTTTCCTTTTCTTTTTTTTTTTTTGTTTTTTTGTTTAAGTTGTCATTGCTTACACAAAAAATGGGTAGAATTTAATTCCTTTTTCTGTACCAGCTATTCCACATTTGGCTGATGCGCAAGAGATTAGCTTCTTGTTCCTACTGCCAGAGTTATGTGGAGGAGGCACGTGGCCCTTAGCCAAGGTCATGAGCAACTATGATCAGATACTAATCCCGGCTGTCTATCCTGTAGGAACAGAGACGGGTAAGTGAAGCCTTTTATTCATGCACATAAGCAATTTTACTACAGACTGTCCTAATCTCTCACACCAACATTCAGCCAAGTCTATAAAACAACACTGTATGTTTTAATCCACAGTACTTGATCTGATGGCTGATGAGAGAAATGCAAGTTTAATGTGCAAATGATACATCATTAAATCAAAGCTCTGGAAGTCAAGAATGATCAGAATCGACTGTTTCCATTCACCATATCAAATGACTTGTTCAAGCTCCAGCTCAGCAGAAGAGAGTGATTTAATACTTTATCTGGCTCTAGAGAGAATAACCTTCAATCAGGTAAGTAACTTCATCACAGAGTCACTGAAAAATACTACAACAGCCCAGCTATAACCATGATCAAACAGCACAATTCCTGTAGTTTAGTTGCTTCAAAGGGGAACCTGTGTTGTGATTAAACTTTCATTTTAAGAATACACAAGAGGAAAGCGCTACCAAACTCCAGGCACTCCTGCAGGGGTTTGGAAGAGATTAGAATCCTCAAATGACACTGTGAAGCTAAAGGGCAGAAGCGGAGGAAGAAAAATGGATGTACAGGACAAATAAACAGTACAGTTATCAAGGTATAGCAGCAGCTCAGATGGCAGAAAACTTTTAGAAGATGGTGGCAACTCTGAATTGCTTGGGAGAAAAATAAGAAAGACATAAGGAAAATGGCATACAGTTAAGCAGCAAGCAGCAAGAGAAGGTGTGAGACGAGGTACAGAAGTTACAGATTCTTGTGCTTGCTGTGTTACTCTCACCAGCCAAAGCTAGTCCTGCTAAGAAATGCCAGGCACCCAAAGGATGCCTCAGAATCTTTTAACATGGCAGTGGGGACTGGATGTCCATCCACAAGTATTTGCTCCTTAACGCAAGGGGTCTGGGGTTTTGGGTTCCTCCATGACCACCCCGTTTTTTCCTTGCCTCTGAAATAGGAACAAATTTCTAGAGGTCAGTGAAAAGTTTCACATATTCAGGAACACAGACCTTCACCTTTAGTATTTGCAGTTATACACGCACCCCTGGGTCACTAAGGGCTGGCTCCAGAGCTGTGCCTTCCTTATGGCACACAGTCCCAGCTCCTGTTGATGCACCCCATGTCCCTCAGATGTGAGCCATTGTGGCATAGGCAACCCAACAAAGGCAATCGGCCCCAAGACAAAAATGGGACGCGAAGGCCTTCACTGAGAATTCATACACAGGCTGCCTCAATGGCATTTCTGACTTTACACTTACTTGTTTTCAGATTAGCTTTTCCAGTTTTTCTACTTACTGTGGGGTGAGGGAAACCGTGGGCTTGGCTTTTATTTCATTTGAGATTTTGCAGATGAGATTTTCCAAGGAAACAAAGCTCTTCTACCAAAAAAAAAAGGTAGTAAAAAAATAGTCAAACACCCCCCCCCCATCTAATTTTGATTTTAAAACTGTTTTTACATACATTGGGTGATGCATCATTAAATTTTGTTTGGACAAGAGTCCTATCCTTGCAATAATAAAGAACTATGCACGAAACTCTAAGTGGTCTTTCCTGTGGAAATGTTAACGTCCGGACAGTTTCACCCTGATCATTTGGTTTTCTTTCTGTTTTCCAATGTACCAGCACGTTGTGAAAAGTACACAGGAATCTGCCTTCTTGTCTGTAGCTGAATGAATCATAATCACCCTCAACAAATAAAGCAGGCTAACTTTAGACGCATAAACACAAACTTGCAATGAATTAATTTACTTGTACGTTACACCAGATTAAACAACAAACAGAAGAGAATACATGGAAGTGACAATGATTCTTTAAAAGCTTAAAAAGGATTTGGGCTGAGTTCTGTATTGCAGTTGGAAACAACACTGATTCTCATGTCAACATCTTATTTATTTTTCAAAAATGTCCTTATTTTGACTTGCTATAACCCGAGAACTTCTCGGGGTTTTTTTTGTTTTTTTTTTTTAAACTAGAAACAATTAAGTGATAATTTTTTACAATGGTATGGAAGATTCAGATGACTTCTATATCTGCGCTCTCTTTGGCTGGGTAAATAGTTTTCCATCTCTGCAGGATTTTTCCTCCTTATAAAAAGACCTCTTCCCAGTTGAAACAGAGCAACTGTAATTAGCATCCTGCAAGGCTACATATTTCAAGATTTTCTTAAAGTTGTCTATTTTTATAAATATGTATCAGAATTATGAACCTATTATCAGACTGGTTTTTTTCCCCTAGCGCTAAAAGCCAAGTGTCAGTGAACAAAGTATATGTATATGCAAGGCTTCATTACCATTTTTCCATGCTAGCTAGATTAGAACAGATGAAAGTCTTGATCCTAAGATGAGGCAATTAGGAGACTCTAGGTGAATCATAGCTGATCTTTAGCTTGAAGGTTTAGGTGAGTAACTACTTTTTACAAATTCCTTGATTACTGAGCTACCCAAGGTACAGATCAGTGTCCTGGATTATTTATCAGTAACAGCACAGGCACAGGAGAAAATCACCCACTTCTACCTGAGGTAAGGAAAAGAAATAAGATTCCTGCCAAAACCAGCCCCAAGTCAATGCAGAATGGCTGGCAGTTCTTTAAAACATTACTGGATGTAACATGAGTTTAGAGGGAGGCAGGAGAGGAAAAAAAAAATAAAATCCAAAGATGGAATAGCAAGCACCTTTCTTTACAGAGTTATTTCATCTTGTATAAGTATATGGCTTTTCCCCTGTCAGTCTTTTATTACCTCCCTGTTCCTCACATTGTCCTCATTGGAATTACGTTCAAAAAGCTTTGAATCAAACACTGCATATGAGTCAAAATTATTAAAGCCTCTCTATCCTTGCCACTTATACTATATATGAGCATGACATGTCAGCTAAAAGGAAAAAAATGTCTTTTCTTTGCACAGAATAAGTTCTTTATACAACCTAACATCTCAATAATTCAGAGACAGTGCCTGGGCTGTCCAAACAATGATGGACCAAGCCTTAGATGTCATGTCACCGCTACACATTAGCTGATACAGGCTGTAGCATTGTGTGTCAGATCTGCAGCTTATTCATATGAATCCCACAGAGCTAAACCAATTTATAAGCTGACAGTCTTGGTCCATGTTATTTTTTCCTTCACATGAATACTATAGTATGGAAACATGACATGCTTAACTTACAGTAGTAGTAGTGAATTGTTTCCTTTCCTGCTTAATATTGAATAGCAAGGGACTGGTCTTTCATTACAACATTAACCACAATACCACATGATAAGGATGTGCGATGTTTATAGCAAGTCCTTGCTGGTATCTTAATCTAACATAGCACTGTGGAGATGCAATACTCTAACCACCTTGCGTTAATAAGCAGGTTAACCAAAAATACTAAAGAAAAACAAATGCCTGGCCTAGCCAAAGCAAGTAAAAGGAGCACCATGGTCTGAGCAGACATAAGGAATCTAAATACTGCATGTGCAAAAGATCTGCCCTTTGGCTATGTTACAGGGATGACAGATTTCACACTGAGCGCCTCAGTTGGAGCCTAACTCTCCTTAGTCAGTGGGGAAAGGGGCAGCTGCACGGGGTGATGCAGACCTGAGTCACATTCTGGAGCTGCCTGCTCTCTCCAGTAACTAGGAATCTATGCTCCAAACTTTAGCACCTCCTTTAAGCCAGCTGAGGGAGTTGTTCTTCCCCATATGCAGAGACACTCAAATGAACTTGTTCAGAGCCAGCTCAGACACAGTTTCACTGCAGCTTTGTTGGTACAGAGCTCTGTCCTGGCTAATTTACTTTGCATTATGCAGATCCCAAAGATATCCAAGAAACCAAAATACAAGATCTTTAACCCTTTCAACCTTTCTGCCAAGGAACCATGTATGTAGAAATATCCAACTCTGTACAGAGCAGTGTAGACAAACGTAATCATTAACAGATACCTTATCTGTTAGCACAGATCCCTTGCCCCACGTGCCAGGGAGGGGTGAGGAGTACCGTACAGCAGAGCACCTGCAGCAGGGGGGCACTGTCTGGCGACCGTCAGCTACTCCTGTCCAAAGCAAATTATAGATGTGGCTGCAGAGGGTACAGATACTTTTATGAACCATTGTAAGACCCCCCCCTAAATATGTGAAAGCATCTTCTGTGCTTAAGAGAAAGCAGCGTTGAAGTTCTAAGCCAGCTGCTGGACATACTCCAGGGCATAGTGTCACACAGACTTTTGCAGCAGCTGATTCTCAGCACAGTTTTGTGTCCAGGGCTTGTCCCAGGATGACTGACCAGTTTAAATGCAGTCGAGACACAAGGTCCCACACAGCAGTGTGGAAAGGGGTACTTGTCACCTGACAGGTGTCTTCCTGCAAGACCTCTGATGGTAGGAAGCAGCATTCTCTGTATAAACACAGTAGGATAATGGAGATGGGACATTGGGGAGGGGAAGAGAAAGCTGCAGCTCGTGATCAAGTCTTTGTAAATCACTGTTTCACACTGAGAAAATAACTGAATGGATTATAACATGCCAATGTTTTGTCGTAAGTGATCAGACTAGCATAATATCAGAGCTCTGTGGCAAAGACACAGTCCTTTTTCTCCGAAATGCCCGTGCCTTCCCCCACTTCTCACTTCCTTCTGATGCTCTTTCCAATGCATGCAACAAACAAGAGAGGCCTCCATGGAGAGCTTGCTCACTACACAAACCGCTTATCTCAAAGCCTGGCTATCTTCTGCACAGAACGATACCAGAGCCCTACAGAAATCCCTGTGGCAGCTGTGGAACGGAGTATCTAAAGGCGTCAGCACAGGGAGGTGAATTGAGGTTGTACAGACCTAGTTATAAGAAATGAGAGTATTCAGAAATTGTTGATAGTATTCAAGAAATAAGTGCCAATATTTAATAATAAAATTATTGACTAACTACCATCCTACTTTCTACGTGTAAAACTCACCACACTTTTCAGAGAAGGGAAATAGCATCAGTCCATTTTATTGTGGGGAAACTGAGAAACAAAGCAATAAAAAGATTTGTCCATAGTAATCCAAAAGACCCATGACAGAGCTGGGCATTATCCTGAATCCTACCTTGTCCTTTGGACATCAAGTCTAGACTGGGCATGCCAAGAACACTCCGAGTCTCTGGGTGTTAGTGCTTGGCCAGCTGCATCCCAACTCCATGTCAGTGCAAGGCCTACTGTTCACACCAGCCACACTACCGTATCTTCATTTCCACCAGAGAAGGAGGTATACAGTTCGTTGGGAGCTGTAGGGCAACTATGGGCTGAAGATCTCTAACATAGCACACCCCAAATAAGAAATACTGTCAATAATCTCAGAATTAAAAGTAGAAGAAAGCAACAAAATCCTTACTCAGAAAAAAAGAGAAAAAGGTGAGTGAAATTTTCACCCACATGTTGAAAGCGAAGTCCTGCTGTTCACCCAGGTGAAAATATTACCATTGTGTACAGAAAAGTAGAAATATACTTTATTATTAGCAGTTGCTGGGAGGCAGCTGTGTAAACTTTCTCCTGATTACTGATAGTGGGTTGAGCAACAGTTTGATTTACAACATTCAAATTTCCTTTTGGTTGTCCACTCCATTATATATACATCAGAGAACACCACAGAAAAATTCTGGCCTGTCTTCAATTTAAACTATTAGTGTAATACTTCGACTCATACATCTCTCACACTATAAATGTTTTCCTAATATGATACAATGTTCAAGATGAGGATAAATCGTGGCTGTAAGAAGAATTTGCATTCCACTTCCAGAATCACCCTTTGACTATCCAGATAGCTTTTGTCATGTCATAGGTCACTATTCTTAGTAAAAACTAATTTAATAAATGCAAATCTGTTATTAAAACCAGGCAAAATGTAGTATGAAGATGTTCCCTTTCTCCTTGTTTTTTTCATTGTGTCAGGGACAGAACAGAGGCTATGATTACTTTTCTGCTGCTCTGTACACCAGTTCGTTTCACACATTGGGACACTGGGACTTTGAACACCCATAGAACAGTCATCATCAACTGATCATCAGTGATTTAAGCACAAAATTGAAGCAGTCACGAACAGCTGAAAAACTCAAGCTATTATTCAAAGCTCAGTCTTTGTCCATTTTGATCTGAACTGAAAAAGACAGCTGGTTCTGGGACCAATTCAAAATAGTTTGGCCTAGAATGGTGCTGGAAGCAGGAGCTGGCTTGCTAACAAAACTTGTTTTTCCACAGAAAAAATAAATTGTAGAAAATTTTCCAAAGCTTCTGAATGCATTGCTAGAATAGCTGGATTACTTTAAGCTGTTTCTATTATTAACAAACTGTTTCATTAGCTTCAGAAACCAAGACACTTTCTAAAGTATTTATTTAACAACCATATATATATGTGAAAGAGAAAAAAAAAATTCCTCCCTACTTCGCTATCTCCTATCCAAACATAAGCTTAATTTCCCTCCCTGAGTAGTATAGTTTTTCTGTGAGATAGGAAAACATTGGTGGCTGGTCACAAGTTGGGATCTTGGTAACAGCAGAAGTCAGCATTAAATCATCTGAAAGCAGCTCGACTGACCCAGGTTCAACACATTCATTAAAGTTTTATATAGAACCATCCGCATTCAAAACATGAGCCAAAGGTTCAATTATACTGGATAAAACCAAAATGTAAGTTTACTAAAAGTTATTGCAGAGAAGGAGTTTGACTGATTGCTTTTATAGGGTGAATGTGGCTCCTTTCAGACGCAGGGTCACCATACTGACCTTAGGACTACCTGCAGTACTTGCAGCCTGCAGAAAATCAAGAGAGGCTGGCTTTGATTCTTTAGGCATCTTGGATGAATTTTAGGAATGTCTATATTCATACAAAATTATGACTACATCCATTTCTTATAAAAATATTCAGATATATAGTTTTGCCTAAACAATATGTTGGATATTTAAGAATTCTGCAATGTTTTTAGCTCTTCAGAAGAAATTAGCGGTGTGCTTCCAGCTGTGTTATGCTTCAAGCCACTATAGTCTAGTACATGTCCTTCAAATTCCACAGCCCGTAGTGGATATGCTGAATCAGTATTTTCCAAACCATCGAAGTCTTCACTAGAAAGCCTTAGTCCTGTAACAAGTTGACCTTACCCACATCAGAGTTTTGAGAGAACTTTGCACCCCACAGATCAGCTCCAATTGTGCTTTCAACCCGAGACTGAAAAGGAGCCTTTTTTTCCAAGTAGGAGAAAAGTAAACTCAATCCTATCCCTGGAAATTTTTCTGGAAATATTGGGTTCCTTCTGCCCCCTAAAAAAGGCAAAAATACTTAAGCTGTGTTTAAAGAGTACAGCATTTTGGAACAGCCTCTTTAAGCAGGTGCACTTTCAGCACACTAAATATCCACAGATCTAGCTGAAGAGAAACACCATCTTCTTGTGACATCATGTTCGTCTTTCACTCCCATGGCTTCACATTCACAGCTTTATCCTTCGCCTTTAGGTAGGTTGTTTACCAGTAGGTTTTATTGTCGGCATGGCTTATGGCATGTTGTCTTCCTAACCAAGGTCTAAAGAAGACATCCAACAGTCATATATTCAACTTGGTGACTTTCAGGCTCAGAACTGAAAAGATCAAGCCAAGTCAGCTTCTTTGATGAACTCCATGCTACAAATGCTGAGTCTCTTAGGAAATCCGAGTACTGGTTTTGGAGCTCAAAATAAGTTCTTTAGATTATCTTCTGTGTGACTGCTACATAGGGAAAAAGTCAGTTTTAGCTCTCAGCATACAATCTTCTAAGTAGATGAGCCTCCAAGTAAAGAAAGATATGAATCATTCATTCTGAATCTAAACATGCTTGGACTCTGGGTAACTGATTGGAAATTAATGCCTCAGATTTATTTCCAATTAAAATAAGGCTAATTAAATTCCACAGCTCCCTGTGTTTATTCTTTCCAGATCTATGTACAGTGTAGCAAACAGCTACTTTAAACACTTCCAAGTAGCTGTGGTATGTTTGTGGTTGTCTACTGCAGCTCAGAACCATAAAAGGTATAATGCAGATTCTTTTCCTTTTTCCAGTTTTCAATTTTTTTTCTCTCTGTTTGGCACATATTAAATAAAGGGATTTTATCTTGCAGTTGCTACTGCTCATTTTCGGACGCATCCCTGATCCCACCACAATTAACTAGAGTGTTTGTCTTCTGCCTCCACACAGCATAAACAACAGGGCAGGCCCAACAGGAGGGATAGGGAGGAATAAAACAGTATTAAGCAACAAGCTATTTTAAGTGTGCAAAGGGATAAAGTCTTACACGCTACGAAGTCTTGTCTCAAGGGACTGCTGATTGGAGGGGGAATGAAATCTTCTTGCACCTCTAGAAGATGCAGTCAGCAGTCTTGCAGCCACCCATTAACCATGCTGCCACTGAAACACCTGTATTTTGGAGTGGCAGAGCCTGTGTAGTCATAGACCAACTCACCCCAGTTCCAGTCTGTCTGTAATTCCATACTCCTCAGACACAGACCATGCCTCTTGCAGGGACATCTCTATTGCAGGCTCAACTTGAGGATTTCTCTTCACAGGAGCTTATCAAGTTGCATTGCCTGCTTTGCCTGCAATAAGAATGACAGAGGCAAGTTTGTCCTTGATCCAATTTGGAGAGAGAATCTTCCCAAATGAGGCTGTGCATGGAGCTCATCCACCAACTTCAGCTGCTTAAAAAGAGATGCCAAAGCTCACTGAATCACCCTTAATTTGCTGCCTCACTTTAAGGCAAAAGGATTAGCTATGGCTTAACTGAATTCTAGGTAGGCGGCTGACATAGACTGGAAAAGACCCTGTGCAAATCCTTTAGGAGCAGGGGGTTTCAAAAGCATTAAACTGTTAATCCAATAAAGAGGAAGGGACTACATTAGTTACACATGCAATCAAACTTAATATAACTACACTCATTTTGAGGGAATAACTAACCTGTGAAAGCAAGGATGTGAATTTGCATGACAAGTGTCTAGCTGCCATCCCATGATTATAAGCCTGAGATAACGGCTGGCTTCACACCTACTGTGTTCATAGAGGCACAAGAGAGACGAGCTGTATTTATCGCTCTGAATGTTACTCATGCACACACTGATTTATGGTTATATTTCTTCCAACAGCTTGAGCGATGTTTTGATCCAGGATAGATAGCCAGAAGAAACATGAAGTCAAAATCAACTAAAACTGAATATAAACATATGTTCACAAATGTCTGATCAAATTTATGATTTTCATTAAGATGTGCTTAGTTTTAAGTCTGTTTTACAAGGAAATTGCAAAGCAAATACTGAATCATTTAATCTATTTTTATTTTCCATGACCTCCGATATTGCTGCACTGCAAAATAAGGTCTCAAAATTCACCATTTCAGCACACGGGAATCTGAAAGAATTTCACCTCCTCTCCAGGTGCTATATTTAAATATGTATACCCTGCATAATATTTCCAGAGGCAAAAAAAGACATTCTCATTATAAATACGTATAGCAATAATATTTGCATCTGTTTATTTTTTTTACTATACAGAGAAAGCAAGGAAGAGTAAAATTGCTTGTAAGTACAGCTGCACAGAATAAATCCTGTTTTGGGGGAATTTTGCAATATGTTGAATCTTGGTTTCATTGTGACTGGAAATTCTCCAAAGGAATGTTTTTCCATAGGAAAACGCTGACTCATCAAAACCAAAGGATTTAGCAATAGTAAAAGGCCGACTGCAGTGGAAACCTATCTTCTATTGGAAATATGCCCAGGCTCCTGCCACCTTGCCTGAGGCTCTGTACTGCACAGATGGGAAACCAAATCATCCTGAAACTAAAAATAAGAGATTTGACATGGAGATAAGATCATGGAAGGCCCATTAGCTCCTGTTTCCAATGTCCTAAATTTCCAAGGTTTCTCATTCTGACACAATTCACCCAGAGGATTTGTAGGCTAACAGTGAAGAATTCAGGGTCCTGAGAAGGTAGGTGCCTACGGTCCCCAGGGCCAGGAGGTCCCACTGCTCCCAGCCTGCTCTTTCCCCGTTTGCCAGCCAGGATGACAGAGCTCAGGAGCTTTGGTTTATGAGAACACTGTAAAAACCCCAAAGCTCGTACAGAGCACAAAAGATATCATTACCACTACTTCTGAAAAAAATGCTTCTCTAAACTTTCTTTTGCCCCCCAAAATGCTTCCAACTCTGTAAAGCATCACACTGAAATATAATGTCTTCTATGATACTCCTTACTTAGACACTCAGACCCGTTCCCTTTACCATTAAATACTTAAAGTGCCAGAGAGAGAGAGCTCCCCAAACTGAAGAATATTTGGTATTTCTGTCGAGTGGGGAAATTTTATTAAATATTGAATCAATAAAATTAATTGAAAGGACCAGTCAAATATATCAAACTATAAGCATAGGTCAAACTACCACAAAAATCCCCAAATTCATACACCAGAGAGCTGCAGGTGCTTAGTCACCCTGAAAAGGGCCCAGGTCTCAAACTTGCCACACAGTTCTGGAAACTCCAAAAGTACAATTATCCTCCTCACCGTCCCACAAACATCAGTGCACTCACTCACACTGATAGAAAGAAGAATGAGACTTGGCTCAAAAAGTTACTGCTTGAAGCTTGCAGTCTAGGAAACTATAACTTCTGGAACAAAATTTACAGAGGTCATGACAAGACAGGTCTCAAAATCTAGCTGACTATTAATCTAGATACAGACACTATGGCAAAGGGCTTGCACTAAAGGGTGATCTCATCTTGCTAATAAATGCAGAAGCAGTGTCCATGTTATGGTGATGAGATCTGCCAGCCAGTGCTCAGGTGAGAGCACACGTGCTCAGCAGATTATTATGAACAACTTTCCTTTTACCTGACCAGGTCTTCTGATGCATAAGTACTTTTCAGGACACTGGGCTGTCACAGACTGCTATTCAGTCATTGTTCCCTGCTCCACAGGGAAGGACTGAACAATTCTCAGCATGCCAAGAAATCCAGCTCTATTTTCCCACTTTATTTAATTTGGACAATTCTATTCAGAGCTGGAGCCAGCAGCAATAGGGGGCTACAGGAGCGCCAAGTGGCTGATGCTCAACCTAAGCAAGCCAGAGACAATACCAGCTCCTTCAAGAGTAGGATTCCTACTACGGGCATGAGTGTTTTCAAATCAGTGGCAACTTTAGATATGTCTGTAAGACAGGCATTCAGTGCAGATTTTAGAAAGTAGAGTTGACTGCTCACTAGGCAAGTCATCTTGCAGGGAGCATGTGACTCTGGTGCTCCTGAATTTGAACCAGCTCCCCACTAGCCTTGGTGGGACAGGAGAAGCATAAACTTTCAAAATAAAAAGAAAAATTCAAATACCAACTAAGGACAGCATACTAATGACTTAACTGAAATTTCCTACAAAAGTTGCAGTTTCCAGCTTTGTTTTGCAATTAGATCATGTTTTATCATTTAGATGCACTAAAAGATGTAATAATGGGAATTACTGTAATGGGAATTATACATAGTTAATAACCCACTAGCTTGTATCTGGGAAAGCATCCCGCAAGCGTGCAGCTCTCAGTATGCAGCTGAGATGTAGGCTAGGAAGTACTAATAAATCCATTATATATCTGAAAATTGCCATATGCATTATCAAACAACTTACTAGTTGCTTCTCCTAGCAATGGGACCTGCAACTTCTAATGTAGCATTCAAAATACAATGGCTTAATTGACAGTTCCTCCTTTTCCTTCATATCTCTTTCTTGAGGTAGGCTTTTATGCTTGCCCTTTTCCAGTATTCTGGATCCTTGCCTTTCCTCCCAGACCTCAAAGACATTCCCTTATGGCTATCTCAGAGGGGCTGGAGCAAAATATTTTGGAGCTCTTACGACACTGTGAAACTTCAGACCCACAGGATGACCATTATATGAAGAATCACAGTCTACCTGTAACAAAGAAAAGCACCACCACAATGGCATGAACCCCTTCAAGTCAGCGTTGGACTCCCTCTGTGCCCAAAAGAGATTCCTCTAGAAAACCCTCTTCGTCTCTTAGCCATGCAGTTTCCAACTGAAGGGAAAAAAAAAAACAAACCACCGAAACTTCTCTTTTTCTCTACTGACTAGAGAATGAGGGAACCCCTATACTTGTTCAGCTGTAGTTATTCTTTGTGAAATTCCTTAGTGGAAGCCAAAAGGATAATGGGGATTACAGAGATAAGGAACATTTCAAAGATTCAGGGAATCTTATCAGAATTTTGTGCAGCCAGAACCACACAGTGAAGACTACAGATTTCAGTTTTCAGTAAACTACAGTACCTTTCATGAGAGTTAGTTGCCACTGATCTCTACTAAGAGCACTACCGAGCACAAAATGCTCGGAGATGAAAGGGACAATAGAATCTAATAAAATCATAATGTAGGATTTCCACTGCTCTCTTCTAAACTTGTCTTATATCAGAAAGTTTGACCTTTGGAGGATTGCTTCTTGGAACAACTCGTTCTGGAGCACACAGGGGAGAGGATGTTCTGACCTTTGTCCTGAAAGCATATGAGCCTGGCTTGGCGCAGCTCAAGAAACAGCTCTAGTAGAGCTGTTAATGAACAGTTACCACCATATAATCAAATGCAATGGTCTTGAGGAAGAAATCACCAGGGTGGGGGATATATCAAAGGAACGTTCAATCTAGCAGAGTAACATTAAACTCTAGAAAGAGGAATTTTTTCAAAACTTAATTTTGTTAAAGACACCCTGAAGCATAAATATACAAATTGAGGTACATAGCAAAGATTTATTTGAATCAAAATATCCATCCATTAGAAGAGAGAAATCCAGCCCCAGCTGCACAGTAACCTTAAGTAAACTAGAAACAAGAAATAAATTGACTGATAATTAAGGCCAAAGTATTCCACATGACTCACAGACAGTGATCCAGAAGAATATGATTATCATAAAACTTCAATATTAAATTAAGTTCCCTCTAAGCCTGTAAAGTCCCAAGTGCTAATATCTCCTTTGCTTGTTCAGCTAGGTTGTCTAGCAGGTACTTTAAAGCATACATGAGCTTGAAAAGGACATAAAAATGAGACAGTTATCAATGAGTTTATGAACTTGACTCTCATACATACAATTTGAAAATACATAATTTAGTGTATAAGAAAAGATTTTATTTTCTAAAGCAATGGAGAGTTTGTGCAAAAAGTAGCAGACAAGAAAGGAACTTATTCAGTAAATAAAACTGTATTATAGCCATCTACTAGAGAGTTCCTTGTGTCTTCCTTTGAAGACACTCAGATGGTCCTACCATTTGAGACAGGGAGCTAATTAGGTGTGACTACAACTATCTCTTTATGCATAGGTGTAAAGATGTGCCCCTAGCATCAATATTTACAAGGACAGCAGAAGGCCAAAAAGCCACACTATCTTGCAAATTTATGCAGGATGTTATGGGACAAAGTTTCAGGTTTCTCAAGGCTGCAAAGTATCTCTTTCTGTTGAGTACAAGATACGCTGATGTCTTGAGATACCTCCATAATTACCTTCCTCTATAATCCTCTTCTACAAAGGTTCACTTGCTTATGTCCTAAGTCTGCTCTGACAGCACACAGCTGTATGACCTTGAAGCAGAGTTCCATAAAAACAGGGAAGGTGTGAGAAGCAGGGCTGTGCAGAGTCTCATCTGGGCTTTCCACTCAGACACCATCTGCCCACTGGACTGATACATTTGGACCTTCTCTGAACTATATGATTGGTACATCATACCTGGCTTTGTACCTTGCTGAACTTTCACTTTGCTTTGACTTCTTCACTTGACCTCGAACCTATCTCGTCACCAGACAAGTCTGGTGATCACTGGACTCTTGTCTAGACCTGGCTATACTCATTGGACCTGCTGTGCCCTCATTCAGGTACTGCAGGACTGGACCGTTGTCAGAGAAGTTGCTGCCTGCGTGCCACGCTGTCAATCCTGGCTTCCCTTCCTTTGCCAGTCACCTGGCTCCATGACACTTCACCGCAGCCATTCCAAGCATCTGCTGAACAGCACCTCTGTACTAGCTTATGCGAACAGCCCAGCATTAAACATCTGCAGGATCAATATTGTAAATGAACTTCTAAGAGTGTCAATGCTGTGGTTGCCTCATCTTGGGAAAACTAGAGAGAGTTGGACTGATGTTCATGTTGTGATGGAAAGTTCTTTGGCTGACTTTGTGGGGGGTGGTTTCCATCCCTTTGTGGAGCCATGGTTTATTTTGTTTCTTGTTTTGTTTCTTGGTAGCTTGCCAGTGTCCTCTGGGATAGATTATTCCTCAGCATTTTCTGAATCTCTGTCAGTATAGTCCAATGCTTCCTCCTCCCAGCTCTCATACATGCAATGACTCAGCCATGGCTCTCACTTTCCCTTTGTTGAACTTTGTGACAATTTTTTCAGCTGCATTGCTATGTGGCCAAAAGAAGTATGTATACACTGTGCCAAAAAGGAGTTTCAAACAACAGAAAGAGCAAGAAAGCTATTTGTTTGCTTTGTGTTAGAAGACCTCTGTGTTTTATGTCTCAGAACAATATGTGTAGGGACACTTGCATTTATCTACCCAGGACTGCTATGACACATAAGACGCTCAACATCTGCTGCTAAATCTGCAGAAAGTTTTAGCTGAAAAGTTTTGAATAATGCTTTCTTGTTTCATAGGTCTCGTATCACATTATCATCAGAGGACACTAACAAGACACATTTGAGACTTGAAAAAGTTAAGTGATAGAATGAGCTGCAGAGATGGAGTCGTGGACATACAAAGTGGGTTAAGACACAAGTCTCTTTGAATTACAGGCCTAGAATTGGTTGCAAGCAAAATAACTCATTATTGTTGCTAAAGGCAAGGACAACAGAATTAATGCCTAGAACTTCATAGAGAAAGACCACAAGGAGCTGGTGATGTCCCCAATGAAAAAAAAAAAAGATAAGATAGGTGGAGAAATCGGGACCCACTCTAAGGTAATTTTCAATTTACCTTTAAATGGATAGAAGTGGATAATAAAGTCCTTGTTCAGATAAGCTTGACCTTCTTTTCACAATTCAATTCCAATTAAAAACATACAAGGAAGGAAAACTCTTAACTAACATGGAATGATGCATGGTACCTTGAGGGGCAGGGAAAGCAATACATGTACTGTGATAAGAGAAATCCTTAATCCTGCCCCACCCCCACCTCCAATGAAAATTCATGATTTAAAAAACCTGCTATACTGCACCATGTCACTGCATAGTTATTAAAAGCTTGATGCACCAGTGTTTCCTACCATGGAATAATTAACTCCTCTGTGAAAGGGGTCTGAGGCACAATTAAATTCCAAACTGAAGTCTTAACTCAGGCTTACTAGAGTAGCCTGAACTTTTCCCAAGTTTCAAAATTTAGGGAAAAACTTACAAATTAAGTAGAAGGATTTGATGAGCTGTGCATGCATTTTTCCTCCTCTTTCTCAGACTAGTTTTGTTAGAGCTGTGCTCTGCTACAATATTTTACTCCATTTGCTGAGTAGCAGTAACTGACATTGATCTCTGAGGCAAAGCTCTGGCTCTATTGATTTTGTAAGAACTCACAAACCCAGAGATCAAGCCTTTGCCTTGGCATAAGAGCTGGAAGGCTTTTGTTTATTCAAGAATTATTAGTACCAGTTGCTGCTGGCCAAGGGATACACAAGACCCCCCCACCTTTGCTGTATTCTTTTAGACTTTGTTCTCTTGTAAAACTTCACCAGTATTCAGATTCCTAATTCAATGAAGACTTGTAAACAACTCCCCCTATCAGCATCTTTTCTAGGTCACAGTCAGGCTTTCAGAGACATCTTCCCCAAGAGGGATGTGTTGTTGCCATGGCCTTTCCTTAGGATATCACTTATATAACAGCGCGATCTCTGCAGTGACGCAAGCCTCTCGCATTCCCGGCCACAGCAGGACAGTGTGTGAAACATGCACCCTCCAGGAAATAATGCTCCACTTGGGATCTCAATCTAGGGATGGGCCTGAGCTAAAACAGCAGACAGATGCACGTATTCTCTGAAGATCATGCTCATTTGTATGTACACAAAGAATTGCCAGGGTTACTACAAGGTTTTTCTTCTACCTCCAAAACAATCTGCTCCCAACTTGCCAGAATCCATTTCTGTGCCATGGTTTAGGCTGCTCAGCCTTGAAAACAAGAACTTTTCCATTAGTATAAATTTACCTATCCTTCAGGTTGGCTGTGGGGAAGGGCTGGAACTGTGAAGACAGAAATATCTCTGGTCCATTATTTCACTATCAAATTGTTTAGGAACCAATAAATACGGATTCTGTTCCTACCTTCTAGCATTCAGAAAAAAAGTTAAAGTAAATGAACAAGAAGGAGGAAAATGGATGCAACTCCTTCCCATTCTAGAAGCTAGCTAACAGACAAGCTTACATGGTATTTACTGTGACTAAACAGTATGGTTTCTGTCTCCTTCGTATAACCATTAATAGTCTTGAGTGGAACAAAAAAAAAAAGAGGTTCAAGAAACTGTGATGTTTATACCAAAATGCCTTGTTCTTGGTAAAGCATGTTGATTTTGATGAACAGAGTAGTTTCAGTAAACTCCAACATTATATAGAAGCTTTTCTTTTCTGATTTAAAAAAATAATTATGATTTATAGCACTCTATACAGTCATATTATAGCATTGTATGCTATGGTTTAATAGAGATCACATTTAAGGAAGTTAAATATGTGTTTGTTAAGCTATGGATAGGCACATCCACATTAGGCAGGATTCTCTAAATCTTGTCTGATTTTTGGAGTTTAAAAATATTTGGCTGGGAGGTTCCTAAAATCCTGGGTACCCTATGCACAAGTCAAGCAGGTCAGCAGTTTGCAAACATAAGACCACAGGACTCAGATGAGCTGGTAAACTCCACTCTGCCTCAGTGCCAATCCTGAGCTAATGGGGGGAGCGGGGAGACAACAGTGAATAAAGGAATGTGTTAATTACACAGACTGCACGCACACACACACCAAAAAAAAAAAAAAAAAAAAAAAAGATGTTTGTGGTGTGACAGAGACACAGAAATGATACTAAACACTCAGTGTGGGAACTTCTTGTCTTCACATAAAGGATTAATTCTGGCTCCCAGTTTACGCATTAGGAGCATTTGGGGATATTATTAATTGCAGTTTTGAGGGAGTTGGTTGGTTTGTTTTTTTAAAAAATTCTGATGCATCTTCATAAATTCTATTAGATGATATGAAGAGAAAGCAGAACAAGAAAAGGGAAACTAGAGAGATGTTAGACTAAGAGTACAAAATGGTGCTGTGTCAGGAAAGTTATTTATCTTCATCTGATGGAATAAGTTATTCCCATTTAGCTTGAAGCTTATTTTCCTCCTAGCTCTACATAAAAGAGCTGATCTACATTTTAGGTGACTATTCCAGGGCAGATTGACATCATTTTTAGGCACAACAAAAGAGAGAATGGTGAAAGAAAGGTAATTGTGTTCTATTCAGACATGAAAAAGTTAGAAAAAGAAACCCACTAAAAATTTACAATTCACTATATAAGATGAATAAACTACCAAATAAGTAACATAAAGACAGATCTATTATTCTTCTAGGGCAAATTTGGAGCCACTTCAATGACTTTTTACTGAGGAAAGGGGAGGTTTTTTGCAATGCAGCCTTGCATGGTGAGCCATTTCTGTTCTACTCCACAGATTTCTATAAGAAATCAGTGAAGCTGCAACAGGTTTTCTCCAGTACAATGGAGAGCAGAACCTGTTATGACTGTTTTGCTATTCTGTTTATTAGCTTTATACTAATTTTATTTCAGAAGTGACAAACAGCCTTTAAGACTTTCACATATGCAATACATAGCTGGTACAGCATTCCATTTTGTAATGGGGAAGCTCAAGTTTTCACATATGTATATTTGAATCTGCCCTGCTTACACATAAGCATTGAGTTTTGAACATAATTCTTACCACATACAAGCCAGGAGACTCTTTACAGTGGTCAGCAAGCTACAGAAATTCAAAGACATTTGAAAAACCAAATTGCGGTGTTTCTCTTCCGGTTCTGAAAGTGAGTTTTAAAAACTCAGCAGTGTAGAGAACATACAAGTGGTTGGTTTTCCCAGCCCTTGCCAATTCACAAGAGGGACCACAATGCATCAAAGTAAGTATTCCTCAGAGGCCTGTATGGATATAAAGTGAGGTATTGACCCCAGGTAATCTATAGAGGCATTTTCCCACCTAATGCTTATTATAATTAATGGGAAGGATTGCATGGCCACAGAATCAACCAAAGGCATTTTGCATTTATTTGCAAAGCTTCCTTCAAGAGACACCTTTCTCTGGTTTTAAGTTTCCCTCTCATCATCTCCTCCTCCACAGCAAGGTTACAGAGCTCCCCACTAGAGGGTCCCACATAAAAATTTGTTCTGAGGACTATAGCCCACAATAAATTTGCCTATGTTAAGTGACTTCGATGACTGACAAAGCTAGGAAAAATGGAAGAGATCACTACTATGACTTGCCATCCTCTTTTAGTAACAAAGAACCAGAGATTTTACTTTGTTGGGCAGCTAACATGAGAACTGGCAACCAAGTTACAGTGGCCCTTGAAACCATCTCTGGATATACTGGGCCCCACTGTGATGGGCACAGTCAATAGGGAAGGCTGTAGAAACCACAATGAGAAACTCTTCTGGAAAGTTCAAGTTACAGCAAATATGGGAGCCCAGGGAACTTGTACTACATTGCCAAAGCTGTAATTTAATGTTCAGACTGAATTCATTGCACTGTGCATTGGGGAGACAATGTGGTCTGGAGGTTACAGAAGAGGGCTGGGAACCACAAGTATCCTCTTGGGATCCTATCCAAAATGAGCTGCTCACTGCGTGACTTGAAGTAAGTCACTTAATCTGATTTCTGTATGCCTTAGTCAATTTAGATATAAAGCTGGATAGAAAGCAGAACAAAGCTAAAATTTCCTGGTGCTGCAGTCAGACCTTATCTATGCAGAATAAGTAAGTCCTTTTGACACAATTCATTATGAGAGGGAATATCAGAGAAGGGGACGCAGAAACAGTCTGGTTTCTTAACAAGAAGCAAAACCAGGCACAAAAACTGGCAGCATTTTCAAATATTGAAGAAATGTATACAAATAGTACAGGAAACACTACAATGCTCACAGTGCCTATAGAGTGGTTTTTGAGAGAAAGAGAGAGGAAAAAAAAAGTCTCAGAAGTCTCATTAGCATCATATCACCCATTTATTAAAAAGGTGATATCTGAGCAATCAAATTGGTTTTCCTGGTGCTGAGATGAGGGTGCACATTTTGAGTACTTCAATCAAAAGTTTGCAGTATCCACTTGTGAGAGAGAAGCAGAGAACATCAAAGCTGTAAGTAGATGTGCTGTTCCACTGATGATCTATGGAAATGGACAGATTAGTCCTACAGGGTCATATGCCTACACAGTATCCAAAGTCACTTTGCAGCTAAGTGAAGTAGATCTCTCTTTATACTACTGCCAGTTTGAATGTCCAGGATTTTCTTACTATAGTTGGAATCAGATTATTAGAGGTCTGGGTTTACCACACTCAGGGCTTCCTGAAAGCTGTTAATCTCTTTCAGCTCTGAATTTAGAAGATCATGAAAGAAAAGTGGTTTCTACTTAGGATGGATGGAGAGTTAGATAGCTATGATTTTAAAGCAAACAAAGCAAGCAACCATCCTGACTAACCACAAAGTGGCCTTCATACTGAAACTTCAAGTCTGGATCTACTTCTCAAAATATTCTGAAAGTTTAAAGGGTTTTGGACCAGAAAACATCTGATGAGAGACATGTGGAGCTATCACTCCAAATACAAATTCAAGAAGTGGAGTCAAGCAGAGGAATTTGGTTCAGGCCCTTATTTTGTACAGGAAGCATTCTGAACACATCAAAGCATACCGACAACTCATCATCAGATGTAGATTTTAGCCCCTGGAGTTTCATTTATTCTATATTGTAGCCCCATTTTCTTTCTCCTGAATACAGGCTCCTCAGCAGAGTAACACATACCTGCCTGTGAACAGAAAACATTACAGTAAAGCTGTGGTGACTGGCAGGGAGACGTTCAATTTGGAAGCTGTGCAGGAGCCCAGGCATCATCCAAGGAAATTTTACTCAAGTAAAGAATCCTGGACAGAGCTTAAAACACACCAAATCATTCAGTTCATCTAGGCCAACATTCTCCAAGAGCTGCACCAGGATCCAACCAAATTAACTGACTATACATTGAGCCAAAGAAAAGAAAGTCTTAGCTACAGCAAGATTTTCCCCTTTCAGTTTAATATGTAACATATTGTCAACTAAAAACCCATGTATAATCCATTTTAATTGCATTTTTATTATTTCTATGTTATTTTCATTTCTTTAAAAAGCATACTTTTTAATATTTCCTTTAAAAGTAGTGTAAAAAGAATATGATGGGAAAACATTCTGCAATAAGTATGCATTCTCCCTCCGCTCACAAATGGCTTATAAAATTAAACAGTAACATTTTGGCAATCAGAATTATTTACATAGGAGACAGATGACTAGGCATGGGAAAGCAGCCTTTTGTTCACATCAAAGGATCACATACAAATTCTCACATGGTACATATACTCATTTTTATTTACACACAAGAAAGATTGAGAAACTTGATATAAGCAAGAATGGTGAAAAGTACAGTAGATTGAAAGAGGGAGAATGCTGCATTACTTGCACAGCGTAAGGAAAAGTTGTATTATCGCATCATATAGCAAAGTGTTGGCTCAGAGGGGGCATGGCGGGGCATGCCTGGGGGCATGAAAGCATGGCTCATGTACCTTCTGCTATTGTTAAGAGTCCTGCAGCATAAAGGAAGTTAAGTGACATTTCTCACTTCAAATACCTCAAAAATATGTCCTACAATACTACTAAGGATTTCAGAACAAAACAAAAGCCACAAAACAAACCAACCTGTAAACTAAGGACCTCCACAAAAAAATAAACAATAAACCAAAAAGCCTGAGACAGGAGACAGGCTACAGCTATCCCCTATAAAATCTACCTCATATCACTCACCTTCCTCATTACAAAAAGCCAATTTATTCAAGGAAAAAAACTGGGCCTAGAAACCCACTTTTAAAGGTTTGGAAAGAGGTACCTCAACAGGGTATATTGTGTTTAAGAATTTAATTCTGCAGCAGCACTGAGCACAGCAAGCTAGCAGCTCCAGACTTACTAGTTCACACCTCCAAGGCAACCTCAGCTTGACTGAAGAATTTTTAGGAAGCTGGTTTTAAATACATGTTGTAGCACACAAGTGCTTTTAGTGATAGATAAAAAGAGCATTAACATACTACCTGATAATATAAATACTGTACATGGTACTTTTTTTTTTTTAAACTCTGCCTTTTTTTTTTTTCCTCCCCTCAAATGGTTGCTGTTGGTTTTGAGTAAATTTGGTCCTCCCACCTCCAACAAGAATTGCATCAATTTCTAAACAGCTAAACAATTCTTTCATGGCAACAGAATGTAGTACGAACACATTTGTTGTTCACAAATTGTGAACCCCTGAAAGTTACACTAGCAATTAGTGAGCACTGACAGTTCAAAATCCATGGTAATTTCAGCAGTAAACTATCATCTCTACATATGCATGCATGTACATGTTAGTGTGATGTTAAACAGAGAAACATGCATTGGAGGTATTATAGTCTCAATACTTGCCTTCGGACTGTCCACGGCTTATGACCAGAATGTCTAAAAGGTTATTTAACTCTTTAAGAAGGACTGTGGTCAACATATTCATTCCTCAGGCATGCTGGAGCTCTCTACAGTAAATGCTTGAGTTCATCTTCTCTGGAGTCAGAAGTCTGTCAGGGACCACAGAGAAAATTCCCCTAGGAAAGCAGAATCATCACAAGGGTCACTCCTTCCTATTTTGACCACTTTTCTCATTATTCCTTTTTTAATACAAATGCCTAGCCGTGTGCATTTAGTAAGGACAAACACAACAAGACACTTCACATCATAGATGTCTCCCTCTAGGAAGAGGATAACAGACACACTATCATGTGGCAGATGGTAGTTATATTATTTACCGTACTACTGGAAGACACTGAGATATTCCTACATATGGTAGGATAAGCTATGAAGGGAAGCATTACTACGATGTGAAATGAAAGAGGTAGACACCATTACTTCCTGCAAGACCATTCATTTTTTCCCTCCCTAGATCTGGTATAGTCCCATGTGCTCTTTTCTACTGACAAACCAGCACACATGAACCCCAGTCCACAGAACTGACTTTAAGAGAGTGACAGTTCAGACTTCTTGCCCACTGAATTGCCAAATTCTGTGGCCATTATTTGCCTGGTATGGATCTTCCCCAGCTCCTTAGGCATAGTCCGAGACTACTGAACCCCTGACAGGTACAGTCTGCTTGATGACAGCAGTTCTAAGCACTGACCACCTGCTGTATGCAGACTATAAAGCTACAGCTTATTTTCTGACTTATCAGCAATAGTAATTTTTAATCTATTATTTTACTTATTTTACCAACTGTAAACCAACTTCTCAAAATAAGGTTAAAAATAACCTGTGGCTTTAAATTCCACGTAGATATTACGTCAATATCTTTTCAGATAGTTTGACCTTCTCTGATCAGAGATGAGTGACTTGTGGATGGGAGGAGCATTTCTAAAGCTAAACATGCATTTAGAAGCAATTCATACAAATTGTTTACCAATTGAAGAGCTGTGTTTACTGTACAGTCAATACTACTTGATCTTCTTAGAGGAAAACAGCTTGTAAGGAAGGAGATTAAATGACTCATTAAAAGTTGCAATATGCATTTTTTCTCTTCCCAGGGAATAAAAATTTCTCTTATTTTATGACTGAGACACAAAGTTCTGGACACACATACTTCTTTCTTTGTTGCTAAACTTTTTTTTTTAAATGCAGGCTACTGATCTGGGAAATAAACTTTCTATCTTTACTGCATAGATGTAAGTATCTGGAAACAGTCAAACAGTATCTCAATTTCTGATAAAGAAAACCCTCAAAAGTAGAACATTTTTCCAGGTATCAAATGCAGTAACAAGGTACAACGATTGCTATAGAATCTCTTTTATCAGATAGAAGATGCTGCTTTATATGCAGGTCACTTATTTGCAGAACAGTTTTGACTGGAAAAACGTATGGAGAAAGTGGAATGCTAAACTTGCTTTTTTCACATTGGTGATTGCTGGAAGTTCAAGGATTAGCTAGACTATTCTGCCACCTTATAAGGGACCCATGTTTAAGTTCTTCAGCTGACTGAGGGGATCCGAACTTCCAGAAAAGTTTCCCAAACATTACAAATTATCCTACACCTCCTTCAGCCCTTCCCATAGCAGCCATGTTGCTTTGTGTAATAACATACTTCAAAAAACAAAGAACATAATCTCTTGGTGGTCAAGGAGGCACAATGTATGGTTTGAACTCAGCTCCGGGTTGTGAAGTGAACTTGAGTGGGTTGGACAAAAAGGGGAATAGCAGCTCCTTTTAAGACCTCTGCAACCATCACAGGCAGACAATTAACTTAGTCCTTATTTCAGAAGTGTTTTCATTTGAGACCTTTGATTCAAAAGGAAGAATTTTAATTATTGTTTTGGCAAATAAAAATCAAGATATTTTAAATCTAATTTGATCTGTATAAGAATTCTTTCCAGCTGTCAAACTTCAATGATTCTTAACACAAAGAAGAATGTCCTTTACCCATTTGAGATTGTCCTGCTACTGGGGCAGTCCAGGCACATGTTAAACAAAGTTTTCTTAGACCTCGGAAGTTGTTCAACATGAGTAAGTTAGCCTTTCCTCTAGCTTTACAAGAAACCTAAATTTGTTCTTCTCTTTGCTTGGCCTATGTGCGCAATACAAGACCAAGACCAGGATTTGAGCACTGGGCTGTTGCAAGTCTGGGTAAATTCGTAACAATAAGTGGACTCAGGCTTGTTCAAACCAGCTGAAAGTCTGACCCTTTCTCTGTGCTAGTAATTTGAATTGAGATTAGGTGGTGAAGGTTGAGAAGTTTTAAATCCAGAAATAATGCCTGATGCAATTTGAAACTGAAGAGTTATGACTCGGTGCATTACTGGAAAAAAAGATTTGGAGATGCATCCAAATTCCAGCGTGGTAGGATGATTAGGTCCAAGATTCTCGTTTTGCCTAAAATTTCATAAACGTCTCAGCTTTTGGCATGACAGTCTTCAATAGTGCAGTGCTTCAGCCTGCTTGCTCTAAGTAACTCCATTGGCTTCCACACAGGTGGAGTAAGGTACTTTTTTTGGCAGCAGAAAACATTTTCCTGGCTGAGATAGGTAAGCTTGACAAAACAACCTTCTCTTCTTGACCTTTCGTTAAGGAGTTTTATGTAACAAATTACAATGCAAACATTTTCCTAAACAGAAAGGTTTCACAATTTTGACACTGAAAAGTGGTATCACTTACTTTCTTTTGCTCAGTGAAAACATTTTATGCAAGAACCAATCAAAATAAACTACAGGCAGGAAATCAAATGTTAAATCATGCTGACAGTTTAGTCAATTTTACATATTTTCACTGAAAACAAAGACCCTAACTACTTACTTAATTCTACTTAAAAATAAATTAGTATGCTAAATAAAACGTGCAGCCTAAGACAAATAAGATATAAATAGAATTTCTAGGATAGCCCAGCCATTTTTTTTGCATCATTTAGTATTTTTATTGATTTTTTTTTTCCTGCCAGCTATTTAGTTCTGTTGTTTTTCAGACAAACGGTTTTTTCCTGCTTTCTTCTTAAGAAGAAACACTTCTTTCTTAGGTAATTGCAAACAGGGATTTGAAGAAATTTGCTGACAGATACCAGTAGACCCGATGTGAAAATCTTTACTTACTTCTGCCTTAAAAAATATAATGTGAAAACATGTATGTACTCGATCAAGAAACATGGAAGTCAAACCCTGTTATTGCTTCAGAGTTGGACAGTAGTGTGATGTTCTTGCCTCGACTGTATTTAATACTAGTTTCAGCTAAGCCTGAAAGCACAGATAACGTGAATATAGAACAAGGAGTTTCCATAGTGCTACCCCATGCAACCATTCCCCTTAGTTAAATTCTTTCACACACCCAAGGCCATGCACTGTTGCCAAAGAAAATATTCAGAAATCAGCTGGAGTAATTTCTTAATGGAGGTGAAGTTTCCTTAACTGGTTGAGCAGTGAAGTTTTTCTATTTTCTCCTTAATTTTTAGATACTATGTCTATACCAAAAAAAAAAAAAAAAAGATATTAAAAAGGATATATCATCCTAGTTAGCTCCTCTGAATATACAGTAAGCCAACTAACTCAAGTTAAATATTAGTTAAGACAAAATACATGAGTTAGTGGATTGCATTCAAGATAAGAGGGAGGCAGATTTTGAACACTGGCAATCTTGCCTCCTCTGCTAGCTTATCAAAGACATTTTCCCCTGTGCAATGTGGATACACATTTTCATTCAGATTCCAAGCCAACAGGGAATATGCAAATTCCTTCACTGTGGGCCAGCTTTTTTTAAGCTATTTTTTATTTTATTACTAATTAAGCTTAGAGTCTAGTCATAGACCATGACTCCAGATGGGTTAGCTATCACTGACTAGAAAAAATAAGACGACTTCCTACCTGAAGACTTCTGAATTGATGAGCACATCAAGATCCAACAGCAGGGTCCAAAGCACTAAGCACAGAGCAACAACTGAACAGCTTTGGGAAAAACATTCACAGGCAATAAGGCACTGAAAACAGAAGAGAAGGCATGTGTGAAACAGCTGGTTTCCAAGTCTACAGACTATATTGATTTCCTGCTGCACAAAAGTTTGATGACTAGTCTAATCCAAGATAATATAAAAATAATTCTGCTTTCTTGCAGAGCAGCAGATTAGCTCACTTCACTCCCACCTTTCTCCCATTTCCACGTGTATGTAACATGCTCACCACAATTCACAACCTGGTTAGGTTGTGTTGCTGACCTGCCAGATCAAGTTTAAATCTGGTAGCTGGGCTGACCCCCAAGGAATGCCCAACACGGTACCAGGGCAATTATTGCAAATGCACTGACTACTTACAACTCTTCTGAATGACACAGTGTCAGTCTTGGGGTAACCATCGTTATGTGACACTTTTTGAATGTCTAGAAGGTGCTTATCTTGTTTACTCTTCCAACTTCACCTTGAGTATGTGCATCCAGCCTCCATAACACCTCTCTGCTATTGAATTTTAGGACTCTAGTGATTCTAGTTACAAGCTTAGTCATACTGCTGAGAGGTCACACTTTTGGAAAATAAATATCAGGGGTTTCCTCCATAGATTAAACAAAAGGAAGCTGTTCTTCACATGAAGAATAGTTAAGCTAAGGAACTCCACTGTGGAATATAGCGGATGCTAAAAGTTTACAAGTGTTTAAAGGAAAACTGGACATGCTCATGAGAGAGATTTATTGAATGTTACTAAATACATAGAAGCTTTGCCTGGCCCAGGAAGTGTCAGAGCTGAAAATGGTGGGAGCCCTGGAGAGCACTCACAGGGAAATTGTGCACGTTCATTCTGCTCCCACACTCTTCCCTAGACAGTCATCCATTTTCACTCACTGTCAGAGACAAGATGCTGGGCTGTGTAGGTCTCTGGAATGAAATGAAGGTTCTTATGTTCTTGTTTCTTGTAGACTGGGATTCTTCACCTGCTGTTTTCTTAAGCTGTTGTTTACTGCCATTATAAACTGTTTCAAACACTACATATGTCTCAGACTTCTGCATTTACCTGTTGGATGTATGATGACCACTGGGTAGATAATGACTACAGTATATTATCAAACTATTTTACAGATCTATACACAAGTTCCAATCAGGAAATAATGAAAAGCAGTATCTACAGATGTTATTCCTGGACTACTTCAGACAATCTACACAATACAAAATTATGCACGTGCCTTTCCAAGACTGCAGAAAATTGAGCTAGCTAATAATGAACAATTCAGCTACACAATGTCTACCATAAAAGCTAGACGTATTTCATGTTTTGCACAGTACTTTAGTTTATTATGCAATTTTCATTACTATCACTGTAATTCTGCCTGAGAAGCATCAAAGTTCAGTCTAGTTATCCCTGGCAAAAGGCACTGTTCGATTCATTTCACAACAACTGTTTATTTCTCCTTCCTAATAGCATCAGCTGCTTTCAGCTTTGTTGAATGATGTAAATTAGTTATTCTGTGCTAGAAAGTCAGTGAGCAAATTGGCCTTTGTTTGCAACGGCCTCTCCAGCAGGAAACATTTGCCAGAGATCATAAGATGAGCAGCTAATTGTGGCTTTCTAAAATGCCTTTCATTTTCTCCACTACAGAAGTTCTATTTCTGCTTTACTTAACTGATAAGCACTAGCAGAACTGTCCCTGTGGAGATGGGGTGAGCTTCAATGCATTGATGTGAGCTTTCTCAAAAGCTCGGGCATTTTCCAATCTACGATTTTGGGTTTTTTCCTTTGCAGATATTGAAGTCACCTTCAAAACTTCCATCTTGATATGCAATATTTATCATATTTAAAGCAAGGCATTATATTTCAGAAGCTTTTGGGCATACTGTAGTATTAGGCAACATGTTTTCTAAGGATGACAACAAATCTTCCTAGTGGAGGAGGTCACAGTAGGTTTTAAAGAGTTACAGAAATCAAAGAAAATGGATGCTTCCATCAGTGCCATAGGGTATCTCTTGTTTGAAACACTGTTCCTATTTAGACTTTGCCTACAGTATCCAACTAAAGTATAGGTCAAACTCAGTCAGGATAGCAAAAATGACCCGAGAATGGCGCTGAGGATTAAAGAGGCCACAAAGACTGACAAGATCTGGAAACTCCGGCTACCTCTGTACAAATTGGATAAAACTCATGTGATGGCATGATTCAGGGCTTTAAATAAGCATAGAAATAACCTTTTAAATAACCTCAGAAAACTCATAAAAAACGATTCTCAAACCAGCATGAGATCTGGTTCAAGCCAAATCACAGAAAAATTGCTGTTTGATGACCACAATATAGTCAACTCTGATAACATCATAAGAGAGAAAACACTTCAGAATTCCACCACAGGAATATGAAAGTTTATAAAGAAAATTAGAGAAAAATGGAAATCATAGTTAAAAGAAAATTCCAAGAGCAGCTACAAGAGTAGGGTGACCGCATGCAGCAGAGAGGCTATTCAAAAGTATTACATAAAGGTTCTCTGTTCACAGCCACCTCACAGAAAAAGACTCCGAAAGCAGCAATAAGAAGAAAGACTATGTGGTTAAACATCTGAGTAAGGACTGCTATCAGAAGTAAAAAAGACATTTCGAAATGTGGAAGATAGGGCCAGATGAAGAACACGGAAAAAGGAATTAATTCTGTCAAGTTACAAGTAAAAGCATATTAAAAAATCTTTTCCTCATTGGCATAAAGTACAACTTGCTATAGGTATAAAGACTACCAATAAAAACTTTTTCAAAGTACTGGAAGCCAGAATCCTGCCAGAAAGTTTCTGAAACCAACAGATCATAAAGATATAAACACTTAAGATAAGCCCATTTCAGAAAAGCTAACAAATTCTTTCCATTTGTGTGCAGTACAGAGAAGGTCAGCCAGGTTCACCCACTAAGCCAGTCTGCCCAAGGAACGAGTCTAAGGAACTGCCTCAAATCAAAGTGTTAAAGAGACAGCTTTTTCCCAGCTCTGTAAAATGAACAGCCATAAATTGCCAAGACCAGAGAGTATTTACCCAGGAGTTCTAAGGGACCTCTAATATGAAATTTTGCCGAGCTACTACAGCACGTAACTTGTCACTTAAATCTCCCTCACTTGCAGAGGAGTACAGTGGGCAAATGTCTCACAAATCTTGTAAAATGGCTCAAGGGTGTTCTTGCAAATAACAGACCAAGGAATTTAATTTCTGCTTATGTACACCAGTAAAATACATAGTAAAGGTCAGAATCAATAGATACTTGGATAAATGTGATTTAATGAGGAAGAGTCAATGAGCTTTCCAAACACAAAGTGATGCCTAGTAAATCTTTCAGAATGTTTTGAAGAATTTATCAATGTGTTAATAAAGGTAACCCACAGTCATACTAGGATTTTCCTCCTAAGATGCTGACTTAGATTTCTGAATGGCTTTGACAGCAACTACCTTTCTGTGGGCTCTCCGACTTTGCTGTAGAATAAAGCAGTGTCTTTCAAGAATTAGCAAGTTGTTAAATGATAGAAACAAAGAATTAGTTTTCAGATTGAAAGAAGTTATAAGAGGGGTCGTCCAAGAATCTGTACGGGGACCTGTGCTACTCAGCATTCTCTTAAACAATCTGAAAAGGTGAAATGGGGAGATAAACAGAGCAAGACAGTTTGCTGATCATAAAAAAAAAAAAAGGGAGGAAGAAATCCTCATTCTGGATAGTTAAAACCTAAGTCTAACTATGAAGGGACACAAATTTCCCAATGTTAGCTAATTAGGTCATTACATGGAAAATAGAATTTATTGTCAACAAAAAGAAAGTAATGCACATGGGGAAAAGCAGCCTTAACTCTTCCTGTGCAGTGATTATCTCTGTTTTTGCTGTTAGTATTCACATCCGTTATCCAAATGTTGCTGCAGGTAACACCTAAAATAGCAGATAGATTGTCAGAAAGTAGTTAAAATACCCAATCAAGCATTAGAAATTTTTTTGACATAAAGAGGTAGAAAATGTGTTCTATTCAAAACCCACTGTTCACATTGCACATTATATTTAATTCAGTATTCTCTTTCCTTTTTATTTTTCCCATGTCAAAAAAGGAAACAGAAGAATTGGAAAAGGAATTAGAGAGCATTTCAAGTGAAGGCTCACCCAATATATGCATTGAGGGAGGTTGGGTTTGGTTTTTTGTTGTTTATGGGCTTGGATTTTTTGGTGGTGGTGGTTTGGTGTTTGGGGGGGGGGGGTTTTGGTTTTTGGGTTGGCTGTTTGTTTGTTTTTACTACTTCCACAGACATTTATTCCCTCCAGTCATCAGAGGATACCAGGGAAGGGAAACTGGTTCTGGTTCTTCATAGCAGTTCCTATATCCTGCTTTTCGTTTTCTGGATCATGCACACAGGCATGGCTTCATCCACAGTGTTGGTTTGGCCAAATACATCTTGCAGGTGAGGTGGGGTGTGTCAAGAAAGGAATTCTTCCTTTTTCCTTTTATTAATGCATTTATGTTATTTATCAGATTCTTATGTTAAGGGTGACTGAGCAAACCAAAAAATGAGCTTCAGTACAAGGCCTCTGACTCAAGGCACTTCCGAGCAAATAAACATACCTCATCTACTATGAGATTAATAGACTCCACTTGCACTGCATTTAAGTAGGTACTCACTGCTCTTTGATATAATCTGGGAATTTGATTATTTAAAAAAAAAAAAAAAACACAAAGGATGAATTCTCTCATCATACATTAATTTTGTACAGGTTCTAAAAAGCCTCTATTCACCATACCAAAATTTTGCTTATGACTAGGGCAGACAGCCAGAGTCTGTAGCCTTGTGAAAACATCTCTTAACATCTGTCTGCGGTGGCTGCACTGTTGAATTCACTGGGACTCACAGATTTTTTTGCAAGGGGGGTGGCGTAGATGTCTTTATATATAACCAAAGATTTTCTGAGAGGTCCTCAGCAATATCAAAACCAGTGCATTTCAAAGGTTACCTTCTTTTATACACAAACTGCAACTCATACAGCACAGATCCAAAAGCAGTTACCATCATCTCTGTGGTAGCAGTTACCACCATCTCCAAACAAACCAGCTCCTGGAGCATTTTGGCATAAATAAACAAAGCAGTGCAAGGCACTAGCCAAAAAATCTTGGAAATCACAAGAGCACTGCCCACAAAAGCTCTAGCTCCCTGAACAAGCTCAGCATTTCTAATTCATAAGCATCTTTGGACAAGGAACAAACAAGAAAATCTTAAGTAGGGGAAAGGGAGCACAGCCCTAATTTTGGAAAGCCACAGCAGTACAGCAGATACATAGATAGCTTGCGCTTCCCTCAAATAACTTGGCAGCAGGCTTTCTAGCTGTCCGCAAGCAGCTACCCCTGAGCCACATCACATCACAACCTCACTAAATCCTGCTTAGAGAAGTACCAATCCATGCAGTCCAGCCCCAAGACAGCTGTTTGACCACACCACCAAACGTAATTGAGAAAAATCAGATTTATTATGGTCCTCAGAGACAATTACAACTTCATTCCTGCCCTATGAGCTCTCCCATACTGGAGCCAGAAGCACTCAGAAATTTGAGCAAAACCTCAAGTGCTTAGAGCCAACTCCTTTCTTCTCTCCAGTCTCTCAGTAAAGTCCCAGCTCAGCCGGGTCCAAGCCACAGCACAGGTACAGCAACTCTGAGTGACGGTCCATCTTCATATGAAGTTCTGTAAAGCATCACTTTTTCACACCACCAATAGAGTGAGTCAAAACACACCAGAGCTTCCTAAGCCAATCCTTTTGCCAGACTGCATTTTGATTTAATCTGCAAATACTAATATAACAAAGTTACAGTAACACAGAATACATCCAGCTTAGCTCCCTCCCCCTGCACACCAAAAACAAGAGTGAGACAGATGGCAAATATGAGTCTTATTGCTAAAACACACCTCAAATCACTGAAATACATGATGATTGGGATATAAAAGTCTGAACAGATTTGAAACATGAACCTTGTGTTCAGGCATCTCATCAAGGGTCTGGTATGACAGTATGTGGGATGGATTGGGAGAGGGTAACACACAAGGATGGGCTTTTTGGTGGGAAACTTTTGTTTGCCTTTCATGTAATCCCTAGATCTAGAGGACTAAAAATGGCCTTTTGCCAGCTCTTTTGCACAGTTGTGTTTACCTTCTGCCCAAACGTGATTACTGCCAACTCTCTTGCACCACCATGCTTACCTACTGGCAAAGCAGGATTACAGATCAGTCACCTCTCCCATCCTTTGGAGAGGTACTTGCTCCCCCTTTCACCTAGCCAAATGCAGGAGGGAGAGCCATGAAGAAGCAGCAGCAGCAATAAGACAGGGGCCACAGCTCTTGAATTCAGGACACACAAATATAAAATGTGAGTGACTGACAAACAAAGGAGACCAGTATCTTTTCCCTTTACCTTTCATCATGCAGATAGGAAGATGGACACAAGGAAGGCGAAGCTGTCCGTTTTCCCCCAAGGCACTCTTTGTATGCAGACCGTGTCTCGGTACAGCAGAAGTTTCATGCTATAAATACACCTCACTAGGGAAAACAACCTGCAGCTTAGGTATCTCCTTAAATAAGGATCATTATTTACAAAACACTGTCAAATAACCAGTGAGGAGATATCACTTAGAGATGCTGTATAAACAAAAACTATACAAAGTAAAAACTTTTAAAGTTTGTTTTGCTTCCCAAAGAAAACCCTGCTTTGCTTGATTCATTTCCCCTTAAGCTCCAAATCCATGATATTTATAATTTCAGTTAGAAACCAGCAAGTAGAATATTTCACTGCTAAGTCAGTTAATTTCTGCGGTGGGTGGTACAGTCAGGCTTCCCTACTTTACACCTGCCCAGAGTTTCCACGGCCTCCCACCCAAGAGGTGGGCATAGCACATACAGCTTAGCCTGCCCATTCCAGCTCAAGACCCCAGCCACAGAATTGGCCCTTTGCAGGCGGAACAACACAGCTTCCAGGCAACAGCACCTGAAGGCACAGTCACATACTGAGCTAGTCCACACAAGCAATCAAAAAGATATTCTCTTCCTGTTGGCTAATATTCTTTAGAAATTTAGGGTATTTGCCCAGGGGAACTTCAGAAAGAACAACAGTAGTACAGATTTCCTCAGCCCAAGTCCAACCAAAGTATCAAAGACTACCTGGGAGGGGTGCCGCCAGCCTGGAAAGGCAGAACAACTACCACACTCATTAAAACTCCTGCTCATTGTCTTAGCTGCATTCCCATCGACATCATGCTGAGCATTCAAATGTATAGTAAATTAAAACCATGTATTGGATTCTGTTCCCAAAGACAGCAGAACCAATTACTCATCTGTTTTTGATTTCCACAGCTGTTCACCAAGTTTCTAACCAGAGCACAGATTAATTTTAAGCTACCAACTTAAACATTTTCCATATGGCATCCAACTAAGCAGCTTGGATTCTTTTAGTTTGAAGCTGGAATATTTGAAAATTATTAGGGCTTTTTAGGAATAGCACATAAGAAATAAAAGCTAACGTCCTCCAAACTCAGGGACAAAAAGCAGTCTAGTTAGTAACCTGCCTCAACAAATCTGCATAACTAATTATTACTAGTGTGCATGAAAACTTTAAAAGTAATAGACTCTCAGAAGTCCCCACTGTGCTACATGCTGCTATCATGTATATAAAAACACCATTACTGTATGAAGATTGCAAAATCCCTGTGATTACCCATGCTTAACTTTGCTCAAACAACCTTTTTTGCTGAAGTTTTCCATTTTTGGATATTGAAGCGGAACTTTTTCTCAAAAGTTTGAGAAAACTCCTTTCAGCTGTTTCAGAAACATGTGGGAATTAAATTCCCCTGTTTAAAAAAAAAAAAACACAACCAAAACACAACAAACAACAACACACCCACACCACCCCCAAAAAAACCCCACCCCAACCCTCAAACCACCACCAAAACAAAAAACCACAGACACTCAACCGCCTACAAAAATACCCCTTTTAAATTACACTGGATATAACACCAGCACCATAAACAACTGGAATATCTTACATACCCTTCAGTTAATGGTTTAATTATTAAGACAGATAATGAGCTTTTGGCATGTTTGTTGTGCTGGGCCTCACTCCTAGGATATGTGTCTCAGCTAATCTATAATTTGGGGATAAATAAATTTAAAAATCAGCTGGCAGCATACTCTCTCTTAAAAGGGTACATTACTGCAGTAAGCAAACATGCTGCAGGAGCAAACTGAGAAGCAAACAGGTCAGCTGTGCAGCTACTGGACTAAGGGAAATTCCACCAGGGTTGGACTATTTTATCACATTGTATTAAGAAACCAAGAGGTGAGATGAACTGCCTTCTTTTGCCCTGATGTGTGAGGAGACTGGCAGAGGACACTGAAAATCTCTTGCAGGAAATAAGAAAATTGCTTTTACTCTCTTATCTTTACATATGTCCACAGGGGCCAGACTTTCACAGGGCAGAAACCTGGAGGAGGACAGAGGCTTCCTTGGAATATACCAAGGAGATTCCCCAGCAACACTGCACATACAGGGTCAGGTCAAAGATCCATCTAATCTGCTGATTTTCCCCTGCAGCAGCTGGGATGCCTAGAGAAAGTAGCACAAGTATACAACAATATTTCCCTAGTGTATCCTCCCAGCTCTGAACTTCCTCAACCAGAGACTGTATCTAGTGTTCAGGAGCCCTTCGTGGATTTTTTTCTTCCATTGATTTGTGTAATCATGGTTTGAATCATTTGGCCTTCAAAACATCCTGTGGCAAGACATGCCATCATTAAATTAAATTTCTATGGAAAAAGTAAGGGGTTTTTTGTTTGTTTTAAACTTGTCAGCTGATTATTTCATTACATACTTACAGTCCTCATGGCATGAGAAATATTGAATATGCCTTCACCAGTCACCTTTTCCATACCTCCTCTGATTTTATAAACTGCTGTAATCTGCCTTTCCCACCCTCTCACTCACATCATATCTTCAGAGTTTAAGAATTGCATGTCACCACTTCCTACAACTTCACATAAACTTCTGAACACTATGGGAGGACCAAAACCACACAGACTAAGCGAGACAAGAACAAACTATGAAGTTAGTGGCATGATGATGCCTTCTATTTTCCTAGTATTTTTCCTAATTTTATTTTTTGCCTTTTTTATTACTGCCAACTACTCCACTGTGAAAAACTAAAGCTTTACTCCCAACTCAGTCTCAGTGAGGAATTTTGAGCATGTGTTTTGGGGCTTTTTGTTTGGTTTCTCTCTCTCTCTTTTTTTTTTTTTTTTAAGAAGTTCTAGTACTCTAACATAAGTCAGACTGAGCCTTAGCCACTTTGCTATTGAGACCTTACAAAAATGATAGATGGGAAGCACAGCTTTTTTCTGTAAATGCTGCGTGAACCTCTCCTCTCCAGCATATCCATACGTCTACTACTTCTACTATTTCTTATAATTGCCTAATAGTTTTCCCCTGTAGAAAGTCATCCTTACCCATCTTAAGCTTCCCAGATCCCCTTGAGAACTAGCATCCATTTGCTATCTGCTATTCCTTTGGCACCAAGGCTAATTTAAGTCATATATTACGCACCAGTTAACAGCTCAGTAATTTTGTGTTTGAATTCCTTCAAAACACCTGGGTTATACCATTTGGTCTTGACAATTTGTTACTACTCATTTTTATGGATTTGTTCCAAAAACTTCTACTGATGTCACAATTTGAAAGCATCACAAAACCTCTGTGAGAAATAGTTCAAGTCAGTTAGACCATGTCACACCAGCTCATACACAAGAAAGAGCAGATATTGTCCCACAGAAAGGGATATGCAGAGAGGGCTTGGAGCCATCTTGATGTATCATGCAATTAAAAGACAACATAAACCTTAGAAGTGTAAATGCCAAATTTGGAGAGAGTCAAAGATCTTTCCCTTCACCCACACAACTATTAATGCTGACACCATTTATAACTCACCAGAGGATATTTCCAAGCTGGCTGGTAAAATTTTTGCTAGTCTTCAAACTTTATAGCTCATAGCACTAAAGATGACATTTAGCTATAAGCAATACCTAGTAGGATCACATTACTTGTGGATGCAATTGGATGCAACAGATTGGATGCAATAACTTTCCAAAGGTAAGCAAACAGCAAACTGGTTTGTCCTCTGGGGTTTTTTTTGTTTTTTTAAAAGGTTGCTAAGCTTTAAGAGTGTGTTACCTAAAACAATGTGGCAAAGCCAAAGACCACACATTTTCAGGTCTAAGTTTGTGTTGCAATATAAATGTCTTATAATATGAAAGCAAAGTTTCTTAAGGTTATATAATGAAGGTTATTTCAGATAGGAAAAAAAGCGCTCTGTTCCTGCAGGCATCCTCCTTTTCCTCACGCTCCATTCTTTCCACCTCTCCCTATTTTTCATTTAAGTTCATTCTGCTTACGAACACATCTCAAGATCATTTCTTTTGCTTAGTCATGGGGTTTGGATAGAAAGAACCAGCACAACCAGAGCAACGACTATACTTATTGCAGAGTTTTAATCAATGGAATACTTTCTGTTAGAGCTCCTGTTTTCCCAACAGGTCCTCCAGTTTAACACTCCAATTTAGTGTTGTTGCTGCTATTTAACTGATGTTTTAGTCACTTACTCTGGTAGCTATCATGCCCTTCCTGGACAGGCATGGCCCTTAGCTCTGTCTTTGTATGAGACTAAGAAAAAACCCTAATGAAGGCAACCTAGCTAACAGATAATAGTTAAGTATCTACAAGCAAAAAGAGCAGTGGGGTTTATCCCTTAACCTACATATTTGTTCTCCAAATGTCATAGTATCCCTGCATGAAGCAAAACCACTTTCAAGCACTGCCCCTCTGTCTGATCCCATGGCCAGCAATGCCTAGTCTTCAGAAGAAGGTGACTGCCAGGAAGGGCAGGGAAGAATGAGTTGCCAGCACTGAATAATCCCTTCTTAATAGATCACCTTAAGGATCACAAGTAGATCCATGCAAGAAAAACAGAACAAACAAAACAACCCCACACAAACAAATGCCAAAACTATCTCCACATGCAGAAAACTGTAATTTCACTAAATCCAGAAGTCTCAATCCTTAGCAAAATAACTTTTCACTAAGGTGAAGTGACATTTGTTTGCCCACAGGGGAGGCTGGGAAAAGGGAGGATTTCACATCCTCTGACTTATATGTCAGGCTGAATTTGATCTTACCCACATCATCAATTCAGACAGTGAACACTGAGAGCTCCAAGGGAAAGGGAGCCACATAGTTCGTGAGAAGAAAAAGGATCTTTTAAACATGAATATCACTGAATATCTCATCCTATCAGGCATGTACATATGCTAAAGTTATTTACCATCCACAGCCTGATGTAGCTCCTTCTGAATTGCTGCTGCTTAAAGAGCACCATCTCCTCCCCTAGTTCATACACTCTCATTATCTTCTCTGGTGGGTTTCTAAAACCTAGAGCCCCAAATAAACTGCTTCATATAAGGGTTCACAAAACCCAGAGCTAAAGCTACAAGCAACTCAACACTAACCAACATCCCACCACCAAACATAATCCATCTCCTCTATCAGAAGGGCTGGAAAAGACAACAGCCAGGGAGTACAGAGTGCAACAAACCAACAAGACTTACTCCTCCTTGTTGCGCTCATGTACCAGTCCTGGTGAGCAGAAGGCTCAAGTTTGGCTCTACGAGCATTATGACAACCTGAAGAGCTGCCATCTTACAGCTCTACAGGGACTAGCTGGCAGTGTACGGCTGATCAGGCCATTGTTTCAGCAACGTGCATTCCCATGACACGCACAACGCACTTCTCTGTCCCTCCCTTGGGAAATCAGCGGTCAGGCCAGGAACTGAGTGAGCACGGGAAAACCAAAAATACATTTCTATCCCAACCTAGACATAAAAAAAGCATCATCCAGCTCCTTTCATTAGCACTAAGACTCAGACCTGCAAACATGTTATGTGCTTAATTCCTGTTGAATTCTTTATATGTTAGGCATTTAAATAGCTACAATCAAGTCTTGATTAAGTGATCTATAGTTTTTTGTTACACATTTAATCAAGCTCCTGAGTCATAATACAATAGCATAAAGAAAGAAAAACATATTTACAGAGACAGTTCAATTTTAAAAGGTAGCAGGAACTAGCAATCCTAAAAGCAGCATCCATACCAATGAAATAAGGCAGCAGTGTCTCTGCACCTATTAACACACTCTTCCATACTGAAAGATAAAGCTACTGGGCTTTTTAAAGTATTTTTGCTCAGACTTTCTGCTCAGCTAAGAAAAAGTCAAACAGGTATAAATTACAAGAATCTTTAAATTATAGCCATAAAATACACCAGAACTGCAGCTTTGTCTCAGGACACACAAATCGCATCACACAGGTTAGCAGGATATAAAGTCTGTATACACATAGTCCACTATGTGACTGCACGATTAGGCCATGTGGGTCATTATTAAGAATAAAATGAACTGAAGGAATTTGCATAGTCAGAGAAGAAATGATAGCAGTGTAAGGAGCTTTAACAGACTGGAATTCAAATTTAGAGTGCTTTGGGATTGAACCAGAATTTTAACATTAGAACTACATTTTTAAGACTTGATAGCACTGCAGAAAAGGCATGTTAGTGTTCCCTATCATTGGAGAAAGCAGAGCACTGGGAAACTAAAAAGAGTCGCTCTCTCAACATTATCCTTATATTTCACAGATCTGGGCTTTCAATACCACTTATTTACAGAGAATACTAGAGACATCTTAAGAGGGCATGGGGCATCCACAGTCATATACCTGACAAGTCAGAAAGGTCTTTTTCACTGTGAGTGCAGTGAGCCTGATTGCTCTCCACAAGCACTGAATGTCTGAAGAGCCTGCTTTGCTACTCACGCGCAGTGACCCCATCCCACAAGAACAGGGAAACTTGGTCTTTGTCAGATGCATGTTAACAATCAGAGCCACTCTTGTCAGGCCCAGCAAATTGAATTCTTCAGGACTGCTGCACATGAGTAGAGCAATTTCACAAACACTGGCTTTGGGGCAATTTTAGAAGTACTAAACAAGTACACCAGGGACCTATAGCATAAGCCTTAAGTTACCATTAGTGAATACCACTTTGAGTAGCCCTTCCCCAGTTCTGCCTTGTGCTTACACAGTGCACAGTCAGCGCATCCTGCTTGCTTGGCACCATTTATACCCACACAACAATAAACCGTTGGAGTTATCCAGAGCTTGGAGAGGTCATGGCCACCTAAATTCAGCCCCTTTGCTCACCTGAGAGCCTTCCCAGAGGACCACACAGAACCTCTCTCAGCATGCCATGGTTTGCAGTGGTGCCAGGACTCACCAAGCACTTGGCAAACAGACCCAGACAACATGAAAGTTGTGACAGAGGGCAGATTTTAGCAGTGCTTATTGCTATGGTAGTCTGAGCAAACCAAGATCTTCTAAAAATAACCTGACCAGCAATTCTGGAGCCTTTGTGGAGGCAAAGCTCCTTAAATTCTGTCCTTAAGCAGACCTGAAGGTTTTGACTGTAGTGATATAAACCCCTTTTATAGCAAAAAGATAGATATCTAGGTCCTTTATTTACACACACATGTGATACACAAACCCAAACAATCCTCCTTGTTCACTTTTAAACAATTATTTCAGTCACACAGAGGGCAATAAGCTTCAGCTATTCCTTATGACTCGCATCTCTAGGAACTGACCTATTTCTGAATGTGGCACATCACAAGGAACCACATACCTTTTGGGAAAAAAGTGACTAAAAAGGAACTTAACAGTTTAGGCAATCTTCATAATATAGACAAGCTAATAATCAGTTCTTAACTCAAACAATACTTTTCCCACCTCTAAAGCTCTTTAGCTAAAAAACCTTTATCCACAGGCCTACCAGCAGGCTAAACTCTAGCAGTGTCATAGAGTACCTGTGTCCTGGTTTTGCCTGTGATAGGGTTAATTTTCTTTCTAGTAGCTGGTATAGTGTTATATTTTGGATTTTAGTATAAGAATGTTGATAACACACTGATGTTTTCAGTTGTTGCTAAATAATGTTTAGTCCAAAGTCAAGGATTTTTCAGCTTCTCATGCCCAGCCAGCAAGAGGGCTGGAGGGGCACAAGAAGTTGGGAGGGGACGCAGCCAGGGCAGCTGACCCAAACTGGCCAAAGGGGTATTCCATAGCATGTGACGTCACATCTAGTATATAAACTGGGGGGAGTGGGGCTGGGGGGGATCGCTGCTTGGGAACTAACTGGGCTTTGGTCAACAAGTGGTAAGCAATTGCATTGTGCATCACTTGTTTCATATATTCCAATCCTTTTATTATTATTATTGTCATTTTGTTATTGTTATTATCATCATTATTATTGTCTTCCTTTCTGTTCTATTAAACTCTTCTTATCTCAACCCACAAGTTTTGCTTTTTTTCTTTCCCGAGTCTCTCCCCATCCCACTGGGTGGGGGGGAAGTGAGCAGCCACGGCTGCATTGCACTTAGTTGCTGGCCAGGGTTAAACCACAACAACCTGCTTTTAATACAAGTGTGACTAACTTTTTTCTCCCTGTGACCTGTTTTTTGTTACATCTGCACTTCTGTATACCTGCAAAATGTCAACCTGAAAGTCATGGCTTGCTCACTTAAGCATTCATTTGTAAAGCCAGTAACAGCTTGCAAGTCTCTGGCTCATGTACAGCAATGCTTGCACGAGCTACTTTCTTCTAATGGAGATACAATTTTACTGCCTCACATGTGCTGAGCCTTCAGCCTTTTTGAGAGTGACTCAAAAGGTCATCATTCTGTGTTTCCATGCATATCAGCTCAAGAATTTCAGCCACCAAGTTCTGCTCAGCTTAGCGGTACCACATGAAGTGTAAATGTTTCCCTGCACTTCTGCAGAATAGAAGGATGCAAACTGCACTAGAGGAGAATAATCCCTTTAAAGTCCAAGTATAATACCATAATGTGATTATCCAAGAAATTTTAGCAGCTTACATCATCAGCAACTACAATATCTTGGTCAATTATTGTAAATATTTTAATAAGCTTTTTCTGTGTAAGTAGTTTCCCCCCACCCTCCCAGATATGTCTGTAAAGCTTAGGAAGATAAAAATGGCTATTACTTGATAGACCAGAAGAGCCATCTAGCACAGTATCTCCAAGAATATCCTATAATGGATGCATACAGAAGAGAATAAAAGCAAGGGAAGCACAGAATAATACTTGCCCAGAATAGTCCCTCAGCATCCTTATAATTTGTTGCTCAGCACCTTTCTCAGCCAGAGAGCACAGTGGTCAGCTTAACTTCAAACTTTAATTAAAATCAGATTTCAAGAATAAAAACAGGGAATGTGACCCTACCAAAGTGGGATTTCAGCTGTAATTATGGTTCCCTAAAACTATGCAGTGCCTGAAAACATGAGGAAAACTATGAATACAAGTCAGGAGGAGCACCAGGACCTGCACAGCACCCAGCCTCTGTGAGAAGCAGTAGTTTCCCAGGGTGCAAAGTCTTGGTGGCATCTCCTACTTCAGATGGGCAAAATGCCAGCCAGGTCTGTGCTGCCATTACACAGTGACTGCAGGGACTCAGCAGAAATGTGGTGGCACTGTGCTCGCCCACATCAGCAAGGGCAGTACAGCATATTCCTTTTACCTCCACACACTGCTCCAGTACTATGGCAACATGAGCAACAAATAAAAAGCAAGACAATATGAACTTTGAGCAGAATTTGCCACTTCCATAACTTCTGATGAAAAATAGCTTTGGGAAATTTTTTGTGAATTTCCACATTTCCTCAAGCCTCTTTTGCCAGTAATTCAATAGAACCTGAGACTTGGTCTCTGCCTATGTGTTGCTTTTCACAGGCAGATCCCCAGGTAATAATTATGCTTTGATGGTTTTTTCCAGGGAGCTTTTCCTATATCTTTTATAAAAACAGTACCCAAAGGCCAATCCACTGATGATGACTGTTCTTTGCAATTTCTCCCTCCAGTTCCAGGTGGTGGCTGCTGCCCTGAGACAGCAAGCAACACAAAAGCCTGGGAAGCAAAGCAACAGAAAGGACCCATTAATATGCCCCATAGCTTCCAAAGAACAGATACTTGAAAATAAAGCTAAGCAGTCTTTCTACCTTCAGTTTGCCATATCTTGGTGTCTCTGCTCATTGTGCTCCGGAAGACTTTTGCTTCCAACACCTCCCAAAGGCAGCATGTACTAGAGACTCAAGAAATTTGTACTCTGCCACAGAACTCCCATTCTCAGACATTGGTGTTCCATATGAAACATCAGAACAAAGCACCACCTTGGTTCTCAGATCACCTTTCAGCTTTTTGATGCAACCTTCCCTGCAATCATAGGTTTTGTTCTTGCACCATATGACCATATATACATATAGACAAGTACACACACATGCATACACAAACACATATAAGTCAAATCTACTGAAGAATCTGAAATCTGACTATAACGCCTTTCACTGACTTTTCTGCTTAGAATATTTAATGTCTTTTTAAAGACTAGTGAAATATTTATCCACAAAGCCTCTGTCCAGGTTTAGTGATGATAGCAGGAACTGTCAGTGAAAGGGAATTCCTGTCAGTGAGTTTGCATGTCTTTCTGGCTTTCCAGGAGAAAAACCACAAGCAAACAAGAAAAAAAAAAAAATCACTAAAAAAACCCATTAAGGTTTATCTTAGATTTCTGGAAGGTGGCCTTAACCTAGTGCAGTTATGGCAGCAGGATTATTGTGCCTGTGTTGTGTTATCTACAAGTCCGCCTCCTGCTCCCTCTTTCCCTGTACTTCACTACTCAACCAAAGCAAACCTCAGAGCTTTGAGTGCACCACCACCATTGGACACAAACCTCAGAGCTTTGAGTGCACCATCAGATATTCTGGCCAAATCAAGGATTGAAGCAGTAAGCCACAAAGCTCAAAAGCATGAGCTCTTCCAGTCTCTCAAGCAAATGCATCCCATATGCACGCATCCTCTGTGAACTGGGCACAGCTGGGGATACACACCACATAACACTCCCACACACTGCTCCATAGGTCACTCAGCAAATATGCGAGACAAACGACTGAACACAACATTTGATTGTGGTGAGTCATATCACAGTTTTCAAACCATGGGTTTGCAGCACAAAGAACGCATTGCCACGCAAAACACTAGAAACTTCCCAGCCACCCCAGACAAACCAGCAGTAGAATTCAAGTTCCATGATCTCCTAGGCTTGACCCACCCTAAACAAGCTACCAGGGTGACCCTTTCCATCCCCTCTAAGCAGCCCACAAGATGGAAAGCACATTTTCCTGATGTGTCACAGGCATCTACAAACATCCCTAAAGCTGAGCAGGACCAGAAAGCTCTTATCCCACAGAGATAGGTTGTTACCTGCTAAGATACCACAATATAATCTCACCACGCTTACAAATTCCTCCATCAGAAGAGCCCGACTGCTTTCTTACTGCAACAGGGTATTCCAGCCCACACAAGATAAAAAGATAATTGCAAACATAGGATACAAGAACAAACCAAAACCACACCTTCCAGCCACAGAAACAGTAACACCTTCTTCCCCTCCATCCTCTAAGAGCAAACATGAGAGCTGTGGGAGAAGATCTTAAAGCCCTGAGGGCACTAACAAGCCTTAATTGCCCTGGCCAACCTCACCTGGGGCCTCACCCACACCTGGCATCCATGGCCTAGTAACTCCCTTGCAGCCTAGGCTGGGGCTATCAGTCCCTGAGCACACCACAGGGACAAGCCCCCACAGTTGGCCCAGGCTGTCCCGGTCCCTGAGCCCAGCACCCACAGCCTGGCCCAGAGCTGTGCAAGGACTGGTGGTCCCAGCCAGGGCTGCACTGGGAGGAGTCCTGGGCAGGGGTGGAGGATAAAGCCCCCGTGGAGACTTGTTGGGGGGATGAAGGGTGATTAAGTGCCCTGGGGCCCTGGAAGGAAAAAAGCAGCTGTGGCCTCTGGAAGACAAAAAGGAAAGGATCTCATCCATTGATATTGTCTCTGAGACATGTGTCTTAGTTAAACTCTTCTGTTGAGACTGATCTTAAAGTTAAAACTCCCCTTTGACTAGCTTGTTATTCTAGGCTTCTCTTGAATTAAAAAAAAAAAAAATTGAAAAATCCTGTGCAATCTTTGTGATGCACCTGTGAATGACTTGTCCAACAGGGTTTGTACTTTTAATCAGACAGGAATATTAGCTACACAGTGCTAGCAGGTAAATGCTTTTAGTGAACTTTGACACTTCTGCGGTGCCGTAGGATTGGGGACTGTCAGTGGTCTGGCAGCTCGTAAACCAAATCGTGTGCGTTTGCTCACTGAATTTATGAGATTATCTCCAGAGCAAGCTGCTGCTTTTCTCTTGCCTATATTTGTTTACAGAGAAGTCCTGGAACTGCTGATTATGCTGGCTCCTGCATTCTCTCTGTCAACCAGCGACTAAAGCAAGCCACGCATTCATTTACAGCTACAAAACCAGAATATTACACATTCCCCTTCAAACATCAGCACATCCTAACATACACAGGAATTAGAGTTCAATGGCTGGGCATTAACCTGCAACAAATCAGAGGTAGCAAATAATAGAGATCAATTACTATGCAAAATTCAGGCAGACACCTGCGTGCACGTGGGGAATGATTAGGCACCTGCTATTTCCACTAAGGCTAAAACTGTGAAATAGTTTCCTTTAAGACATTCATATGCAAAATACCCAAACTGATGAGGTCTGGACCATCTTAGTATCTCAATGAACTGTTTATGTCAGATACAGACCTGTTACTGTATGCAGATGGTTCTGCTTCTGACACATACAGATGACCTCTGCTTCTTGTTAACATCAAGGACAGAGCAGGGGCTGTTTGTTTAAACTGGAGTCTACTTCTGTTGGCTCTTGTTCAACTTCCTGGTTTCTCTAGTGGTCAGACTTGACTTTGACGAAAGACTGAGATGTTTCAAAGTCTCAACCCAAGATGTCCAAACCAAGAAGACCCCTTTTTGTCTGGATCACTACAGCTTCAAACTAGAAGGGTCAGCACTTGTTGAAATGAAGCAGCATGTTGTCAAATGAGAGCAGATTTCCTAACTGTTCTCACACTTCTGCTTTTGTGTTATGGCCCACTGCCAATTCACAGCCATGGGGTCCACCTCCTCACAGGTCACAGGTGCCCAATCTTCTTTCCAGAAGACCCAGCTCAGACCAGTGTCTTCCTTTCTATCACATGGTGAGACTGAGTGTCCTTCATACAGGAATGTGGAGTATATAACCCACCATACGGTGTCCTGTTTGCTTTGCTACCATACTCTGGGCCATTCTGCCTCTCCTTAACAGTATGATAGTGTGCAGGCAGATTCTGCAGGGATGCAACAGTCCTCTTAAAATCTGCTTGTGAAGTTTCCATTCAGCCTCTACCACACCTGTAATGGGGCAACTTTTCAGCTGTTTGCTGCATGGATCAGACTGGACAGGGAAGAAAAGTACTAACACTTCGAGATGTTACTGCAGTACTATTAGCTGGCCCCATTAGCTAACTAGAAACACCTGTAGAGGTGCATCTGAAATTCAAGCCTTCTTAAAGGTTATGCCCAGTATTTTCGTTCTTCCTGACTTTGAATTTTATTTTTCCCACTAAAAACAGATGTATAAGGAAATGAGCAATATTACAGAGACTGTTGTGAGCAATCTCTCTTTTCCCGAACTGGTCCAAAAGCCTGTGCTTAACAGTTGGTGTTTCATAGGATTTTTGCCCTGATGCTCTGTCCACTGTACCTTCCCCAGTACTAGCAACTACTAAGAAAAAGACAGGACATATTCTCATCAAAACTCTGAGGTCTGTTTCCAGTTAAGGGTGCAGTAAAATAACATGTCATTTATAAAATCAGATGGAAAAACCCAAAGACCAATTTAAAGACAGGCTGGTTTCTTCTCAGAAAAATAAATGTCAGCCTAGCCCCACCTTTTCTTCTATACACAGGACAGACTGAGAAGAAAAGAGGTCAAATGGTTCTTTCTGTCTCGTGAGCTGAATATTTCCCTTATGCTTGCACTAGAAAAGTTTATAGTAGCTAGCAGCACCTTTAACAAGTACATTGAAGCAGTGAGTGAAATCCAATTATTGTCTTCAGGTTGCTTTTAAATATTAACACAGTTGCCAAATGACTAATACCTGCCTATAGTCCGTTGCCTACGTGACCCATGTCACCCAAACCGCATACCAGATTACTTTGTCTCATCTCTCTTTACCACATCTCCTCTCCTACACTGCAAGCTCTGTGAGTTGAGCTACTTTTTTTATCCCTTCCTTTAGCAGCTAGCAAATGAGGGCCAACCTTGACAGATTCATGAGAGTAACTGCTTTTAGTGAAAAATGTGATTTACAAATTTAAATAAGTTGCTGTTCCCTCACCAAAGTAAGCAAAACCAACATGGCTTTGACTTGAAACACAGTTGTTTCAACAAAACATTTGTGTCTTATAAACAGCAAAAGAAAAGGGAAGATAGGGTATTTAATTCCCTCATTAAATCCAAGAAGCAATGGATGCAGGCTGATTTCTACCCAGGGTCTGAGGGAATCCACATCTCGTATGAGAGCACTATGGCTGCCAGGCTACAGGACAGCCAAATTTTACACTGTCATGATGTTCTTGTACAATTTTATACAAGTTATAGTCACCGGAGCAGGAACTGAAATCCAATATACTCTTGCCTCTGTGTATTTGCTAATGACTGGGCTAGGGAGTATTTGTCATTTCTTTTTCTCTGGCTCAGGAAAGATATACTTTATACTGTGGGGACACAGGTCCAATGGGAGCAACTGCGGATGTACTGCCCTTTCTTCCTAAAAACTCAAAAGTGCTGGTAATTCAGTGGGACTGGATTATCCAGCTCCACCCAAGTGCAGACTGGAATTGGCTGAGGGATTCCCAGTTTCTGGGCAAATGCATTACCGTCTGAGTTAAGTAAAAGGGAAAAATGACTGTGAAGAAAAATCCACTCCCAGAAAAAAATAAAATCCCAGGAGTAACTAGTTAGAGAAATTGACTTGAATTAACAAATTGTTATGGGATGAGCTAAATATCATTTTCCCAACAAACTTAATATTCACAAGAATTTTTCCTTCTGATTTTGCAGGCCAGTTGGCTCATTTGGGGTACCTCACTGTAGGCATTAAACAACAGTAAACTTAAGGTAAGGTTTTCTTTTCATACAGCTTGGATAGAAAGGAAGTCACTATGGGCTTCCTTAGTCCACACTTAGAAAGCTGTAGTCTGGTTTTCCAGATTTTCTCACAAAATTATCACTGCGAGGAATGCAGCAGACAAAATGACCACAGTCATCCTCAAGAATGACATTCTCCCAAATTAAAGGTCTGACAGAATTGCCCTTTTCATAAGTCACTGGAAATATTAAAACTCCTGAGAAAAGAGGACGACATGGTATCATCCTCAGACACAAAGGAAAATGAAAGAGCACCTAATTAGAGGTTTCACAAATATCAACTAGGCAAAGTTGAAGCGGACCTCAGTCTGTGGGAAGAAATTGCTTTTCGATTACCCCGTGACTGAGACCACGGCTGTGATCACCACCACCACCACAGGCTGGCCACATCCCTCCTCCGCCTCTGTGGGCACGGCCACCAGGCAGTACAACCCCGGTAACAGGGGGAGGCATTCACCAAACTGCTCCGCACTAGTTTTTATGCTTCAAAAAGGAGCTTCGTAAAGGACAAGTAGATGTCAGAGCTATTTGTATTAAAGATACAGCAAAGATAAAATATCCATCGGATAAACTCGGTGCATCTTTCACCAGGCTTTTCAGAGCTGGAAGGCAAATGCTATCGGTTAATAGGGCTTGACAAGCCTAGCAACCAGAGACGTTACTCAGACTGGGGATATGTAATTAAGCAATAAAGTGTACCCTGCTGTGGCTGCTGGGGAGTAATAATGTGCCTCAGGGGGTATGAAAAAACATAAAGCTGTGAGCAATGGCACCTGAGAGGTGCAATTACGGAGGAAATCACAGGGTTTGTTATTCTTCTTGTGAGCCTGGCGGCTGGTGGGCCCGCGCAGTACCCTCTACCCCGGCCTGGCCTGGCCGGACCTTCCCTCAGCCCCATGGGGAGGCCCCGCCACTGCCCCTCGCCATGGTCTCGGGCCCACCACTGTTCCCAGGCTCCCCCAATGCAAATGGCCTCGGGTGGAGACACTGGGCTGCTGTTGGAATGAAAAACCACTGCCTCGGGCTACCCCCCCAAACCTCTCAGAGACCACCCATGGAGGGCTGCGAGCTCTCTGCGGCACTCGCAGCACCTCGTCGAGCTGCACACCACTTGCTACCCTTGTTCGGAGGCAGTAATTCTCATTTTATGGCTTTTATCACCTGACAGTTTCTTCTGAGAGTCTATCTACATAATTAAGAGAGATTTTTTTCAATAACTTCCAGTCACTCCACACATGTAAACAAAACAGCCGGCAGGCCGCATGGAAATACTGTGCGAAGGCAACCACGTAGCCATGACACGTGTCTGCCCTGTCTCTGTAATGGTTTTCTTCAATCCTGACAGATTCATCCCCCATGGTGGGTGGAAGGGGGTGTTGGGGCACCCCAGGGCCCCCAGCCCTCCCTGCATGGGGCAGGGGTCTGGTGTCAGGGCAGCCCGATCCCTGTCCTGCTGAGCCAGGGCACAGTGGGGAGAAAAGTGCAAAAAAAAGCATCTGTGAAAGGCAGGTTAAAGGCAGGCTGCAGCTTAACCCACCCTCAGGGACATTTGTGACTGAAGGCAAGGAAACTGGTGTGAATTGGACAAAAACCCCCACCAGGTTCAGTGTGAGGAGACCCCACCGGCATGCCTGAAACGCTGGGGGGGGGTCCAGGGCCACTCAAGCCTTTTTGGGGCCATTCATAGGGGAACCCTCTCCAGTGAGACGAGCCAGGAGCAAACCTGCTCCTTTATTGGGTTGACAAGAATTATAAAAAGAAATATATTATAAAGAAATAGGTTTTCTTTTCCTACTTTATTTTTACTTTTACTATTATACACAGAAAGAGACCGTGGTGCTGGGGTGGGCAGGGGAGTCCATGGAAACTGGAGTACTGGGGCAAAGATGCTGGATCGAAGGTAACGGAGTGAGTGGTTACGTGCGCGAGGATGAGCTGTCCTAACAAATCTTCAGAGCTTCTATTTTAAACCCTTAACCAAAGAAACCCATTCCTAAACAAGCAAGCTGTGGCATTACAACTCTAGCATTCATTTTTCAGCTCTGTCTGTGCTTTAACATGCAGGTCCTGCAATTGCATGGGGAAACAGTGAACTTCAGCCAATTTTCAATAATTAGGGGAACAATGACAGTAACTGTGCATCTTAGCTGCATAGCTAATCTCACAACACTTGGGGTACATATGAAGTCATTATTTCCACAGACTAAAAAATATCACCAATAATGAACCTTGTGAAAAAGATCAGGAGAGCAGGGGGGAAAAAAGGCTGAGGAGGGTAGCTGACGTTAAAGCAGGGTGCTGTTTTCACTGTGTCGTGGCTCAGCTGGCTGTTTGCAACCCAGTCTTTCCCTAGGGCTTTGTAGCACAGTCACTTTTATGGACCCGTGCTCAAATGGAACAGTTTGGCCTTCAGATGCAACAATAGCTTACGTGCAGGACTCCCTAAAAGCGCTGGTCCCTGGAGAGGAACATGAGGATGTCTACAGGAATGAGCTGGCTGTGGCCCGAAGCAGCGGAGCAGATTTGTGTAATCCTATCCCTTACAGACCAAAGAGAGGAGTTAATCATTTTCCAGGCAATGCTTCAAATTGGATCACTAGGGATATCTGTGAGGATTCCAAAAGAAATGTTCCTGATGGCCATTAATGCGTTCCCAGTGACGTACAAGATGCACACGCGCGCACACACACACACACACACAAAGCAGCAGCTAGTCTGGAAAAAAAATCAGCTTGTGTGCAAAGGTACACTTAAAGCAAATTACATCACAAGGGACTCATTAATTTCCAGGACAAATAATGACTCCTACTGCCCTTCCACGTGTGCTCCCAGCGAAGGGGTGCAGGAGCTGGATGCAGGGCATGTGTATAGCCCAGCTTCCACCCTTGAAAACTCCAAGGGGCCACGCTCTGTTTCCACAACACTTTTTACATGCTTACTTTTATGGGTCTCTTGATGACAATCTAAATCCTGCCTGTTCTTCAATAAACCATTAATCTTCCAGATAGAGTTCAGGGAAGTTGCTGTGTAGCAATAAAGCGCATGTCTTCAGAGCCCAGAGGGAACAAAAAGAAAAAAAGAAGTGAAAGGGAGTGACACTGGTTTTGAAAGACAGCTTCCTTGCTTGGAGGGGTGGGGGGCATGCAGGGTTATCTCCCCAAATCCTACCTGGAGCCTGCCCCTCCCCTCACCAAATGCTGATGCCACTTTGCGTGTAACATTTGTGAGAAGAAGGTCCACCCCTCCAAAATCAGGGTCAGCGTAAGAAAGGGGCTGGTCACCCTTTGTACCCCCCACCCTGATGGCCCAGGAGCCTTTTGTGAGTGGTGCCAGCTGGGACTGTGCTTTGGTGAGCAAATACCAGCTCGGGAGAGTCAGTGCTCAGCGCTGCTCCTCCCTGCCCGCCAGACCTGGCTTGGAGGTCAGTGGGGCAGGGGCTCCACTGGCTCCCCACCAGCCAGCGATTTCAGTAGCTAACTCACGTCACTCAATTTACAGGCTTGCTGCTGCTTTTGCAGACTGAAGCATAAAATGTCTCCTCTTTGTCTTCATACTACTTCCTTGTGGTGTGCTGAGGGTACCAGCGTCACAGAGCCAGTATCGCAAAAGCCATCAAATCCGCACGCCGAGCTTGCCTAGTCCTGTCCTGGGTTTGCATTTGAACTGGTGACCCACAGTAGAAGTAACAAATTCTATGCCCCACTTTATAACGGGAAAAATTAACAGAATCCCTTGCTCTTCCAGGCCCCTATAAAATTGATGTTAACCATATGTCAGTGTGTGAATTGTGTATAGCTGTTAGGAAAGCACGTACTGCGCTACTCAAAAGAGATGGTAGCAGTCAGCATTAGAAAGTGCCAAGGAACAGAAGAAATCATGTTCAACCTGACTTAAGTGCCCTAAGCTATGTCTTTTATGCAGAAAAGAAAAAGAAGATAAGAGGCCTGAAAAAATAAACCCCTGGGGCTACAGTCCTGTAGAAAAATGGTACTGAGGGGGGAAAAAATAGCCACATCAGGAACATACATACAGATAGAAGTCCATTTATTGGACTCCCCCAGTTCAAACTGGCACAGGTCTCAACAGAAAAATGAGGGGAAAATCACTGTCTAGACGTCATAAATATAAGGACTCAAAGAGTCTAGTACTTTTACTCTAAACTCCTGGGTCTGTGATCCTTCCCTGGCACACATGTATCTCACAAATATTCCTATACAGGACACTTTTAATCCCAAAGCTCTGCCTATTCCATATGAATGTTATGTTCTCTTCTTTCCATATGAATATAATGTTCTTGTCGTTCCTGGTGATAGTACTTCACAAGACAAACTAAAGGTCATGGAAGAGAAGCTGTGGAAAAAATTCTTTTCACTGACAAAAAGAATCCTGTGATATTTTGAATGTGCTTCATGAGTTTTATTATACTAGTAGTGCATAACTAAGTATGTAAATATCCACCCAAACACTATGTACAGTATCTATAGCTTACCTGAAGCAGTAAAAACCTTGAGCAGCCAGCCCTAAGGCAACATTTTTGCTTGCCACTGCAGCACAATGACCACTGATGATGGTTAGCTCTGTCAGCAGCCCTTTGCACCTCCCTAATGACGGTTCATTGCAGACACAAGCTGCACAATCCTTTTCATCTGGTGTTTCATTCTTGCTGAATATAGGAGAAAAAAAAAATTACAGTGAGAATCCATTTGAGATACACATCCTGGCCCAAGAGCAGCTATTTAGATGTGACCAAAGTTAATTATGTTTAACATGGAACAGCTAGACCCCAAGCAACAGAATGTGACAGAGCTGTTGCTGCTGTTTCCTTTGGTGAAGGCACAATGAGAAGTTCCTCAGTAAATATGGGTAGGTGTTACCATCACATCACCCATGTGCCCCACTGTCATTCCTTAGCTAACACTCACCCTTCTAACCAAAGTCAACAGCATCCTTTGGTGTAAAATCCTGTGCAACTGGTCAAAATTAACACATATGCACAGGATGCGTGCACAACCCCAGACTTTCCACAGTGCTGTGTGTGGAAAGTCACATCTGGAGAAATGTTCCAGTGGTGCTTGGGCTTTCAGCAGTCCCAGCACCTCTCCATGTTTCTACAAGCGTCAGGAGTGTTCCCTGCTTCCCAGTGCAGCAGAAGCACAGTACTAGCACACTGGAAAGGAATTACTGACACTTGTTAGCCTGCTGTTGCTGACAGGATCAGCAATAGCAACAGGTCATTTTGTATCATCAGGTATTTGTAAGGAAAATGATGAGATGGTGCTCCATTAAGGCCCTGAAAGAAGCACCGCTGGGGCTTGTCTGTGTAACATTCAAGGGTAGTCTGCCTGCTACTACATAGCTCCATACCTATTATTAAAAAATAGTAGCAGCAACACTTTTTCTCTTCTCTCTTACAGGAAACCTTGCTTGATCAGTTTATCATGTTCTGAAGAGAGAGAAGGGGGACATACATCTTTAGAGGCACACGGTTTACATTCCTCCTGAAGAGAAGGAAAGTCCGGTCTTTCGTGTATTCTCTAGGTCGGAATTCAAAATCTCTTCCGAACATTGTGTGTCTCACATCCTCTCACTTGCACTGTTCAGCTAACATTTTCATTGCTGGGATGAGACACAGCTGTCCCAGGGAGGGCTAGGCTGGGGACCAGCACCACAGCAGGCTTGCTCCAGGCCTAGCATTCATAGGTAAGCTGCAGGGGATGGAGGCATTGCATGCTGGCGTCAGCTAAACAGCTGGAGTTCACACCAGAGGAAGTTCTTTAATTTTGTGGTTCCTCCTCCGAGTACAAAGAGTAACAACTTGTCTGTCTTTTCTCACTTTCCGTCAGAGCTCAGCACCCTGAAATTCTCAGTGTAGTTATTCTCACATTAGCCTTAGACAGCAAACATGTGCTCTTCTTTATGGTTTATAAATGAGAGTCTTAGCCAAAGCAAGTGATTTTCCAGAGTACCACAGTGAACCTGGAGCAGAAGAGGAAACCGAATTTAGTCTCCCACATCCCACAGCTACTGCCCTGCTCACCAGCACCTCCTCTCTCATATCAACCAAGTGAAAAGGCCCTGTTACATGGCTTCTGCCGACCTGAGGAGGTCCAGTGGGATGAGCTGCATTCTTCCAGATAGTCCCAGATGCCAGCAGTTGTCACTTGTTGCCAGTGGTGACTCTAACATCTAATAGTATTAAGGAGGGCAAAACAGTTTGTTGTTCCTAGGTGGGCAAATGCTTTGTATTCATACCATACCTGTCATCTGAGAATCACAAGCATTTCATGTCTATCAAGAACACATGATATTCTCGCAGACAGGAACATAAATAGCATCATCTGATAATCAAGTGAAGCACAGGACAGTTAAACAGATTACCCAGGGAGAGAGATGGGAACATAGCCTGTAATGTACCATTCAATAGCCTTTATTATCCTTCTTTTAGTCACTTATTTGGATGCCAAAAGCCTCAGTCTAACCTGGCCTAATACAAACTGAAACCCTACCCAAACCCAAACTAAAACAAAATTAAGCTTTGAAAAACTCTGGTGCTCATTGATTTTGTACTTTTTTCCATTTTCTTCCCCGGTTGAGATGGATACAGAAGTGTCAATACACTAAGAAGGTGGCTCATCTCACAGCTCTTTTTGGCTGTATGCAGTAGGAACTGCAGAGGCATGTGAAAATGGAAAGAATACAAAAGCAAATCAACCAAATACACAGAGTCAAATATGACTGGTGCTTAAAAACCAATAGCTTAAACAATTTTAGTAACTTTTATGCCTCTTAGATCCAAACCTCATATTTTAAATCTAAAATGCAACTGTGAACTCAGGGAGAAATCATCTTCCAACTAGAACAACAAGGACCAAAAAGATAATAATGCGAGCATGGTAGGTTGAGAACCACAGGGTAGCATGGTCCAGCTTTGGCACAATTGCATCTGGCGCAACCAACTATACTGTCCTGCACCCCACTTTGAGCATCTCTGAGAATGCTCATCTATCACATGGTGGAGCCTCCTTTGTCTTTGCAGGGTCTTGAAATTTTTAGATGAAAATTAAAGGCAGGTGGTTTAATCTTCTCTTGGTTGAAATGGCTGTGATAGAAGTGCAGTGTGTGTTGGGGACCTCTATGCTCCTTGTCCTCCAGCAGTACACCTATCCCTGTCCAACATCATGAACTGAGGACTTAGAAACAGAAATGACTGTTAGAGTTTATCCGTTTCCTTCCTTTCCAACCCTGTGAGAATTGATTTGATTATTTGGGTAGGTGTGGGCGCATGTCTGAGAAAGGGACAGATCCAGGGGAACCCACTGTGAGAAGGACAAGCTGGGGAGAGAAGTTTTGCAATGAGTTGTAACACACAAGGCTCCTGGCCTTGCTTACCACGATCTGTGACCTTCGCTCTAGTCCTGGGAAAGTGGATTCACTTGTATGTTCCTTAACTCTCCCACCCTGGTTAACTCTTTCCCTGGTCCAGATCATGGCAGTCCTGGGAGAGCCTGGGAGATCCTGTGCCTGGGGAAGAGATGAGTTCTGCATTTCTGCTTCAATTATTCAGCAGGTTCAGTATGTTGAATAAGTAACCTCACAAGTGCCTCTCGATGTGATCCACAGGTAGGATTTAGGATTGCAAATCAGCCAGCTACTATCACAGATCCCAATGTGGTAATCTTGAGAGCTGGCACTTATATTTACAGTAGGTCCTGGAGGCACACCATGTACACATGCCACATGTGGCCATCTTTTTCTGTTCTATCAAAGGTGATATGCATTAACTATTCCAGCAAACATATAAGGTATAGCACTGCCAAGAAATGGGAGCCTAATTGCCAGGTTCTTTTAAGAAAGAATGCATTTGTAAAAATAAAATCATCTCCATTCAGTCAAATTACAGTCAATTATCATTGCCCTCAAGCCAAGATCTATTAGCTCTGAATATGATTTAACTCAGTTACTGAAACACACTGGAAATGTCTGTCATTTTTGGAAAAAAAAAAATAATTATTACCTTTACTCCTTAGTAGTCAAAAGGATTTTGAAATAAGCTTAATGTGGGCAATTTTCTTCCTTCCATCTGTAGCTTTTCAAGATTAACAATACTTCTTTTATTTTGGAATAATAGCTAGTCTTGGGTCACTGGGCTGTCTTCAAGGCATCATTGCACTCAGTTGCACATCCAATTAACTTTTATAGCTAAAATATATTTTTCCTTCTTTTTTTTCCTGTGGTGCCATCAAAATACTAATTTGGACAAAGACAAATGCCCTAGGACAAAGACAAATACATACCAAACTATCACGCATGCTTTCTTGAACCCCATGGGCCAAGGATAGCTCCATCACAGTCTGCAAGGAGGTGACCACACTTTCGTGCTTACTAGCTCACTTCAGTGTAAATAGACTCCAAAGCACACAGTGTTTCCCTTTATAGCAGCTCAATTTAACGCAAGAAGCTGCTGGAATAAGCTCGCTTTTTGATCCATAAAGCAGAGCTGTAATTTACACTTTGTTCTGTTTTTCCTTCTTATCACCAGTGCTGTCAGAAGTCTCTTGATTCATTATTGTGGCAATGGAAACACTGAAACAGCGGCATGGGTAACCGTGGAAGATGCAACATTACTGACCCGCTATTCCAGGACACTGTGGGTGTCCCAAGAGATTACATTGCTGGAGGGAAATGCAGTCTTGCTGATGGGTAGCTTTAGGTCCACAGAAGCCTGTGAACAGGCCACAGAATTATTTAATAGGGGGTGAGTGAAGAGAGCAGAGCACAAGGGAACAGGTTTTGTGGGAAAGTGAGCAGATATAACTTTATAGCAACCTGATTTTTGAAACAACCTCAAATTACCCCATGCAAGTAGGTCTCAGCCAGTGCCTGTGACCCTGTACATACTGTCACAGCTTGAAGGAGATATGGTAGTGCAAAGTTGCCTCTAAACACTTCTGCCCTGCGTTGGGAGCCAGAATCCCGAAACCTCCCCTATCCCTGATGCTGGAAATGACAGAGCAGCAATGAGACCCAGGGTCAAAGCTTGTGACAAAGCCAGCTACGTACCATGGCCAAGCGCTGGAAATCCAGTGGGAACAGAGACCTGTGTCAGATACTTGCCCATAACCTCAACCCTAGCCCACCCAATTTGCTACAATGCAAATGTAAAACCAAAACTCAAAATGCAGACTTTTCAAGAGGCTGAACAAGGGACAAAAAAGTTTTCATAGCAGCTTGTCAGTTTTGCCAGCCTCCCCAGTGGCTCGCCAGCACCCCTAGCTCTTTGCAGGAGGACTCTGGGTATCCCTGCGGCCCTGCCTGCACGTGGGCAGGAGCTGAGCGTGAGGAAGAGCCAGCATGGACCCAAGGCAGATCTGGAGCACCTGGCTCAGCCCTGTGGTCAGCCCGCAATGCTGCAGTACTGTCAAACACAAGGAATCATTTCAAAAAGAGGCTAAGAAAAGGATTCCGTAGAAATTTTGCCCAGTCTCGTTACTGGAAATCTATTTGACGTAGTGAACAAACATGGAAACTTTTCCAGGAAACGTGTTTCTTTATTTAAATAAAAATTTGTGCCAGTAGAAACAATAAACTTTAAATACATGAGACAATTATATACAACTCAATGTTAGGAATTATATACATCGTTTTTTTACAGATACAAATACATTTATACCAAAAGTAAAATGACGAAGGAGAAAGCAATGGAAAATGTGACAACTCGTGCATGTCAATCTCATTTGGAAAGTTTCAGGATTCAAGTGATTCCAGGCAAAGTGCCAAACTTAATTTGGCTTCTTTCAAACTTAAAACAGCCCCTTTTGGAGTAAATCTACCAAAAAGCTTTATATGGTCTGATCCAAAGTTCACTGAAGTTGATGGAAAAACTCCCACTGCCTTCAATCTGAACCAAATCAGGCCTTTCTGAGCACAATGGAGCCTTTGTTCTGCTGCCTTTAGAGAGAGACAGTGATACCTCTGTAGGCTACATCATATTAACCCTCCAAGTCAAAAGCAGAGTTCTCCCTTCTAAACGGCAGAAGTACAGCAGACTCTTGCCTCAGTTCGTTTCTGCTGTTCAGCGTTCATGTTTTTCAAGCTGTCTCTCAAGCTCTAATGCCAGTGGATAAATCACAGAGCTATTTTAGCACAGGAAATATGTGGAGACATTTTGCAAACATTTTGCCGTGCAATGCTTTAGATTCAGGCTCTTCAGCCCTCATGCTTCAGAACTAATCCAAACATTGTAATAAGTTATTATAAAATATAAGGTATGATTGAAATATTTATTCTTTTATTTTTATGCATTCTTACATTTTTAACAGTGCAAAAATTTAGTAACTAATTTCACGAGCATTTGAAAAAATCACAGTACCATTAAATTAGGGGAGGGAAGTTTGTGGTGGTTTTAAAAACTAGTTACTAATGACTTTATAGAAATGCATGTGTCACATGCGAGCTGGTAAAAAAAAAAAGATGTGATGCAATGTTTATCTACACTGGCTTAAATAGAGCAGAAAGTCTAGATTCTTTAATGATGTAAATGGGTACGGTTGTACTGACCTCAAATGGAGAATTTAACTCCAACAGAGAAGCACAAAATCTTGTGCATGTCCCCTGAAGTCAGGAGGACTCAGCTGATGAATTCAGTGGGGCCAGGATTTCACCCCTGCTAGGTTAAATTCTATCCCGAATTCCACCTATTTTTCAAGGGGGTGTAACAAAGCAGCATTTGTTCAAGCTTTTCTACATCTTACATCTTGTAACAAAGATCTTTTAATGTCTTCTTTAACTTACAGATCTTTGCCTTTAGTGATCAAATGTACGTATCTTTAAAAAATACAAAAGCGAAAAATAAAACCACTTTTCCTACTAGTAACTCGGTCAAAGGCTGCATTGCAGCAGAAGTTGGTGAACCTGATCCAGCCAGTACAGGTACAATTTAAGCAAAGATAGATATAGTGGTATGGATCTGAAACTGGGCTTTACAAACCTAGAAATTCAGTGCATTTTTTTTTTTTCTTTTTCTTTCATTCTTCTGTGCCTAAAGTCAGTTTCCAGCCATGCTGCACTCTCCCTTCCACTACAGCATTGACAGATTTTCAGCTTTTGAGGCCGCATTGAGCATATCTGCTGTTGGCTGTGGTTTGTTATAAGAAAAACACAGTAAAAGTACTTCTAGTCTATCACAGTTTTGTGTGAATGAGCATCACCCATCATGTAACAGCCAGGCACTTGCGTTAGGGTAACTTCCCTAAACATTTCCCAGATATTTGCAGAAACCTGAAATATGCAGAGACATGCCAGTAATAGTTACCTCATTAGAAAATATATATATATATTCTCCTCGTTCTTAGCTCCTACAGTAAGAAATAATAATAATGCAAAAATTAAAATGAAGCTTCCCAATTATGTGCAAGTTACACTTTGGAGTTGGGTACCACTGCTTGCTTGTCCTGCCAGCTCTCAGGAAGACCTCGGGCCCAGGGGCACAGATACCTGTTCACAGTTCATTGGAGAGCAGGAAAGTAGAACCACAAGTTCTTAGTGGGAGCTCCACTCACACTCTGGCAGCTGATCAAGGGAGCCATGCAAGTGCTAGGAGTTCTTGTGGATGTTTTCCGCAGATCCCTCGCTGCTCTCATTGAGAAGCGTTTCTGACACTTCCCCCAGTTCAGCATCCAGCACTTCCTCCTGGATGGTGAAGTGCACGTCTGGGGAGGAGGATTCGGAGCTCACACTGCTGCCTTCCATCGAGCAGATGGTGCAGGACAGGGACGGCACCATGCTCTCCTGCAGCATGTTCAGCATCATGGGGATCTGGACAGATTTCAGCCCCGATATGGTTGGTAGAGGCTTCACAGCTTCCCCCCATTCTCTCTCCTCATCTTTGTAGAGCAGAAGCAAATTGGACTTCTTCTCTTGTCTTTTGGATTTCATGTAGCTAAGCATTATCCCTATCAGGAAGATCCCATAGAAAGACATGACGATCAGAATGTAAAAGTACTCGTTGCCGTTGTTCTTCTCCATGTTGCGGGATTCAGCATCAAGCATGGCTTGGGTCACGTTTGCATGGTCCATCTTCAGCATGGGAAGTGTTTTACTACAGCTAAAGCCTGGAGGAGAATGTGTATATATATGTAAGCTCAAACTTCAGATCAAAGATGTAAAAGAAACATCTGGAAAAAGATATTCCCAAACTATTCCTTGCTACTTGTAATTTGTAAGCTTGCAAAACACTCACTTGATTGAAGCTTGCAGTCTATCATGCCTCAGCATTAATATTGTAAGTGAATGAACTGTTATTCAGATACAGAAAACATTAGAGGAAAGAAAATACGTAATATTAAATCATGTTGAGTTCTATGCTGAATTATAAAACTCCCAACCCACGTGATTAAAGAAAGGAAACTATATAGAAATACTCTGCTAGGCACTTAAACATACTTTTGTGCTATTTGACCATGTTTCCATAGGAGGGGAAAAAGTTAGAAGTATTATTTTATTCAATGATGCAGGAAAAAAATCAAAAAGCAACTTACGTCGGTATGCAAATAATTCCTCCTTTTGCAAAGCTCAAGAGATCTTTCCTCTACCAAATGCCGGGTGTTCTGAAAACTTTCCTCTGCTGCAGTTGGAATAAATAGCTCTCAAGAAATGTTTCATCACGTGTTTTAGAGGCACAGTTTATAATAGTTTTGTGTTGGAGTCAACAGATGAACTTGAAGGATTGCAGTTCAACCCACTGAACTCTTAACAGCTGTGAAAAGAAAAAGAGTCGGGAATTCAGATTTTACTCTTTCCTAACCAGTTCAGCACTGGCTCTTTCAGGCTGTGAATCTGTTCCTTCCACTGCCATCCCAATTGCTAAATCTGACCTGTTACCCTGAGAGCTGCTATGCAGAATGAAAAACCTGCAGACCATTATACTGTGCTTGTCATAAAATATAGAAAAATATACATGTGAATTTTATAGTAGACACTATCAAGATATTTCCATGTGTGCTATACATAGTTTTCCCTGAAGAGATGGGGGAGGAAACAGGTTATTTTCTTTGCCTGGGACTAGCGACAAAGCTTTACAAATGTGTGCAAAACAAAGTGGTGACTTTCAACTCATGCTGCAGCTCCACTTTGCCACAAGGTGTGGGGCTTTGGAGAACCGGGCCCTGGGTCTCAGGTGAGTTTTGGATGGAGGGGTGCTGATGCCACTTAACTTCATCGATCAAAGCAGCAACTATGGGATTTTGGTTCCCCACATAATCAGTGGAAGGGTGCAGACTCCTCCAGGGAACAACTCGGAGCTCCTGAAGTTAGCAGCCCCCTTCTCCCACTGTTTGCAGAAGCAGCCAAGAGCTACATAGTCCACATGCTCTTTATGCATAAATAGACCAGGATCTCTGAGTTAATGCAGATTTTAGTACGAAGGGACTTTAACAGCTTCTGGGCAGAAGGATGCTCCCTGAGTGACTGCTGGAGGCTGTTGCAGCTGGCTGCTGGGCTGAGCAGTACGCCTCCCAGACCGCTGGGGAGGGCAGAGTTAGGATGCAGGCTGGGTCGCGGGGCCCACAGAGTTCCCAGTCATCGGCTCAGTGGTACAGGAGGCTTCGAGACCCCTTTTCAACACGTAAGCAACAGTACAGGCCATGGGAAGAAGGAGGCCCAGCTTGCACCTTGGGGATTTCACTTCCTTATCCTCTCCATCCCCGTTCTTCACACACAAAGCCCAATTAGTTAGGCCCCACATGTGAATGTCACCCCTTCTGCAAAGCTTCAAGGATGTTTATGTAACAGAACACTCCACTTCCAGAAAGTAGTCGACTGGTGCTGGAGTTTCCCAATGGTAGGTCTGGGTTTTTTCCCCTTGCAGTCACTTGTGGATTCTTTGCATAGACGGCAAATTCTTTTCCAAACTCTGCCCTCACAATCCCTCTGAGGTAAAGGCAGATAGGATTAACCTCTCTTCACATGTAGGAAAAGGCAAGAGAGAGAAGTTAAGCAACTTTAAATGAAGTGAAGAATTCAAGAAAAGCCAGAATTGTATCTGTGTTTGGAACCAGCATTTTCCATCGTTTCTCTGAACGACTCCACAAAGAAAAGAAAAATTTACATTAGCCAGATTCCCTTCTCTGCCCCTTAAAATAGAGGATCCACCCTTTAGGATGTTGGTTTTATCTCCTTGAGCATTCCCATGTGATAGCTCAGGAGCTGTTGATGTTGGACTAATGTCTACTGGGATTTCATCTGACAAAATCTGTCTGCAGCACCAGCTTGCCAAGTCTGGATTCTTCTTCCCCATTTCCGACAAATTACTGAGCAGGCAGCAAGAGCATATTAACTGGTAGACTAAAACATAACCCAGAGCAAGTATCTGGATTTTCTAGCTAACTTTGGGGAATTTTTATTTCATATCTTTCTCAGCTCCGTGTGATATTTGCTCCCCCATTCATCTCTGGAAATTTGGAATTTGAAAAATTAAAGACGACATGTCAGGACCTTTTTATGCAGGACTTCCACAGCATGGTGAGGAAATGCCCAGCATTATTGGGTCAATGAAAATTAGCTCAGTACAAGGAGAAATCCCTTCTCTGTGCCCATGACACCCTATGAAACCAGCTCTGAAGCTGCTTGATCCTGGCAACAAGATCACCTAAAGCCTGTCCTGCTGCCTCCTGTCAGTGTTACATAGAGGTCATCACTCACCTTGACATGAAGAGCACTTTCAGTCACCCGGAGGCACCCACACCCCACAGGTCCCACCAGTGAGCCAGCAGAGCAGAGGCAGACCAGCTCTTCTGCAGGTGCCTGCAGGTGTGAATAGGGTCTCTTATTTGCTCCAAAGCCTCATATTCTTCATGTAGGTGAAGCTCTGTACAAAGTTACCACGATGAACTGCAGCACCCAACAAGAACACGGGAAGACTGGTCAGGTACATCCCTAGATTTATGCAATCCCCTGAAGTTCAACTGAAAGATGACCAAATTGCATAATTATGCATAGTTATTGCCGAAAACTCTTTGCAACTATGTTTACTTTGGCTAGCTGATGACAACTCTTCTCCATCTGTTAGCCCATGATTCTGGAAAACAGTTTAATTTTAAAAAGGCCTGGAAGGAATCCCTGAGCCTTCTACAGACACGAAGAGGAGGGATAGGAAGACACTGGGGAATAAACACCTGAAAAACATATGCCACTTGCTTACTGGTGCCATAAGTCAGCTTTCTCAAGCTGTACCCTGTAGAAACTATATTTTGTCTAAGACCTAGAAAATTGAAAATTGGAGCCTTTTAGTTTTATGTTTCAAAATTACTTTTTGTTGCAAATTATATTGTAAAACCATTGATCGTGGCAAAAATACTTGCTTGATTTGAAGTAATTGGTTTTTTGGAGTTAAAGTTACTAGCTATTTATTTTTTGAAGTTTATTTCTTCCTTTCAGATCCAATTTTTCCCCCGCACGTCACAGAACTTCCCCTGAAATTTCACTTACAGATCTCATGCTTTCAGTGATTGCCTCTCATGTGTTCCTCTTCACCTTCTTTGCATCAATCCCAACCTAAGCTATAACATTTAAGAATAATACTCATGCTGTTGCTCCCACCTTCCAGATTCCCCGTTTGGAAAACATTCAGAGTAGTAAAGCAGAGCAACAGCCAGGCACTCCAATGATGAAAAGCTCACAACGTATATGCTGATGCCAGATTTTTTTTCTCAAGGTCCCTGTCTCCTAGAGAGCCTTTTGTGGCAGCAACCTCCGTCACCAAAGGACGCAGAAGTTGAGGCTTGAGGCATCCCATGGGGCAGGAACCCTTTACAACATGGCTTAAGGGATAGTATAATGTGAACCCTTTCTCCAAATAAAAATTTGAGGACAGTCAGAAAACTGAACAAAGACAGAATCCATTATGGAGACAACATAAAATGTCCTTAGAGACTCAGATGACTCTCTGCAGGCTGCCATGGAAAATATATGCCTAACCCTTCATTACAGGCGTAATCCACGATCTGATGCTGCATTTATCTTTCTTTTTTCCAGTTAGTGAGTTAATAAGACTAAAGATACAAAGCATAACTGTTAAAGGGCTATCTCCTATGGGACACTGAACCCGTTTGATAAGTGTACACTAACAGTATCACTCTAAAGAGTATCTGAGCATGTGCATTTTTGGAGTAACCATCTGAAAATCTGAAAAAAAATGGAAGGAAAAGAGCAATGGGAAGGACAGGGGGGTTAGGGGTTTTTTTGCCTGCACATGAACCTTTAAGGGCAGTAATGGTTGGGAATTTACCACTAGGGAGAAAAAGCAGGGAGAGTTTTGCCATGCAAATATTGACTTAGTTATTATTTAGACCTTCTAGACGCTGCAGTTGGGAAAGGACAGCAAAGATGATCCGTATTTTTCACTCATATGTATGATTTCAATTAAAGTAAAATTAGAGATGAAGAACTGGGTTTGACACCATAAAGGAAGACACAATGAAAGGGATGTTTATGCCCTTGATTTGCTCTTGCGTTTAAAGACCTGCCATGCTGAGATGTACGTACTGACTTTTGGTCCCACTGCAAAACACACACCTTACTGAGGACCTGATCCTTGAAGTCAAAGCCCCTTAAAGTTAATGGCAGTGACTCACCTCAAGCAAATGTCAGATCAGGAATGGCACCTGCTCTTTTCAAGTTCTCTGGAACTCAGAGTCAATTTTCAGTGAAGCTTGTGAGTGTGTTGGAATAAAAGAGCTAGTTCAAAAGCAGCAAGCAAGTCATGCACTCATTCCCGGAGTAGGGAATGAGTAGCAGCCCAAAGCAAGTCACGTGCCTTCTTGCTAACAAGCCTACTTACAGTATGACATTTATGAGCTTTACTATATGCTCTTAATGCTTCTATGCCTCAGTTCACCCACTTGTGAAATGAATCTAATAATACCTACAAATTACATGTGCTGTGAGGGTACAGCATAGTAATGCACTTGCAGATCACTACCTGAAAATGTGTGCTCATAAGTGCAACGGCATTACTACATGGCTGGGCTGGCATCTGAGCAGTTCTCACACAGCTCTGGGTTCAGTGTCATTTTCCATCACTTTTCCTTATTTTTCATACTGCAGAAATAGATGACAATTTTTATATACTTCACATAAGCAATTTCTAGAAGAAGGTGGCAATTTTCTCAGTGTCATCCACAATATACCGTGTTACCATCTGGATACCAAATGGAAGTAACACTCTGCCCAGTTATTAACTGTGAAAAGCTTAGTAAAATGCTACAGCTTTGCCTTGCTACCTTACAGTCTTCTTTGGTAAAAACATGCAAATATAAGTCCAGAAGATGCATGACTTCTCCCCAACTTCAGGGTTTAGTTTGCTTTAATTCAAATTTTATTTAACCTTCAGAGCAGATCCTCGTATCATGAAACGTCAAGTTTCTCAGGCGTTCCCTTCACCCAGAGCAGCAAAAACTTTATATTTTTACCGATAGCAGCAAATATGGGGTTCAGAAGCTCCTCACAGCCAAGGTGGCCATCTGCCCTAGCACTCTCAGCTCTAGCAGTGGCAAGAGATTTCCCAGAAGTCACATCTGGAGTATTGTAATTGCCCTCCAAGCACACAACAAAGATCTGTAAGGCAAATTGGTTTCTGATCCTGAGAGATGACAAGCAACAGAAAACCTCAATGATATCTGTAATAACAGTTTACACTAAATTTAGCATTTACTGTAAGGCATGTGTTGTGGAACTCTTGAGTTTTGGGATAGGCATTTCTTTTCAACCTCTAAACTGAATTTCAGAAAGCTGTGAGTGACTGGAAACAAATAGAGTGGAAACAGGTAACTCTTATGATAGCAATAACAAGAAATTACATTTAAAAAACACAGATTTTTCGGTGGCCGATACAAGAATCTGAGTCTGAAGTCATCACATCGTCAATTCTTTTTCCTGTAGCTAAGACACGTTACAAAGTTATTGTATCAATATGTATTTCTATACAATAAAATGAAACATACTTCAGATTACCTTACCTTTTTCCTTTGATGTGGCACAGAGGTTGTAGGTATGTTTGATTTGAAAATGCTTTTTCTTTTCTTTTTCCTTCTTTGTTTTTGGGGGGTTTTGTTTGTTTGCTTGGTTTTGGCTTGTTGTTGGTTTTTTTTCCAAATAGAATTACCTGTTGGGTGCACTATCTTTAAAAACAAAATAAATTTAAAGTTTTCTTTGCTCTCAGTGTCAAATGCTAGAGTCAGTTGCACTGTATGTGATCAACTGTGTTTGACTTGCTTCTATTTGGGATTTAAAACAGTTTGCAACATACTAAATTTTGGATGCCATTAAAAAACAAATCAAGAACCTCTAAATTTGATTAGCAGTATTTAGAAGAAATTCACTGACAAATCCAGACACACATTTCTGCTTCTTCAGTGAAGAGACGGTGCTTACTCTGCCAGCTATGGAAAGGTGCCTTATATAGGAACATTCATCCTCTCTCTGAACTGCTTCTGACTCTAATCTGCTCAGAACTAGCACTTTGATTACATTAGAGAAGGCTTCTAACAAACAAATTGTAGGTCAAGGGATATGAATGAATACTTAGAGGTTTTTTGAAAAATGCCTCTGCACGCAGCATGAAGATCTCTTCTCAGTTTTCTATTTTTTTTGTTCATTTTAAGATTCTTCATGATCTGAAAAATTCAGCATATGCCAGTAATTGATAAGCATAAGAAATAAAGGGGACAAACCCAGTGAAAACTTTCAAGTGCTTGACTTGAACCCTCACCTGACTTCAGATCAGAAATTAGAGAAAGATCTTTGGGAAAGTTAAGAGATGCTTGCACAATGTAAGGCAGAAAGCTTGTAGAGACATTGATAAACATCTAGCTATCCAGTTAAACATCACAGAAGATCAAATAGGAAAGCACGCATTCATTTTCTTGTGCCAGGAAATATTTTGTTAGGCTGCATTCACTTTAGTTGGGACTCTGCTGCCTTCTTCACAAGGAGCAGCTACGCACTACCTATTGCCACTCATGCAAGTTCACGTCTCCCTCCAGTTAATCTCCTTCTGCTTCTTGGTTTTGCTGGCTACATGGAAGCCCAGCACAGTTCAGTTGTTTCGCTTTGGGCTTTTTTGAAAACAATGTTTAGAAACCAAGGAGAACTGGGGAGCAGGATGCTTTCTCATTAAATGAATGGGGCAAGGTTCACACACCCAGCGACTTCATTGGCACTGGCACAGGGGTGTAACAGTTCTCAAAGTCCACCACACTTCAAAGAATTCGAGAAGAAAAACAAACAGACAAAAATTTAACCACTAGGGAAACCCCAGACTCTGAAGTCAAGGAGACAGTTGTTGCTTAGTCTTACTAAGCAGTTTTAATTTTCATACATCAAGAAACAGTAAAGACCCCAACATTTAGATAAGAAAGTTCTGCCTCAGGTATGTGCCCGGTACTCCCACTGAATCCATTAGGATTTTGGTGAGTGTGAAGAATGCAAGAGCTAATACCGAGCAAGGTACCAGTCTGGCTTCCTGCATGGACTGTGTCTAGATTTCTGCTTCAAGATTAAAGTATCTGCCACTATATAAGGGGTATTTCATATTAATTTCTAACACAGCTCTTGAGGATGGGGTTTAATACAGAGTGTTCAAAAGAGACTGAAAAAACGGAGGGAGACCATCATGACATTTACCACAAAAGCAATTCTACTCCTTTAGGAACTTGCAACAGCATACAATAAAGAATACAACACAAGTATCAGTGATCTTCCAACCTCTCAATGAGAGAAAACACATGCAGAGGTAAGTTCACTCTCCTCTCCCAGAAATAGGTGTAGAGCAGAGAAGAAATGGACAGATAGTGCTTTCTCAGTGGCACACATCCAGTGCAGCTGAAGTGAAATCACTTGCAAGGCCTTAGAGGAACAAGCCACATTTCTCTTCATTATTATTTTTTCCAATCCTGGAAAATTTGTTCACAAAGTAAAATGCAGTCCATGCTGTTTCACAGCCATGTCAGCGTAGCATCCCAGGTCACTGTGACCTTCAGTGCATGCGGGATTTTTCACTTTCACATGGATACCAGATGTTAAACCCTCTCTCCCTCTGATGTTCAAGGCCCTCGGGCTTTTGTACAACATCAGGCACTCAGCACCATGTGCGTTTGTAACACTCGCTTCGAGTTTTTGTTGTGAAACCTCCGCATTTACTGTAGCTGTTGCAGCAAACATCACACTCCATTAATTTCTGCTCTCAACCCTGTTGACCTGAATCTTCACAGGATTGCAAACACAGTTCAGATTTCATCAGTGCCTTTTTCTACAGCAGTCCCCTTTCAAGCTGAAGCAACTCAGACAGCACTTCAGTTTGATTTATTATATCTTGGCATTTGTTACCTGTACTCACTTTTAAGGCATAAAATACACAGAGCAGCTATTTATATTCTTATTCCAAAAGTCTGCTTTGGAAAACACAACACAAGACATGCAATAGCAATCTGGGGTGTAAATAGCATCAGTTGGATGAACCTCAGGTGTACAGCAAAGAGGACAGAAAGTATACAAAAGAGGCAGCAGCAGCACATGCATCCTCTCCAAAGGGAGGGATTCTGCACGGCAAAGGAGGGAAAACACGAAGCTGTGATTTCTGAAACCCGAGGCCAAACTCCCAGACTCAAATGATGAACCCATCTGCAGTTTGCCTTTGGTCTCCATAAGGTCTGGATTTCCCCTTTAGTGCCTGGATACAAGAAGTTAAGATGATTCCTCTAAAATGAGTTGAGATCTGTTCCTGTATTTTGGTATTACTCCACAGAGCCACAGCTGTGAGTATGCAGAGGATGAGTCCCTAAATGCATAATGCAGAGAATGGGTTGTACACAACGCAGGGTCATGCCAGCTTTAACAGAACAGGATTTCTTCCTTCTCAACTGATAGAAAAGCTTCATTTCTTCCAGTTAACACAAGCACTTGTAATCCAGCCTTGTGTGGACAACTGATGGAGCTCGAATGATGTAATCTTCCATTACCAGGACCCTGACTGATACAACAACTCCCCCACACTCCCATACCTTCTGCATGACAGAAATTTCAAAAGAGCTCTGAGACACATGGGAAAGCCCAAGGACAAGCCTGGCGGGAGAAGCCCTCCCGACACTTCCCTCGCCAGCGCAGCAGGTTCACACCTTGCAGATTAGGTGCACCCCATGGGTGCACATGGCATCAAACTGAACAGACAGAAAGCGTGCAGCTCTCTGGGAGCCCCTGCCATGCCCCCCATGGGGTCCACGGCCACGCCATCTCATGGAAAACTGCCCTTGTGCCATGTATTGAACAGAAAGAGGGGAGAGCGCACACATCGACAGTGCAATAAGGTTGATCAAAGGAATCAAAATTAACTTCCCAAATTAATTTTTAAAAAGTGATACCAAAGAAAAGAAACTTAGTAGCATGTAAATGCCTGCTCTAAGCAGGGGCATCTTACTTGCAAATGATAAAAGAAACTGGAGGGGATGTATTTTTCAAGTGCAGGCATTTATATCTCAGTGGAGAGACATCATCCCTTCTTGAACTTATTTTGTTAAAGCAAAGACAACCATTGGTTTGATGGAATTACGCTTTTAGAACTTAAGGGAAAACACTCTCCTCTCTTGGCTGCTCATAACATGTGAATAATCAGCCCAAAGTAAACAACATGTGGTCTTGTGTGGTCTTTTTGCTCTTCATATGAGGCTGGTATTTCACTCGAATCTAGGAAGCGACAGGAAGTGGGGAATTCTGCACAGATACAGGAGATACTGTGCTTTCCTAATGAACTCTGGAAATGCAGCGTGTTTGGGGAAAAAATTATTGCTGTTCCAGATGGGAAATACAAAAAAACATACATCTAGACACACAGAATGAATTAATACTCCTTTGAGTCACATAACTAAAGAATTTTGATGCAGCCATATTCACAAAATTTCCCAACTCTTTCATAAGCATTTGAGCGTTCAAGCGTCAGTGGAGTGAGTACTAATCAATTTTTAAAGTGTTAAAGTGTTCCTGAACACTTCCTGAAGTGTTAAAGGAGTTCCTGAAAGCAACATAACCACTGTATTATTTGTAAATATAGTTCATGGTGTGTGGTGGTTGCTCACATACATCATCCACTTTGGGAAGAGAAATCGTGCTCCGGCAGATGGAAGGGCTCAGCACAGCAGGGTCTGTGTTCCCTTTGCTGTTGCACTGCAGGCAAGAAATCCGTTTGCTGCTTTCTTCAGCAAGGATCCTGAAGAATGACAACTGTTTAACATGCTGCTACCCATTTTCAAATGAATATGGAGCGTGGAAAGTTTGTGTTGGTTTTCTTAACCGTCACTTGCTCACTCGACCCCAGCGCACCCTGCCTGCACCCATCATGGTAGGGGACGCACACAAACCATTTACTCTGTGTGTTTTCCAGCTGCCCACTCCCTTTCCTTACCACACAACTTCTCTTCCACATAACCCATCCATGTCCACATCTCTCTGGCCCTTCCTCTGCATGGTGTTGGCTTCCACACCACCAAGCCATTCAGTCCAGCTCAGCCAAAACCCAGGAGGGGTTTGCTACCTGCACGTGATTTGGCTGGCTCCCTTCACTCCACGGGCTCAGCTTCATGCTCTGTGTATTGCAAAGGCAAGAGGACACAGGCTACTCTCATATATCAAATCCTTCAACTGTGAACTGAAACTGCAGACTGGAAGCCGTTGCTTTGAAAACTGGCACTCATGTAGTCCTTAGCTACATTTCAGGGCTTACCTCCTTCTGAGTTAAAGCTCCTGCCACCTTCTCCATCTGTGACTCTTGTCCCTCTCCTTTGATTTCTCCATGTTATCTCATTTTCACCATCAATGTCCTTCATAAACCAGGTTGCCAAAGCACCTCCTCCAAACCCCTCTAAAATCCACTTGCTTGCCTGTAGGGGTAGGGAGGGAAGGGAGACAGGAAAGAGATTTTAAGAAGAGTCTAAATAACACTAAAAATACTCATGTGCACATATCTTACTCAGCACCACACATCCATATTACTTGGCCATGTTCCCCTATGACTTTTCTCTGATATTTCTGGTTATAAATGTAACGTATCGTATCAAACCACATTGCTGTGTTTTTGCTGGGGCAGGACTGTGTCTGTAGCAAGATACCTCGCATTTTTCTGAGCCAGGAGACAGCAATCACACCCCGTACATTTGTGAAGCGCACTCAGTTGGGACAGCTCTGCAAAACTCCAAGCGTTTTCCCAATAACTCCCTCCAAGAAAGAGCTGCCACAACCACTTCCTTCCTTCTCCCAAAAGGTAAACTCTTTTTGCCGCATCTCCCTGGCGCTGCAGCTCAGCCCTTTGCCCCCCACAGGCGGCGGCAGCACTGGGACTGGTGCAAGGCCAGCCAGCGTGCCCCGTGCTTCTAACTCTCCTCCTTTTCCTAAATGCTCAGCCATGGTTTAGTCAGACTGAATTTTTTTTTTTTTTTTTTTTTTTGAATAGTTGCTCATTCTCGAGCAGAGATGGGTGCATCTATTCTGGAAGGTTCCCTGCCCAAGCCCTCATTGCCTGGCATATCTTACTTGGATTGGAGCCCAGACCCAGAAAATGTTCATCCAAATTCATTTGTGTTTGTAAATAACAGATCAAAATGAAAAAGTGGATGCAGATTTAATTGCTGTAGGTATAATAATCTCAGCATTAGGATTAGCTAGCAGCATAAGCAAAAAAAAACCCAAACCCCCAAAAAACAGTTACCTGGGATTAAGGAGTCTTGACAATTGAGCTTTATGATTTGCTGCTGAACCAACCAACACGTCTAACTACACAAATTCCCATTCATGTTTTGGTCTATTGTAAGGTCTTTTTTTAAATATCAAGCTGGCTCTCTGAAGACCACTGCGGAAGATAACTAAAGAGTTGGCAGCACAAAATCACCATGAAACTGGGTAATGAGCTGTGCCAGGCTGCAAGTTTGAGACAGCGAGGGCACAAGAACCTTGTTCTGGTCTCCTGCACGACGTGGAGTGAATAAAACAGAATTAATCTCTTCCAGTTATGAGAAGGATAAAAAGCAGCTGCAAAATCATTCAGAACAGGGCACAGATCGGAAACCCCTGAGGATGTCACACCACTTTTTTTGAATCACAGTTTCTAGAAATTCTGCAGAGGTCAGACTTTTGTTGTTGCTGACCGTTGAGCTTGAAAAGCATGCTACTAAATGGGGAGCTCAGTTGCCAGAGAAGCGGCAGATTTAATCCTTGATGCAGAGGCCGATTCCCTTTGGCGTTGGCGGGGCTCTGCCCTGCCTCTGCTGCAGCCCGCGCCGGCTCGCGCAGCTCTCTCTGGAGGTAGGGCCAGGCTGAGGGACCCTACCGGATCCTGAAAGCTCCCGGTAGGAAGCTCACAGCCCCCATGCAGCCTGAGGAGTGCTCCCTCACAGACACCCACCTCACTTGATTTTAAGGAAAGTTATCTGTTTTGTTACAGCCAGTCAACAAGCACAGGCTCAGCCTGGGAACTGCTCAATTCTGTTAGACCCAGCAAATCCCCACATGGGTGGTATCCCACTGAAGTCACTGGCTTGGTTTGTTTTTCTATAAGGTGAATCATATTCTGCCCTTTGGGCTTAATACCTAAATCCTTTTCTAGGTAAGATTGCCACTAACCTGACTCTGTAAGTTGCCAGCCTCATAACCTCATATCCCATCGATGTCAATAGCAATGAGGGTTGGTCACCTCTTCATAGTGCCCCAAAACACCGTATTTGTGTTACTACCAATCTGTCCCCTTTGCAGACGTCGCTGTAGCACCTCCAGGCCTCATGGTTTAATGTTTGCCGGTCTCTGGTACAACCCTGCGATCACAAACTCATCCGGACTCTCTCTTTGGAACCCAGCAAAGCACAACAGGCTTCAATACTTTGTACAGAGGAAAGTTGTAAAAAGTCCTATCTCACTGTTGGAAAGCTCAGTGGGGGGGAAGCCTAGGTCATCGCCAAAACACTGAGTTGTCCCTTCAGGTTTTTTGGTGTTTGGGTTTTTTCTTTCCTTCCCCCTCAGGACTGGTTTCAGGGTCTGATGAATCTCAAAAAGGAAAAAAAACCACACAAAAAAAGATAGACATTGATTCAGATATCCAGTGTGCTCAGACACTTCAAAGAAATTGCCCAGCTCCTCTCTGTGATTTAGCTCAGGAAGGCAGCCAATTTGCTAAATTAAAGATTTTAGAAGTCTTATGAGTAAAGCGAGCCTAGGCTTTGCCCCTTAATTTATTAGCACTTTCACTTCATTTCTCTTATTTTATTCAACCCTCCATTTCAGAACCGGTCAAGTTTCAACCAAGTAGGTTCATTATCACATGGAAAAACCCACTTGCTAGATTAGTGCTGTAGACTGCACTAGCTCCCTTAAAAATAATAACTAGAGCAGGAGTGAGCTGCCACATCCCTAACGCAGGCCAGCTCGGACTTCCCTGTCACGCCACGTTGCCATGGCTATCAGCGATGCTCAGAAACCAACACTGCCACGGAGATGAGATTGCCATGACACCGAGGCAAACGGGAGGCTATGCTGGGCAGGTAACATGCTCCAAATACTGGATGTCATCATTTTAATTAATAAGGGAATATAATGTAGCCACTCACAGGTAGGTAATGCAGAACTTTAGTAGCATTTCTGTTGAATTGAACTGAGGCAAGTTTTTAATATAGCTTTAAAAACAGATGGCAAAAATGCAAGATCTTGTTAACAAAACAAATAACAGACAAAATATATTGGATTTCTAGTGTTATAACAATAATGTGGAAATAATTAATATGCACTAAACATAAGTAAAAACCACATGAGGATCCCTTACATCTATATTAACTACATATGACTGCCTTTCTAAAGATGAAGGGCAAAGGCTTCCCAGGAGTCAATTATAGTGTAAGAGAAACCAAGCAAGAAGGAAACTCCTCTGTACCAGGATTTTTAATACTGGAAATCTGTCCATGACTGGGGGTGTACAGGACTCAACCCATGTGATCCACAGGCACCCTTAAGCAGGACCCATGTTATCAACTCCCCCCATTTAACTAGGTACCTTGCGGTACTGAGATACTCATCTCATGCTATTCAGTTGTTGCCAAGACACCATTCACACTTCTGATTCCCCACTAGCATCAGCTAATAATCTTCTGCTGGCCAATCTTCAAAGAGCTCCAGAAGGATTCAAGGCTGCTATAAGAAAAGAACAAGGCAAGAGACAAAAGCTGCTTGCTCTTGCAGTCAAAGAAAGAAATTCAGCCCATGGCTTTTGCATGCGTCAGATAACCAGGAAACCAGAAAATAAAACCCCAAATCCATTACTTTCTTAAGTCTAATCATTTGGGGATCTGAATTGTGATTTTTGAATCACAAGTCGCTTTGAGTTAGCAAGAGCAATAAAACTTTAAAAATGCAGACATGACCACAAGTTCCCCTGTTTGCCCCCTCTTCTCCCTCAAGTGTTAAGCACACTTTCTCTCTGCTTGCACCCACAGCTCGGTGCCTCCTGCTTCCCTGGCAGCCCACAACACAGCCCCTAGGTTTCTCAGCCACTTTTCCGTGTTGTTCAAAACATAGATGATTTGAGCAGAGGTTCAGACAAGGGCACAGAAATTGTTTGTCCTGGACAAAGCTTCGGGGCTGGGGGAAGCCCTGCTGCAGCAGCCAGCCGGTGCTGCTGCGGCATGCAGATGGCAGGGTTGGCATGGACAAGCTCAGAGACACTGAAAAATCCCAGCCAGCCTGATCTCACCCCACTATTTTGCTCTGACTGAAACAGAAACGCTGTTAGCTTTGACCCTACTCTCCTTCGAGGATGCAATCAAAGCACTTCTGAAATGCTGCTGCTTCTGCAACAGTAAATCCACAGTGGGAAAATCAGTCCCCATAGATGTCAGAGCCTGAGCAAAAGCTAAACACATTTAGTAATCACCATGTTTCTAGGCTGTATATTCTAGGCTTTGCATTGCTGTAACACTCAATACATGTGTTTACTACTGGGCAAGGAAGGTAACGGTGGCAGAGAGAGATTAACACCAAGGCTAGCAGGAAGCCAATGACACAATAAATGTCCAACTGCCCAATCTCTACTGTAGCAACAAGGCTATCCTTACCCTCAAGTGGAGATTTGTTTCAGATCTTATTTCAGCTTAAATTGATATTAGCCTTCAAAACAGTTTAAAAAAAATAAATCCTTACATCTGTGAAAACAACATTGCAGACAAATGAAAGAGGTATGAGAACCCCAAGCCAATACATTTTGTTCTGAGGTTGGTGTGAAGATACCTGGGCTTGAGAAGTGGAGATTTCTGATTTGCGCCCTTCATTCTGTCTCTGGACAAGTCACTTGCTCCAGGATTGAGAGGCAGAGCACGACTGGGTTACTGCCCAGGTGGGAGACGGCCTCCAGGGAGGTCAGGAGTTCCTACAGCAGGAAAACTACAAAGGATGGATTAAAAAGAGAGAAGGACTTTCATTTTTTTTTTACTTTGTTTTGCTGTTGTGAAGACACTCAAAATATTTTCAAAATAAGTAAAGCAGGACTGAGGAGAGAATTCTTTACAATACTTAGAGGTATGGCTTTTTTCTAGATCCAAAACGCAAGGGAATTGGGTCAGAACCATGGGTCTTTGCTCTTGTACAAGCTTCTCAAATTCACAGGAAAACAAATGTCACTGCTGTTCACCACATCATCTGTTGCACACAAGCGTGACTGTAACTAAGTCACTGACAAATTACAAGCATTTTCCACAATTTATTAGCCCTCTAAGGTTGTTTTGTTTCTTTAGTGGCTGAAAAGAAAAAGCCCGAGTCAGCTCCAGCCCAAAAATCTACTCTTCAAACGCTAGTGAATGGGATGAGACTTAGGCCCTTGTGGGGTTTTCTTATTCACCCTGAGAAAGTAGGTCTACAGCTCTGCAAAGGCAGGCGCCGAGGACCACGATCCCTTTGCCGGTCAGGCCGCCGGCACTGTCTGGGTGCAGCTTCACACCGGCAATGCAGTGCACAAATTTGGCTAGAGAGAGAAGGGAGCTGCCTGCATCCATCCACGCAGCCAGGTGGAGTTTGCTTTGCTTCTCTCTGCTCACCTAAACCGCCAAGGATTAGGTTCTACAGGTTGGGCTGCAGTGGCATAAAGCATCCTTCCTCTACAGGAGAGTCACTCACTCGGCTGCTCTCCTAAGCAGACCCATGTAAGCGGGACCTGCCAAGTCTGGACGAGAAGATCCATGTTGGTCGTGCCCAAGTCTCCCCTTTCTTATAACAAGCTCACAGCACTGGGACAGCCCCACCGCCTGCTTCCACTAGCAGTGGAGAGAGAATCATGCTCTGCAGATAGAAATCTCCTTTCTCCCTTGATATGTTCTGCTTGCTTTGATGGTAATTCTTAAAGCCAATTTTTCTAGAAGCGATTCAGTTGTTGCCTGTGCAGTTAGCAGCCTTTCTTTCTCAGCCATCTCCTTGTGAGACTTGGAATCATTCAGAACTTGTCAAAATATTTTTTTTTGGGGGGGGGGATGTTGATGCGCATTTAATATTTACATTCCTCCACTCCCAAGAGCACACTTGGTGGGACTGCGGGAAGATGGCTGGTTTGAAGGGGTTAGGCACTTGGGAGTGTTCTTCGTGCCTGGGGAGCATCAGCTCACCAGCCTTGCCCACCCTTTCCCTTCCCCATCACAGTTATGATTCATCCTCCCACATGGATTCTCCTGCATTCTCAGGCATCGCTGATTAAAAATAACTCCCACGTCCCAGTTTCTACAAGCTCACTAGCCAGTTCCCTGAGCACTCGGTGTGGCTAACACAAGCGTTCTCCTTTGCCCCCCAGACAAACACGCCCTTCTCGAAGCCTGTGCCACCCAGGTTCCCTTCCTCCAGCAGAAGTCTCACCTGCCGACGTGCTGGTTACGCTCCGCTCCCGGCTCTTCCCGGAGATGCTCCGCAGGTGATCGCCCAGTCCCGAGGGCTCTGTCTCATGGGCAACTTGCAACTATTGGAGTATTTAGTTTACAGGCATTTTAAGCTGAAGTTGAATACAAAGACGGCTTACTCTTATTTACATATGCATAAGCCCCCCCTCAACCTTGAAACACAGAGGAAGTTGTTTAGGATCCTAAACTGTGTGTGTGTGTGTTGACATATTAATAAATAAATAGGTAATTTGCAAAGATCCTACCCCAAAGCGACATTAGCAAAGAAACCGAGATCTTACCCAGAAGAAAAGAAAATATTGTTTGAATAGGTCACCAATGAAAGCAGGACTGTTTGTGCTCAGCAGCAGGGCTCTCGAAGCGGCTGGGACGTGGCAGGGTGGCAGAGCTCCCGCCAGCGAGGGTCCGGGCGGGTGGCAGGACCTGCAGCAAGGCTGCGGCCGCGGCGTGGGCCGGGGCCGGGGCACGGACCCTGCTCCGCCGCCCATCCGCCACGCTCCCCAGGACGGCCTCGTAGCCGGGCAGCACCGCCAGGCGAAAGCAGGACAGACGCTGTCCTTAGAAGTAAGACAAACCACAGCAAACAAAGTGGGAGATAAAGACCGAGCCTTACGCTGTGCACGGGAGCGGGGAGAAGCCAGTCACCGCTTTCCAGGCGCCACAGCGAGCGGCTATCTCGGCTGCCAGCGCGAGAGACACGGGGACACCGGTACGTCCCGCTGCCCACGGCACCCACACCTCTGCTCACGCAGCTGAGCCTAAAATCAAGGCAAAGCTGTGGAGAAAGGAGCATGAAAATTACCCCCCCAAGTAACATTTTAAGTATCACTTAAATTATATAGTATAAATATCTATCGCCATCCTTCATATCTGTTGTCAGCCATATTTTCTTACACTGCAGTTTGAGGGTATGAACATACTCAGATTGTGCCTTAAGATATTCATTTAAGATCATCACGCGGACCAGTAGAGAAAAATCAGTAGACATTTTTGCTTTGAAACTACTAACGCTTCTGTTTATTAGCCTGGGAAATTAAAAAAAAAAAAAAAATTTCAAGTTAATTACCCCAACCTCAGATGGGCTGAGTTATTGATTCCCTCCAGTGCTACATGACTATCCACTCCCAAAGGAGCTGCACTGACAAGGGGCTCCGCAATATTTACTTGCTGATCTCTTCAGCATCACACACTGGTTGGGGACCCTGACAAGTAAGGCTCCAGCCCACAGCTCCTGCGTCTGCAGCCACGTCCAGAAGTGATGCTCAGTCATGTCACCAAACTCCCAGAGACAGTTTGAGGTATCAGCTCCAGAATAAAATGGGTCAACAGATGAAGAAAGGGAGTAATGAAGAGAATTAAAGTTTCACTGTACTTACAAAAAAAAACATTGACAAGAGTTCAGTCTACTTCGTTAATTCAGAAAGTCTTTTGCTGCAGTCCACACATCCTTCCTCATTTCAAAAGATTTATAAATTATGGGTAAGATACCAGATGTGGAGACGCTACAAGTGTTTGAACTGTATGAATCTTTAAAGCTATTTGCCTCCGAAAACTATGAGAAAGGTCTTGGCAACAAAATAAAAAAATCACAGTAAGAAAAAAACCAGGGCAAACGATACTAACGGGTTTCTTAAGTGGAGCTGGGATGAAAACCAAAGCTGGCCTATTTAACAGCAGAAGCTGGGTATAATTTTCTGAAGCCTCTGCTAAAGGTTACCACACCAGTGTCCTTTGCTGTATAAAGTCACCATCTATGAGTAAGGAGCCCTTACAGAGCTTAATCCAAAGGCTCCTGATGTCAGGAGGAAAAGCTCCCTTTGCCTTGCTGGGCTTTGGCGCAAGTCCTGACTCGGCAGCTGGCTGCGTGCGGCAATGCCGACCGCAGCGCTTCGGGTAGGAAAGCATGCCACGGCTCCCCTCTCCCTGCCAGAAAGCCGGCGTCACCGCACGCAGCCGCTCTCGGCAGCGACGGAGGGCAAACGCATGGGGAAACTCCTTGAAAAGAGAGGATCAGGAGCCCATCCACCGCTGGTGTTCCCTGCGATGTTGGCAGCGTGGCTGGCTCCAGTCGGACCCAGAAGGCAAAGGGGATACCATAGGAAACCTGGGGTACAGCCAGATGCAAGGAGAAAAATAAGAGCATGGAACAGCAACAGCCAAACGCTTTTAAAAATAAGTCTTAATTAAACAAAAGTAGAAAGAAGCCGGGGAGTACGCTGTAGTCTCAGCCCCAGGTGGGAGAGGAAACGTGAAACGGTGTCAGTCTGTCATTTCAAATAGACTTTCTAAGTCTTTGCTGCACTAAATCAGTACAGGAATCTGCAAATCACAGTGGGCTAGAAACTTCTAGCGCAATAAAGCTGTTCTGAGTACTACTGGAGCTTTCTTGAAAAAGTAAATAAACAAAGACAGACAGATGGAAATGATTATAATCCGAATGCTTGAGATTGTTGGAGTGCAGTTTTCAATTACCCCAGATTGGCCTGGGCCCTAAAAACTGATCCAAACTTCTAAAGCTACAAAAGGGGAAAAAATTCGCTCCTGGCATAAGCAGGTGGGAGGCTCCTGGGCTCCCAAACGCCAGGGGGGCCTCAGGCCCACAGCTGGCATCAGCAGCCAAACCCACCGAGGGCGCAGGCAGGGCTTCCATGCAGGCACCCGTTCCAGCACGCGCGGGGCTGCGGAGGAGTGCTCCGCGCTGCGAGGCCGTGGGACAGGGCCTGGGACCCCCGGCACCCCCTGCCTCACAGTAGGGCCGAGCCCACGGAGCGGGACGTTGCTGCCTGCTTTGGGGGGTAAAGCCAAACGCAGGCAGCTGCGCCAGGAGAGGTTCTGGTAGACAACCGCTGGCCGGGGGCATCCCAAAGCTGCTCCTCTCCTCCTGCCCGCTGGTCAGCCCCGGAGCAGGACTGAGAAACTATTCTACCTACGTTTCCTTCAGCTGCATCAAATAGGGAATTCTTACTTTAAAAAATAAAAGCAACAGCTAAGTAAAAAAAAAAAAAAAAACACCACCAAAAAAAAGCAACCTCTATTCCTTCCCATATGCAAGGAAAAAAACCTGCGTTGCAGATTTCTCACCCAAAGCAGTTACCTCCAGGGTGCCTGTCGCTGCTGTCACTAATGATGCCAGTTCCAGAAATCACCCAAGACACGAGCGATCTCACGTGGCATTTCCACAGAGTCGCAGATACTGTCAGGTGGCGAGTAACTCTGAAATACAGAGAGAATCGGACACACGCCTTACGGCTAAGGGCTCGTTGGCGATCGGTATTGGGGGGGGTGGTGGTGGTTTTTTTCACGACAAACAAAAACCCGTGAGCAGCACCAAACGGCCACGGCTACTCCGCTCCGGGTCCTCAATCGCCCCTGAGCCGGCCGGAGCCACCAGCCCTGCAGCTCCCCCCGCCCGCAGCTGTGAGGAGCGCGATGTCTGTGAGCCCCCACGAAGCTCGTCCTGGGCTCAGCGTCCCCCCCGCGGGCATCCCCGCACCGGCCCAGGGCAGCCCTGCCCCAGGCCACAGCCCAGCCACCGCACAAGTCCCCGGGCCGGGGCGGGGACACACCAGGGGTCCCAAAGCACATGCCCAGCAGGCGGGATTAGACAGGTTTCTCTGTTAGTCAAAGCATCTCAACTTCTTTTTCCGCTAAGGAAAAGAGATTTGATGTAAAATACGTTTCTTGTCGCACCTTGGCCAACGCTTCCCTTCAGAGGGTTCAGTCAGGGTGGGTAATTTCCAAGCTGTTTAAGACTGGATAACTCTATCTTCTGCTAACTCTCCACTTTCTTTAAAAAAAAAAAAATCTGTAGCTGATCTAAGTATAAATATTGAAAGGTTTATTTAGGCATATTTTCTATTGTGGAAAACGCAGGGAAGCTCCGAAAGACTGGGCACGGGGGGGCTGTCTGGTTTACCGCCTTATACTGGCAGCTCACTAAAACCTGATAATTTAATTTGCCATTTTTTGTCTACCTGACGTTTTCCCATTTGTCCGCACCACTGTTGTGCAAGAGCCCGTCACGTTACAGTACTTTAAATAAACCGCGCTCCGCGACAGCAGGCCCGGAGACGGAGCGCCCAGCACCGTTCCCCATTTTTGGCCGGAGGAAGAAAGGCAGGCCGCCGCCTGGGATTTATCAGCGGCTCCTTCTCCCAGGGCGCGTGACTCACGGAGGCGGCCGCGCGGCCGTGCGAGTCCCCGGCTCCCGTCACGGCGGACGGGATGTAATGTGAGGAGTGCTGTTTTTGAACTAGTATCATAAGTTTAGTGGGCCAAGCATTAGATTAGTCTGGGGCTC
>JANHGO010000002.1:26357648-26495232 GCA_024606505.1 Aquila spilogaster
TCTTTCTTCTCTTCTGAGGCAGGTATACCTGGAACCATCGACGATCCATGGAACTGAATCATTAACTCTTTAACTCCAAGTACCTTACATGATGTTATGATGTGGAATACCGATAACAAATGTCATAAAACCATGACAGGCAGTAAGACCTTTTTTCTGTGGCTGTCCACTTAAAGCATTTTGACTGCCTAGTTTTGGTGACAGGCTCATTCTCACAGAGTATACACGCTGACATTACGTCTGTAGAATTAAGCTCACCCGGTGGCCTCATGACTAAAAACACAGATACTTACTTAAAAGATGACAACAAGTAGAGTACCCAAATTATCATTCTGATTGTCATGTGAGCTGAATTATTAGAGAAGAATCAACAGAATAAACCACTATCAGTCTAGAACAATGGCAAAATCTTTAAGTTAAACACAGAAGTTATTATAACTATATCTGGTCAGTATAAGGCCAAAAACCAGACTAGAGATATCAGAAACCCTGTACATTGCTGTAGTGTTCAATTTGCAAATCATTATTCACAAAACAGTGAAAACTTATGTCAATGGTTTACGGGCTGGTTTGGCCCGGTTCTGTAACAAATGGGGCAGGGGAACCCATGGGCCCACGCCCTGGGAAAGGGGAAGGGGTAAAGGGAAAAAGGGAGAAGGGAGATGGGCAAAAAATAAAACAGCAGCAACAATCTGAGGAGGAAAGCTAATTACTAAATAAGATATCAGAATGCAAAATAACACAATATAATACAATATAATTGGAATTGAAGCTAATAAATCAATTAAAATGAGAGAGAGTGTCCGAAAACCAAAGGCCTTATGCTAACGCTGAAGGCAAGACAGCTAGGGAGTACCCACTGCTGGGATGGTTCGAAAGGGAAAAGAGAGGGATCTCATGACTTGCCAACAGTTTTACCTTTCCCTCTGAGTGAAAAACGGAAAAATGCAAAGCAACGCTAAGTCCTCTGGGGTACATAGTTCCTCTTCTCTTCTGAGACAGGTATACCTGGAATTATCGACAATCCATGGAACTGGAGCATTAACTCTTTAACTCCTGATGCACTACATGTTGTTATGATGTGGAATACCGATAGCAAAAAAATCATAAAACCATGACAACATATTTTAGAAGAAAATAATCCAAAGTAAACTGAACTTCAAAATTTCTCCTAAATAAGTAGAAATGAGATTTACAGTTCACTAAATATGTGCTTGAATTATTGTTGACTTTTTTAAGACCAGTTGATCTAAGTTCCAGGACACTGCATATGCATATACCATCTACATTCTAAGCTTTACCAAAGCATATAGGTAACCACAAGAATTTAGCCTCTTCCAAAAATCAACCAGGCCGATAAAAAGTCACCTTTCAAATAGGATCTCTCTTCTGTTGATTTTTTCTGCTGATTATTTTAAGCAGAAGAATCCTGACGAAGCTTTGAAAAATGTAACAAACCACTATGTAAAACTGGATACATTATTTTATGGTGTAACTCTCAGATGAACTCCAGCACCTGTTGGATACTCAGCAGCATAACAATGTGGCATCTTACAGCCCAAAGAAGGACAGCTTTTATATTGAAACTGCCAGTGGAACTCAGAGCCAGTGTAATTACAGAGCCTGGAATTTCAACAGAACACCAGGGTTAAAATTCCTTTCACTAGTTCTTGTAAACGTCTGTAGAATGTGAATCTATAAAGAGCTTTCCTTTTAGTCACTCTTTCCTTGAGCTGACATTTCTTCACTCGTCTGGCAAAGTCTGCGATCAGTAAGATCACAGAGGAATTCCACTCCCAGTTTGAGCTCCCCAACAGACGTTGCACCTTGGCAAGTGTTCAGGGTTGGAACGGAGGTGCAGGTGAGCCTTTTCAGAGTAGTGGTCATGCTCCTTAACCTACTTCCTTAGTGGTCATGCTCCTTAACCTACTTCCTTAGCTTCCACCATGCAGATAGTATGTCACACTTTTTAATGCAAATACCGTGCTAGTGCTTCCATGAATCTTTACAGAAGCTGCTTCTTCACTTGACACCAGCAAAGGACAGTCTCATGTCAACAAGTCACTTGGAACTTACCCACCTGCTCTTCCTACAGGCACCCGTCAGAGAAGGTCAGCCATCTGACACTACGGGCACAAATCACCAAGTGCTCAGCTGCACTGCAGTCTTAGAGAAAAATATCTACTGATGAAGATCAAGAAACAAGTAGCTGTAGAATTTAAGAAGCCTGGTATCTATGTGCACTTATCCCATCTCTGGCCAATTTCAGTGTCCTCAAAGCACATTCTAACTTTCCTTACAGATGAGGCAACTGGAGGTTCTCTTTCTTATGCTTGATCACATATTTTCAGAAAATTTGTAAAAACTTAGAGACTTTACCGTTCTGTCAAATGAAATGCTGAAATCAGCGCAGGTTCCAAAGCTACCAAAGGCAGACCTCTTCCCAAACCATTGCAGAGCGTGATTCCAAAAACCTCACTTACAAGTTAAAATATTACCAACATTCTAGATTCAGCCAGATCAAAGTGCCAAAACATTGTTTTTTCTTCCACACATCCAATAAATAGGCAGTGTGCAGAGCTGGCCTGTCAGGGTAACAGCAGCACGTTGGCAGTGCATCAGACTGAAGAAAACTCCTCAATACCAAAGAGAGCTGTCAAATTGTTTGAAAAAAGGCACCTAACCCTCTTTTACTGGCAAAAGTCATTCTCTGTTCCTAACATCTCAAGAAGGCAAAGAGCAGGACCTTTGTCTAGCTTTGGGCAGATAAACAACATGTTTCCCAGTGATTCTGATGGCAACTGAAGTAATGAATGCTGAAACAGTTTGAAATTTTAGATCAGTATTTAGCAGGGCAGACTCATCTCTTGTAGGTAAGTGTTTTCATTACAGAACTACTTTTCCTACGGGCAACACTGGGAAAAAAATGCATCAAGAAATCTTGAGAACTCACATTTAGGAGGGCTTGAGCAAAGAGAACAACACCATTCAAACATGAATCTACTTTAACTGATTTGAGAACCAGATGTACTGTTATAATCCTCTATGTAAGAATCCCTTACAAAAAGTTGTATTTATACACAGACACACATACAAATGTGCACAAACTCACAGGTAGCCATTGGGTTCTGGAAAGCCACAGCTGCAACCGATTTAAATTAGAAATATAAAATATAAATACCAATGTCTGAAAATGGTAGATCAGATATGCAACAAGCCCTACTAACTTCTGTGTCTGGAAAAGTAGGCCCCATACACAGGCAAGCATATTGATGTTGCCTGAGCTGTCACTGATTTAACAGAAAAATATTTCAACTTCTTTAGAAAGAGAGACATTAAGGGGAAAAAAAAAGGAAGTAATGAAAGGTAGCAGGTTGAGACAGTAGAGATTTTTTCCCCGAGGAGGTTTTTGGCAGAAACTCAGGAAAGAAATCTACATTTGCACACTCCTGTGGGAATGGAGAAAACCCCAGCCCTGCCAAATTCTGTGGCTTCGTTTTGATGGATGAGAAGTCATTGTATAGCCAGCTGTACATGACTTGAAGACTTTGAAGAAGCGTACAATTTCCAAATTCCCAAGTCGTTTGTCAGGAAAATACCATGAATATATACCAGCAGTACTTTATGCAATGCATATTAGTAACATACTTCCATAGAATTAAGGAAAAATAAAAGGATGGAGTAAAAAGGATGAAAGTGATTCAAATCAACTATTCATTTCCTAGTTGTCAAACAAGATCAACTGACACTGCCAGACGGATGTTTCCACCCCCGTTCCTAAAGACATGGAAGGCTGTGATCCCTTAGTCCCCATCCCACCAGCCCATGCCACCATGTTGCTTTCTCCCACAATTTTTTCTTAAATATCCATCCTCAGACTTTTGGTTTTTTTTGCTATAATCACATCTAGGCCTAACCATAAATAAGAGATTATTTCCTTTCTTCTCACAGTAACCTTTTTCTTTTTCTTTTTCTTTTTTTTTTTTTTTTTTTTTTTTTTTGCATTTAACTAAATCCTACTCCCTTATCAGTTTTCTGTTCAGGAGTCTATTTCGCTCCAGGTTGCTCAACCACATTTTTGAGCAATCCCATTGCTCTTGAGGCTTCATGCCCAACAGAACATGCCACTTGAGGCTACACCTCAGCAATGCTGAGCAAATTGAAAGGATTACTCCATGCAATTTGTAGGCCATTATAATTCTTCAGCGTGCCACCTTTTTCTCCCTCTGGCTCCCTCCTGCAGCCCAAAGACAGTAACACCACTTGGCTGCAGTTCTCTTTCCCTTCGTTCTTTTCTTCCCCCTTTGCTCTCTTCCACCTGTCCCAGGAGTCAGCCAATCATCCTAAACCAGCAATTTGGAAAGCCAGTATCAGAAGTTGCCCTGTGCTATCACATCTTAAAAAGGAATGCTCTGTGGCCAGAAAATCTCAAGAGCAAAGATAGAAGAGAGTTTCTAGAGTTCCCCATATTTACCAAATTCACCAAAAGACCAATGACCTAGGTTGTTTATTTAAAACAGTGTCTTGGGGTCACATCCTGTTTCACCTATTTTACTTCATCAGACAGTTTGAAAACATTTCCCTTGGCATGGGAAGTGGAAAAATCACATCAAAATGCATTTATTCATTGGCTGCCTGCTCAATCCCAAGCAGAGTTACTGGGGACATAGCACTCTGAGTTACTGAGTTATCCTTAGAATCGCTTTTAATAAATACAGATAGGAGAGAAATCTTCAAAGATTACATCAGTTATTCAGATTTCCTCTCTTAACACAATTTAACATTGATAAAATGATGCTTAAAAGTGCTGAAGAGCTTTAAGAGTAAAGAGAAATTTTCACTGTTTCCAAGGAAAATCGAAAGCATAAGAGAATGAGGGTAAAATTATGGCCATGTCTCATCCTAAGTATATTCATTATTTAAAAGCACAGAGGACTGAGAAAACATGATCTGGATTCTGCACTGATGAAACAGAACATAACTTTGAAAAGAAATTAAAGAAACACTACATCTCCCATTCCAGAGCAGTATGTAAATTATATTATAGTTAGAGCTCCAAGAATTCACAATGAACCAGTTATTCATAAAGCCCATTTTTCCAGGCACAAATTAATCACACATTAACTTCATTTTTAAATCTTTAAGTGCAACATCCAGAAGTATGGAAATGGATTTCATGACACATTTCAGTTTTGAGCTTTCCTGCAAGCTGTTCCCCACACCTGCTGTTCCCAGCTCTCAATATTTGACATTTTATACCTGTCTCATTTCATTCGCATGCTATCAGTGATATTTTTGTTCCCTTATCAGACAGATTTGAAAGCCCTCCATACAGCTACCAAAGTACCTTCATGATTGCCAAAGCCAGATGAAATATATATCTTTCTGACAAAATATACATTTGTACAATAACTGATGACATTCTGTCACAGTGTGCCAGCGCTGCTTTACAGAAGGAAAACTCTCTTCTACTCTGCCCTTGCGAGTCCCCATCCATAGTACCATATCCAGGCCTGCGGCACGCAGCACAAGAAAGATGTGGGGAGGTTGGAGCAGGTGCAGAGTAGGATCATGAGAATGATCAAAGGCCAGGAGCACTCCTGCTAGGAAGAAAAGGCTGAGGGAGCAAGGAAATTTCAGCCTAGAGAAGAGAAGGCTCAGTTCAGACCTGATACTGCACTACTAATACTAATGAAGAGAGGGAAGCAAAATATTCACATGCTTAGATAGTGATAGGACAAGGGGGAACAGTTTTAAACAAAAAGAGGGAATGTTTGAGGGGAGATGTAGGCTTGATGTTAGGCAAGAACTGTATCACTCAGAGGGCAGTAAGGCCCTAGCACAGGCTGCCCACAGAGGCTGTGGATGCCCCATCCCTGGAGACGTTCAAGGCCAGGCTGGAAGGGGTCCTGGGCAGCCTGATCTTCTGCTGCCTGACTGAGCTGTCAGCAACCCTGCCTGCAGCAGGGGATGGGAACTAGATGGACTTTGAGGCCCCTTCCAACCCAAGCCACTCTACGGCTTTATCATAGTACTCGACTCTCCACCCAAGTCACGTTAAAAGTCAGTCACCCCTGAGAGGGGAACAAGTAAGGCTAGGAGAAGGGAAAGTAAGCACTGTTCCCTTACCTCTCAGTGAGGAATACCCAGGATAGCATTTACTTTATATCCTACACCAGAGCTAGCGCAGCTGGTGCATTTATCAACAGCAACCCAAAATCTGTTACATCTGATGCTTCAAGAAGTCATTTATTGTTCAGTGTTTGTGAAACTGCCCCTGTGAAAGTCCTTGGGTGGATTCTGGCAGGGAAACAGCAAAACTATGAATGCAACAACTACCAGAATGCAAATCTGCATCTACCTGTGTGTCCCGTGATGCCACCGGACAGTCACAGTCACCCCGTGACCTCACAACAGGGCGAATGCCTACAAGTGCCCCGAGCACCCAGCCCCACCTTCAGTCCTGCTGGCGACTCTCGAGGCGTCAACGTCTTCCTGCCGGAACGCGAGACGTCGAGACCTTGCCAGCCTTCCTGAGACGTCAAGAGTCCTGCGAGCGGATTACGAGTCACCGAGGATCCTGCTCCAGGAACACCAGACGTCAGAGGTCCCACCAGAGATGTACGAGGAGTCCGTCACAGATGGGACATGCGAGAGGTGCTGAGGGCTGCAGGCCACTGACTGCTCTGCCACAGGCAGCCTCCAGCGACTCAGTCCTCCAAGCACCTCCGTGCCAGGGCAGCTGCGGCCATGAGCCAGGAGGCAGCTGCCAACGGGAGCCGGGAGGCACAGGCGCGGCCAGTGGAGACCCAAGAGGAGGAGACGTGCTCCATCTGCCTCAACCTGCTGGCTGATGCGACCCGTGTTATCCCCTGTGGGCACACCTTCTGCAGGGGCTGCATTGAGCGTGCCGCTGGCTCATTGCCACGCTCCTGAACCTCTCACCACGGCCCCCAGCGAACACCGCCAGCCGCCGGCCATGGAGAAGGCTCCAGAGGAGCCAGCGGCGCTGGCAGAGAAGATCTCCACACCGGTCCCGGAGCATCTCACCACGACGCGCACAGCGCAGCCCCTCCAGGGCCCCCCGCCAGCTCGTCCTCCACCTCGCCTGGCAGTGGGAGCCGAGCAGACACAGCCAGTTCTGGCTACTGTGGGACACCGAGGACATCGGGGACGCCGAACGGCTGAGACGGGCCCAAGAGGAGCAGTGGGGCTCCAGGGACCACATGCGGCCCCGTGCCAGGCCCCGCGTCTGAGCGGGCGGCCCGACCTCACCTGGGGACAGCACGCGAATGGGAAAGCGCTGGCGGGCAGAAGGCTGAGGCACCGCACAGCTCTTCTGCCTCAGCTCTGCCGACATCGCTTCCCTGGACCGCGTCAGCAGAAGCGCTGCCGGCAGCTCGAGGTCATCGCTCCATTCCGCTCCGCTCAGCCCCGGTGAGACCCAGCGTCCAGCACTGGGCTCCCCACTACAACTGAGACCTGGGCACCCCGGAAGGAGCCCAGCGAACAGCAGCCAAGCTGCTGGCAGGACGGGAGCATCTCTCCTACGAGGACAGAGCTGGGACCCACTGCTCCTCCCACCAAAGAGAAGGCATGGGAGGATCTGTCAATAAATGTCAATAAATGTCAATAAATTATGAGAAGTCCCAAACTTGGTGGCAGAGCAGTTGCTTCTCTTTCCTTTTGAGAGATGAAATACAAACTCAACCAGAGATCCTGCTGGAAAGAAAGGACGGCGGGTGTGGATAAGGTGTGTTGGTCAAATCACTTGTTTCCAGAACCCTGAGCCTCAGAACTCTCAGACAGCACGGCGGCACAGTGAGGGGCAGTGAGGCAGTGAACAGGTTCCCACCTGCTGCTGCTGCTGCTGCTGTCCCCTCTCCTGCCCGGCTGCAGCTTCCCATTCAGTCTGAGCTGCTGGACTGCTTCTGGGGCAGCTTCCTTCAGCTCCTCCTTCAGAGAAGGAGCCGCTGGGGCTCTCCTCCTCAGGCCTGCTCTGGTGGGGACAATCTCTCGTAAAGGAGGCACCGCTGTAGAAGAGTTGGTGAAAATGCTAAGAGTCGCCACTGTTCAAGAGAGGAGAACTAAGACTTCTAACTGCAGAAGCTGAACAGAGACATTAAAAAGGTCTCTCGGTCAGTTTAGGCTGACCACAGCTTTGTGATGCAGCTGTATTATGTCATAACCACCCTGATGTTTTCCCGTCTGGGAGCAGAGCATTATAAGATTGTCAAAATACAATTTAGAAACCCGGATGCCACCACCACACTGCAGAATGAACATGGAGGGAAAACTCTGAGCCTTGAGAATTCAGGTCTGATACAGCAAGATATGTTGCAAATATACTAAAATCAATCAACCAGGCTACAATGAGTCTATCTTTCCATTGTATACATTCAAACTAATTAAAGTGAACTCAAATGTAGTCTAACCACATTTCTGCTACTCATAGCACTCCCTGAATGATACAGATATTCCCACACTGCACCTATATCTGCAGTCCTGCAGAGAAATGCTTCAGGATCCTGATAGATGAAAAACATGATGTGAGCCAGCAGGGTGCTCTTGCAGCCCTGAAGGCCAACAGTATGTTGGGCTGCAGCAGAATAGGAGTGGCTGGAGGGAGAGAGAGGGGACTGGACACAAAGCTTTTGGCAGCAATGCATATAAATACATCCAGAGAACAATTTGTTTCCTGAAATGCCAGAGTCTTGAGTGATTTTTGAACACCACAAATATTGCCATACTGCCTACTGCTTCCAATAAGCTTCTAATTACACAGGATAATTAATGGAACATAATACAAAGGCAAATTTGCTCATTAATATGACTGTATGAGAGCACAGAATATATCTGTAGCAACTGCTAAACTGACTTAATTTCAGTTCTATTCCCACTATTGAGTATTACTTGGCTTATAGCTTAGGATTTAATAGGGCTTGCACCTAGAATATTAGAGCTAAAAGTTTTCATCTCATGTGGATTTCCTGAAATTAGATTAACAATTTTAAATAGAAGATAAGGCAGAGGGCAAGGAAGACCCCAAGCACAATGCTAGAGCTGCCCTATTTTGAAGGATTCTGAGGAAGAGGTGTAAAAGTTGAGACTGCAGACAAATATAGCATGCATGACCAGTGCATCTGTTGCATCATCATGTCATTCAGCGTGCTCCTTAAAGTAGGTGGGCAGATATTTTGCCCTGAAGTGAGTTTCTTCTATTGAGTGTTTTGTTCATGTAGGTTTGCATACAGCCAGCCCATCTATACATGCATAAGACCCATAAGGGAACCTGTACAGTCCTTGCACAGTGAGGAGTAGCAGTTATTTTCCGGCAGAGTTAGCTGCAGAGAAAGCTGCATGGTGCAATCAAACACCGAATCGATACATGCATGACACCAAAACTCATGGACTCTCTGTGATCTCCAAAGCCTGCTATTTACAGCAGCCGCTAATTTGTCAGGGTTGCAACATGTGGACAAACTTTCCATTTCATCTGCGCTTCACAGAGACACCCTGACTAGACATGACTCTACCTCTGCTTGCACTGTATAGGCAACACAGATGTTTCCAGATGCGGAGGAAGTATGTCCTATCATCTATTTTTAACGAAGTTCATTGGGAGAACAAGCACCTGGTGCTTTATATCCCCCCTTCAAAGAGAACTAACTTTCAGGAAGCCAAAGTATTAATGTTTCCCAAGCCAAGGAGTGAATTTTCTGTGAACACAGCCCAGTAAATACAGCTTTTTTTCTCCTTTTTCTTTTTTTTTAAATAACTGCTCTGTGATGTTAGAAGACCATAGCTGATAATCAGTCCATCAGCAGAAAAGAAGGATGTTTACAGGAGAAGCATCAGCCAGAAGGGAAAGGGGAGAGAGATCAGCTGGCAAGAGAAAAAGTTAAAAAGAACCACTGAGAGTGCTTGCCATCTTTTGTGCTACTTCCTTGGTCTGCAAGCCAGCATTAGAAACATCTGCACTGCCTGTAAATGAAAAGAGAGACTGTAGATGCCACTGGTTGTAGAGAGAAGGAGTGAGGTGGGGGAGAACCGAGCCCTGACTGAGCCTCTTGTGCAAGTGAGCATTCTGAAGCACGTGTTCAAGGTGCAGACTAAGAGGACTGGTTGACAACCATTTGGAAGTTGTTGTCTCACTGGGGTGGGCTGTGGACATATGTTCTCTTGGAAACATACTACCCTTTAAACAGCCCACATACACTTAAGCCTTGCAATGAGCTCTGGAGCTCTTTTGTTCTCATAACATGCTTTTTGATTCAGTCCAACAGCTTATGTGCTTACATACATTCATGTACCATTTCATGTGACCTTCAGAGCAAAGAGGAATCTATTGTTACGCTTTCACCTACTATCCTCAGTATTTGTTCAGTCACTAACTGCCACACCTCCTGGGCTCTTAAAAACAACAATCCTTTTTCTTCACATCTTGCCCGAGAAACTTACAGATTCTCACAACTGACCACCATGTAAATATTTATGTTTCAGACCAAAAATCAAGCTTCAGTAGGAAACATTTTCCTTCCTCACTAGCGTAGATGTAGTGCGGGTGCAGCAGCTGAGCTGGGAAGTGCAGCAAGAACATGCCGGCTGGGTTTGTCCTGAAATCATCTGCAGTTGTGTACCCCTGTACAGGCCTGATCTGCACAGACCTGGCATGGAATCCACTGAGCTCAGGGCCTGCCTGAGCTCTGCGAAATGCTCTGCACTGAGCTGAGGTCAGGAAAGGAAAGCTCGCTGTCTGCTGCATGGAGCATCTGCTGCAAGTACAGGAAGAAAATAGCTCATAAGTAGTGCTTTCCACCAGAAAATCTTCTACAGATGGCAAAGGTGAAGCAAAGAAAGAAATGATTTTACAGAAGTCACTGAACAGATCGCTAACAGAGCCTGGAAATGATTCTATGCCTTCAAACCCTCTACCAGTAGACACAGCAATCAAGAGCTTAGGGGATTATGGATGGTAGGTGGCAGGGTGACATTTTTCTTTCAGAAAGAAAAGCACACCTTTCCTTCACTCACACTGCCCTTCATAACGTTTGGCTGAGAAAGATCAATTCACTGAATATTTTTCCTAAAAAAAGGCTCAAACACACTGAGATATTTTTCTCTTTCACACAGTACCATTTCATCTATTGAAAAAAACCCAAAGCCTTAGTCAATACACTCATGGTTCAGACAATAAGAACTTCCATTTGCCATCGAGTATTATCACCTTACCTTAGCACAGAGGTGGATGGTTATTTACCTACCTGTGGTCTCTGGATACCAAATTTGTTATATCCCAACTTTTATATTGGTTGCAGCATATTGGTGCATGGATTTTTCTCCCTACATTTTTCTCCCCTCCCAAATAAAGTAAGTACATTCAAGACAACACCTTGCAGAACCTGTATCCATGTAGCAGCAGGCAACACAAGGAGGGATTTCTCTTTTTGTTACAGGTCACTACTGACACACACTGTGTTATTTATTATGGTTACAGCATACCTGACTTCAAGTCACACTGTGACTAGTCAGCTCATGCCTGTTCAGGCACTTATGCACTTATCCTCTAGCACTAATCTCTTCTGCACTTGTAGAGGTGCCTGAATTGATACTGCCATTCTGAGCTTCTGCTACTGTGCCTTCCTGTCAGCAGTGTTAGCCCTGGGGCACTCTGATGCTGAACCACGCTAGCGGTGACTCAGTCCCTTGCAAGGGATGCTCCTAAACATTCGGGTGCTCAGAAGCACTCTGCAAGACTGCACATCCATGGAGACAAGGATGCAAGATGCATGGCCCCTTGAGCAGCTTCTGTCAAGTGTCTGTGCAGCCCAGCTTACTGAGCTGGCCCAGCTTGTAATTGTGAAAGACTTTTCTTCTTGGTTGGTTGGCTGACTGTTTTACTTTCAGAACACTCAACAAACAGGAAATGAAGAGGACATCAAACAAAGCAACACTACTGTGCTGCTCAGCTGGGAAGCTCAGTGTGAGCCTATGGGGGATGGGAGTTCCAGTGCCTGTGTGTCCCTGGATGTGACCCACTTCTCCCCAGTCCACTTCTCCCTTTCACCTATGATTATCAAAGGGCTTCTTATTGAGCCAGCATGGAAAGCCCTGAAGTTCAGCTGCCGGAAAGCCAGACCACTACGTAATTCAATACATAAGTACAAAAAAAGAGGATGACAGAGAGTTAATGAGAGGCACACAGCCTTCATTGCCTCAGTGGACTGAGATGGCATGGGAGGAGGAGCAATTTTCATCCTATTGACAAAAAGCCTCAAAAAAGTAACAGGAGCAAAAACCAAACACACATCTATTGTTCAGTGGTCAGAGTCACCTAATCTAGCTAAAACAAAATAATTTGGATGGAACAAATGATACTTGCTTAGGCCCAGTGCAAATCCTCAGCCTCCCACCTATTTTGTGATTCCAACCTTCACTCTTACACTGCACAGCTGTCTTAGATGGGCAGAATCAACCATTCCAGCCCATTTTAACTGAAATAAGAGTGGCAAAATAACTCCAGTTTAATTTGGAGTTACAGTGATATCACAAAGATTTTCTGCCCAATGCATTACCTCTGCAAATGGAGCTTCTCTAGCCTCTTGAATGCAGAGACCTTTATAGAATTAGGAGACTGGAAAAGCTCTATTTGCTAATTTTCTAGTGGCTTCCAAAATCCATAGATTTCTTCCGGTTCATCACCCTTTTCATGGAATGGTGCCAGAAGCAAGATGAAACCTTTACCTCATTAAAAACAGAAAAGCCACCATTATTCCCTCCTCCTCCCAGTTCTGTAGAGGGGAAATTAATTGAATGCAGTCTTACCACTGATGTGCTGTGGAGGGAGTTATTAAAAGTTTAGTTAGTGAATTCTGCAATCCTGTTTTCCTTGTGGAGTGGATATTCCTCTGCTTATTCACCCAGAGAAGTATTTCATTCGATTTTGGGCCCTTTACTATGAGAAGGACACTGAGTTGCTGGACCGTGTTCAGAGAAGAGCAGCAAAGCTGGTGATGGGACGAGAAAACAAGATGTATGAGGAGTGACTGAGGGAACTGGGCTGTTCAGTCTGGAGAAGAGGTTAAGGGGAGACCTCGTCACTCTATAACTGCCTTAAAGGAGGTTCTAGTAAGTAGAGCGTTGGTATTTTTTCTCGGGTGACAAGTGACAGAACATGAGAAAATAGCCTCAAGTTGAGTCAGGGTAAGCTTAGACTGGATATCAAGAAGAATTTCTTCATAGAAAGGGGGGTTTAGGCATTGGAAGGGGCTGCCCTGGGCAGTAGTGGAGTTGCCATCTCCAGATGTATTTAAGAGAAGTGTGGATGCGGTGCTTAGGCACGTGGTTTAGTGATGCACTCATAGCGTTAGGCTGATGGCTGGATTTGATGTTAAGGGTCTTTTCCAACCTAAATGATTCTCTGATGCACTAGTAGAGAACTGAACACTAAAGGACAACTCAAGACTAACCAGAACTGCCGTGAACAAAAATCACCTCTTTGAAAACGACATCTGGCATTGTCATCTCAAGACACCATGGGCAAAATTTCCATATGTAACAGAGCCTGGTGTGTGCTGACGTCCTGCTGGCATTCAGGAGAACCCAGCTCAAAATAGGACATGAAAACGGGGATTAAACATTCTCTTTTATGAAGCCATCTCTATAAAGGCACAGAGATCAGAAGAATGTAGGAAACGTGTATAAGAAGACCAGTGGGAGGAAACTTTGTGTTTGTTTTTCAAAACAAATATTGAGGCTGTTCCTTCTCTTTGTATGAACTGAATGGCTACTGTAACAGAAATATTCTTCACAGCTCTTCACAGTCAAGCACCAGAATTTGTATTTCTGAGGGATTTACTTGGCTGAAGCAGCAAGGGAGAGTGTGCTACCGTGGCACTTAACTAGGATCTACAGAAGCCCAAATGAAATGCAGGTGACTTGAAGTCCAGGATGAGGATCAGAGTTAAGGACCCGGGTTCACCACTGGTTACTTTTGAAAGCACATTTCTCAAATGTGCACCAGAAATCCACATGAGCTGCTCGTATTTCCTCTTCATCTCTCCCCCTCACCAGCTCCTCACAGACTCCTTCCTGGCAGCACAGCTCAAGCAGACTTCAGTCCATGAGAGACTATTCACACAACTCCCAAACCCACTAAAACTGGGGCGTATCAAAAAGGCTGTTCCCAGCATACCTCAGCAGTGCCATGAGTTCACATTTCTCTGTAACATTGCAGACAGACAACATGGATCAATGATGCCAACCAAGAGGTGACACAAGTCCCTTGTCAGCTGCACCTCCAACAGCCAGGGTCTTACCCACCCCTTGCAGTCCACACTAGGCCATTGCTTCCCCTTCTGTTTCCCTGGTCCAATGTCACAGCACGAGTGCATTTTCTAATGCAGGGAATAGCAGAGTGCATGGAAATGTATTCGGTGTTCTTCAGATTCCAGTTGTCACGTATTTTCAGCTAGATTTAAATTCCATATGAAAGTTAATGATAGCAATAAAATAAACCAGCCCTATTATAAGCTCTCCATCTTATCTATTAACTCAGTAAATTTATACTAAGCATGTATTTCTTGGTCATAAATATCTCTCCATATTTATATTTTAAACACATAAAACATAATTCACCACGGCAGGAATTAGTACTCAGCATTATTAGAGCTAACAGCCAAGCAGGGTATAATGCCAGGTTTTTGCCACCTCTTTCCACCTGAACACACACAAATGTTTAAAGAATCTTTGAGAAGCTTTTCCAGCCTTTCTTCAAACTGTAAATATGTTAAGAGTATCTCATCAGAGAGCCCCTAGAACATGGGCAAAATGTGAGCCCAGAGTAAGCACAGCAAAACACCACACCAGACAGGCAACAGAGAGAACTCGTTGCCTTGCCTGAGCTTATTAGCACTAAAAGACTTCAAGATTGCTTTCAGAAGGGGTGGTACAGCCCAGCTGACACTTCAGCTCTAGTTCCTCTAAAACCATACAGTCCTCACAATCCAGCTTCTTGTGAAGGTGAGCAAAGATTAAACAGTTTTTGCCTCGTGGTATGAGATGTATATGACTTTATAGCACAAGAATATGACAAAGACTTCTGAAAAGTCTTTAATGTGCTTCTCCATCCTCATGGAAACTTGACTGGAGCTATATCTAGGCAGGCAGCCTTGCTTTATAAACCATTATGTGCTCCTGGCAAGTCATCCGTACTGTTGTACTTGCAACATCTTTGAGGGATTCTGCAGCATTCAGTCTGTAATGAGGGCAGGGGAATTAGGATCAGAGCAAAAATAAATTAGAGAAAAAGACTGCTAATTAGTGTTTGCTCTATGCATATTATTAACTGTAAATACACACTATAGAAAGCACTGAAGTTGGAGAATGCAGCACTGATCTCCCCAATAAGTTGTGTGTAATATTTAATGTCCTAAATTTTTATAACCAAAGCCCACAGATCTATATCTTAATGAATCATTTCTTACAAGGTTTTGACTAAGCACTCTGATTGGTCATCAGCACCTATGACAGACAGATCAGCATTCCTTGTATGTGAAGTGTATTTGCCTTGAATGTAGCCAAATCACAGCTCTGAGATTTTTCCTGGCTATGTTAACCTGGTGTTAGGCTTGAATCTGGTAAAGATATCTATGTGTGAGAGACTCCCTTGAAATCAATGAAGTTAATTGCAGTTAGAATAATCACTCTATTTGCTGCCAGGCTGTTGATGGCAAGACTGTAGCACACACTCTCTGCGTGTGTGTCTTTACCATTTTCCATTCACAAACATCAAATGGGACATTTACAAGAATCTAAAGGAAAACAGGGCCAATGCTCCAGTATCAGCCATTGCTGCTATACTTCAACTAATTAGATACAACTTACATAACACTGGCAGCCGAAGCCCAGGAGCACAGAGTTTCAAAGTTCTTCTGCTGGTCTGGCTTATTTCACTCAACAGATCTGGTAAACTGTATTAGTAAAGGCACTTTTCCTTCTGTAAAAGATGAATCTACACAAGGACTGTTTTGCTAGCACAGCTATGCTGGCAAATCTCTTAAGCAGAGGCAGATCCCAACAGAACTGGAGATGAGGGTCAGAGTTTGGATTCATAAATCAGAAGCCAGCGGGTACCAGCTGAGACCTGGCAGCTGTCTGCAAGCCTGCTTTTTCCGTGAAGCAAAAGCACCTCCATACAATAGTTTGAATGTCTTTTACTGAGCTTAAACCGGCATGTATTTCCTGTGAGCCGAGAGCTTGCTCTCAGACCAGTTACTGCAGCTTTTTTTCACGCACAGGTAATTGGTTAAACCAAAGTGACATGACCCGGGCACCTGCCAAGCAGCTGGGGAAGGCAATACTGATCCTCCTCCTTCTTGCACCTGACACTGGGAACAAAAATATTGGCACTGTCTGACATATATGTTCAAATTTCCATCCTCCTCAAAGCAGGAGGAGAGGTTCATCTTTTATTTTATTGGGTTTTTAAGCCAAAGCTCTCAAAGGCTACATTTCAATCTGTTGTGTTCTGCTAAAGGAGATTAGTGAGACCAAAAGAGAGCCCAACTCCTCCCCAGTGTTTGTATCAAACCAAGCACAGCGCAGGCGATCAATAAATCAGAGACTGTCTCAGTAAAATGTTGTATATATTTCATTAAATCATTTAAGCATGAGTGTAAGTAACTGTATGAACAGCATCCAAGTGGAGCACTGCAAAACTCCATAACACCAATGACATGAGGGAAATTGAAGGCAGCCTTTGGAAAATGAATAGCTACAGAGGTCATGGCTTTCAGCCACACTAGATCTCTGGGCTGTGGTGTGCGATACGCTATTAATTCCTGCCAATGGGTGAATTAAGTAGACAGGGGATTAGTTAAGTGGGTAAAACCTGTTTCTGACTGCTCTACAGCGCTGTCCCAGTTCTTGTTAGTTCCCTAGGGCAGCCACCCCTGCTCCTCTTAGTGCAAGTATCACAGCTGTGTACGAGCCCTTGGTCAGGTCCAGGTGCATAGAACAATGGAGGGGACATGGATCCCCAGGCTGCAAAAAGATCCGGTCTGCCCTGTACCTGGGCTGTTGGGCACAGTGCCTCCGGCCCCACTCAGCCCAAGCTGCCATGTGCCAGGACAGCACTGCCACACGCAGCAGCTCACTGGGAGCACCAAGATATCACTGCTGTCGGACCAGTGACAAAACCCAGAGTGCTCACAGCATATCAGGGACTCTGCCAGGAAAACATCCAACAGAGCCAGCTGAAAAATGCTCTAGGCTTTTTAAAGAGTGCTTATTACTTTTAATATCTGCATTTCAGATCTTTCTGCTATTACTATTTCTCTCTTAGCAAGTACAAAAGGACAGGAAAGAGCTAAGGATATTTCCTGATGTGTTTTGTTTCCCTTCGGATAAATAAACCTGTAAACATTTCAAAAGATGCTCAAGGTTTTGTTTTCAATACACATCATCCATCTCATTTCCTCAAAAATACACTTACGGGAATGCTCCACAGTTCTCATACTGATGTTCAAAATAGACAGTCTCTCATTTCAAATGAAAACAGCCCATAACTAGCACCTCTGCACATGGCCAGGTCTCACTGGTATGTAGGTTATACTTTCATCACTGATATAGATTCACACATTTGTCTTCTGCAGATGGTGATGTTTTTCCTTGGCTGCTGATGCACGAAGCTTCCTGATCTTTGTCCTGATACAGAGCTATGTCAGTAAAACAACAAACAAAAACAATGACAACAAGAAAAACCCCCACAACACAATAAAGCAAACAAACCAAAAAGCATATAGATTAAGGTGTACTAGCAATTTTTATCCCGATGGCTCATTTTACCTCAGAACAAACAATTCTGTTCTGAAGGACTCATTTGTGCTACTACTGATTCCATCTGTGCTAATGGAGTGTCTAAGTATAACTATAATGACAAATCCAAATGCTCTTTTACCACCTGTCATCCGGATGCAAAGATTTAACTTCAGGATGTTCTGTTTAGCAATTGCATCCAAGTAGCTTGGCCAGGATCCACAAAGACATCATCCAGTAGCCAACTTGTTCAATTCTCAGCCCATAACAAAGCTTCCCATGAAACAGCTAACAAACCAAAGACCACAAAACTCAAGGCAGCAGTGTAGTCTTCACCATCCTTTCCACTGTCATTAGTGGAGCACTCATAGCCACACAACATGAGCATCAGGATAGGAACAGCCTGCTGGATTTGAGGTGCTCAGCCTGTGGGTTGAAGGGATGTTGTTAACTTTGTAGATTGAGTTCTGATGTTCCATGTTGTGTCATGGGAGGAAAAGTGTTGGTCCATAATACTTTTTAAGTAATTGACAGGTCTCTGAAAAACAAGATTCATTTGCTAATGCTACCTGGGTTCGGTCCATTCTGACACTGGATTTGTTATCTATTACCATCAGTTTCTTTATCTGCAAGAACTGGATTCCTTTGGGAAAGAAACAAGAATAAAAATGAATTCACTTTGACTTTGGAGTTCCTGAATGTTTTTTTAAAGCCTTTAATAAAACAAACGCAGAGGAGGAAAGGTCTCTGGTGCTCAGAGGATGTGAAGGTAACCTTCAAAATGTGAGTCAGATATAACCTATACAGAAACATCTACCTGTCTGGGCAAATAGCTTGAAGCAATGACGCATGAACTACTGTCCAGTTCTGCTTCTATAATAAGTATCCATACCAACTATTCCAGTGCTCAAAGACCTGGAAAGGGAAGAGAGCTATTACTCCAGGGATCTGTAAAATATAACATTGTCAGTCTCTAATAGTGAAAAAAGTCCCACATCAATTCCTGCTCCAAAAATGATGGAAGTCCAAGTATAAAGTTATGAAGTTAAATGTTTGTGAACATTGTGGTATCTCATGTACATTGAGGATAAAATTTTAAGCTTTCATTCTCATTCAGAAACATATAAGAAAATCATTAAAGCTGCCTTGCAGCCACTTGGTGTTCATGGGGTGGGAAACAGATCGCTCTCAAGTTCACAGTTACCTTCTGAGAGCTGACAAGGTCAGCAGCCAGTTTTCCTGTTACCAGCAACAGGTGATTCCCGGGCTGTGAATGGAGCTGACATCACTTTAGCGCACACTAAACTGAGCCTGACAGGGTAAATCCTGAGAAGGAATCTGATGGAGTTTTGGCTACATGTGTTTTGCATGAAATCACCACATTCATTCATTTGCTCCGGTAAAGACTCACCCCACAGTCCAGTCTGTTGCAGAGCAAATCATCACTGTAAAAGCCAACACCTCATCCTTAAAATCAAAGGTGCTCATCCTTCTTACCACGTCTTTGTTTCTGAAAACCAGTTACAAATGTGTGTCGTGCAAATAAAGCCAAAAATGCAGTCCAGATAACCAAAATAATCGCCACAGTACAAAAGAGACTCCCTCATATGGCTGTGCCTATAGGAGTACACTGAAATAAAGAAGTCTATTTCCGAGCTCACTGTAGCGGGAAGAAAAAGGAAGGCTGTTAAAATACCAGTTGTCTCTCTCAGTCATTCAGGTGAAAGTGCCAGAATGGAACAGCAAGAGTGGAAACGTAGTGATAAAGGCTGTATTTCAGCACTGTGTTTAAGGGCAAGCTGTGGTTCTGTGCTGGTAGGGTGGGGTGAGAGAGCAGGGCAGTTCTCCTGTTTTAGAGGCAGGACTTACTTTAAGATTCCCTTACCTTGAGTAAGCTCTAGTTTTGTGTCTGGCACAGCTTGTTGCCATGCTCAGAGCTGCACTAGTACCCCACTGTTTTCCCCAACTCTTATTCTCAGAGATCCTCTCAGAGCTGTAAACACAAGAGATAGGTCACTCCCTTCAGCTCCTCTGCAAGATTTTCCTCAAGTCAGAGCCTGGTTTAATTTCCTCCACAATAACGTAATATGCATTTTGCACCACTAGCTACTATGAAATGTGGAGATGGGAGAGGCAGGAAGAGGAAACCTTTGTACGAACGCTTTCAGCAGTGTCCCTCGCTACACTGGTGTACACAGCCCTTCCACGGCATCAGACTTTCATTAAGTGAAATGGCTTGGCTGTGCTCTGTGGGTTGTTAATAAAGTGTGCTGTGTAGGGCTGAGGTGTCCTGCTCCAGGCACAGCCCCTCCTGCATGCTCTTCCTTATTGAAATCTGCTCCTCTGTGTTTCAGTTTTATTTGTACAATGCACTGTACTTCAGTTTTGTTTGTATAAGGACTTCCAGAATTTCAGAGAATAAAGCTGGTGTAGCATTACCAGGTTGTTATGGATCTCTTTTTGTCCTCCTGAGTTGCCAAAGTTCAACCTGGATAGACTTGGGAGACAATCTGTCTGGTTGCAAACCTTTGTATGTGCTCCACTGGTACAGCTCCCAGTGAGAATTTTAGCTGTGGCTCAGCAGACTGCTGAATTTTGCCTTGCATTTACAGTCAAAAAGATGAATAAACCAAGCTCTCCTGTTTTTCCATAAGGAAAGGCTCCTTAACACTGGGAATATTCTCATTATTGCAACAATAAGAGCTATGTAGTAAAGTACCTTGAGACCTACCAAAGGCCACTTTGGGCTGTCCACCACTGTGTTCTTGTCTCTGTCCTTACTGATCTTACATATTCCTCCCTCTAAGCCTTTGCAGAGTACCTTGAAGAAAAAATGAGCAGACAGCAAATGTCCAGAGGAGTTGCCATCCCTTGAAGCTCATCCTGTCCAGCCCCACACCAACTTCAGGCAGCCAGGGGGCTGCTGGCTTCCTGCAGGACCCCTGCATGAGCACTGCACTCACAACAAGACCTGACTGCTGTCTCAAGAATCTGTTCTGCCTAGAAAGGAAAGAGCATATTGCCCTCCTGCTTCACAGGGAACCAAAGCTAGCACAACATGTCATCTGAAGACTAAATGTTTGCTACCATCAGGACCATCCATCTTCTCTGGGAGGAGTCCCTTTTCCAGTCTCACTTGTGTTGGTAAAGGGGCAGCAAAGAGTCTTTTATCTGAAAGCTTGTTTCCCTGGAGATCAAAAGTGTATTCTTTAGTTTTCAAATCTTCCCTCTTTATCCTCACAGTTCCCATATACGGGAAAAAAATGGCAAAATGTTAGGGGGAGTGCATATAAATCACACCAGCCGCTGATCCTCTTATCCAGTAACCATAACACATCATACGCTGAGAGTCTTTCTCTGAGAGAATAAAATAAATTACATTTTACTGGCCAGCATACTGAACCTTATGTTGGTTATTGTAAATTACTGAAAGCACAAAGGTATAGGCCTTGTGTGCTCTTCTCAGAGCATGGCATATGAACATCAAAGAAGGCAGTTATCATAGCTGCCCTTTCTCTGTCTCTGCCTTCGACAATAGATGGATCTCATCCAATTCATTATCAAGTTAAGAGACAGAATTAGGCAAACTTTGAAAAAAAGACTTGCTACCAAAGACAGCAAATTATCTTTGTTATAAATATCATAACTAAATATTTTGGCGTTAAAATAACTAATTCTGGGATAAAATCATAAACAGAGCCAGTGAAAGGTGGTGAAGAAAATGTGTTCCTTGCAAATGTTTTTACAGTACTCAAGCTTTAGAAAAGTCACCCAAAGTCAGACTCCAGCCCAGCGCTCAGACAACCCCAGAAATGACAATGCTTGCTTGTGCCAATGGTGCTGAGATGAGAAAATAAAGTAACCTGAAGTTATGCCATGAAATAACAGAGGATGGCTGCAAATTTTGCTTAAAAAAAAAAAAAAGATTTCCCTGACCAGCTGAATTTTTACTTGCAGATTTCTGCATCTTCTCCCACCAGATCAATTGGACTCAGTGTTTGCTGAAACCCCCCATCACGACAAAACTTTACCTTCTTTCAAGTGACATGTATGACTCATCAGCTCAGTAATCACGACAAATAAACCAAATTTCCCATCTGTGCCACTTCAAGCAAAGACCACTTAAAATCAGTGCCTACAGGTGCTTCCTCAAATGCAGTGCAACAACTACAGGAGCAAGGAGCTGCTGGATCCCTGACCATCCAGCGCCAAGCAAGAGCAGGTCACCCTGAGAGGTGACCCATGTGAGAGTCCCTCAAATAAGAAAACAGTGACTCACTTTGTCAAGAATGGTGTTTTAATCATGTTTCTTGTTGTAAAGATGCACCAAGATGGCTTTTTTTTATCAGTGCTCTGGAGCCCGAGGCACTCGTTTATATTACGGTTGGGTGCTTTTATTGTATATTGTGTTTTTAATTGTTCCTCGGAAGAATGAGCACTTTTCCTTTGAGAAATCTAATACATTATTATTATTTCTGATTCCATAATCATTTGGATCACTGCGGTACATGTCAGCCACATGACTCGTGTGTATCTTTCTTTCTCCCCCTCTCTCAAAGGATTCTGTTGTTTGGATTATGCAATCATTTTTGCTAATACCAGGACAGATGGCCACAATGAAAACACAGAGTGCACTCTCTGATAGATACTTGCCAACATCAACAGGAAAGAACAGAATTCATGAACTTTAGAGAGAAAGCACAAGCTTGCTCTTGAGCAGGGAACAGTATAATGCTTTTATGTGCACAGTAGCAGCCAGTGACAATCTACAGACATGAAGGCTGCAAGACCAGAATAATCTAAAGGAGGGCCTGAATTAACCTTTGAAGGCCATATAACAGAGAGCTGCCAATAGCCTGTTTACCACAGATGGCACAAATCAGATTTGGATGGGATGAAGTAAGTTGGAAACACTTTAGAAAATATCTCCTGACTTCTGCATTTAGCAGGAGCTGACTTCCCCATCCTGTATGATATGTGCAATTAATTGATCACATGCCTTGATGCAGGAAAATGGAATCTGCTGTATCTCATTGAGTTTCTATAAGGAATTTTGGTTTGGGAAAAACGAAGGCTAATGCACTATCTCTCAAGGGCTGCTGAGTCCTGACCTTCCATTCTTTTACTCAAAAGCTGAAGGAGTTATTCCTAAACCACTGTTGCATAAAGATCTTTCCTGATGGAACTGTCCCTAGTCTATTCCAGAGCTTTGCTAGGCTGCCCACTGGAAAGATTTCCTAACATCAAACCAAATTGCCACCCCACTACAATTTAATCCCATCGTGCCTTGCTGTGTTTACAATTCATTCCCTTCCTTTTTCAGCAGCCTTCTACACTTTGGAAGGCTCCTCCTACATCTCCCCACAGTCACCTCTAAGCCAGGCTAAACTAGCGGCCAGGCACTTAGCCTCCCACCCATGCAGCATCACACACCATAACAGCTCACACCATTACTCCTGCACCAGGCCCCAAGCTCGTGTGAGGTGTGGGCTGAGCACCCTGTATTATGTGCCATTATGCATCAAGAATGGGGGGAAGGCAGTTTCCTATCCAGTACTGAGACAATTAGGATTTCAGCTGGAAGGCTTGCAGATCTGTGTGCTAAATTCACCAGACTCCCGCTCACAAAAGGCAATCTAATGCATTTGGAAAATTTGCATTCTCACAGTCGAGCTGGTTTCCCAGGGCACCTCTGTTCTTCACCAAGAGAGGCTCTTAGATGTCACTTAGCAACATCTGAAAATCCATTTCCTTCCTATGGAAAGAACTTGTGCTGCAGAAGGCCACTCAAGAACAGAAAGATTATATCAGAGAATCCCCATCACCCCTTAAACATGTCTAAAAAAGACAAAAGAACTGGAAAGAATTAGATTTCAAACCAATGTTCCTGTTACCATCAAAATTATGATGTTCAGTTGAGCACAGATGATATGAGAAAGCACGTGAACATAAGAAGGCCATCTTTGCTTTGTTCAGTGTGTGGTCTCTGATGCTGCCCACACCCGGTTAAGGTTTGACTGAGCACGTTAAATCCAAGAGTCTCAAAATAATTAACCCAAGCAAGGTGTAAGAGAAAGAATCAGGCGTCATTGCTGGAGTAAAGCTCTGCATTTCTTTAAAGCAAGTGACAAAGAGCAGATCCTACTTAGGCCAATATTCCTTGTCTTTACAATCTAAATGCAGATGAATACATTAACCAGACACCCTAACAGAACTTAGGCCTATATGTTCTGTGAACTTAAATCTTAAGACGACATGTAACATTTTTAATACCATGGAAATGTCCATATGCATTTCTCCGTTATTGAGCCCTGTGTTCACACACCCTCACAAGCACACCATGGAACAGTATTTACAGATATAACTGTATTGATTTCAATCAGAAATGAGTAGCATAGTTTTGGGTCAAGCAGATGTAAAACGCTGTATAAATTCCTGCTGTGAATCTATGAAGGAAGTATCTGCACGGAAAGCTTTTTCTTTCAGTCTCTAGCAGTTCAATGCAAAAAGCATTGATATTGAGAAGAATTTCTCTTGATTTCTATATGAATGAGATCAGAAAAGTTTTTGCAGTTTTTCAGCTGCATTCCAAGTAAAGTCACTGCTGTAAATAGCAGAAAGTAAATGAGCTGTGCCTGTGAGATGCTGGGATTCAAAAGGAGCGTTCCGTTGTGAACTCCACCACACTGCCCCACACATAAACTGATAGAATGGCTGGGGCTGGAAGGAACCCTAAAGGTCATCTTATCCCAACCCCCTGCTGTGGGCAGGGTTGGCAACCACTGGATCAGGCTGCCCAGGGCCCCATCCAACTGGGATTTGGGCTATTCCATGGCTACAGTCGATTAAAACAACCAACACCTCTTCAACTAAGATGAGGGAGTGCGCACACATTCAGGCAGTTCATACTAATGGTGGTGTTTTGTGAAACTGAACTTCTGCTGACAAAGCGTACCCCCTGGCTTTTGCTCTCCAGAATTAGGGCAGATTTCAGAGAACAAGTATTTGCCAAAGCTGGAGACCAGGCTCTGGAGCTGTCTTTCAGTACAGGTCTATGGCTGACACCAAGGCAAGTGAATAGACAGAAAGGCCCATTCTGAGAAGAGCTTGGGTAACTCCCCCACAGGATGGAAAGTACTTGTGCAGTGACAATCTACGGCTGACAAGGAATGCTTTTTTCCCACTGTGACTTTTTAAAGCAGACGTTTTGTTATATTCATTCAGATGCCAAAACAAAGAAAATGTCACAAACTAAAATTTAGCAGTCTAGAATCCTGAGGCAAACTGACCTGGCTCTTCATTTCAGTCTTTATATTCTTTCCCTTCACTTATTCACATTCCTTTGTTTTGATCATTTTTCACCAAAAATGTTTTTGATGAATGCACATTTTGTAATGAAGGAACTTGTAAAGAAGAACCCACTGCATTCTTACTCATATTAGTTCTACAGAATACAGTACAACAGAAGGATGACATGTCACCTCAGTTCATTTTTTTCCGTTAGACTTTTCCTAACAACTGCTATTTTGATTTAAAGGTTTTGGTTTAGAGCTCCTTAATGAAAGCACTGAAGAATTAAGAAACTTAAGGTGATTGTTAGAGGTACCTTCCCCAGACGTACCACTTTATCACAGCCAGTGGAGGCTGACAGAATTCCACTCATTCCATTTGCATGAGCAACTCCAAGGATTCCAATCATAGATAAGAACACAGCAATAAGAATTTACCTCAGGGCTATGACACCACTGTTGACAGTGGAGGTGTTTTTAATTTCCTACAGATCACACCAAAGTGTTTTTCCCAATAATCCATCAACTGAAGTTTCCCATAAAGGTACTTGATAGCAAGGGTTCTCATCTCCCTCCAGCAAGTTATAAGCACGGCAAAATGAAGATGTATTGCTCACGTAAATTAAAATCATTCTTATGATTGCAATAGCTGAATCCCCTAGAGAAGCAGCATGTTGGAGGTGGGAGGATAAACAAATATTCTAATCACATTCTTTTGAAAGCTGAAATTTGGTTTCAAGATCTAATTTTGTTTTTATTCCTTCTCCTAGTTCAGTGGGAACTATAAAAAAAACCTCAAAAACACATCCTTGTAGCTGACTGCTTTTCGATCTGTGATGATTTGCATACTTATCTACCTTAGCGTAATGATAGGTTTTAGATATTTTTCTTTTTTGTTACTCTTTTCACAGTGCTGCACTGAATCACTGGATTTCTAGTCAATGAGTGATTAACCCAGGGGGAATTAATCTCTAACTCCTACAAACCGAGTGGCATTCACTCATGTTTCCAGTTCCATTGTCAGTATTTTTACCATACTTCACGTGTGGGTTTGAGCTGTGCTTCTAGGAACACCAGCAGCAAGAAAGACTCAGATTCACATGCTTTTGCATACACTGGCCCAAGACCACTCTGATGCAATGCAGACCACATTTTGCACCCAGTCCGGACACACTGGGCATGGACCTGGCCCCACTTCCTCACGGTGGATCTTGCACCTCCTGCTGCATCCTAGGGAGGACAGCGCAGGAGAGATCAGCTGGCTTTGCAGAGGACACAAAGGGAAAATTTCAGTTTTCAAGATATAGTTATCTACCTCACCAGCATCCCAGAGGCCACCTCACGATTCTGTTACAACACCACATATTTTGCATACTGTCAGAATCTGGTGGCTGTCTCCGTACATTTTAAAGAGCTGCTTTCTCTCATTGCTGAGGATATCCAAGGTAAATGCCACGTGAATGACTGAAGAAAGACATAGAACCAAGGGCGAAGGATGTTCAAATTGGCGCAGTACTGAAATCTCTTAAAGAATGCATCCAAAATGCAAATTCTTATCAGTTATTTACTAACCTCATCTCGGTTTAAGATCGGTTTCAAAAAATATTAAATCTGTTTCAAAAGCACTAAAGGTAAATACAATAAGTTCACATTTATCTGAACAGAGCATGAGAATATAAGATGTTATTTGCCCCTCCATAGGGAAAATCTGGAACTGAACGTTGGCGCCCATCAAAACATTCTTTTACTAAATCTGTTTCATTCAATAGAACATAATAAAAATTGCAAGGCTTAGCAAAGACAACTTACATTTAGTTAGGTTAGGTTTCTGTGGTCTTAACTGAAGCTACAGAGTAAAACCTCAAGTAAGAAACGCTTGACCTTGAGAATACAAAAATGGATGTCTCAACAGCTCTGCTTCACAGACAGCGGAAAGTTTGATCCGCTTCCAACAGGGAATTTCAAAACCTTAAAGGCTGTTGCAAGTCAGATTGCTGTTCCTTAGCCAGCTCTTGTTAGAATAGTCATAATAATCATAATCAGAGATTTATGTATTGTCTTTTATCCCTATAGAACTTAAAGCCGTTTGCAAGAGACTGTGATCATAAAAAGCACGTACAAAAATATATATCACACTCATACTCCTCACTAAGCAAAAGAGGCCAGTCTGCACTGAAACGTAACAGCTGCTGAAGAAATCCCAGCATTAGGCTTGAAGAATAAATATGAAGAAAATATAATAACTAATGAAATAGCTTTAAATGGGTAAGTTATAATCGTTATAATGGAGCTTGGCTGGAAGATGAAAGCAAACCAGGAAGTAGTTATCGACTGAGAGGTTGTGTAAAATCAGTGCACTAACTGTAATAGTGAGAAAGATTTCCAGTTGCACTTGTGTCTACAACCCCAGTTTCAGTCCCTGAGCTGAGCACCAAGCCCCAGTACCAGCTGACGCAGTACGGAATGAGCCAGAGGTCTGTGCATACAGTTCATTGGAGTCCCCCGTTAAGTTACCTCTTCGCCATAAACATTTCCTCCAAGACCACCAAAATGGAAGTGCATTGTCCCAGAGGCAGTGACACAGTAGCTGTTCACACCCTTGCTGCTGCTGATCTCATAGACAGGGTAGAAGATTTAAAAAAATTATTTGTCATTTCCCTGTGAATACAGAATCACAGAATTGTAGGGGTTGGAAGGGACCTCTAGAGATCATCGAGTCCAACCCCTATACCAATCTGTTCAACTCTACAGAAAATTTGAAGCAAAGCTTTTGTATCCACGAAGCAACAAAAAAAAGAGAAATTCAGTTAACATGATCCTAAGCAGTCGGAAAATACATTCATCATTCATGCAACTTCCGGAGATCCAAAGGCCAATTTCACATCATCTGGGGCTTAAATTCATGGAAAGCTCCTGTCAGAGCTCCCATGGCTGCAGACATGCATTCCCCATTCTTGACGTTGCCAAACACGTGAAGGATATACTGCAGTGCGTTCACATTGAAAACACTTTAAACTGTGTCAAAGAGCAAAGCAGAGCACACTCTGACGAGGAAGAAATTTCCAAGAATTCACTGAATCAGGCTTCAGCTGAACTCACAGCTTCTGAAGGAAGGCTTTTGCTTGGAGAAAAGCAGCTGCCTTCCGTCAGAAGCAAAGAGAAGACACTTGCGAGGCGCAATGTAGCAAAAACACAGTACCCATGCAGTGCAGAGTGCTGCAAAGAAGACTGATGGGAACTCTGCCGATGTCGTGAGAGAGATTACGTTTGTTGATTGTTATCACCACAAGGAACACTTTTTCACTGAAGGCAAAAAGTAGTACAAGTACTTGTGCAGATGTTAGGAGAGGTGGATGAGGTGCTGAGTCTCCTAAAGCTGTTTCAATTTGATTAGAAATAACTTTTCAAAAATGATAACCGATAAATGATACCCTCTCACATCATGTTTAGCTGTATTTGCGAAGTTACGTGAAAGCCAACACATCAAAGATTACCCAAAACACTATCTTGTCTTACTTCTTTTCATACCAGTAAAGTATACTTGGACTGTAAATGCCATGCTAGAAGTCACTTAGCTGAAGTGGTTCAGAGAAAGAAGCAGCTTATGCAAACTGGGTACTGGTAGCACTGTAATCTCTCACCCCAAGCAGGTTCGTGGCCACAATTAATAACAGGGAAACATTTACAAATGGCAAACAGCTTCAGTCAAAACCACATCTACTCCAGGTAATGGTTTCACATCTTCAGCCTTGTTCTGCTGAGTAATTTCCATCAGAAAAAAAACAGCAAACAGGGACTTAGAAGTTCTTAATGTATCTCAAAAAGAAGAGGAAAATGGAAAGCTGACCCTCAGTGCAATTAAGAATGCTGTTTCATTTTGTTAAGGAAAGGCCTCTCTGAGGAAGGAGTGCAAACAGAGCTCTGCTTGTAAAACTGTGTCCTCCTGTATTCTCACAGGAGGCTGCTTAAGAATTCTTGGCTAGTGAAATCCCCAAGGAGACATTAATAAGACTGGGTTTGGGTTGCAAGAGAAATCAAGTTGTGCAGGGATATCTCACTGGTGTGTTAGCAGATCTCCTTAACTGCTGTTAAATTCTGTTCCTCATACACTCCGTCAAACTGTTTCCATGTATCTTAGCAAAGGTCTGCCAGCAAAGTAAGGCTTTGTTGTTGCAAGTTGCTGCAAACTGCTGGACTCTTAGGCAGTCTGCTTGGTGATGGAAAACTTCTGTATTTAAGGCTGGACTTAATGCTGTTTAATCATTTTCTCTTTGTTTTACTTCTGAAGGATAATATCTGTCTGCTTATACCTGAGGGGAAAAAAAACCCTCTCTTCTCTGCATCCTTTATATTATTCTTGGGGCACTGCTTTCCCAAATACTGGCATACAAAAAAAAAAGTGAGATTTCTCTCTCAGAATAGGAAGCTGTGCTCCTCCAGCAAGCCGCAGGCCGGCTCAAATCTATCTTCACCTGCTCTTCTACTAACACTGGTATTAGTAAGCACACAAAGATTCAATGACAGATAGACTCGAGGCTTCACAAGACAAAGGTTCAAGTTTCACTCAAGCACTTCACTTCAGTCCTACCATTTGTACATATGAGTTTCTAGTGTGCATTTTGCTGACAGAAAATAATCCAGACACTACTAAAGCTCTCTCCAAAGTGCTTCTAAAGGACATCTGTTCTCCAGTTTCATCTAATGGGTATTAAGCAAAGTTATACAGTAACTTTTGTGAACTGAAGAAACTTGCCCAATCCCATTGAGTATACAAACAAGGCCACTTCTTTTTTCCTCATCTGTATACAACTTGCACCACATTTCAAATCCTCAGTGAGACAGCAGAGCACTCCAGCTCCAAGTGTAGGAAGAAAATAAAATGAAAAAGCCACTGATAAAGAAAGTCCTGTTAAGCAAATCCCCAGCATGAACTGTATGACAGATGGACCATATCCTATTCTAGATGTGCACATGAACATGACCATCCAACTGTGGTGCATACTTTTAAAGTTGTCATTGCTTAAACAAAAAAAAAAAGGGCAGAGTTTCATTGTTTCTCCATACTGACTGTTCCACATTTGGCTGCCACAGAAGAGATTAGCTGCCTGTTCCTACAGCAGTTACATGGAGGAGGCACATGGCCATTAGCCAGAGCCAAAAACCAACAGTTACAGTGAGATGTTTATCTCAGTTGTCCATTCTGTAGGAATAGTGACAGAGAAGTGAAGCGTTTTATTCATGCAGATAAGCAATTTTACTGTGAACTGTTTAAGGTCTCATGCCAACATCTAGACTTGGCTAAGACCACACTATGTGTTTTAATTAACTGTAACTGATCTGATTGCTGACGGGAAAAATACACGCTCAATGTGCTCATGACTCAACATTCAATCAAAACTACAGAGGTCAAGAAAGATCAGGATCAACTGTTTCCTGTCATTGGATCAAAGAACTCGTTCTAGCGCCAGCTAAAAAAAAAAAGTGACTTAGTATTTCATCTCTAGCGAAAGCAGCCTTCAGTGTAGTGAATTCAGAGTCACTGAAAAATACTACATCAGTCCAGCTATATAGAGGCAGAACACACAATTCCTGCAGTTTAGTGACTTAAGAGGGGAAGCAGTGTTGTGATTAAACTTTCTTGTTGTTGTTTTTTTAAAGAAGGAGGAAGAAAGTACTATGAAACTGCAGACAGTCCTGCAAGAGTCTGAAAGAGACGAGTCCTCAAATGATGTAGTGGAACTGAAGGACAGAAGCAGAAGAGACAAAATAAACATATGGGAAACATGGAAAAGTTTATCAAAATATGATAGTAAAGTACAGCAGCAGCTCAGACAGTAGGAAACTTTTAGAAGACAATGGCAGCTAATTCGTTTAGGAAAGAGCAAAAATAAGAGACATGGAGAATGACACATGGTTAAGCAGCAAGTGAAGGCATGAGATAAGATACCTGAGTTACAGGTTGTGCACTTGCTGAGTTACTCTCATCTGCCAACAGCGGGTATTTGATCACCACCACTACTTGCTCCTTGAAGACTGCAAAGGATTTAGGTTCCCCCCAGTTCCTCCATTTTCTCCCTCGCTGCTGAAACCAGAAGTTGTTTTTGTAGTCAATGAAATGTTTCACATAATCAGGTATACATTTAGTACCTGCAGTCCCACATGCACCCCTAAATCCAGAGCTATTTTTCCCTTACAATGCACAGTCCCTGTTCCTGTGAGTGCACCCCAGGTCCCACAGATGACACCATTCTGGGATTGACAACCTGAAGGCAATTGGCCATAAGACAGAAAGAACTTTTAACTGCAGCTCACAATGACGTTTCTGTCTTTAACCTCTTCTGTTTTCAATTTTTTTTTCCAGTTTTGGTATTTAACTGAGGGTGACAACAGCTGAGGTTGTTTGGTTTTGTTTTTTTTTGTAGATGGGATTTTCCAAAGAAACCAAGTTTTACTACCAAAGGGGGGGGGGGGGGAGAAAAAAAAAAGAGTTTAAACAAGTTTTAACCAGTCTAAATTGGATGTCAGGACTGCCTTCTTACTGTTCTTACATAGATTCGATGATGCAGCATGAAATTTTGTTTGCACAAGATTTCTATCCTTGAAGCAATGAAGAACTATGCAGTAGACAAGAAGTGGTCTTCGTTGTGGAAATGCCAGCAACTGGACAATTTCAGCCTGATCATTTGGTTTTCTGTTTTTCAGTGCTCTAGCACATTACAAAAAGTACATAGGAATCTGCCTACTTGCCAGTAGCTGAATGAATCACAACCACCCTCAACAAGTAAAGCAGGCTAAATATAGGCACATAAACAAAAAACATTGCAGACTTGCAGTGAATTAATTTACTTGCATGTTACACAAGATTAAACAGCAAACAGAATGGAATTCGTGAAAGTGACAGTAATTCTTTAAAAGCTTAACAACGATTTGGTTTGAGTTCTGCATTGCAGTTGAAAGCAACGCTGGTTCTCACATGAGCATCCTAATTTGCAAATTATGTATTTAGTTGGACTTGGTATAACCTGAGAACTTGTTACAACTCTTTTTGAAATGAGAAACAATAAAGTGACAGGTTTTACAATGGTATGGAAGATTTAGATGACTTTTATATCTGCAGTTCCCTTATAGCTTTCCATCTCTGCAGGAACATTTTTCCTCCACTTAAAAAGGACTTCTCCCCAGCTGAAACCAGGCCAAAATGTAATGAATTTCCTGCAAGGCTATAACTTTAGAAATTGTGGAATGTGTTTACTTTTATAAAAAAAAAGAATCAGAATTAAGAACAAGATCAGTTTGGATGGGGCTCTGAGCACCCTGATCAAACTGTAGACATCCCTGTTCACTGCAGGAGTTGGACTAGATGACCTTTAAGGGTTCCTTTCAACTCAGATGATTCTGTGGTTCTATGAACTACCTATCAGATTGTTACTTTTCTCTAGAGCGAACAGTCACGTGTTGCTGAACGAAGGTAGAAGTGTATATGCAAGGTTTCTCTGGGCTGGGCATCCAGGAGCACTCCAGGCCTCCCAGCCGGCTGCATCCCAGCTCCATGCCGAGAGTCACCCTACCCACCAGCCAACTCATAGCACCGTCATCCCCATAACAGAAGGGGTACAAGCCAGGGGTGGGGGTCTCCAACACGATGCACCTCAAGTAAGCAAATGTTGTCAGTAATCTCAAAACTTGAAGTCAAAGAGAGTAGTAAAATCTATACTCAGGAAAAATGAAGATGCAGAATTTTCACCGAGATGCTGACAGTCAAGTCCTGTATGTCACCTAGGTAAAAATATTGCCACTGTGTACAAGGTAGAAGGGTACTTTATTATTAGCAGTTGCTGAGAAGCAGCTGTGTAAGCTTTCTCCTGGATACTGATGGTGGGTTGAGCAAGAGCTTGATTTACAACACTCACATTTCCCCTTGGTTGTTCACTTTGCTATGTATATGTCACAGAACACCACAGAAAATTCTGGCCTGTCCTCAGTTTAAACTGCTAGTGCAATACTTGGACTCACACATCTCTCACACTATAAATGTTTTGCTAGTGTGATATAACATTCAAGATGAGGATGAACCATGGCCGTAAACAGAACTTGCATTCCCCTTTCTGAACCCTTTGAGTTCCCAGATAGCTTTTGTTGTGTCATAGGTCAATGTTCTTTGTAATAGATTTTCATTTATAAAGTTAGTTATTATTAAAACAAGGCAGAATATAGTATGAGGACGTTCACCTTCACCTTAGATTTTTTCATTCTGTCAGGGACAGAGCAGAGAGTTAAGGCCAGGATTATTTTTCAGCTGCTCTGTACACCAGCTTATTTCACACATGACAGCACTGGGACTCTGAACACTCGCGTGGAATACTAATCATCAATGGTTTTGACCATCAGCAATTTAAGTGTAAAATTGAAGCAGTCACAAACAGCTGGGAAGCTCCAGCTGATATTTAAAGATCATTCTTCGCTTATTCTGATCTGAAGCAAAAAACAGGCAGATGATTTTGGACTGAATTCAGAATGGTTTGGCCTAGAATAGTGCTAGAAGCAGGAGCTTGTTGACAAAGTCTGGGTTTTTTTGACAGAAAAAGAATAAATTGTAGAAGATTTTCCAGAGCTTCTGCTAGAATAGCTACGTGATGTTAAACAGTTTCTATTATTAATGAACTGCTTCATTAGCTTCAGAAATCAAGACTCTTTCTAGAGATTATGTATATAACAAATAGATATACATACAAAAGAAAACAAATTCCTCCCTATTTAGTTATCTACTATGCAAACTTAAGCTTAACTTGCCCCCTGAGAAGTATAATTTTTCTGAAATATAGGGAAGCAGTGGCAGCCGATCAGAAGTTACGAACCCGATAACAGCAGATGTCAACATTAAATCATCTGAAAGCAGCTCAGCTGACCCTGGTTCAGTGCATCCATTGAAGCTTTACATTTGCACTCAAAATATGAGCCAAAGTTTCAATTACATTGGATAAAATCAAAACGTGAACTTACTTAAAGTTCTTGCAGAAAAGCAGTTTGGCTGATTGCTTGTGTGGGGCGAATGCAGCTCAGTCCTGGTCCTGAGAAGCAGATGATCACAAACGCACCACAGCTACCTGGAATTGTTTAAAGAAGTTGCTCGCTACGCTGCACATACATGGGGTAAAAAAAATAGAATGAAATAAAAGATATAATCCTCGAAACCATAAACGTTATAAACCATTTTTTTCCTTTTTTCAGAAACTGCTGATTGGAGACGGAACAACGTGGTCTCACACCTCTGGAAAACACACTCAGCAGTCTTGCAGCCCCATATGGTGTTCATATGGCAACTTCAGCTGCTTAAGAAGGTGAAGATGCATTCTGTGTTCATGTTGACGCAACTCATCTGAATGGCCCTTCATCTACTACTTCACCTGAATGTAAAATGATCAGTTGTAGTTTGAATTCTAGACTCTGTACAAATGTGGTAGGAGAAGGGCTTTCAAAAGCATTAAATTGTTAATCTGATAAAGAGAAAGGGCCTACCCTAGTTACTTAATATAACTCATTTTAAGGGAATGAGTAACTTGCAAGAGTAGGGATGTGAGTTTCTGTGACAGGTGCCTAGCTGCCATCCTGTGGTTATAAGCCCAAGATGATGGCTGGTTCACATCTCCTGTGTTCATAGAGACACAGAGGAGGGCTGCATTTACCACTCTGAGTGTTGCTCACACACACATACACTGATTTATCATTAGATTTCTCCCAGGAGCCCTGGCTGTTTTGGCCAGAAGAAACATGAAGTAAGAATCAAACAACATCGAATATAAACACACATTCACAAATGCCTGCTCAAATCTATGATTTCCATTAAGATGTGCTAAGTCTGCTTTACAAGGAAATAACTAAGCAAACATTGAGTTATTTAATCTAATGTTATGTTCCATGACGTCTCCTATTGCTCCACTGCAAAACAAGGTCTGAAAATTCGCTATTTCATCACATAGGTCACTTGAAGAACTTTACCTCCTTTCCAGGAGTTATATTTAAGTGTCCATACCTATACCCTTTTTCCAGAGGCAAAAATAGACAACCTCGTTACAAATACCTATAATAATGATATTTGCATTTGTTTCTATTTGTTACGATACGAAGAAAATGGGGAAGAGTAAAATTGCATAAAAGTACAGCTACACAATAAATCCTGATCCAGAGGAACTTTGCAATATGTTGAAACTTGGTTTCATTCTGACTGGAAAGTCTCCAAAGAAATGTTTTTCCATAGGAAAATGCCGATTCGTCAAAATCAAAGCATTTAGCAATTGTAAAAAGCCAACTGCCATGGAAATCTATCTTGTACTGGAAACATGCCCAGGCTCCTGCCAGCCTGTCTGCAGCTCTGTGCTGCACAGATGGGAAACCAAATCATCGGGAAACTGAAGATAAAAGGCTTGACATGGAGATAAAAACATGCAAGGCCCATTAGCTCCTGCTTCCACTATCCTGACTTTCTAAGGTTTTCAGTCTGACACAGCTCACCTGGAGACTTCATTGCTTGCAGAAGAGTTGAGGGGATGAGGGTGCAGATGGTCAGGCTCCCAAGGCCAGGAGATCCCAACCCCAGCCCCAGCCAAGCTCCACTGTTCCCCTGCCCACTCTGGGATGCTCAGACCTATTTCCTTTACCATTGAATGCTTAAGTTCCATAGAGAGATCTTTTGCCCCAGCTGGAGAATATTTGGTATCTCCATTACCTAGAAATGGTCCCAGCTCTCAGACTTGCAATGCGCAGTTATGGAAACCCAGGGATTACACCTATCCTCCTTATCCAGTGAATGGTACTGCAGTCACTCACACCAACAGAAACAAGAGGAGATGAGGTTCAGAAAGGTAATGCTTGAAGCTTGCGGTCTGGACAATTATAACTTGCAAAATAAAATTTGCAGAGAAGGTCATGATGAGACAGCTCAAAACGTAGCTAACAACTGATCTAGGTACAGATGCAATGGCAGAAAGCTTGTGCCAACGAACAACTTTGTCTCAGCAATGAGCACAGAACAACGTGATAATCCATGTGATCAGATCTGCCAGCCAGCATGCAGGTGAGAGCACACAGCTCAACACATCACTGTGAGCAACTTCACCAACTCTTCCAATGCACTGCTACTTCCCAGGGCCATCATCCACTGCTACTCAGCCATTCTCTCCTCCGTCAACAGCTCTCCACATGCCCAGAAATCCAGCTCTATCTCGCCTCTCTCTTTAATTTGGATGCTGCTATTCAGAGCTGGAGCCAGTAACAACAGGGGACTGTGGGAGTGCAAAGCAATGGATACTCAGCCTAAGCAAGCCAGAGACAACTCCAGATCCTTCTGGAGTATGTTTGTTATAATGGGCATAACTGTTTCCAATTCAGTGGTGATTTTAGATGTCTCTTTAAGACTAATTCAGTGGAGCTTTTGGAAACCAGAGCTGACTACTCTCTAAGCAAGCCACCTTGCAGGGAGCATATGGATCGTGTGCCCCAGAATTCAAAACAGTTGCCCACCAGTCTTGATGGGATAGGGAGAGTTTAAGCTTCCAAAGCAAAAGGAAAGCAAAATTTAAATACCAAGAACAGCATGTTATTGACTTAAATAACTGGAATTTACTGCTGAAACTGCAGTTTCAGGTTTTATTCAGCAATTAAATCATGTTTCGTCATCTAGATGTACTAAACAATGAGATTTACTGTAACATAGCTAAATATAGATAATATCCACTGGCCTGTATCTGGGAAAACATCTCACAAATGTTCAGCTCTCAGCATGCAACTGAGATGCAGGCTACAAAGTACTAATGAGTCCATCATAGTTCTGAAATTTACCACTTAGAGCATCAAGCAATTTACTGCGTTTCTTACAAATGATAGGACCTACATCTTCTAATGTGGCAATCGAAACTGAATTGGCAGTTCTTCCTATTTCTCTTAATCTTGTTCTTGAGGTAGATTTTCATGCTTGCTCTCTTCCAGTATTCTGGACCCTTGCCTTTCCTGACAGACCTCAGAGACCTTCCTTTATGGCTCTGAGATACCCATATGGAAGTGGCTGAATCAAAATATTTTGGAGCTCTTACTGTATTGTTAAACTTCAGATCCCGGAGGAGTCCATCTTTACCCATGTGGTCTACTTCTCGAGAAACTTCTCTCTTTCTCTCTGGAGAACATCTCTGTTCACTCTACTGTGGTTATTCTTTGTGAAACTCTTCAGTGGAAGCCAGAACAATTATGGAGATAACAAAGACAAAATTCCCTGAATCTTTGAAGTATTCCTTATCAGAAATTTTGTGCAACCAGGACCATACAAAGAAATCTAAAGATTTCAGCTATCAGAAGACTACTGTACCCTTGAGGAGTGACGTGCCAGTGATCTCTACAAGGAATGCTACTAAACACAACAGGCAGAGAGATAAGAGGAACAACAAAAATCTAATAAAATTGTAATGTAGGGTTTCCACTGCTTGCTTCTAAACTAGTCTTCTGTCAGAAAGTATGACCTTTAGAGAATCATTTCTTGGAACAACTCGTTCTGGAGCACACAGGGGAGAGGATGTTCTGACCCCTGTCCTGAAAATACACGAGCTTCTCTTGGCACAGCTCAAGAAGCAACTCTAGTGGAGCTGCTAATGAACACTTACTGCCACGTATAACTGAATGCAATGTCCTTGAGGGGAAAATCACCAGGGAAGGGAAGAAAATAATAATGAAAGAAACACAGAATTCCCAATTAGGGGAACTCTTTCAAAAGTTTGTTAAAGACACCCTGAAGCATATATATAAATATTGATGTGCTTGCTAAGACGCTGCTCTTGATTTGTTTGAATCAAAAACATATTCCTTAGAAAACAAAATATAACCCCAACTGAACATCAGTAAACAAGAAACCAGAATTAAATTCACTGGTAGTTGAGGCCAATGTCTTCCACACAGCTCACAGACATTGACCTAAAAGTACATGATTATCAGAGGGGAAATTTCTCCCAAATCACGTCAAGTCCTAAATCCTAGTATCTCCATTGATTGTTAGCTTACGTTGCCCAGGATATTGTAGAGCAGAGCTCAGTTTTATCAATTACTACTGACATATCCAAGAGTAGTCTAGCAGGTATATTACAGCATACACAGCTTTGAAAAGGACATAAAAATGAGAGAGTCATCAATGATCTTATGAACCTGACTATCAGTCATACAATTTGAAAATACAAAGTCTAAAGATTTCTATTTGTTTGTTCATTTAAGCATTGGAAAGTTTGCACAAAAACTGACAAGAAAGAGATTTACTTGCTAAATATATCCACATTATAGCCATCTACTAGAGGGTGTGCTGTGTCTTCCTTTGAAGACTCTGAGATGGTCATACCATTTGAGACAGGGAGCTAATTAGGTGTGACTACTGCTATGTCTTTGTGGGTAGATAGAAAGAGGTGCCTCTAGCTTGAATACTTACAAGGACAGCACGAGCTAGATAGGCCACCCTACCCTGAGAATTTGTGCAGTTGTGGGAATAAAGTCACAGATTTCTCTAGTCTGCAGAGCATCTTTTTCTACTGATTATGTAGTACACAGATGTTTGAGATGTAGCACAGGTATAGTTAACTCCGCCTCTAAAAATGAAGTGCCAGTAAAGATGTTTATTAATCTTTCATTCTTATGAAAAGGGCTGTGATAGGATTTTAAAAGAACAGTAGAAAAGGAGGGGTCTACACTGATTAACCCCTCCCTGGTGCACTACACCTCGAGCAGAGTGACTGGTTGCCACAGGCAATGCTGGTTGAGATTTCTTCCTGCAGCTGCTCTTGGTTTAAAAACAAACAAACAAAGAAAACATTTTGTATGGTCTCATGCTTTGTTTTCTCAGAAACACAGACCCCACAAACAGTTGCAGAGCTGCCCCTGAGCAACAAAACTGAAAGAGTGCACAGAAATGGTCCTTGCAACTCCTGCAGCAATTCTGACACAGCCCTGCTTGGATTCACCAAATCCCTCTCCTCTGCTGTCAGGGCCTGGAGTGGGCCAACAGGCTTTAACTACCCTGAGCTCTCCAAAATCACTCTCCTCTATAATCCTCTGCTGCAATCTCTTCCTTCATTGAGGGTTCATTTGTTTATGTCCAAGCCTGCTCCAATACCATAATGCTGTTTAACCTTGGATCATCCTTCCATAAAAACAGCAAAGGTGTGAGAAGTGATGCCATGAAGTCTCATCTGCGCTGCTCACTCACGTACCCTCCACCCACTGGACTGAGAGGTGCATTTGGTTCTCCTCTGAGCCATACAATAAGCACACTGTACCTAAGGCTTTGTACCTTGCTGAACCTTTGCTTAACTTCCACACTTGTGACCTCAAGCCTGCCTTGTCACCGTGGATGTGTGGCTGGTCTCCTGGCTATTCCCAATAGACCTATGAATCCACCACCTGCTATTACCCCAGTTGGGTGCTGCAGGACCAGACCCTTCCTACGTAGGTATCTGTTTGCTTGCCACACTGCCACCCCCAGCTTCCCTTCCCTCTCCAGGCACACCATCCCAATACACAAGACATTTCATCACAGCCACTTCAGGCATCTGCTGAACAACACCCATGTTGCAGCTCATGCAAACGGCCCAGCATTAAATATCTGCTGGATTGATATTTTAAAGGAAACGCTACAAGTATCAATGCTGCGGTTGCCTCATCTTGAGAAAACTAGGGAGAGTTGGACTAATGTGGATGTTGTGATGGAAAGTTCTTTGGCTGACTTTGTGGGGGGTGGTTTCCATCCCTTTGTGGAGCCGTGGTTTATTTTGTTTCTTGTTTTGTTTCTTGATAGTTTGCCAGCATCCTCTGGGATAGATTCTTCCTCAGCATTTTCTGAATCTTTGTCAGTACAGTCCAACTGTTCCTCCTCCCAGCTCTCACATACGCAATGACTCAGCCTTGGCTATCACTTTCCCTTTATTGAGCTTCATGACAATTTTTTCAGCTGCACTGCTATGTGGTCAAAACAAGTATGTAAGCACTGTGCCAAAAAGGAATTTCAAACAACAGAAAGAAAAAGCAAGAAAGATGTTTGCTTGCTTTGTATTAGAAAAAAATCTATGTTTTATGTCTCAAAACAATATGCACTAGAACTCCAGCATTTATCTAACTACAGCTGGTGTGACCAATACAATGCTCAGCTACTGCTAAACCTGTAGAAAGCTTTAGCTGAGAAAAGCTTTAAATATTTCTCTTATTTCATAGGCCTCCTATCACATTGTCTGTGGACACTAAGAAGATGCATTTGAGACCTGAAAAAGGTGAATGGTGGAGTGAGCTGCAGAGATGGAGTCATGGACATGCAAGATGGATTAAGGGGCAAGACTCTTTGAATTACTACCCTGGGATTGCTTGCAAGCAAAATAACCCATTATTGTTATTAAAGGCAAGGGTGACAGAATCAGTGATTGGAGTTTCATTGAGAAAGACCATAAGGAGCAAGTGATGACCCCTGTCAGAAGGAGGATAACGCAGCTGAAGAAATTGGGACTACCTCTAAAGAAACTTAAAATTTTCCTTTCCGTAGGTGAAAGTGGGTAACAGTGTCCTAGTTCAGATAAATCTGGTCATTTTTTTTCCCACAGAACAGTTCTAATTGAAAACATACACAGAAGGAAAAACCTCAACCAACACGGAACAACGTATGCCTTCCCTGCTCACCAAGGTAGCAATGTTGGCACTGTGATGAGAGATACTTAATACCACCACCCACAATGCAGTGTAAGTTCTCAAGTTAAAAAGTCCCTGTGCTGCACCACATCACTGCATAGTTATTAAAAGCTTGATGCATCCATGTTTCCTTAGCTATGGAATAATTCTTCCTCTGGAATTGAGCCTGAGACAATGAAAATCCAAACTGAAACCTCAACTCAGGTGTACAAGAACAGCCTGATTTTTTTTCCATGTTTCAAAACTTAGAGAAAGACTCATAAATAAGTTGTGTGTGCATTTTCCCTCTGTTCCTCAAACTACTTTCATCACCAAGTTGTGATCTGCTGCGATATTTTACTTTGAATGCCATATAGAAATAACTTACATTGACTTCTCTGTCAAAGCTCTTGTTCTATTGATTTTGTTAGAACTCTCAGACCCAGAGATCAAGCTTTGCTTTGACTTAAAAGCTGGAATTTTTTTTGCTTGTTTTCTTGAGAATTGCTAGTCCCAGCTGCTGCTGGCCAGGGGATACACAAGGCCTTTGCTGTATTCCTGTCATCTTTGTTCTCTCATAAAAATTCACCAGCATTCAGATTTCTAATTCAATGAAGACACACCGTAAACAACTCCTCCTCTCAGCACCTTTTCCAGGTCACACTCAGATTTTCAGACATCTTCCCCGAGAGGGACGTGTTGTTGCCTTTCCTTAGGATACCACTTATATAACCACATGCTCTCAACGGTGACGCAAGCCTCATGCATTCCCGGCCACAGCAGGACAGTGCGCGAGATGTGCAGCCTCCAGGAAACAGCGATTCAAGTTATGATAATGCTCCACTTGGGATCTCAGTCTGGAGATAGGCCTGAACTGAAACAGAGGACAGATGCATGTATTCTCTGAAGAGCGTAACTATTTGTTTGTACACAAAGGATCGCCAGGGATACTACAAGGCTTTTCTACCTCCAGAGTAATCTGCTCCCAGCTTGACTCAATCCACTTCTACGCCATGGTTTAGCCTGCTCAGCCCTGAAAACAGGAACCTCATTATTATAATATTAATTCATATTTTAGCATGGCTATATGGAAAGGCTGGAACTGCAGAGACCAAAATGTCTCTGGTCCATTACTTCTCTGTCAAACTGTTTAGGAACCAATAAATATGGATTCTGTCCACGTTTTCTAGAACTAAAAAAAAAAAAGTTAAATTATTTAAATGAATAAGAATAAGCAAAACTGAAATAACACCATCCCACTCTAGGAGGTAGCTAATAGACAAGCTCATATCATATGTACTATGGACTAAATGGTACAGCCTCTGTGTAATTGTGAATCTATGGGAGGACTGATCCATACAAGACAAAATTCTCTAAACATTTTCCAGTTTTAGGTATTTAATAATATTTGTTTAGGAGACTCCTAAAATCCCAGGCAACCTATGCACAAGAAAGGTAGGTAAACAGTTGGCAAACACAAGATCACGGGTGTCCAGTGAGCTCTTAAGCTGCGTTCTGCCTCACTGCCAAACCTGACCTAATGGATGGGAAAAAAATAAGGAGTGAATAAAGGAATGTGTTCACAGTACAGAACGCACAACATGGATGTTTGTGGTGTGACATCAGAGATGCAGTAATGACATTTAGCACTCAGTGTGGAAACTTCTCATCTTTACATGGAAGGATTAATTCTGGCTCCAAGTTCACCCATCAGAAGCCTCTAGCCATAAAATTAGCCAAAGTTTGGGAGGGAGAGCCAGGGGGTTGCTTGTTTGTTTGTTTGTTTTTAAATATGTGCTCATTGTTTTTTATTTTAAGGGATTTTGTTTGTTTTCAATTCCAACACATCTTTACAGTTTCCATTAGACAGATGATGTGAAGGGAAAGAACAAGAAAAGGGAAACTGAGATGTCAGACTAAGAGCACAGAGTCGTGCCACGTCAAGGAAAATGACTTGTCTTCATCTGACAAAATAAGTTATTCCCATTTAGCCTGAAGCTAATTTTCCTCCCAGTTCTTCATGAAAAAGGTGAATTAGCTTTTAGGTGACTATACTGGGGAACACGGAGATGATTTTCAGGCTTAACAGAAGAAAGACAATTATGTTCAATTTGGTCATGAAAAAGAAAAGGAAATCCACTAAAAATTTAACCTCTACCATTTTAAATGAATAAACCATTCAGTAAAGTAACATGAAGACAGAACCATTTTCAATCCAGGATAAGCTGGAAGGAACTTCAATAACTTCACCGGGAAGGATTTTTGCAATAGAACCTCGTAGGCCATTTCTATTTACACCAGAAACTTCTATAAGAAATTTCTGTAAGAAATCTGCGAGGTTACAAGTTTTCTTCAATGCAATCTGACCTCAGTGTCAATCTTCCATCTAGATAAACTTGGAGGTATTTCTGAGGGAGTCTTTTGGCTGATTAGCTGAGATTTCTTTGTACAGTGTTAATCTCTGTTAATCTGAGAGTACACGCTAACTTACTCCAGGAGACAATATCTAAATGTAGATCTCTATTATTTTTAAGTTGCAAGTTGCAAAGGTCATTACCCACAATCCTGATGATTCTTATTAGACACAACCAGAGATATAAAACTGCCTATAAACAGTAAAAGTATGTTCACAGTTTGAGTTGGTTTCCTGACAACATTTTTGTGTACTTTAATAGGACTACAAGAAAAGACAAAGGACGTCAGTCTTCTAATGGCAAGTTAAATACACTTACTTCCCATTTTCCAAGCATGGTGCAAGCTTCTGCAGTGCTGAGCCACAGCCAGCGAGCCCACAGCCATGCATTCAGGAACTGACCAATAGTATTTAGTGCCTGGCTCTTCTGACAGTAGAGGGGCACAGAAGGTGAGAGCCCAGAGAGGCCCTCCAACTTTACTGTTCATCACATCACAGCTGCACATTATCCCAAAATGCTTGGGGGAGGAAAAAAAGGGAGGGGACACAAGGACGTCTTTGACATAAGTCTGTTCTAAGAGTGGCAGTCCACTATACATTAGATGACTGACAAAGCCAGGATAAATGAAATAAATCACATGATGACTTGCCACTCTCATTTTGTACCAAAGAAACAGATTTTACTGTGTTGAGTAGCTAACATGAGAATGGGCAACTGAGTTCCTGCAGCTCTGGAAGCTCTCTCTAAATACACTGCACTCACCATGATGTGCACGGTCAACAGGGAAGATTGTAGAAACCACAGTGAGAAAGTCATCTGGAAAGTTAAAGTTACAGCACAAATGGGAGCCCAGGGAACTTCTACTACATTGCCAAAGCTGCAGTTTAATGTTCTGGCCAAATACATCACACTGCGCATTAGGGAGACAATGTGGTCTGGAGGTTACAGAAGAGGGCTGGGAACCACAAGGATCCTCTTGGGATTCTATCTGGAATGATCTGCTCCCTGTGTGACTTGAAGGAAGTCACTCTGATTTCAGTATCTCTTAGTCAGTTTAGATACGAATGTGGATAGAAAGCAGAACGTCGCTAAAATCTCCTGGTGCCGCAGTCAGACCTCATCTATGCAGAATAAGTCAGTCTTTTTGACAATTCACTGGGGATCCAAACAGCCTGGTTTCTTAATAAGAATCAAAGTCGGCACAAAATGAGCATTTTTAAGGTTAAAGAGATGTACATGAATGGTACAGGAAACACTACACTGAAAACAGTGCCTGGAGAGGGTGGATTTCTAGAGGGAAAGGAAAAGGTCTCAGGAGGAATCTTGCTGGCATCATGGCACCCATTTATTAAAAAGATATCTGAGCAGTCAGATTGGCCTTGGGTTCGGGTATCAAAATGGGGGCGCGCATTTGGAGTCATCTGGTCAACAGTTTGTGGTGTCCACTAGTGAGAGAGAACTGGGCAACATCGAAGTAAGCAGATGTGCTGCTCTGCTGCTGGTCTATGGAAATAGGCAGAAGGGTCCTCCTGGGTCGGCTGCCTACACAGCAACAAAGCCGTTCTGCAGCTAAGTGGTGTCATTTCACATGGATGAAAGTTTGAATGTTGAGGATTTTCTCGCTATAGCTGGAATCACTTTATTAAAAGGCCTGGATTTACCACATATAGAGCTTCTGGTATCTGCTGATCCATTATTTCAGCTCTGAAGTCAAGTCAGAAAGCATGCATGTGCCTAGGCATCATCTAAGGACATTTTACCCAGGAACTCTTGTCAGAGTTTAAAAACTGCACCCAGCCCTTCAATTCAGCTAACCCAACCTGCTCCAAGAGCCACCCCAGGATCCAACCAGATTAACCAGCCATCCACTGAGCCAAAGGAAGGAAAGCCTCAGCTTACAGCAACATCTTCCCCTCAGTTTCACATACAACATACTGTCACTTAAAAAAATGTCTAGTACATTTTAATCGCATTTTTATGATTTGCCTGTTATTTTAAGTTCCTAAAAGCATATTTCGGAACATTCCCTTTAAATGTGGTATCAGATGAACATGATGGGAAAGCATTCTGCAGTAAGGATGCATTCTCCCTCTGCTTACAAATGGCTTATAAAATCCAACATTCTGATTTTGGCAATCAGAATTATTTACATAGGAGATGGATGACTAGGCATGGGAAAGCAGTCTTTTGTTCACATCAAAGAACTACATACAAATTCTCACATAGTACATATACTCATTTTTATTTACAGACAAGAACGATTGTGTAACTTGATACAAACATGAACAGGGAGAAGTACAGTAGGCTGAAAGGGGAAAAATACTGCTTTACTTGCACAGCACAAAAGTTATCCTATTGCATCAGATAGGAAAGTGTTGCCTCAGAGTTCAAGCAGGGGCCATGAAAGCTGAGCTCCAGCGCTCCCAGCTCTTGTCCTGCAGCACAAAGTTGCTGAGTGACATTTCTCACTTCAGCCACCTCAAAAATAGGTCCTGCACACTGTTAAGGATTTCAGAACAAAAAAGCCAAGACATAAACTTTCAAGCCAAAGATCTCCCAACAATAAGCTGAAGAACAATCCAGGGATTAAAGTGTTACCCAGCTTTAGCTGCAGCCAGTCTCCTGTTCAGAACCTCCCTTGTACCTCCTGTAAATACTCCCTCCTTATCAGTCACCTTTCACATCACCAAAAAGCAATTTTATTCAATGCACTAAAGGAGGAAATCCGCTTTTGAGGATACAAATTGAGAAAGATCTCAACAGGGTATTCTGTGTTTGGGAATTAAACTCTGCAGCAGCACTGAGCACAAGCTAGCAGCTTCAAACCCACTAGTTCACACCTGGGGAGAAAAGGAAGGCAATAGCACTGCCTTCTACTAGAATACAAGCACCACGGAGCAATGACAGATGGCAAAAAAGAAAAAAATAGCTCACCCTTCCTGGTAACCAGTGACAGCTGAAGAGAAGTACAGTCTCTATCCAGAGATGCTGCTCCCTCAAATGCTAACACTTAAATGAGGGTGAGGAGGTGGTGAAGAGTGACCTGATGGTTACTTAGGTGCACGGCTTGCACCTGAGCTCCCTAGATTTGCCATGCTTTCTCACCTGATGCTCAACCATTGTTTCAGGCTGTGACCTGGCAATTCCCATGCAATACCTCAAAGGCAACCCCAGTTTGACTGAAGAATTTCAGGGCACCTGGTTCTAAGCAGAAAGTACAGCACGCTGGTGATACTAGTGAACAACAACAGAAAAAAAAAGGAACAATGGTATAAAAAACAGTAATTCAGACACTATACAAATCATTCAACATTAGAACTGGATTGCGGGGTTTTTTTTGCATTTGTCTTTAAAATTTGAACTCTGTCACCTTGTGATTCCTCTCTACTCCTTCTGAAGAATTGCTGTCAAGGAAAGCCAGTCCTCCCACCTTTATCAAGGATTGCATCAATTTCTGAACAGCTCAATCAGCTCTTTCATGGCAATGGAACATAAAGTGAAGATGCCTGTGAGCTACAGGTACCCTAGCATTTACTGGTATGCTGGTACTTACTGAGCAATGACAGTTCAAAACCCAGTGTATTTTAATGGTAATCTCTGCACGTGCATGCAGGAACACATTAGTGTGATCCTTAAGTGAGAAAATTGCATTGCATCATTGGAGGTCAAAGTCTCAGTACTTGCTTCAGATCATCCACAGCTTACACCTAGGATGTCTAAAACATCCAGCTCTGTGAGAGGGACTGTGGTCAACACCCACATTCCTCAGGCATGGCGGAGTGCTCTGCAATAAAGGCTAGAGTTCATCTGCTCTGGAGACAGAAGTCTGCCAGAGACAGTCAGAGACCCTGAAGGAAATTCCCCTAGGAGCATAAGGCTCACTCCCTCCTGTTGTGACCACTTTTCCCATTGTTTGTTTTCTAACATAAATGTGTAGTGATGTGGATTTAACAAGGACAACCATAGCCAACACACCTCACATGACAGCTTTCTCCCTTTGGGGAGAGGATAACAGACATTATCACACAGCAGATGTTAGTCACAGTATTAACACGCTACTGGAAGATGCTCAGGGAATCCTACATGTGGAAAAGCCACAAAAGGAAGTGTTTGATGACAACAGATCTAATTGCTGGTCACCTCTTGTATACAAATTATAAAACCACAGCTTATTTTCTAGCTCAAAAGCTAGCTCTAGCTCAAGTTATTTTTATCTCTTATTTCACTTATTTTACTATTTAATCACTTAATTTATAAAAAAGAAACAAGTTAAAAACAATCTGTGGGTTTTAATCACATGTATAATAGATAAACATTGTTTCCCATGGCTCAGCTCTCTGAGCAATGATGAGTGACACATGGATGGGAGGAGCATTGCTAGAGCTAAACGTGCATTTAGGAAGAATTCATAGAAACTGTTTACCAACGGAAGTGATGTGTTTACTGTACAGTCAATACTACTTGATCTACTTCGAGGAGACCAGCTGGTAGGGAAGGAGGTTGAATCATTCATTAAAACTGCAATATGCAAATTTTTAATTCCCATGGAACTGTGGTTGGTTTTTTTGTTTGTTTGTTTTCTAACTGATACACAAGGTTCTGGATACCTGTGCCTCTTTCCCTGTTGCTGAACTCTATTTAAATGCAGATTATCAACCTGGGAAATTAGCTTTCTATCATTACTGCGTAGGTATAAGTAGATGGTCTGGAACAGTCAGAATATCTATTTCTGATTTAACAAACAAGCCAGCAAAGACTCACAACTCAAAAGTGAGGCCTTTTTCCCCATAGAGTATCACTTGCAGTAAAAAGGTACCACAGCTGCGATAGAACCTCTTATCAAATTGGAGGCTCTGCATTACATACACATGACCCACTTGCTGAACACTTTTGACTGGAAAAATGTGTAATGATAAATTTGCTTTCTTCACATTGGCGATGGCTGGAAGTTCAAGGCCTATAGCTTGACCATTCTTCTGGTTTGTAAGAGACACAAGTCTACCATTTTCAGATCCCTTCATCCAGCTATATTTCCAGAAAGGAGAAGACAGATGGTATTCTGCACTTCCCTAAGGTCTTCCCATACAAACCATATTGCTTTCTTGAGACGAGTTTAAAAAATAAATCAAAGAGTATAATGATCTTTCTTAGTGGTCAGAGAGCTGTGATGTACTATTTGAAGTCAGGACCTTCAGAGGAGCTATGAACTGAACTGGTGGTGCTTTGGGCAAAGAGGGAAATAGCAATGCCTTTTAGGATCTCCACAACAATAATGGACAGAGTTATCTTAATTTAATCCTTATTTCAGAAATGTTTTCATTTGAGACTTTTGATTCAAAATTCGAAAGAATTATTTCAGCAAATAAAATCTTGGTATTTTCAATCTAATCTGAATGGTATAAGAATTCCTTCCAGTTGTCAAACTCCAGTGATTGTTCACACAAACTCTATGCTGTCTTTACTCCCACTGAAATCAAAAGGGAAACTAAATGTCCCCTATCCATTTGAGGCTGTGCAGTTACTGGCATGGTCCGGACATGTCAAACAGGATAGAGCCCAGCGGTTGTTCAACAAGACTAAGTCAGCCTTTTCTTTAGCTTAGCACAAAAGTGAAAATTGTTCCCTGATCTCTTTGCTTGACCTATGTGGTCAATACTTTCGTCCTCTAAGATCAGGATTTGAGCACTACAGGCTGGTGCAAGTCATGGTAGATTTATGACACTAAATAGAATGAAGCTTGTTTAGAAGTCAGATCCTCTCTCAGCACTGAGTTTCATGAACCTTCCAGCTTTTGGCATGACTCTCAGTATGGCAGTGCTTCAGCCTGCTGGCCATATGGAACTACATCAGCTTCCATACAGATGGAGTAAGGCACTTTTTAACAGGAGCAATCTTTGTCTTTGCTGAGAAAAAGAAACTTATGACAAAAGCTGTCTTACTTTCTTTTTTTTTTAACCTGTTGTTAAGGAACTGTATTAACAAATTACAGCGCAAACATTTTCCTGAACCAAGAGACAGGCTTCATTATTCTGACACTGAAAAAGATGACTGATCTGATTTATTTGCTTAGTGAAAATATTTGAGGAAAGGATGAAATAAAATCTCATGTTCTGAGGAGACCCAAAACAGCCAGGAAATCTAATGTGACATCTTGCTGACAGTTTAGTCTATTTGCATATTTTCACTGAAAACAAAGACCCTAGTTGATAACTGAATTCTACTTAAAATATATTTGTGTGCTAAATGAAAAGTGCAGCCTAAGATAAGTAAGACAAATAGAACTTCAAGGATAGCTCAACTTCTTTTTGCATCAATTAGTATTTTTATGGACTTTTCCCTGCCATCTAATTAGTTCTGTTGCTTCCTCAGACAAACAATTCTTTCTCAGCTAATTGCAAACATGGATCCCAAGTGTTTGCTGACAACCATATGGCTGTAGATATGAAATGTAAATCTTTACTCAATTTTGCCTTAAAAATAAATCCAATCAAGGAACGTGGAAGTGAATCCTGTTATGGATACAGAGTTGGACAGTGGTATGATGTTCCTGCCCAAACTGAATTTTAAACTACTTTTACCTAAATCTGAAAGCATAGATAATGTGAATAAACAACACACGCTCTTTCCATAGCACTACCCCACGCAACCATTCCCCTTGGATAAAGGCTGTTCTCACACACTCAAGCATGCATGCTTTTGCCAAAAAAATCATTCGGAAACCATCTGGATTTGTTTCTTAATGAAGGTAAATTTTCCTTAACTGGTTGAGCAGTGACATTCTGGTATCTTCTCCTTAATTTGTAGATACTGTCCATCTTTAGCTGACAGAGAGAAATGTATGTCAAGACCTGTGATATATCATTACAGCATCACCTTAAGCATGTGTATTCAGCCTCCATAACACCTCTCTTGTGGAATTTCAGGACTCCAGTCTTGGATCCAGGTACACTGTTGAGAGGTCACAGTTCTGGAAAATAAACCTCAGGGTTTTCCTACACAGATTAAACAAAAGGAAACTGTTCTTCACAAGAATAGTTAAGCTGTGGAACTCTGCTATGGGATGTTGTGGACACTAGAAGTTTACAAGCATTTAAGGAAAAGCTGCACAAGTTCATAAAAGATATTTATTGAAGGCTCCCAAATGCACAGAAGCTCTGCCTTGATCAGGAAGTGTCAGAGCTGCAAATGGTTGGAGCCAAGGGGAGCGCTTGCAGGGAAATTATGCACCTTCAACTGCTGTCACTCTTCACTAGACATTCATTGATTTTTGGTCATTGCCAAACAGTATGTAGGCTGGGTTGGACTGAAATGAGGTCACTTATGTTCCTTTTTCTTGCAGACTGGGATTTCCTCACCTGCTGTTTTCTAAATCTGTTGCTTAGTGCCATTAGCCACTGCTTCTAAAACTATGTTCCTCTCTAACTGTTGGATACATGACCATCATGGGATGTAGAATCACCACAGAACATATTCAAAGTATTTTACAGACCAGTACAAAAGTCCCAATCAGAAAACTGTGAAAGCAGTATCTGAAGATGTTATTCCTGAATCCCACTTCAGAGGGTATACATAATACAAAATCTAGTGGAAAATTGATCTGGCTAATAAAGAAAAGTTCAGCTACACAATCGGTGCTATATAAGCTAGGCATTCTTCATGTTTTGCACAGTATGTTATCTTATTACAAGGCTTCCATTAGTACCATTGTAATTCTGCCTGAGAAGTGTCATGGTTCAGTCTAGTTACCCCTGGCAAAGGACACTGGTCAATTCATTTCGCAACATTTCTCCTTCTTCCTAATAACATCAATTGCTTTCAGCTCTGCTGAATGATTTGCATTAGTTGTTCTACCCCAGAAAGTGAGTGAGCAAACTGGCCTTTGTTAGCAGGAGCCATTTGCCAGAGATCGTAAGACAAGCAGCTGATTGTGGCTTTCTAAACTGCCTTTCATTTCCTGCACTAAAGAAATTCTATTTCAGCTATAACAGATGAATACGAGCAGAACTGCCCCAATGGAGATGAGGTTAGATTCATAGAATCATTGAATAACCAAGGTTGGAAAGGATCCCTAAAATCATTCAGTCTAACTGTCCATCTGTCACTAATAGTTCCCACTAAACCATGTTCCTCAGTACAACATCTAAATGTTTCTTGAACACCTCCAGGGACAGTGACTCCACCACCTCACTGCTCAGCCCATTCCAGCACCTGACCACTCTTTCAGAGAAGTGCTTCCTAACACCCAAACTGAATCATCCCGGTGCAACTTGAGGCTATTCCCTCTAGTCTTGTCGCTAGTTGCATGGGAGAAGAGGCCAACCCCCACCTCATCACAATCTCTCTTCAGGTAGTTGTGAGAGCGATGAGGTCACCCCTGAGCCTCCTCTTCTCCAGGCTAAGAGGGTTAGGGTCAACGCATTGATCTGAGCTTTGAAAAAGTTCAGACTTTTTCCAATCTGTTATTTTATTCTACTTTTTCCTTTGCAGGTATCAAAGTCAGCCCCAAAGCTTCAAACTTGATTTATAATATCTACTGTATTTAAAGTGGGGCATGATATCCCAGAAGCATTTGGGGAGAATGTAATACCAAGACACGTGTTATTCCAGAGACAGCAAAAGATTTTTGTGGAGGAGGTCACAAGATACATCAACTAGTTACAGAAATAAAAGGAAATGGGTTATTCCATTCACACTGCACAGTATCTCTAGTTTGAAAAATATATTCCTACATAGTCTTTGCCTACAGCATCCAGCTGAAGCGTTGCTTAAACTCAGTCAAGATGGCAAAAGTGACCACAGAATGGCAATGAGGATTAGGGAGACTGCACAGATTGGCAAGGGTGGGAAACTTCAGCTACCTCTATCCTGGTGAGAGAAAACTTGTGCAATGGCATGACTCACATATTCTTTCTCCTCTCTCTGAAATAAACTTTAAAAAAGCTTAGAAACTACCTCTTAAATAACCTCAGAGAACTCAGGAGAAGTGATTCATAAGTCAGCACAGGATCTGTTTCAAGCTGAATCACAGAAAAATTGCTATTTGATGACCACAGTACAATCAATTCTAAGCTCTCATTATAAGAGGCAGAACATCTCAAAATTCCACCACGGGAATGTTAAAGTTTACCAAGGAAGCTACAGAAAAATGGAAACGGTTAAAATTCAAAAGAGCAGCTGCAGGAGTAGGTGACAGCACACGGAAGAGGGGTTATTCAAAAATATCACATAAAGGGACCGCATGACCAAAAAAGAAAAAAAGACTCAGAAAGTCGCAGTAAGAAGGCAGCCTGGTTAAACACCTGAGTAAGGACTGCTCTCAGAAGTGAAAGGTGTTTCAAAATGTGAAAACAGAAAAAGGGACATGTTCTGCCAAATTAAAAGTAAAAACACGGTAAAACTTTTTCCTCGTTGGCATAAAGTACAACTTGCTATAGGCATAAAGAGTACTAATAACAACTTTTTCAAACATACTAGAAGCAGAAGGCTGCCAGAAAGGTTCTGAATCCAACAGATCAGAAAGATATAAACACTTCAGAAGGTAAAACCGTTTCAGGAAAGCTAACGAATTCTTTCCATTAGCGCTCAGTACAGAGGGGTCAGGCGGGTTAACCCATAAGCTGGCCTTCCTGAGCAACCATCTCATGTCAAGGTGCTAAAGAGGTGGCTTCCTCCCAGTTCTGGAAAGCAAGCAGCAGTGTGTAGCCAAGACCAGAGTACTCACCTACAGATGCTAAGCAAACTCACATACGAGATTCTGCTGAGCTACTGAGCTGCATAACTTGTCACATAAATCTCCTGCGTTTGCAGAAGGGTGCAGGCAGCAAATGTCTCACAAATCTTTAGAAGTGTTCAGGAGTGTTCTCGCAAACAAAAGATTGGGGAATTTAGCTTCTACTCCTGTATGCCAGTAAAATATACAATGAATAACAAAATAATAAGTACTGGAGCAAATGTCATTTAGTGAGGAAGAGCCGACAAGTTTCCTAATGCAAAATGATGCCTACTAAATCAAGAAAGGCCTTCCTCCTTTTTCCTTTTATCAGTAGGTGCTCGGCATTTGTCAGATTCTTCTGTTAAGAGTGAACGGGCAAACTGAAATACGAATTTTGGTAAAAGGCCTTTCTCTGATTGAATGCACTTGCAAGAAAATAAATCTGCCTCATCCACAGTGAGATTAATGGATTCCATTTGCACTGTATATAAGTAGGTACTTGTTTCTCCTTGGGGAAATAACTGTGAATTCAGAGATTTTATAATTTTATTTATTTATTTAAAAAAAAAGCATGAGATGAATTTTCTAAGCAGACCTTAAGTTTTCACAGGTTCCCTTTTCATCATCCCATACATTACTTATGACCAGCCATTCCTGGTGAAAACTTATCAGGTTGGATATACTTCTCTGGAAGAGTGGTCAGGTGCTGAAATGGGCTGACCAGTGAGATTGTGGAGGATGGTCTTCTTGGCCATCAGGGCATGTTATTCTGGTCCTCAAGAACAATTTTATTCCTATCCAGAGATCTAGAAGAACTCAGAAATGTTACCAGAGCCCCAAGTACTTGAAGTCAGCTTATTCTACTCCCAGGGGTCTCAGAACCCCTGGCTTCACTGGCCCCAAGCTCCACTGCCTATCCAAAGGACTGTTCTTCAAACTTTCACAGAGCAGAAATCTGGAGGAGGATGGAGCTTCCCTGGAATATACCAGGGACGTTCCCCAGAAATACTACATGCCCAGGCCAGGGCAGAGACCCACTGGATTCTCCTGACTCCCTCCCAGCAGCTGGGATGCCTGGAGAAAGTACACACAATGATAGTTCCCCGGGGTATCCTCCCAGCTCTGAACTTCCTCAGCCAGAGACTGTATCTACACATTTGAGCTCAGGAGCCCTTTGTGGCTTTCTCCTCCATTGATTTGTTTTATCGTGGTTTGAATCATTTTGTTTTCAAAACATCCTGTGGCAAGGCATGCCACCATTTAATTATGTTTCTATGGAAAAAGTAAATTTTTTGTTTGTTTTCATCTCGCCAACTGATTGCTTCACTGCATACTTATAGTTCTCATGTCATGAGAAATATTGCCTATGCCTTCATTATTCACCTTTTCCATACCTCCTCCAATTGTATAAACTGCCATGATCTGCTTTTCCCACCCCTCAGACTCATATATTTCCTTCTCCAAGCTGAAGAACTACATGCCATCCCCGCCTACATCTTTATATCTGAACACTATACGCATAAGCAAACCTGAACCCCACAGGCTAAGCAAAACACCAACTAGTCATGGGGTTTTATGACACTTTCTCTTCTGACCTCCTAGTATTTTTCCTAGTAGTTTTTTGTCTTTTTTTATTGCTTTCAGTCATTCCATTGTGAAAAGCTATTGCTTTATCTCCATCTTCATCTCAGAAAGGAATTTTACACATGGTGGGATTTTTGTTTACGTAGGTCTGATTTGTAGTACTCTAACATAGGACAGACTGGGGCTTATCCACTTAATTACTAAAACCATATAAAACATGATAGATGTGAGGCATGGTTTCTTTGTGTAAAGGTTATGTGAATCTCTCCTCTTCACTGTGTATACATGACTACTCATTCTATTTTTTATTTTTTAACTGCTACTGGTTTTCCCAGTAGAAATCCTTCCCTATGCACCTAGAGCCTCCCAGATCCATTTAATACCTGGCATCCATTTGCTACCTGCTATTCCTTTGGCAGCAAGGCTAATTAAAGTCACATATTACGAACCACAGCCAACAGCTCTGTAATTTCACATTTGAATTCCTTCATAATATTTGGGTTATAGCATTTCACACTGACAAAAGCAACGGTTTTATTGACTTTGTTCCAAATACTTCTGCTGATATCTCAACTGGAAATTGTTGCAAAACCTCTGTAAGGAACAGTTCACATCAGACTGTGTCACAGCAATGCTGCAAACACCTTGGAAAGCACAGAGACTGTTCCACAGAAGAGGATTCCCAGAGGTGGCTCTGAGCCATCATGACATATCACAAAATTCAAAGGTCACATTAACCCTGCAAATGTGACACCTTCCAAATTTGGCATTTAAAGATCTTTCCTTTCACACACACAAATGTTAATGCTGACACCGTTTATAACTCAACAGGGAAAAATCTCCAAGCTGGGTGAAAGAAACCTTTTTGTTGCTTCTATGTGCTAGAAAAGTTTGAAGACTAAATGTAAGCAAGACCCTAGTATGATCACATTACTTGTGGCTAGGGAAAAGAGCAGAGGAGCACAAAACGTCTTTCCAAAGGAAAACAAACAGTCAATCGGATTGTCCTTGGGTTTTTCCTTGGCTGGTTTTCAAAAGGCTGCAAACTTAAGTGTGTTACCTAAAACAACATAGCAAAGCTGAAGACCACACATTTCAGGTCTAAATAATCTGCAGAGTTTTAGTTCATGGAACATCTGTTATAGCGTGTTTTCACCATCCATAACCAAAGAAAGAAATCCTCCAGTTTAACATTACAGCTTACTGTCGTTACTGACATTTAGCTGGTGTTTTCCTTGTGTCCCTTTTTCTGTATTGTGCTAGTTATCACATGCCTCCTGGACAGACATGGTCCTTAGCTCTGTTTTCCTTCCCACACACACTTCTTCTGTTGTTGTTCGCACAGAAAAAAAAAACAGGCTACAACAGCTAACAGCACTTTGCAGCACTGCTGGCTCTGCCCAACCCTGCAGCCAGCAATGAAAAGTCTTCTCGTAAGGTGACTGCCAGGAAGGGCAGGAAGAATTAGTTCCCTGCACCAAATAATCCTTTCTTAATATATCACACCTTAACATTCCCACGCAGAACTATAAATATATATATATATACCCAAAAGTCTATCTTTGCATGCAGAAAACTGCTTGTGCAATTTCACTAAATCTAAAGTCTCAATCTGTAGCAAAATAACTTCCCACTAAGCTGACATGACATTTGTTTCCCCGCAGAGAAATGTAGGGAAAGGGAGGATTTCACATCCTCTGACTTATTTTGTCAGGTTGAATTTGATCCTACCCACATCATCAATTCAGACACCGAACACAGAGAGCTCCAGGGGAAAGGCAGCCCGACAGTTGTTCATGAGAGGAAAAAGTACTTTTTCATGTGAATATCACCGAGTTGGAGGCCAGTGTTTTTCATCCTATCAGGCATGTACATATGCTCCAGGTATTTGTCATGTGTAGCTTCTTCCAAGTCATCTCTGCTGCTGAGAGAGCTCCTTCTCTCCTCCACAAGTGGGTGTCCACAAGACACCCACAATCTTCCCTGGTGGGTCTCTGAAATCTAAAGCCCCAGATAAGATTCTTCATATAAGAGCTCAAAAAACTCAGAGCTGCATATGCAGCAGCTCAACACTGATATCCCACCCCCAGACAGATTCCATCTCCTCTACTAGAAGAGCTGTAACAGACAACATCAGGAAACACAAGACACAACAAGCCAACCAGATTGTGCTCCTTGTACCCATGCTCCCGGCCTCAAGAGCAGAAGGCTTAAGTTTGACTCTTTGAGCACTGTGACAACCTGGAGAGCTCCTCCCATACAGCTCTTCTGGGACCACTTTGCTGTGAGCTGGTGATCCGGTCATTCTCAACAATATACACTCACCTTACACACACAGCGCACTTCTCTATTGCTCCCATAGGAATATATTTCTATTGCAACCTGGAGATATAAAAAGCATCATCCAGCTTCTTTCACTACTATTAACATTTAGACCTTCAAATATGTTAACGTGCTCAATTCCTGTTGAATTCTATATAGGCAAGGCATTTAAATACCCACAATCCAGTCTTGACTGACTTAAGTAGTCTACAGACATTCAACCAAGTTCCTAAATCATAAAACAATTGAGTAAAGAGAAAACAAATAGCAAAAACAAAACAAATACCCACACAACAAATCAGCAGGGAAGATTAACAAAAAAACAACCAGGAACTAAGAATCTTGTAAGCAGCATCCATCCCAACGAAACCAGACTGTGGTGTCTCTGCACCTGTTAACACTGTGATTGATAAAGCTACTGGTTGAGCTTTTTGTTGTTATTTCACTCAGACTTCCTGCTCAATCAAGAAAAATGTAGAAGTTCCAAGAACCTTTAAAATATAGCCATGAATTACAACTGAGGGACACCTTTGTCTCAGAACACTCAAATCACACTACACAAGCTAGTGGGATATAAATTCTATACACACATAGATGTATATGATGTGTAATATGTGACTGCTTGATTATGCCATGCAGGTCATTATCAAGAATTAAATGAAACAAAGGATTTGACATAGAGTAGAAATGACAGAAGTGCAAGGAGCTTGAGCAGACTGAAATTCACATTTACAGTCCTTTGGGATTCAACCAGAACTCTAATTTCAGAGCTACGTTTTTAAGTCCTGATAGGTCTAAGCTACATTCAGCACTCACTAGCTGAAGAAAACACACGTTAGTGTTCCCTAATGCTGGAGAAGGTGAAGAGCTGGGAAACTAAAGGAGTCACTCTCGCAACATAATGCTTTTATCTCACAGATCTGCGCTCACACCCACTGAGACAGACATTCCAAGAGCGCATGGGGCCTTTACATCCACACCACCAACAAGGCAGAGAGGTCCTTCTCACCATGTGCCATCAGCGCGGCTGCTCTCCACAAGCACTGAGTGTTTGAAGAGCCTGCGATGCTGCTAAAGCACAGTGACTCTATCCCACAAGAAAAGGGAATCTTGGTCTTCATTAGAGGCACATAGCAACCAGTTCTGCTCTCATCAAGCCCAGAAAATTGGATTCTTCAGGACTGCTGCACATGAGCAGAATGATTTCACAAGCACTGACTTCAGGACAGTTCAATACTAAACCAGTACACTAAAGACCTATGGCATAAGCCTGAAGCCACCCTTAGCTAATACCACTGCGCAGCAATTCCTGGATTCTGCTTTGTGGTTACACAGCGCAGTCAGCTCTCCTGCTTGCACGGCATCCTTTATACCCACAGAACAAGGAGCTGCTGGTGGTTTCCAAAGCCTGGAGAGGTCTCAGCTATATCAGTTCCACCTCTTTGCTCACCCAAGAGCTTTTCCTAGAGGAACCCCAACCTCTGGCAGCACACCACAGCTGGCAGTGGTGCCAGCACACACCAGGCACCTGGCACGCCAGCCCAAGGATTTCAGCCACCGAGCTCTGCTCAGCTTGGTTGCACAGCACAAAGAGTAAATGTGCCCTTCCACTTCAGCAGAACAGACGGGTGCAAATTGCACCAGCAGAGAACAGTTTATTTACAGTTTAATACCATAATGAGATTATCCAAGACATTTCAGCTGCTTACAACATCAAGACAATATCTGGATCCATTGCTGTAAATATTTTAATAAGCTTTTACTGTGTAAGTAGCATTTTCCCCCACAGATAAGGTAGATAAGGAGATAAAATGGTTATTACTTGATTTGACCAAATCTAGCACAGTATCTCCAAGAATACAAAGGAAGAGAATCACAGCACAGAACAGCAACTGCCCAGAATAGTCCGTCAGCACCCTGGTATTTCTCACTCAGCTTTCTCAGCCAGAGACCACAGTGCAGTCAGAGGTCAGTTTACAGCTTCAAACCTTCACATACCTGCTTACCACAGCTGCACACCTGGATGCCAGCTTACACCTGCACGAAGCCACAGCTCTCCTGCCTGCAGGAACGTGGAGGGAACGCACTGGCACTGTGCACACTCGCATCATTTTCATTTTACCTCCACAAACAGCTCCAGTGCTATGGCAACACAGACAACAAATAAAAAGCAAGACAATGTGAACTCTGAACATAACTGCCATCTTTATGACTTTAATGAAAATTAGCTTTGGGAAAATTCTAGTGCATTTCCACATTTCGTTGATCATCTTTCGCCAGTAATTCAATAGGTCCTGAGACTTGGTCTCTGCCTACGCATTGCTTTCCACGGACAGGTCCCCAGGTAATAATTACGCTTTGGCAGTGTATCTTCATACATCTCCAGCAATATTAGAAAACCAGTGCCCAAAGCCAAACCACTGATGATTGCTCTTCGCATTTTCTCCTTCCACTTCCAAGTGGCTGCTGCTGTCCTGAGATAGCAAGCAATACAAAAGCCTGGGAAGCAAAGCAACAGGAAAGGCTCATTAATATACCCTGTAGCTTTTTAAAAAAATAGATAATGGAAAATAAACCTACACATTCTTTCCGCTTTCAGTTTGCAATGTCCTGGCGTCTCTGCTGACTGCGCTCTAGAAGACTTACTTCCAACCCCTCACAAATGCAATGTATACTAGAGACCCTAAAAAATTGTACTATGCCACAGAACTGCCATTTCCACAGACATTAATGTTCCATATGAAATAGCAGAAGTTAGCGGTGTACTTAACTTGCCTCCTTGGTTCTTAGTTCACCTTGCAGGTTTGGTGCTGCCTTTCCTGCTGTTAAACAGAGGTTTTGTTTTCGAACCATATGATTATGCAAACATACGAACTCTTGCACAAACATGCACATCCAGGAAAATTTACTGAAGAATCTCAAAGACTGTAACAACTTCCACCACATTTTCTTCTTAGACCATTTAATGCCCATTTAAAGACTACTGAATTATTTATGCGCAAAGCCTCTATACATGTGATGGTGGAAGGGATGTTCAGCTGAAGGGAACTCCTGACAGTGTGCTTACACATTTTCCTGACTTTCCAGAAAGCAAACAAACAAAATTTAGAACGTTTAAGGTTTATCACAGATTTCTGGAGGTTGTACTCAGCTCAGTGGTCGTGGCAGGCAGGTTGTTGTGCCTGTCTGCACACATGTTGTGGTGTCTGCAATCTGCCTCCTGCTCCCTCTTGCTTCACTGCTCATTTGAAGCAAACCTCAGAGCTCTTAGTGCACCATCAGGGGACATCTTGGCTAAATCAAGGACTGAAACATTAACCTTCAAAGCTCAAAAGCATGAGTTCTTCCTGCTGAAACACCAGGCTCCCAAGCAAATGTGTCCCATATGCACACATCCTCTGTGAACTGGGCGCAGCTGGGGATACACACCACACAACACGCCCACACAGTGATCTGTAGGTCACCCAGCAGCAATGCGGGATGGACAACAGAATACCATGTTTGAATGTGGTGAGTCATGCACAGTTTTCAAGTTATGGGTTTGCAGTACGTATCGCCTTGCAAAGAATGCGTTGCTGTGTTAAATACCAGAAACTTTTCAGCTACCCCAGAGAAATCAGCAGTAAAACTCAAGTTCTGCGATCAACTTGGGCTCCCTAGTTTGACCCTCCCTAAGCAGCTCACGAGATGGAAGGCACGTATTCCTGATACATCACAAGCATCTACAGACAGACGTCCCTAAAGCTCAGCAGGCCTGGGAACCCACAAAGCTCTTGTTAAACAGAGATGTTTTTGCCAAAGATGCCATACTACACCTCACCACACTTATTAATTCCTTGATCAGAAGAGCCTGACTGCTTTCTTACTGCAACAGAGTATTCCAGTCCATACAGAGGCAGAAAAATTTGCAAGCACGGGTACAAAAAGAACCAAAACATACCTTCCAGTCATGGAAGCTGAAAACGTTGGAAGTGTTTAAAATGGTCCTCCAACTAGTAATACACCCGTAAGTTACTTGTCCAGTGGGGTTTGTTGTTTTAATCAGGCAGGAATGTTAGGTACATAGCGCTAACGTGTACTTAATGTTCACTAAGACATTTAGTGAACAGTCACACTTCTGCAGTGCCATAGAATCGTGCCCCAGCAGCTCAAGGAGCAAATCTCCTGCTTTTGTTCACTAAATCTATCAGAATGTCTTCAGTGCATGCTGCTGCTTTTCTCTCGCCTGTATTTGTTTACAGAGAAATCCTGGAACTAGCTATCCTGCTTCCCACATCCTCTCTGTCAACCAGCAAGCAAAGTAAGCCACGCATTCATTTACAGATGAAAAGCCATTATGTTACATGTTTCCCTTCAAACATCAGTACCTCTTCATGCATGGAGGAGTGCGATTCCAGTGGCTGGGCATCAACCTGCAACACATCTGAGGTAGGAAATAGTAAGTATCAATTACCATTCGAAATTCTGGAAGCAACCATGTTTACACAGAGAATGATTAGACACCTGCTACTTCCACCAAGGTTAAAATGCTGTAATGATTCCCTCTAAGACATGCATATGCAAAGTACCCAAACAGAAGAGTTCCAGGACATTTCAGAAGCTTAACAAAGTGTTTCACCTTGCCTTTGTGTCTCATTCAGACCTGCTACTGCATGCAGTGGGGATAAAATGGTTTTAATCCTAACATGTACAAGCGACCTCTGTTCCTTCTTACCTGTGCAAGACAGAGCAGAAGGCTATTTGCTTAAACTGGAGCCCCCAGTTGGCTCTGGTTCCACTGCCCAATAAAAACAGATCTATAAGGAAAGTGAGCAAAATTGCAGAGGCCATGGTGTGTAATCTCTCTCTCCCAAACTGGTCCAAAAGCCTAAGTTTAATGGCTGATATCTCATAGGATTTTCCCTGACATTCTGTCCACTGCAGCTTCCCTAGTACTAGCAGCTACCAAGAAAAAGACAAAAACATATTCTCATCAAAACTCCTAGATCCGTTTCTAGTTAAGGGTGTCATAAAAGAACACATCATTTATAAATCAGATGGAAAAACACAAAGAACAGTTTAAAGAGATGGGTTTGTTCTTAGAAAAATAAATGTCAGCCCAGCTCCACCTTCTCCTCTATACACAGGACAGACCAAAAAGTCCAGATAAGGTCACATGGCTCTTTTTGTCTCTTGAGCTGAACACATCCCTTACACTTGCACTAGAAAGCCCTATAGATAGCAGCACCTTTAATGAGCACACTGAAGTAGTGAGTGAGATCCAATTATTGTCTGCATGTTGTTTTTAAATATTGATAGAGACCCGCCTGCAGTCCACCGACAGCATGACCCATGTCACATCCCAGATAACTTTGTCCCACCTGTCTGTTTACAGTGAGCTCTGTAAGTTAAGAACTGTGGGATTGTACCCCTTCCTTTAGGAGCAAGAAAATGAGGTCCCACCTTGACAGAGTCATGACAGCAACTGTTGTTAGTCAAAAAGATGATTTACAAAGTTTAGATAGGTTGCCATTCCCTCACCAAATAAGCGGAACCAAAATGGCTTTGACCTGAAACACAGTTGTTTCAGCAAAACATTTTCTTCTCAAACAGTAAAAGAAGAGAGAGGATAGGATATTCAATTTCCTGATTAGATCAAAGCAGCAAGCTGATTTTATTCAAGTCCTGAAGGAATCCATATCTGATATCAGATGAGATATGCCTGGCTGTCAGGGTTCAGAGTAGCCAAATCTCAGAGCATCTTGATATTAATGTGCAGTTTTATCAAAACAACAGGAATTGAAATAATAATAGGAATTGAAATCCAGTATATTCTTGCTTATGTGTATTTGCTAACCACTGAGCTAGAGAGTATTTCTCAGTTCTTGTTCTCCGGCTCAGGAAAAACATAACTTATGCTTTAAGGACATCGGTCCAAAGGGAGGAATTGTGAGTGTACTGCCCTTTCTTCCTAAGACAACCCAGAGCGCTGGTAATTCAGTGGGATTGGGTTATCCAGCTCCACCCACTGCAGTCTAGAACTGACTCAGGGATTCCCAGTGTCTGGGCAAATGCACTAGTCCCTGACTTAAGTAAAAGGGAACAATGACTGTCGAGACAGAAATGAATCCCAAGGGTAACTACTTACAGAAACTGACCTGAATTCATAAATAGTTTCAGGATGACCTAAATACCATTTTCCCAAACTCATTAATCACCAGGTTTGTTGGTTTGGGTTTTTTTTCCTCCTAATTTTGAAGGCCAGTTGGGTCATTTGGGGTACCTCACTGTGCACATTAAATATCAGCAAACATAAGAAAGAGTTCTATTTTTATACAGCGTGGATAGAAAGGAACTCACTTTGGGATTCATTAGTCCACACTTGCAAAGCCGTACTTCAGTTTTCTAGAGTGACCATCATTGCAAAATTATCACTGTAAGTGACACAGCAGACTAAGTGACCTCAGTCATCCTCAGGAATGACATTCTCCTAAATGAAAGGTCACAAAATGCCTGACAGAGTTGCCCTTTTAGTAAGTCACTGGAAATATCAAAACTCCTGAGAATAGACGATGACATGGTATCATCTTCAGACACGAAGCAAAATGAAAGGACACCTAATTAGAGGATCACAAATACCACACAAGACAGAGTTGAAGCAGACCTCAGTCTGTGGGAAAGAACAGCTTTAAGTTGCCACGTGCTGGAGGTCATGGCTGCGATCAGCACCACAAAGCAGCTGTGAGCTGTTCACCTCCTCCGTGAACATGGACATAGCCACCAGACAGTACAACCTGGGTAACACCGGGAAGCATTTGCTAAGCTTACCCACTTTGGTGTTTATCCTACAAAAAGAAGCTTTGTAAAGTACAAGATATAGCAATGATAAAATACCCACAGAAGAAACTCAGCACATCTTTCACTGGTCTTTTCAGAGCTGGAAGGCAAATATTATCAGTTAAATAGGGCTTGACAAACCTAGCAACTGGAGATGTTACTCAAACTGGGGATATGTAATTAAGCAATAAAATGCACCATGCTATGATTGCTAAGGAGTAATAACATGCCTCAGGGGGCGTTAAAACACAAAAAGCTGTGAGCAATGGCATCTGAGAGTTGCAATTATTAAGAACATCACAAGTTTATTACTCAAGTTGTGGGCTTGCAGGCTGAGGGCCTGCCCAGTGAGTGCCCTCTACCCTAGTCCAGACCTTTCCTTTAGCCCACAAAGAGGCCACCACCACCACCACACATGGCCACTTCAGATGTGAAAGGCTTAGGTGGAGCCCTTGGGCTGCCCTGGTTCTACCAAAGCAGCCCCCACAGTGAAACTTCTCTCAGAGCCCCCATCAGCACAGTGAGCCTTCAGTCACAGGCTCCAACTCTCCCTTTATGCTTTTTATCACCTTGCAGTTTATTCTGGGAGGCTACTGGCATAATTAAGAGAGAATTTCACAACTTCCAGTTGCTCCATACTTGTTAACAAAGCACCGAGGGGACTGCGAGGAAAACACGGTGTGAAGGCCACTGTGAGACCAGGACTCATCTGCCCTATTTCTACAATAGTTAGGTTTTAATCCCCAACAGATCCATCCTCATTGGGTTGGGAGCCCCACTGAGGTACCCAAGAGCTCGCTGACTGCCCCATGTGGGGAAGGGACACAGTGTTGGGGCAGCACTGCTGTGGTTGTACCCAACCTTGGGGGACACGTGACTGAAGGCAAGGAAAGGCTTTTGAGAGAGAAAACATGAGAGTCTAAGGATCACACTGTGCTGCAGGGTAGATATAGTACTTAGGGACATGGTTTAGTGGGCAATATTGGTAGGTGGATGGTTGGACCAGATGATCTTAGAGGTCTTTTACAACCTTAACAATTCTATAGGCTATTTGCATAAGGGTGAACTGCCCTAACCAGACTTCAGAGCTTCTATTTCAAGCACTTAGCCAAGCAAAATGCTTCCTAAACAAGGAAGCTGTGTCATTACAACTCAGCATTCACGTTTCAACTTGCCTCACTGTGCTATAACACACAGGTTCACCAACTGCATGGGGAAAAAGGGAACTTCAGGCAATCTTCAAAGTCACGGGAGCAGCAACAGCAACACTACACTTGCAAAATAATCCAGTTCCTGTGTACGTAACCTCACAACACTTAGGGTATATATAAACTCATTATTTCTGCACAAAAAAATGTCACCAGTGGCGAATCTTATGGAAAGATCGGGAGAAGAGGAGAAAAAAGGTCAACAGAGTTAGCTGACGTTAGAGCACAGCACTGTTTTCACTGTCATGCTGGCTGTTTGTAGCCCAGTCTTTCCCTAAGGCTTTACTGCAAAGTCATTTTTATGGACCAGGGTTTACATGGAACAGTTTGGCCTTCCAATGTAACAATAGCTTACGTGCAAGACTCCTTAAAAGCACAGGTCCCTGGAGGGGAACATGAGGATGTCTACACTAATACGCTGGCCCTGGCCCGAAACAGCGGAGCAGATTTGTGTAAGCCCAAAGAGAGGAGTTAATCATTTTCCAGGCAGTGTTTCAAATTGGATCACTGGGGATATCTGTGAGGATTCCAAAAGAAATGTTCCTAACTGCCATTAATGTGCTCCCAGTGACGTACAACACACACACAGACCAGCAACTAGCCTGGAAAAAAATCAGCTTATGTGCAAAGGTGCACTTTGAGTAAATGACATCGTCAGGGACCCATTAATTCCCAGGACAAATAATGACTCCCACTGCCATTCCTCCTGTGCTCAGCAAAGGGGCACAGAGCTGGATGTGGGGCAAGATGTGTGCAGCCCAGCTTCTATCCCTGAAAGCACCAAGGGGCCGCGCTGTTTCCATAACACTTTTTACATGCTTACTTTATGGGTCTCTCGATGACAATCTAAATCCTGCCTGTTCTTCAATAAGCCATTAATCTTTCAGATAGAGTTCAGGGAAGTTACTGTGTAGCAATAAAATGCGTGTTTCCAGAGCCCAGAGGGAACAACAAAAAAAAGTGAAAGGGAGTGACATTGCTTTTAAAAGAACTTCCTGGCTTGTGGGGTCTAAGGGGTACACAGTGTTATCTGCCCCAAATCCTACCTGGAGCCTGTCCTTCCTTCCCTCACTGAACCCTGACGCTGCTGAGCAGGTAGCATCCATGAGAACAAGGTCCATCAAATGTCACCTCTTTGTCTTTGAGCCACTTCCTTGCAGTGTGCTGAGGGTGCCGATAGCACAGAGCCAGTGGTGCAAAGCCCACCAATGCCCCATGCCCCTTGGCTAGTCCGGTGCTGCGTTTGCATTTCCATTGGTGGCCCACAGTGGAAGTAACAGAGTGCCCCATTGAACGAGGAAAGTTAATGCAGTCACTTGTGATTCCAGGCCCCAATACAGGCCCCAATAAAACTGATGTTAACCATATGTCAGTGTGTGAATTGTGCGGGGATGATAGGAAAGAGTGTAACGTGCTGCTCAAAAGAGGTGGCAGCAGTCAGCATTACAAGTGCTAAGGAATAGAAAAAGTCATGTTTGACCCAACTGAACCGCCTGAGCTACGCCTTCTAGGTGCAAAAAAAAAAAAAAAAAAACAGAAAGAAATAAGAAGAAAGCTGAAAAAAAATAAGTTTCTGAGCTACAGAAATACAGTGGGGGGGGGAGGGGAAAGGCACATCAGGAGCATACATGCAGACAGGAGTCCATTTATTGGATTCTCCCAGTTCAAACTGGCACAGTCCTCAATATAATAATGGGGGAAAAATCCACTGTCTGTCTAGACATAAATAGAAGGACACAAGACATGTGGTACTTCTACTCCAAATTCCTGGGTCTGTGATCCTTCTCTAGCACACAGGTATGTCACAAATATTCCTATACAGAACACTTACAATCCCCAATGTTTAATCTTCCTGTTCCATCTGAACATTATATTCTTGTTTTTACTGATAGTCCTTCACAAGACAAACCACACATCACAGAAGAGGAGCTTTGGAAAAAAATATTTGGTAAGGAAAAGGAAATCATGTGATATTTTGGAGGTCCTTCTTGAGTCTTAATACAATAGTAATGCATACTGAAGTATGCTAATATCAACTGTAATGCTATAATGGGTGGAAAGTACTACAATAATAGTGGGGTGGCAAAGTCTTTGGCGACAGGAAATGAGAAGGAACCCAAATGCAGCAGACACAGTAACAAAGGAAAGGAACTGCTTACCTTCAGAAAGCCTCAGGTAGGCAGGAATCTCTGGCAAGAGATGTCCTCACCTCTACTGCCAAGCCCTAAATGAGGTCTGGGAAGGGGTGGACCCTGGCTCCACCCCTTCCAGTCACTCAGGTACATGAGTACATCATGCACCTGAGCTCCCCTGGGTTGGCCCTGCCTGCCTACCAGGTGCTCAGTCACTACTTCAGGCCATGACTTAGCGTTTCCACTGCATCAACCAAACACTGAATGTAGCCCCTATAGCTCACCTGAAGCAGCAAACCCTTGAGTAGCCAGATCGAAGGCAAAGTTTTTGCGCGCTGCTGCAGCACAACAACCACTGCTGACACTGAGCTCTGTCAGCAGCCATTTCCATCTCACCAGCAATGAATCCCACCAGCGGTTAAGCTGCACAGTCCTTTTCATCTGGTCTTTCATTCATGTTGGCTTTTTAGCAGCTTAATGAAAAGAAGACAAAAAATTTACAGTGAGAATCTCTCTGAGGTACACATCTTGGCCAAGGAGCAGCTCATTAGATGTGTCTGAAGTTAATTATGCTTAACGCTCATCAACTAGACCCCATGAGAGGGAACATGACAGAGCCTCTAGTGCAGGCACGATGAGCAGTTCCTCAGTAAGTATGGGTAGGTGTCACCATTGTATCATCCATGAGCTTCACTGTCTCCTTTAGATAACTCACCCATTTAACCAAAGTCAACAGCAACGTAAAGGCCGTTTTCAGCATTCTTTGATGTGAACTGCTATGCAGCTGGTAAAAATTAACACACACGTAGAGGATATGTGCACAGCCCCGGACCCCACAGTGCTGCACGTGGAAAACCACTTCTGGAGAAGCATGGCAGTGGTGCTTGGGCTACCAGCAGCCACAGCTCCGCTCCCTGCTGCCAGAGTGTCAGGAGTGCCCCCTGCTTCCCCGTGCAGCTGCAGTACTCTGCCAGTAGGCTGGAAAAGAAACTGGTGACACCGTTTGTCCTGCTCCTGCTATTGGCTTGGAAACAGCAGTGGGGCATGTTGTAGTGGGAAGGAAAAGGGTGAGGTGGTGCTCCTCCAAGGCCTTGGCAGAGAAACCAGTGGGGATTAGCTACAACTGAAAGGTAATGTATCTGCCGCTCCATAGCTCCGTACCTCTCATTAAAAATAGTGGTAGCAGTCTGTTCCCCTCTGCTCCTCCCTTCCCTTTTACAGGAAGCCTGGTTTTACCACATCATCACGTTCTGGAGAGAGGGAAGGGGGGTATCCATCCTGAGAGGCACGCAGTTTACATTTCTTCCTGCAGAGAAGGAAAGGTTGGTCTTTTGTTATTCTCTACGACGGAATTCACAATCCCTTGCAAACACTGCATCTCACATCCTCCTGCCTGCTCTCCCATTGTCACTGCTGGGATGAGACACAGCTGTCCTGGAAAGGGCTGGGCTGGGGAGGTAAGCAGCAGGATGGAGGCAGCGGCTGCCGGCCCTGCTGGACACCAGAGCTCACACCAGAGGAAACGCTTAGTGTTCTGGGGTTCCTTCTGCAAGCGCAAAGAGTAACAGCTCATCTGTCTTGTCTCGCTTTATGTCAGAGCTCAGCACCCTGAGGTTTTCAACACAGTTATTCTCACATCCACCGTAGGCAGCGGAGATGGGCTGTTCTTTAAAGTTTATGAAGGAGAATCTCAGCCAAAGTGAGTAATTTTCCAGAGCAAACCTGGAGCAGGGGAGGGACCAAGGCAGCCTCGGAGCTGCTGCTGAGCTGGGACATCCATCCAGATAAGCCGTGCTCTTCTAGACAGTCACAGATGCTAGCAAGTGTCATTTGCTGCCTGTGGTTGCTTTGGCACCTAATAGCATCAAGGAGGGTAAAAAAAGTTCATTGTTCCAAGATGGGTAGATTTCTTTAATTATGCTGTATCTTCTACCTGAGAATAGCTGGCATTTCATGTCTGTCAAGGACACATCGTATTCTCACAGCCAGGAGTGTAAGTAGCATCATCTGATAAACCAGTGAAACACGAGACAATTAAACTGATCACCCAGGAAGAGAGATGGGAACACAGATTGTGGTACACCATTCAACAGCCTTTATTATCCTTCTCTTAGTCATTTATTGTGACAGCAAAAAGCCTCAGTCTACCCTGGCATCATATAAACTAAAACTCTGCCCAAGACCAAACTAAACCAAAAAAAACTCTGAAAAGCTCTGGTCCTCATTGATTTTGTGTAATTTTCCGTCGTTTTCCCTTGTTGAAATGGATACAGAAGTGTCAATATAATAAGAAAAAGGCTCATCTTGCAACTATTTTTGGCTGCGTTCAGAAGGAACTGTAGAGATGTGTGAAAATTGAAAGAGTACAAAAGCGAAACACCAAATGCACAGAGGCAAATGCGATCAGTGCATAAAAAAGCAATAACTTAAACAATGTTATTAATTTTTCATGACTCTCAGATCAAAAAACTGTATTCTAAATCTAAAATACAACCATGAACTCAGAGAAATATAATTTTCTCACTAGAGCAATAAGGTCCAGAAAGATTATAACACAAGCACAGTAGGTCCACAGCCACAGGAGAGCTTTGGCACAATTGTATCTGTTGTGATCAAGCACAGTGTTCTTCACTCCACTGACCACCTGTGACAACACTTACCTGACATGTGGCAGGGCTCCTTCATCCTTTCTTTGCAAGGTTTTGAAATCCTGAGATGAAAATTTCTCCTGGATTAGATGGATGCATTAAAAGAGATAGACACTCATGTTTGGGGACTTGTGTGCTCCCTGTCCTTGAGTGATACACCTATCCTTGTCCAACACCAGTCACTGAGGACTTAGAAATGGCAGGAATGGCTTACCTGTTTCCTTCCTTTCTAAACATTTAAGGATCAGTTTGATTATTTGGGTGGGTGTGGGAACAAGTCTGAAAAAAGAGATGGATCCAGGGAACCCGCTGTGAGAGGACCAAGCTGGAGAGAGAAGTTTTGTGTTCAGTTGAAGCACATGGAGCTCCTGGCCTTACTTACCACCATCTGGGAAAGCGGAGTCCTTCATCTTTGTTAACCTTCCCTCCCCGGCTAGCTCTTTTCCTGGACCAGAGCATGCAGTCCTGGGAGATTTCTGCATTTCCACTTCAATTATTCAGCAGGTTCAAGCTGCTGAATGAGTAACTTCACCTGTATGCAATCCACTGGCAGAGTTCTCAGACTGTGAATCAGCCAGGTGCTACCACAAACCCCAGACTGATGATCTTGAGAGCTGGCATTTATATTTACAGCTGATCTTGGAGCTATGCATGCCACACGTGGCCAACATTTCCTGTTCTATCAAAGGAGATATGTGTTAATAATTCCAACAAATACATGAGGTATAGCACTGCCAGGAGGTGGGAGTCCAATTGCTGTGTTCTTTCAAGATAGAGTGCCTTTGTAAAAATAAATCTTCTCCATTCAGTTCAATTACAATCAATTATCATTGTCTTCAAAACAAGATCTGTTAGCTGTGAATCTGATTTAACTTACGGAAGCACACTGAAAATGTCTACCATTTTGGGAGAAAAAAGAGGTTATTTCCACCTTCTTCTCCATAGCATTCAAAAGGATTTTGAAACATGCTTAATGGAAGCGATTTTCCTGCCTCCATCCATAGCTTTTCAAGGCTAGCAACATCTCTTCTAGTTTGGAAAGATCAACTACTTGTAGTCCTGGGACACCAGCCTGTCTTCAAGGCATCATGGCAGCCTGATCTGGAGGGTGGCAACCCTGTTCACAACAGGGGGTTGGAACCAGTTAATGTTTAGGGTCCCTTCCAACCCTAGACAATCTATGATCATTGCATTCAGTTGCACACACAACTAACTTTTAAAGCTAAAATATGTTTTAGCTGCTCTTTTTTCACCCCTAGTACTATTAAAATACTTCTTTGGATGACGAGAAATGCCCTAGTAAATGGATGTGTGCCAAACTATCATGCACACCCTCTGAGCCCCACAGGCCAAGAGAGCTCTGCAGCAGTCCACAAGAAGGTGGTCACAATTTCGTGTTTATCAGCCCACTTTAGAGACCAAAGCACAGCATTTCCCTTTATAGCAGCTCGGTTTAACACAAGAGACTGCTGGAATAAGATAGCTTTTTGATCCACAAAGCAGAGCTGTTACTTACATCTTGTTCTGTTTTTCCTTCTTATCGCCAGTGTTGTCAGGAGTCTCTTGATTCATTATTGCAGCAATGGAAACACTGAGGCAGCACTATGGGTGCATGTGGAAGATGCAGCATTACTGACCCGCTCTTCCAGGACACTGCGGGTGTCCCAGGAGATTACACTGCTGCTTACATAGCTGCTGGGCAGCTCTGGGCCCACAGAACAGGCCCTGGAGTTATTTAAGAGGGAGAGAGTGAAGAGAACAGAGCACAAGGGAACAGGTTTTGTGGGAAAGCAAACAGACATAACCTTACACAACCTGATTTTTGAAGCAATCTAGAATTACCCGCGTGCAAGTAGGTCTCAGCCAGTGCCCGTGACCCTGTACATACCATCACAGCTTGAAGGAGCTGAGGAAGTGCAGAGCTGCCTCTGAACACTTCCTCCCTTCGTTGGGAGCCAGAACGCTGCAGCCTCCTGTCCCTGCTGCTGGAAATGACAGCGCAGCAATGAGACCCAGGGTCACACACAGCCTGTAACAAAGCCAGCTACGTACCACGGCCAAGCGCTGGAAATCCAGTGGGAACCTGTGTCAGATACTTGCGCTAACCTCAACCCTAGCCCACGTGATTTGCTACAGCACACACAGCTAAATCCCAAAACGCAGACTGGAGGCAAAGCAAAACGCTCTCACAGCAACGTGTCCCTACAGGAGGACTCGGCAGCAGCAGGAGCACGGTGTGGGCCCAGCACACAGTCCAGGTGCAAGTGGCCCGCGATGCTGCAGCACTGCCGGACGCTTGGGTCCTCCCTAAGGAGCTGAGGAAAAGCTCCTGTGGCCACTTTGCTCGGTCCCATTCCTTGAAATCTATTTGAGATAGTGAACAAACAAGGAAACATTTCCAGGAAATGTGTTTCTTTATTTAAATAAAAATGAGTGCCAGTAGAAACAATAAACTTTAAATATGTGAGACAATTATGTACAACTCAACGTCAGGAATTATATACATCAGGTTTTTACAGATACAAATACATCTATACTGAAGTAGAAGGATGAAGGAGAAAGCAATGGAAAATGTGACAACTCACGCATGTCAGTCTCGTTTGGAAAGTTTCAGGATTCAAGTGATTCCAGGCAAAGTGCCAAACCGAATTTGGCTTCTTTCAAACTTAAAACAACCCCTTTTGGAGTAAATCTACCAAAAAGCTTTATATGGTCCGATCCAAAGTTCACTGGAGTCAATGGAAAAACTCCCGCTGCCTTCAGCCTGAACTGGAGCAGGACCCCTCGGAGCACAACGCAGCCGTTGTTCCACTGCCTGGGACACCTCTGGGCTGCAGCACCTCCGCCCCAGCCCCGCACGCTGCTCTGCTGCAGACAGCAGCAGCCTCCCGAACCCGGCTCCTTCCCGCTGTTCCGCACTCCTATTTTTCAAGCTGTCCCTCAAACTCTAATGCCAGTGGATATATCGCAGAGCTATTTTAACACGGGAAATATGTGGAGATGTTTTGCAAGCGTTTTGCTGTGCAACACTGAAGTCTCAGGCTCTCTAGCCCTCATGCTTCAGAACTATTCTAGCCATTGTAATAAGTTATTATAAAATAGAAGGTATGATTGAAATAATCATACATTGCTACGATATCAACATTACTCCTTTTAACAGTGCAATGATTTAGTAACTTAAGTTCATGAGCATTTGAAAAACCACAGTACTATTACATTAGAGGGGGGCTGTTCGTGGTGGTTTTAAAAACTAGTTACTAATGCCTAATGCATGTGTTACACGCGAGCTGGAAAAAAATTAAAGACGTAATGCAATGTTTATGTACACTGGCTTAAATAGAGCAGAAAGGCCGGATTATGTAGTGATGTAAATGGATACAGTTTTGCTGACCTCAAATGGAGAATACGACTCCAACAGAGAAGCACAACTTCGTGTGCCTGTTACCTGAAGTCAGTAGGGCTCTGCTGGTGACTTCAGTGAGGCCAGGATCTCACCTTTGCTAGGTGAAATTCATTCTGAGTTCCACCCATTCTCAATGGGTGTAACAGAGCAGCATTTGTTCAAGCCTTCCTAGATCTTGCACCTTGTAACAAAGACCTTTCAGGTGCTTCTTTAACTTACAGAACTTTGCTTTTAGTGATCAAATATACATGTCATTGAAGAATACAAAAGCAAAACCCAAGACCACTTTTCGTACTGTTAGTTCAGCCAAAGACTGGATTGCAGCAGCAGTTGGCACACCTGACCCAGCCAGCACAGGTACAACTTCAGCAATGCAGTGACATGGATCTGAACCCAGCTGTACAAATCGCCTGGAAATATAGGGCCTCCTTTCACTTTTTGTTTCCATCTTTCATTCTCTCTGTGCCTAAGGTCAGTCTCCAGCCATGCTGCAATCTCCCTCCAACACCGTCATCGACAAAGATTTGGCCTTAGAGGTCTCACTGAGCAAATCTGCTGTTGGTTGTAGTTTGTTATAAGAAAAAACACAGTGGAAGTGCTTCTAGTCTATCACAGCTTTGTGTGAATGAGCATCACCCATCAGCTTTAACAGCCAGGCGCTTGTGCTAGGGTAACTTTTGTAAGCTTTTCCCAGATATCTGCAATATGCAGAGACATGCCAGTAATAGTTACCTCATTAGAAAATATATATATATATTCTCCTTGTTCTTAGCTCTTATGGTGAGAAATAATAATGGTAAAAATAAAATGAAGCATCCCAGTTATGTGCAAGTTAGATCTTGGAGCTTGGTTCCACCGCTTCCTTGTGCTGTCAGTTCTCAGGAACATCATGGGCCCCAGGGCACAGATGCTGGTAGAGAGTTCACAGGCGAGCAAGAAGGTAGAACCACAAGTCGTCAGTGGGAGCTCCACTCGTGCTTTGGCTGCAGCCAGGGGAGCCCGGCAGGTGCTAGGAGTTCTTGGGGATGTTCTCCACAGAGCCCTCGCTGCTCTCGTTGAGGAGTGTTTCTGACACTTCTCCGAGTTCCGTGTCCAGCACCTCCTCCTGGATGGTGAAGTGCACATCCGGGGAGGAGGATTCCGAGCTGACGCTGCTGCCTTCCATCGAGCAGATGGCACAGGACAGGGACGGCACCATGCTCTCCTGCAGCATGTTCAGCATCATGGGAATCTGGACAGACTTCAGCCCTGATATGGTCGGTAGAGGCTTCACAGCTTCCCCCCATTCTCTCTCCTCATCTTTGTAGAGCAGAAGCAAATTAGACGTCTTCTCTTTCCTTTTAGATTTCATGTAGCCCAGCATGATCCCTATCAGGAAGATCCCATAGAAAGACATGACGATCAGGATGTAAAAATACTCGTTGCCGTTATTCTTCTCCGTGCTGCGGGACTCAGCATTCAGCATGGCTTGGGTGATGTTTGCATGGTCCATCTTCAGCATGGAAACTGTACTACCAACAGCTAAAGCCTGGGGGAGAATTGGTGTGGAGGCAAAGATCAAACCTCATATCAAAGAATAAAGAAACATCTAAAGGGATATATCCCCAAGCTATTCTTTATTACTTGTAATTGTAGGCTCACAGGACACATCTGATTGAAGCTCACTGTCTGCCATGCCTCTGCAATAACAATGTGAATGTACTGTTACCCAGATACAGAGAACATTAGAGGAAAAGAAGATACTTAATATTAAATCACAGTGAGTGATATTCTGAAGTACAGAACCCCCGAGCCACATAAATAAGGAAAACTATAGAGAAATAAGCTGCTAGGCACTTAAACGTAGATTTGTGCTATTTGACCACATTTCCAAAAAGGGGGAAAAGCTTCTAAGGAAAGAATCAAAAAGCAACTTACGTCGGTATGCAAATAATTCTTCCCTGTGCAAAGCTCAGGAGACCTTTCCTCTCCCAAATGCCGGGTGCTCTGAAAACTTTCCTCTGCTGCAGCTGGAATAAATAGCCCTCAAGAAATGTTTCATCACGTGTTTTAGAGGCACAGTTTATAATAGTTTTGTGTTGGAGTCAACAGATGAACTTGAAGGATTGCAGTTCAACCCACTGAACTCTTAACAGCTGTGAAAAGAAAAAGATTTGGGAACTCAGATTTTACTCTTTCCTACCCAGCACAGCAGTGGCTCCTTCACCTCTGGATCTCTTCCCTTTCGCTGCTACTCCAGCGGCTACATCTGACCTGCTACCCTGGGAGCTGCTCTGCAGCGTGACAGAGCAGTAAGCCCTTATCCTGTGCTTGTCATATAATATGGAAAATATGCATTTGGCTATTGTAGTAGGTGCTGTTCTGTTAATTACATGCTGCTATGAGAACGGTATTCTCTGAAGGGATGGGGGAGGAAACGCTATTTTCTTTTCGCAGGACAGGTGACAAAGCCTCACAAAGTGTGCACAGAGCAAAGTGGAGACTGAGCTCCTGCCCTGATAGCACAAGGCGCAGGGGTGTGGAGAACTGGGCTCTGGATGGAGGATGAGTTGTGGATGCAGGGGTGCTGGCACTGTCAAAGCAGCAATGATGGGACTTTGGTTCCTGCCAAGATCAATGGAAAGATGCAGCCTCCTCCAGAGGGCAACTCAGAGCTCAGGTTGTCACTTCCCTTCTCCCTGCATGCAGAGCTGCACAATCTGCATGCTATCCATGCTTGAACTGGCCAGCACCACTGAGTTACACGGACTGCTGTGCGATGGAGGCTAACCCCTCTGGGCAGAAGGCTCTGAGTCACACACATGCTGCGGGCGCTGCAGCCGGTGCTGGGCTGAGTGGGACGCCCTGCGCTCCCCGGAGCGTGAGGATGTGCTGAGTTCCCAGTCACGGGCTCAGTGGCACAGGAGGCTCTGAGACCCCCTACAACACGTAAGCAACAGTATAGGCCATGGGAAGAAGGAGGCCCTGCTTGCACCTTGGGGATTTCACTTCCTTATCCCTTGCCATCCCCATTCTTCACACACAAAACCCAATTAGTCAGGCCCCACATATGTGATGTGAATGTCACCCCTTCTGCAAAGCTTCAAGGATGTTTATGTAACAGGACACTCCACTTCCAGAAAACAGTTGACTGGTGCTGGACTTTCCCAATGGTAGGTCTGGTTTGTTGGGTTGTTTTTTTTCTTTACCGTGCAGTCACTCATGGATTCTTTGCATAGATGGCAATTTTTTATCCAAAACTCTGTCCTCACAGCCCCTCTGAAGTAAAGGCAGATAGGATTAAGCTCTCTTCACATGCAGGAAAAGGCAAGAGAGAGCAGTTAAGCAACATTTAAATGAAGTTAAGAGTTCAAGAAAAGGCAGAACTCTATCTGTTGAAACCAGCATTTTCCATTGTTTCTCTGTAATCCACAAAGAAATGGAAAAAAAAATTACATTAGCCAGATTCCCTTCTCTGCCCCTTAAAATACAGGATCCACCCATTAGGATGTTGGCTTTATCTCCCTGTGCATTCTCATGTGATATCTCAGGAGCTGTTGATGTTGGACTAACGTCTGCTGGGATTTCATCTGACAAAGTCTGTCTGCAGCACTGGCTTGCCAAGTCTGGATTCTTCCTCCCTGTTTCCAACAAATTACTGAGCAGGCAGCAAGAACATATGAGGCTGAGGCTCAACCGAAGCAAGTCTGTGGATTTTCTGGCTAACTTTGGGAATTTTTATTTCACATCTTTCTCGACTCCACGAGTCAGATACTTTCCCAAACAACACATCGGCCATTTACTCCCTTATTCAGCTCCAGAAATTTGGAATTTTAAAAATTAAAGACAATGCATCAGATTTTACCAATATCCTTTTACACGAGACATTCACAAAATAGTGAGAAAACACCCAGGACAGGTGGGTCAATGGAATTTCTCTCAGTACAAGGAGAAGCACCTTTTTTGTGCCTATAACGCCCTGGTAGGCCATCTCTGAAGCTGCTTGATCCTGAGAACCAGAAGGCCTAGAGCCTGTTTCAACGTCAGTGTTACATACAAGCCATCACCCACCTGAATGTGAGCAGCAGTGTGACTTGCCAAGGCACCAACACCACAGAGCTCCCAGAGCAGAGCAGCAGGCCAACCTGCTCTTCTGCAGGTCCCGTGCTTGCTCCAAGGCCTCAGATTCTTCATGCAGGTAAAGCTCCGTGCAAAGATACCAAAACAAAGTGTAGCACTCAACAGTAGTACTTGTCAGGTACATCTATACATTAATGCAATCCCCTGAAGTCCAACAGAAAGAAGATTTAACTGTATAATTATGCATAGTTATTGCTGAGAACTCTTTGCAACTATATTTACGCTGGCTAGCTGATGACAACTGTTCTCCATCTGTTAGCCCAAGATACCGAAAAACATTTAAATTCTAAAAAGACCTAGAAGGAATCCTCCAGCCTTCCTATATAGACAGAGAGGAGAGATAGGAAGACACCGGGGAATAATCATCTGAAAAACATATGTCACTTGTGTACTGGTGCCCTGACAGCTTTCTCAATCTGTATTCTTCAGAAAATACATTTCTTTATCTTAAAAAAAAAAAAAAGAAAAAGAAAAAAGAGAGAGACCTAATGTAAAAAATGAGTGCTTTTTCACTCTGCATTCCTAAATGACCTTTGTTGGAAATTATGTTACACATTGCACAATGTAAAACTATTGATCATGGCAAAATAAATTTGCTTAATTTGAAGTAATTTATTTTTTGCAGTTCACTACCTATTTCTTGTTGGAGGTTTTCGTTCCTCCTTTCAGATCAAATTTATTTGTTCCAAGGCTCACAGAATTTCCCCCAAAATTTCACTTTCAGATCTCTTCCACTTTCAGCAGTTGCTTCTCATGCGTTGCTCTTCACCATTTTTGCATCTCTCCACCCAAGCTATAACATTTAAGAATAAACCTCATGGCCTTTGCTCCCACCTTCCAGATTTGCCCTTTGGAAACCATTTGGACTAGTAAAGCAGAGGAACAGTTGGGCACTCCAGTAATGAAAAGGTCACAACATTGTTGCCGATGCCAGATTATTTTTCTCAAGGTCTCCGTCTCCTACAGAGTCTTCTGTGGTAGCAAACTCCGTCACCAAAGGACACAAATGCTGAAGCCCAAGACATCCCATGGGGAAGAAATTCTTCACAACATGGCTTAAGGGACAGCCTAATGTGAATCTTTTCTCCAAATAAAAATTTGAGGATGGACAGAAAATGGAACAAAGACAGAACCCATTATCAAGACAACTTGAAATGTCCTTAGAGACTCAGATGACTCTCTGCAGGCTACCATGGAAAATAGAAGCCTAACCCTTCATTACGGTCATAATCCATGGTCTGATGCTGCATTTATCTTGCTTTTTCCACTTACTGAGTTAATAAGACTAAAGATACGAGATACAACCATTAAAGAGCCAGTTCCTACGGGAAGCTGAGCCCATTTGGTAAGTCAACAGTATGACTCTAAACAGTTTTTGAGCATGTGCATTCTTGGAAATAATCATATGAAGTTCAACAGCATGGAAAGAAAATAGAAACGGGAAGGACAGACGATCTGGCTTTTTTCTCCTGCATGTGGACCATTATTGGAAGTAATGGCACGGCACCTGCTTCTTTCAAGTTCCATGCAACTCAGACTCAATTTTCTGTGCCACTTATGAGTGTTTTGGAATAAAAGAACTAGATGAAAAACAGCTAGTCATATTCTCTTTCTGAGAGAAGAACATAGCAGCCTGACATAAGCCATGTGTGTCCTCAGTAACAAGCCTCCACACCTCAGTTCACCCACTTGCAAAATGGATTTAATAATACTCGCAAATTACATGTGCTGTGAGGGCACAGCATTGTAATGCATTTGCCGATCACTACCTGAGAAGGTAATAACTGTTGTATGTGTAAGCACAACAGCATTACCACACGGCTGGCCTGGCATCTCAGCAATTCTCACACAGCGCTAGGTTCAGTGTTATTCTCCATCACTCTTCCTTGCTTCTCATGTTACAGAAATAGATGACACTTTGATGTACTTCACGCAAGTAATTTATAGAGGAAGGTGGCAATTTTCTTAGTGTAATCCACAATACACTGAGTTACCAGCGGGATACCAAACGGAAACTGAAGGCTGAGTAACCTGGGTCTGTTCAGCCTGGGGAAAAGAAGATTGAGAGGGGATCTGATTAATGTTTATAAATGTCTGAAGGGAGATGGGAGGCAAATGGACGAGGCCAGGCTTTTCTCAGTGGTGTGCAGCAACAGGACAAGGAGTAATGGCCTAAAACTTGTACATAGAAAGTTCCATACTAACATGCGGAAGAACTTTACAGTAAGAGCAACAGAGACTGGAACAGGCTGCCCAGAGTGGTGGTGGAGACTCCTTCTATGGAGATATTTAAAACCTATCAGGCCGCCTACCTGTGCGACCTGCTGTAGGATACCTGCTGTAACAGGCGGGCTGGACTCGACTTCTTGAGGTCCCTTCCAGCCCCTGCCATTCTGTGATACTGTGAAACAATTCTGCATAGATATTAACTGTGGAAAATGTAATAAAATGCTGCAGGTCTGCCTTGGTACCTCACAATCTTTACTGACAGCAACATGTGAGTGTAAGTCCAGGTGCACAAATCAGCCTTCCCACCAACTTCAGTGTTTAGTTTGCTTAATTCAGGTTTTACTTAAAATTCATGGCAGACTTCCATATCATGAAATCTCAAGTTTTGTGGGCATTCCCTGCACCCAGAGCAGCAGCAACTCTCATTTTTTATCATTAACAGCCAATACAGCTCCTAAGGAGAACTTCTCAGCCAAGGTGGCTGCTTGCCATAGTGCTTGTAACCCTTGCATGGCAAGGGGTTACCCAGAAGTCATACCTGGAGTATTGCAATTGCCCTTCAAGCACACATCAGAGACTTCTAAGGCAAACTGGCTTCTGATGCTGAGAGATGACAAGCAGCAGAAAAATCTCAATACTGTCTGGAATAACAGCTTACACTAAGTTTAGCATTTACTATAAGGCATCAGTTGTACGGGCTGCACAGACTGGAGACAGCCGTTTTTCAGTCTATAGGCTTAATTTAGCTATGAGTGACCAGAAACAGACTGAGTGAAGATGGGTAACTCTCACGATAGCAATAACAAGAAATTACACAGGAAGAAACAGAATTTTCAGCGGCTGATACAAGAATCTGAGTCCAAAGTCATCACATTCTCAATTCTCTTTTCTGTAGCTGGCACATTTTGCAAAGTTATTTTATCAGTATATATTTCTATACAATAAAAGAAATACACACTGCTGCCTTACATTTTTCCTTTGTTGCAACACAGAGGAAGTAGGTATGTATGACTTCAATGCATATTTTTTAAACACCGTGAAGAACAAAAGCTTTCTTAGTCCAGAGTCTCAAATGCCAGATTCAGTTGCAGTGTGTGTGATTAGCTGTGTTGGATTTGGGATTTAAAACAGTTAGCAGCATACCAAACTTTGGACACCATTAAAAATAAGTCTACATTTAGACTCCTCTACATTTGATAAACAGTTGTTTGAAGAAATTCACTGACAAGTCCAAACACATTTCTGCTTCTTCCTTGACTAGGCAGGGCTTGCACTTCCAGCTGTGGAAAGTGCCTTCAAAGGGCCGTTCGTCCTCTCTCTGAACAGCTCCTGACTCCGGCCTGCTCAAAATTAGCACCTTCATTTATACTAAAGCCTTCTAAAAAAATCAAATTGCAGATGAATTAATACCTAGAAAGTTGTTTTTTTTTTCTTTTTAAGTTCCTTACACATAACATGAAGATCTTTCCTCAATTCTATAATTTCTTTTGCTCACTTCAAGATTCACCACGAGAAATTCAGCACGTGCAGTTAGTTGAGAAGCACAGGAAATAAAGGGGAAAGAAGCACTGAAAGCATTCAAGTGCTTGACTTCAGCCATCACCTGACTACAGGCAGATCAGAAATGAAAGGAATTTGTGAAGAGCTGAGATGCTTGCACAACATAGAGGAAAGCTTCTAGAGACACTGACAAACATCTGGCTACCCAGCTATACACCACTGAAGCTCACGTGGGAAGGCATGCATTCCTTCATGCCAGGAGATATTCTTTAGGTAGCATTCAGTTCAGCTGGGATTTGCTGCCCGCTTCCCAAGCAGCATCTCCCACTGCCTCCTGCCATTCCCCATCGCTTTGGGTTGGGCTTTTCCCAAAGTCATGCACAGAAACTGAGAAGACAGGAGAGCGAGATGCCCTTACTAAAACACAACATTTCATTTCAATTTTCAGGTATCAAGAATGGTAAGGAGCCCAACGTGGAGACAAATGAGCCCTGCCTAGGATACAAGCCCCGAACTCCCACTAAATGCAGCAGGACTCACTGAGTGAGAACGACTACTAACAAGGAGCAAGGCAGCAGGCCGGCCTCCCACATGGGCTCTGTCTTGTTTTCTACCTGGAGATTAAAGTTCCTGCCAGGATATAAGAGAGATTTCATATCAATCTCTATTAGCACTGCTGTTGAGGACAGGTTTGAATGCAGCATGTTCAGAAAGAGAGGGAGAGCACACATTCACCTCAAAAGCAATTCTGCTCCTTTAAGAGCTCAGAGCCACAACAAAATAGAATGTAGCATAGGTGTCTCAGCGATCTCTCCTGAGGAGAATCGGGCATGCAGAGGTGAGGTCGCTGCTCCCACAGCACTACGTGTGCAGCAGAAATGAAGGGAACACAGTGCCTTCTCAGGAGCACTCACACGGCCCAGCTGAAGGTTTGTGAGGAGCAAGCCACATTGCTCCTCATCAATACTTCTTTTTGCAGCCCTGGAAAATCTGTTCACAAAGTGCAAGGCAGCCCATGCTGCTTCACAGCCATGTCAACACAGCATCCCAGGTCACCGCAACCTACAGCGTGCACCGCATCTTCCACTTTCACGTGGATAGCAGATGTCAAGCACTCTGTCTCTCATGCTCAGAGCCCTCAGGCTTCATACACCATCAGGCACTGACCATCGTCTGCGTTTGTAATGCCACCTTCAAGTACTTCTTGTCAGACCTCCACATGTGCTGCAGCTACTGCAGCAAATGCCACACTCCATTCATTTCTGCTGCTGATCTGAACCTTCATGGGGCAGCAAATGCACTCAGGTTTCAGCACTGCCTTTTTCTGCAGCAGCCCCTTTCAGGCTGAAGCAACGAGACTTCGGTTTGATTCATTGCAGCCTGGCATCTGTTGGCTGCACTTTTATTTCTAGAGCATAACATACTCAAAGCAGCTATTTGTACTCTTATTCCAAAAGTCTGCTTCCGAAAGCACAACCGAAGGCTGCAAGCAGCAGGCCAGGGTGTAAGTGGCATCAGCTGGATGAAATTCAGGTGTAAAGCAAAGAGGAAAGAAAGCCTGCAAAGGAGGCAACAATAACACATGCGTCTTCTCAGATGGGAAGACTTCTGCATGGCAAGGGAGGGAAAGAAGGGGATCTCGGTGGGGAATCTCATCTCTTCCTGACTGCGTTTGGTAAAGCGAAGCCTGCCATTAGTTGGATGGAATTATGCTTTTAGAACGAAGGGAAAACAGTCTCCTCTCTTGGCTGCTCCTAACATGTGAATAATCAGCCCAAAGTAAACAACATGTGGTCTTGTGTGGTCTTTTTGCTCTCCGTATTAAGCTGGTATTTCACTTCAATCTGAGAAGCGACAGGAAGTGGGGAATTCAGCGCAGATACCGGAGATCCTGCATTTTCCTTGCACGCTCTAGAGAAGCTGTGTGTTTGGGAAAATAACACTGCTATTCCTGATGGAAAACGCACTGAAACATCTCTAGACACACAGAATTAATTAATGCTCCTTTGAGCTACAAAACGAAAGAATTTTGATGCAGCTGTATTCACAAAATCCCTTGACTTTCACAAACATACGAATGTTCAAGCGTCAGGGCAGTAATAATCAGTTTTTCAGATGAAACATTAATGAGATCCTGAAGGTGACATGACTGCTCATTATTTGTAAACACAGCTCATGGTGTGCAGTGGTTGCTCCCATACATCTCCCACGTGGGGAGGACACACAGAGCTCACAGCTGAAAGGGCTCAGCACAGCGGGGCGTTGTTTCCTTTGCACTGCAGACAAGGAGTCTGTTTGCTGCTTCCTGCAGCAAGGATCCCAAATAACGAGGACTTTTGACATGCTCCTACCCATTTTCAAATGAATGGGCTCATGCAGCCCGTATGTACCCAGCAAGGCTCATCTCCTCCGAGATTAAAGGCCCTCCCACTTCTCACCGCTTTCTCCATCCATGGCTCTGGTTCCTCTCCTTTGGTTTCTCCCATGTTTTCCCATCTTCAGTATCAATGTCCTTCACAAACCAGGCTGCCAAAGCTGCTGCTTCAAAGCCCTGGAAAAACCAGCAGCTTGCCTTTAGTTGTAAGGGCAAAGGGAGTTGCGAAGGATTTAAAGACAAGCTAGATAACACTACAAGACAACAAGAAGTACCCAGCCACACGCACATCCTGCGCAGCACCATCCATTCATACTACTTGTCCACGTGCCCTTTAGCTCTTCTCTGGCATTCCCACTTATAAACATACTTACCATGCCACATCGGATCACAGGGCCAGTTTTTCTCCAAATGGTTTCCCTAAGTGGTTCCTCATTCTGGAGCAAAGAGAGGGGCATCTGTCCTGGAAGGTTCTCAGGCCACGCTGCCTGGTACCTCTCACCAGGACTGGACACATAGAGGAGGTTCATCCAAAGTCATTTGTTTGTAAACAACACCTTCAAACCAAAAAAATGGGTGCAGATGTAGCTGCTGTGGGTATATCCTGGCATTAGGGTTAGCTACCAGCTAAGTGATGAAAACAAAACAAAGAAATCACCGTTCAGGGTCAAGGAGAGTTGATGAACTTACGCTGGATGAATTGCTGCTGAACCAACTAATGCATCTCAAATAAAACTGGCCCTAATTTTTCCAAGGCCAGGAACCAACAAGACACAGCTACGCAAATTCCCATCAGTGTTTTGGGCTCTCACAGAGCCCATCCGGCTGGCTCTGAGGGCCACACAGAGGAGCACCATGGCACAGCAGCGCGGGGCAGCAGCATGGGATGACAGGCTGTGCTGGGATGTGGGCTGCAGGGACAGGCACCTCGCTCATACCTTCTGCAGGACGTGGCAGAGAACCAGATCAGAACCAAAAAAAGCCATACTTTTCAACTCTGAAAGAATAAAAGGCAACTGCTGCACCATCCTGAGCCAGGAGCCCCATCCCCGTGGTGCTGGGCAGACGGGGCTGCTGTGCTTTGTGTGGTGCTGGGCAGACGGGGCTGCTGTGCTTTGTGTGGTGCTGGGCCCACGGCCCCGGGAGGGCCCCTCACCCACTGCCACTGCACTCCACTTCTGAGAACAGAGGATATATGCCCTGATGCAGCCAGCCAGGAAGCGCAGGCTGAGCCTGAGGACTTCTCATTTCCGTTGGATACAGCAAACCCTCCCAGGGGCTGTTTCCACTAAATGCGGGGTTTGTTTCTCTATAAGGTGAATCACATTGCGCCCTTTGGGCTTAATACCCAAACCCCATTGCAGATGAAATTCCCACTAATTCAGCTCTGCAAGTTGCCGGCCTCATAACATCACATCCCGTTAATGATACGATGTAGTGCTCCAAAGCAACACTGCAGATCTGCCCCCTTTGCAGGCATCGCTGCAGCACCTCTGGGTCTCAGGTGCAACGCTTGTTGGTTGCTGGCAGCCCTGCCCTGCCCTGCCCCTCCAACACAGCCCACAGCCCCTCTGCTCTGCCCACGCAGATAAGGAGGGGAAGCCTGGGACATTGCCAGTGTGACAAGTCATCCTTGTAGGTTTGGGGTATATTTTTTCTATTGAATGTTTTCAGGGTCTGACGCATCTCAAAAAGGAAAAAAAGAAAGATGCAGGCACGGACTCAGGGGCCCAGTCCTCATATCCTTGGAATAAACTGCCCAGCTCCTCTGTGTAATTTAGCTCAGAAAAGCAGCCCATTTACTAAATTAAAGGTTTTAGAAGTCTTGTGAGTGAAGCGAACTAAAGCTTCACCCTCTAATTTATTCGGGCTTTCATTTCAGTTGTCTCACTCGGCCCTTCGCTTCAGAGCAGGTCTCTCTCCAGCAGGTCGCTCCATCGGCACATGGACGGACCCACGTGCAGCACGCGCCGTGCCGAGCAGCCACAACTGTGGCGGAGCTGCCGCGTCCCAGCCCGGTGCCACCGTCCCACACGTTGCTGTGGCTACGAGGGAGGCTGGGCAGCCGGCACACGAGATTGCCATGGCACCGCGGTGAGCGAGATGCTGCGCAGGGCAGGGAGCGTGCTCCGAGTGCTGGGCAGCGTCTCAATTAATGAGGGAACGTTGCCACGGTCCCTCACGTGTGGGCAATGTGCCGCCTTAGGAGCGTTTTGGTTAAACAGATGGGCTTTAATCGAGCTTTGAAAACGAACGCAAAACGAAGGACTTTGTTAACAAAAGAGAGCACGAACTACAGTAGATTTGCATTTCTATAATAATAAATTGGAAACAAATTGTGTGCTCTAATTATAGGTGAAAAGCAAACGAGAATCTCTTGCGTCTCTATTAAGGACATATCACTGCCTTCCCGAAGGAGAAGGGCAGAGGCTTCCCAGGAGGCAGTTACAGCGCAGGCGGTGCCGAGCAGTGAGCGAGCAGCCACCCCCATCCCTGGGGAGCTGCCCGCGGCGGGGGCACGCAGCGCTCAGACACGCGCCCCGAGCAGCCTGTGTGCAGCAGCAGCCATCCTGATGGCACTTGGCACCCCGAGGGCCTCTCGTGCAGCCTGGCTGCTGCTGCGGGCTGCTCCGGCCCTGCAGCCCTCATTGGGGAAAGCAGGTGGGAAACCCCCGGCCCCGCACCTGCTCCCGCAGCCCTGCCAGCCCCGCAGCAGAGCCGCTCGCAGCCCTTGGGCAGATGCTGGCTAACGCCTGGAGGCTCCACCGTACGGGCAACTTGCAGCTGTAGAAACATCACTCCAAAGCTGAACACAAAGATCACTTACGCACACATGCACAAGCCCTGCTCGGCTTTGAGACGCAGAGTGAGTTGTTTAGAATGTGCGTGTGTATTTAGGCAGCGTGTGTACACGTATTAATAAATGAACAGACGGTTTGCAAAAATCCTCCCTCTAAGTGACATCGGCGAACAGCCCCGCTCAGAAGAACAGCAAACGCTCTTTGCGTGGGTCAACAAGGAGAGCAGAAAGCTCTGTGCTCACAGCAGGGCTCCAAAACACATCCCATGCCCGGCTCCTGCACCTGGCAGCAGCCCAGCCTCACTGGCAGCTGAGAGGAGCTAAGCACGAAGGTATCAGACTGCAGCACGCACGGATGGGAACTCCAGAAGCTCTTACAACAGACCATTTAACCAGAAGCAGCATTGCTGCTCTGCCACAGCTGCCTGCAGGGCCAATGCAAGCCAGGCCCTGCCACTACGTCTGAAAAACCAGGGTGAGCTGACCAGAAGGCTGAGTCCCAGCACAGGGACATCACGGGGCCGCAGGGAGAGCAGGCAGCAAGGAGGGCGAGGGGACAGCAGTACCACAGCACGGCGTGGGGCACGGTGGGAGGGGGCACCTGCAGAGCTGAGAGCAGAACTCAAGAGTTAGGTTTGGCTGGCCTGGGATCAGGGAAGAACCTGTGATATCACACTACTGCTGGGCAGCAGTGCTGCAGCCTGGCACTTGCTGCACATATGAACAACATTGAGAAGAGTCCCGCGTGCTCAGTCAGTGCAGGTCAGCTTCACTGGAGTCCACAGGCGCTTCCTAATTCCAAGTAATTCATCGGACGTGGACAGGATAGGAGCATCTGAGCACACTATCAATCTTTAGAGTTTGGGGTCTTGGCAACAAAAGCAAAAAAAACCATAGCAAAAAGAAGTACAGCAAATAAGATACCAATGGGTTTCTCAGGTGGGGCTGACTGGGATGAAAATCAAATCTGGAATACTTAACGGTGGAAGCTGTTCTGAAGCCTCCTCTAAAGCTGAGCCGTCAGCCTCCTTAGCTGTATGGAGTCACTGTTTACGGATAACGAGCCCTTACAGAGCTCCATCCACAGTCTCCTGATGTCATGAGGAAAATTCCCCTTTGCCTTAATGGGCTCCGGCTCAAGCCCTCGCTCAGCAGCTGTGACACCGCTATGGGAAAGCACGCGGCAGCCCCGTGCTCCCGGCCCCGGGATCGGCAGCACCGCCCGCGGCCGCTCTCGCGGTGACGGAGGAGCCGCGCTACGGGGCCACGCTTCCAAGACGGGAGGGGGAAGCCCCGGGGGGACCGCTCAGCGCCGACGGCCCCAGCGGCGGTCGGCGGCAGCAGCTCAGGTCGGAGCCAAAGCGCACGGGGAACGCCACGTGAAACGTGGAGAGGTGGGCAGGTACGGAAGTAAGAGCAGGAGGAGAAGCAACCGAACGTTTAAAGATAAGCGTTAACTACGCCAAGATCCCAGCAAGCCCAGGAGCACGCTGCAGCAGCAGCCGAGCTGGGAAACTGAGTGCCCGGCGGCGTGGCCGTGCTGTAGGGGCTGGTTGTGCCTTCGTGGTGCTGCGTGCACAGGGCTGGAAGCTTCCACGCAACACAGCTGCCCGAAGCACTACTGGAGCTTTTCAGAAGTAAATAAGCAAAGCAAGGCAGATGGAAGTCGTTACAGTATGAATGCCTGCAGTCCCAGGAGTGGGTATCAGTTGTCCCACATTGGTTTGGGCCTTAAAAAAAAATACTTCACGCATCTAAAACCACAAAAGGAGAGGGAAATCACTACCGGTCCAAGCAGGTGTGAGTTCCAGGAGCCAAAGGAGCACTGCCTGCTCCAGGGTTGGGCAGGCGTGGGGCAGGCGGGTGCCGGGGGTCCAGACAGCAGCAGGCAGCCTGGCCGCAGGAGCTCCCAAAGGCTGCTGTTCCGTCTGGCCTGGTCACTGCGAGGGACCACGCAGTTATCCCCCACCTCCACCTGTACCAAATGGTGAAAGGGATAGTAATTTTTTAAAATGGGCTAATGATAGTAATAATAGACATGCATGCCTTCTTCATTGACACTGCTCCTTGCTGCCAAGCAGCAATCCCTGTGTGGCATCTCCCCAAAGCTGCTGCTGCTGCCAGGTGGCAAGCGAGCCCTGGGCACACCGGGTGGGATGCCAGCCTGGCAGCCAGGGGCAGCTGGCTACGACTGCTGACACTTGGGCACCGCAGTTGAGCTGGGGTGGCTTTTCAGTTTCATGGTAAACCAACACATCTGTAAAGTCATCGGGTGGATAGCAGCGGCTCCGCCTGCATGGGCCAGCCAGCGCAGCACTGAGCACTCGGGGCCAGAAGGGAGGGGACCGGCAGCGTGCAGCACGCAGGACTTCCGTGCACCGCACTGCAGAAGGCCTCGGGCTGCTGCGGCTGTTGTACCAGCACAGGTGTGCACGGGGAGGAAGGGAGGAGGAGAACTTAAGACTTCAATCCAGCCACTCAGCGTGTCGGCGGGGGACGTCCAGAAACCGCGGCACTGCTTTCCCTCGCAGCCTGCTGCTCTATAGCTCTGCTAATTGCCCGCTGTCTGCAAAGTGATAAAGTTAGACTGCCCTCTACTTGCTGTACCCCTGCTTGCATATCTGACAGCAACGCGGAGGGGGGAGGTTCCACTGCGGATCGCTCCCAGCAGCACCATATTTTCTGGTGCAACTGAACACAGCAAAAGCAAGCGGCTCTGGGGAAGCTCAGTTCAGGGGAATCTCAGTTTAGGGGACTAGCTAAGAAAGGCAGCCGTGCACAGGGCAGGCTGCAACAGGTGCCTGGCAGCAGCAGGAGCAAGGAGGGTGCTAGGAAGGCAGGAAGCCCACCTGCAGCTTGGGGGCAATGAGCAGGGCAGTTCTGGTCATAGTGGGGGGCAGTGGGCAAGAGCAAGAGCAAAGCGAGCAGCAGGGAAAGGCAGGCCGGCAGCCCCTGGCAGCCAGCGGGGAACAGAGTGGGGTCGCACCCTCCCACCAGGAGAGCTTTTCACAGGAACCTGTTTGTTAAGACATCAAACAAATAAAACACCTCTGGAAGAGGTGTAGCATGTTTTGCTGATGGCATCCCTGCAAGACAGAGAGCAGAGGCAGAACAGGCAGGCAGACCCCGGCCACCTCTCCAGCTCCTATCCCCCAGGGGCTGCACGCTGGTCTGTATCAGATAGAGACAATCCAGAGTCTTCCAGCCTGTCGCAGGCCACCTACACAGCAGTAGCAGGGATATCTCCAAGTGCGTGTATATGCGTGTATCTTAGTGGAGTTGCAATAAGTCACAAATTTATCAGTCCCTTTTGGTGCAGAAAGTATTCAGGAAAAATCGACCTTTTTCTCTACTGTTGTATGCCTCTTACGCAACCTTGGCTGCTGGGGAAAGAAAGAGGATGCGATTGCTGAATAGGTCAGATTGCTCATTGGCATTCTCACTGGTGCTCTCAGCCCTCCTTTGTTACACAGCCCGAGAGGGAACAGGCTAAGCCACGACTCGCAACAAAATCAAGCAAACACATTTCATTTCCAAGAACATTGGCAGTACTGCTCAGTAAACGCGGGTGAAATTCCAGAGAAGTGAACTGTTTAGACATAGAATTCTTAGTGCCTTTTAACAACTAGCTTCCTTGCAGCTTGCTAAGCATCTGCAACGTAACTTCCAACTGCATCAAGTAATGGAAAATACACTGGATGATGCTTTTTAAGTAATTCTTGAGTCAAATGCGTTACACATTTAAGCTTTTAAGCCAACAGATACACAGCATACCAGGAACGGTATCAAAATAGTGTCTTCGCAGCAAAAAATTCTGATGTAAACCTTATTTAGGAAAGACTGAACTGTATCTGATCAGTGACACTAAGGTAAACCTTAAAAACAAAGCCTACATTAACTAGTGACCCATCCAGGCCTCTTTTCTAGATTGAGAAACAGTGAATTTCATGGCTGTTTGACACAGTAGCCACTCTTTTTTGCTATTAATGTTTTCATACTTCAAAATGATGCTGTTTTCTTTCTCACCCTCTCTACGTGCCTTAAGGAGCAAGCACTCTCTGTACCAATAGCTTTCCATTTCAGAGGGATTAAAGACACCATCTACCAGGCCTGTGCAAAACAGACACTGGGGCCACGCATGGAAAGCCATACAGACTTTTCCATTAAAACATTTACATTCATCAAGTTGTTTCTCAATTACCTGGAAATAATTACCAACCCCTACTACCACTAATAAAACCATTACAGATTTAGAGAAAAACCGAAGTTTGTTCTAATGAAGCGAGAAAAGGTGCATCAGAAACGTTTTAAAAGAAAGCAAGCTGTTTTGATCACTCTTCCTTTCTGCCGGTGGTGCAGCCCAGGTGGTTATGCACACCTTGGGTCATTCTGGTTTTCCACTTTATTTTCTTTCAGTAGGTGTGAGCTATCTTAATCCATTCAATTGGAAGGTTTTGTGTTTGCAGATTACGGTAATGTGCTAGAGCTGAAAACAAGGCATGTGGCTATTTTCCTGCTCTTGTGCTCAGCAGCACTGTGTAACCCTAAAAGCCTAAATAAAGCTGTTCCCGTTACTTGCATGGAATAGTACCAGTGGCTGCATCACCCTTGACGAGATGTACAGTCACAGAAAACATGGCCTATACACACAACAGGAAATGATGTTTTCTTTTCTGGCAGCCATTTGTCATGCACAGTTTCTGGGGAAAACGGTGACGGTTTTCCACACCATTTGGCTTTCACAAGGTCTCGCCTGCCAGAGAGCTTTTGGATTGGACAGCAGGAAGACTCCCCCCCTCTGGCCACATGTGGCCATCCGCCCAGCTGCAGCCCACTGCGCATTGAACAGAAGGCAGTATCTCAGCCGCTGACACAAAGTACTACAGCTGTACACATAAAGCACAGCTGTTGGTCTCCATTTAACTTCTATGGCCAAAAGCGAAAGTGTATATACACAGGGAAGCTGCTGTGCAGGGGTTGGACTTGATCCTCAGAGGTCCCTTCCAACCCCTACGATTCTGCGATACACAAAATATTAAAAAACATATTATTCCTAAGTCCTGAAACAGAATTCTGTTTCTTTCCAAATCAAGATGGCTGACTCACTGTCCTTCAGCCATGTGGGTATTCCCATTCCCCACTACCACCCCTAGATTTTTATTGTGCAGAAAACAGCAATTCAGAACTTCAGGGTGTTTTCAGCCATAACGTTACTGTATCAATTACTTTGAATCTTTTATCTTTCCAGTATTTCCCTAACAGATTTCTGAGTGTTTTCCCCTGACAAGTAGAACTCCTTCAATAGTTACACATTTATCCCTTCTGAAATAATTTGCTATCATCAGTTACCTACTGTAACAGTTTGGGATGGTTTCTGTTATTTAAAAAGATCCTCCTAAAGGCACTGTAGCAGCTGTGGGTGCTTAAGGGGAAAAAAAAAGGGAAAAAAAAAAGAAATGTGTTATATTATCCTAAATGAATTTGAAATTTTAAGAAAGTCATTTGGAGGAAAGAAAATGAACAATTAGACGAGAACGGGAAACCAGGAGGAAGCTGGAGCCTTCCCAAGGCTGACTAAGGGGACAAAGATCAGCCACCCAGCAGAGAAGGCTCAACATTCAGCCAGCACTATGACCCGACGCATCTGAGGAACTTGTAAGAAAAGAGGAAAAAAAGAAGAGACATTAAGTTGAGTTGCCTCCAGGCTGAATTACCAGCAGCAGTCTGGGAAATCAAAATCACAATCTTTGATGTGTGCTCACAATCTTCAGAAGTCCACTTGCAAGCACCTAGCGTCACTTCACCATCTGACCCCTTCGACCCACAAACTCTAAACTTTAACACCAAATGGAAGTGCTAATACACCTGGAGAGTAACAACTGTCAGCATCTTCCAGCTTTAAGTAAGGTTTTAACATAGCTAGTGCACTTCAAAAGTGGGAAGTGAAATGGCAGGTCATTGCTTTACAACTGAGCTGGCAAGCCCTGCACATCAGGGCAATTGTTACCTTGCCCAGATACAGAAGCTAGCAGTATTGATAACATGCAGAAACATAAATCAACACATGCACACTGCAAACAGCTGATAGTCAACCACGATCTTCACCATCTGCCAACAAAAGGGCATGGCTATTAACACAGAAAATCATCCAGACATCACACAGGAGCAATGCAGGGACGAGCACATTTCCCAGCCAACACTTCCCCTATAAGGCAACATTTTGAATGTGCTTTGAAGTAATTCATTCCCATCCTTCATTTGTTAGTCAATTCACTGATTTGCAACTATACATTATCTAGGATCAGACTGATAAAAATGAAATGCTGCTTTAAAAACCGGACATATGGCGCCTGGTTTGTGAAATTAATTTTATTTTGGAAACATGATATCCAATTACAAATAAATAATTCATACAGTATAACTCAATTAGGATGTACAACGTTCAGGCAGGTCCTAGTAACAACCAAGATCACGCTGAAAAGGAGTTAAAATTAACCAATTACAGTAATATACAGCTGGTCATTCAACTGATTTCTCAGCCCAGTCCAAGGTGTACACAAGTTGAAAATAGTTCCTCTTACCAGAAACAGATGTACACAAATTAATACCAAGTCCAAAGTAGTTACTACACCACATGAAGAAAAACGCTGCATTGCATGGCCTACACATAGTTTTAGTCCAGAATGAAAGCTTGTGAATTCTAGCAGGATACAGGTTCTTGCAAAGGAGTCTGACGTCCCACAGCAATTTCTGCATACAGATTTACAAGCTTTACAGGATGTTTTTGTGCATGGTTTCAACCGCGCAACTTCTTCCACATCCTAGCCATCAAACCAGCAGCATGAGGATATGTTCTTACCTTAAGTTGCACGTTGTTCTTTGCTTTCATTTTGGCCAAATATTTTACTGCTAAGCTACAGCTTCCCACTGAGGTATGGTTCTTGCGCGCGCAAACTGCAGTAACAGCAGCATCAGTAAACTCATAAGGTCTTTGCTGACACTATTTTTTAATTTCCTGATCTGTTCCACGAATCAACATTCTCTGCAAAGAACATTTATGATGTCTGGATTGAATTTAAAAATATATCAGGACTTCAGACTAAAGCAGTTACAGGAATTTAAAGGAGATTCACAGCATCCTTGGAATTTCTTGGACAGTCATTATTTTTATCCATGAAATACACTTTTATGCTACATAAATTCTCACCACAGAGAAAGTAGTTACCATTCCCAATGGTCCAAAATTCTGCAAGACTTATATTTACAAAAGCTCTGTTAAAAATCCCACCCCCCCTTTGGGGCCCCCAGGTGAGGTATATACCCTTTGTTCTTAATTTGAACTCAGACAGATTGTTCAAAAGTTACAGCTCTTCTCATTGCAAAGTTCCCCACAGGATGAAGACTGCTACTGCTAACCAGGCACTTCTCGTAACTCACTCTACAGCTGCCTACAGCATTTGGGACGTGTGCAATATGTTCCCTCAGGTGGTTCTGTTGTTTCTTATTACACTGGGCATAGGAAGACAAAAAAAGAAAGAAAGAAAGAAAAAGGAAAGATACCAGGCAAATTCCTGGCTGGTGAGTAATGCGTTGTGCATCTATGCCAGTACCACTAGCATTTCAAACTCTCTCCAGCTGTCTTTCTGCTTAGCAATACAAGTACACGGGGTGCGAATGTGATGGCAGCCCCAAGTTCCCATCAGTCCCAGCACACACCGGCTTCAACAGGAGCTGGAAGAACGCAGAGCCGAGCAGTATTACATTACCATACTCACCACAAGTTTTTTAAGCCCATCCGAATATTTTAAAAGTCTTTCAAAACTTCAGCACTGAAGCTCAAATTGATGAACCACTTCAACTTCACATTCCATATAAGAAAAGTTCCACCATGAATCTGATACCTGAAGGAGGAGGAACTATGTATACTGATACCAATGTTACACATAAAAATCCTGAACTGAAAAAAAAAAACCATAAAATCAAATGCACAGAGTGCAACCCAATCAGAGAAAAAAAGACAGAAAACTACTAATTCCAAATGATTCGAGTTTCTTTTACACAATTTAGCCAAAACTGCACGTAAACCCTGAAATAACATTTCCAATTCCTTCTGGATTTGTCAAATGAATCAAATCTGCCGCACAATGCACTGAGTGATATACATAGTAATAGTACTTCAGCCATTTAGTCATTTTCACCAGCATCACCAAAACCACTTGAGCAATGAATGTCCTGCGCTGAGTGCCAACACCTTAAGAACCTGATGATGGAGGACAGACACAGCGCGACGTTTTTCTGCACTCCTGGCAACTTCCACATCCTAACAGTTCATTTCCAACATGAGGACCTATTTGTCGGAAAAAATTATTTATTACCTACGGATCTGAAGGCATTACTCTTACAAATGCAATTCTGTTGGTTTTTTTGTTTTCTGTATTTCCATTTCACCCATAACATAACAGTTTCTCGTAGACTGCAGGAGAGGAAATCCATAACATAAGGAAGAACAGCACAAACCTTCTCATCATTTTTCCAAAACTCAAGTATAAGGAACCTACTTGATTACATTGAACTGCTCTGAAACTGCTTTCTACAACCAATGAAAAGTGTTAATTGAAATAATATTCCATAATACTTTTTAAAGAGAAGTTACACATCAGGCATCTTCCACAACTGCCACATCAACGCTTCACGAGTGCTAGCAGCAGGAATTCCCTTCCCCAAACAAACCTTCTACTATTCAGAACTGTCATACACTACCATAATGCAGTATTAAGTGAGCAACAAGACCTTGATTTTTACCACTGTCAGTATGATACATACGAGAACTGTCTCCAAATTAACGCCATTTTAATATTTGCTCCATTACAAAGTTGAGGGATGTATGTTTTGTCACATTCTCATGTAACCCTGATTACTCTTTCTAGAAATATTTTGAGAATAAAACTCAAATCTGAAACAAATGTAAATGTTCTTACTGAAGAGATCTCCGATAACTCTTCAAACAATATTCACATATCTACAGTAAAACAGAAACTCAGACTCCTTCCCAAAGTAAGAGTTTGGGTGTAATGATTAGACAAGTAACATAAATACGGCTCTGGTTGACAAATACCTCAAATATCTGTTTTTAAAAGGAAAAAAACCCAAACCTCTGAATAGAAGAACAAAAAATTAAAAGGGAGATTTTTAATGGCACAAAGGGCAGCTAGGCACTGTGTGAACTGAGAACATAACTGCTAGTAGGACTTCAGCCCCCCTTCCCTCAGTAAGATTTGGGTTGCAGCTAGCACAGAACAGGGCTTTTATCATACTTGTACTAACCAAATAGCAAACCCACTGTGTTGTCCAAATCTAACAAGAAAACAGAACGGGATTTGTTGCAGTCCCTCTGCTAAACAGACACTGTCAAACTTACAAAGCGTTAATTGAAATTAATTCTGAGAGTTCTTATTAGCTGTATGCAATTCAACTACTGTATGGAATGGTCATGAGCTACTTCAAGAAGGAGCTTCTGTGTTCGATTGATTATTCTTCCATTTCATTTCTTCTGTGTTAGTAAGCCTTATTTAATACAAAAGATGCTAACTAACACCTGCACAGCTACCCACCTTTATGCAGAGCTGTGCCATGAGCATCTTTTCATTTTCAGACAGAAATAGAAGTAACCATTAGGCACATATTAAAGGTGTTTTACATAACATCAAACGTTTTCTCCCTCAGATTTACAAAGAAAAATAACACAGCAGCAAATAACCTGGTTCTCTGTTCAACAGTGATCTCATTATAAGCATTTTTAATTCACATAATGTCACGAGTACCTTATCTTTAAATAGTTAGGTAAAAAAAAGACCCCAGCATTACCATTTCTTATATAGCCAAGTTCTCCCTATATACATCCAAATGTTAAAGATACAAACAAAACATTATACAGGATTTATAAATGTTTAAAAACTTGAGGCTTCAGAATCCTGGTTTCCCAAAAACAGTCAGGAAAATCCAAGAACTGACAAAGGTAGCAGAGAAAACTGGCAAAAAAAGGAGACAGACACAAGTTTGCTGCCGTAACATTTTACTAAACTCGCCGGTCATCAGGGTGATGTTATCAGAAATAACAGTTTTAGGCTTCAAATGAGGAACGGTGGTTTGGTGTTCGATCTCAAGTGCTGAGACAGGCAATTCAAGTATTTCCTATTTGATCCAAGCTCACTGTAGCAAAGTGGTGCAGAAAAATAATTATTTTCCGTTTGTTGCATACATTCGATCAATGTCCATCTGATAGTACGCTGTAAGCTCTTTGCGTTTTAGTTTGAACGCGTCTGTCACTAGGCCAGTCTCAGGGGTCCAAGGGTCAGGGCTTAACCGGATTTTTACTGGTATTTCAAACTTCTCCAGATTAGCTACAAAATACAATAAAAGAAAATCACACAACCATTTTTAAACACAAAACGCAACATAAGCATTTTTATATAATTAATAAAAAAAAAAATAAGGTCCATATTCTCACACAGAGAAGCATATGATAATACTGAAGAAATGCTCCACAAATTCCCTATGGTCAGGCTCCAAAAACCCGAGAGTGATCAAATGCGGAGCTGCAGGATCTACCAGTGCTTATTCTCCAGTTCCCACAGAAATACTGGAATAAGCCTCAGATGTTTGGCTGTCTGTGCTGTTCCCTAGCTTCAGAAAAGCCTCAGTGCTTACTTTAAAGCCTACGATACCAAAGGGAAAAACAAAACCATATAAAATAACACAGAAGTGTACGTAAAAAGCGCCTCAGGATTAAATCAAATATTCTGCTTCATCCATTTTAATAGAATAGTTGCAACAATAGAATCCTCTTTAGAATAGTTAGTGCTGCTCAAAAAAAAAAAAGGCGATGCTGTACATCCCAGCAGCTTCTTAGAAGAACTTTCCTGTATGCTCTGTGCCTTGAAGGAAGACCTACTAGAGATGTGGACAAGAAAATAACAGTCTATTGCACTACTGAGTCTGTATTCATCGTAAGATTATGTTCCAGCAACAGAAATGTGCAAATACACTATTCACAAAGCTTAAGGTATTCACGAGTAATATGAAGGAGAGGTGAAGGTTAAAAGGACAGACTGTTGGAAGTATAAAATTATCCAGGGTAGAAAAGATGAAGGCAAGTTGCAAAGAGCTACAGAAAGACATCACGATGCTGAATGATTGCAAAACACAACAGTGGAAAACACCCACTGCATCAGGATGTAGAAGAGAATGCCTAAGAAAAATTTAGTCTCCACAGCGACCATTTAAGAAACGTTCTGTGGCAATAACACAGTTATATGAGAAAAGTTCAGCTCCCAGTAACGGCCAGAGGCAAAAAAAAAAAAAAAAAAAAGGCAGAAATTGTTACATAAGAAGAAACAAAATAACACTGTGCCACTGAATAATTCCTCAGCAGAATAGCTAAGTAGATTACAAGCAATTAGCATGATAAAGATACAGCTGAGAGGGAAGTATAATAGACACTGAAAAAATCCCTGACTGCCATTGTGACCATTCACTGCCGCTTCCAACACGAGCTCAGCAGAACCAAATGACACTAGCAGATGGCAGGGCTAAAATACACAAGAGGCATTTCTCCGCCTTTAACATCACTGAACTAAGCAACTCTGCCACGAGACAGTACGGATACTGATATTTACATAACTTTAAAATACGACTGAAATGTTTATCAAAGAAGGCTTCTGAAAGCCACAAGGCACTGCTTTAAGCTTAGGAAATTCCTCAAATATAAGACACTGGAGACTAGGAGAGCCCACATAACGGTGGGGCTTTTTCCAGTCACCTACGTGTAGGTATGTAGCACATGAGATTTTCTAGTACTCAACACAAATGTATTACAGATCTATAAAAGACCCACTTTCTTCTGGACTAGCAGCAGAAGGCCAAGATGATACTATAGGAGATTCTAAACAGCATTAGACACAAAGACATAAGGAACCAAACTGTGTTTGACACGTTTGCTCTGTTGGTATATTCTTAACTTGGGTACTGGACACATTAGAAAGAAAAATGAAGTTACAAGACAACATGAACCAGAACTAACCTGGTTCTCTGACGCACTCATGCTTTTCTGTTCACTTTTGTATGGAAATTTCACTCTATGTCTGTTCAATGAATACATAATGAAATCCATATGCACAAGGAAATATTTCTAGGGCATATGCTTATCTTTTTCACAGAGACTACTGCCTACAAGGCAGTAGTTTAACAATTATCCAGTTACTCACCTGCCATGGCAGCCTCAGCTAGCACCTTCAGTACCTCTTTTTCTATCTCTGGACTGTTACAGATCTCTTCCCATGTTCCTTTAAATCCTTTCTTCCGAGCTAGTTCTGCAAGCTCCTTTTGATTTGGCACAACAAATCCAATGACGTAAGAATGGAAACTGAGAAGTATAATGTATTTTAGTATAAATTTTGTAAAGTTAGTGACTCTTCAAAAATAACATTACAAGTTGGGGAAATTGCAGTTTGTACAGGGATATGGCTCTTAACTGACTTTTGTTCACCTGATTATCTTTCTGAAGTAGTATGCAAATTATCTTTGCCTGCTTAAAAATAAGGAGAAAGAGAAGCTACTTACCTTACAGCAACTGGATTGCTTCAAGGTGTGCTGTCCATATGCATATTCCACTGTGCCTCATGCTCAAAGCTTTGGGGAAGCAGTACCCATACGATGTCAATGCGCCCTGCCTCTCCTCATGTTTTGCATCTCGGTATGAAGAAAGTTGTGCAGCTTCCCTACCTCAGTTTCCTCTCAACTGCAGAAATCCAGTTACTGTAGAGGAGCAGAGGACTGCAGTGAAGAGGGGTTGGAGAGCAGATTGTGGAATAAGCATATGCACAACACATCTCAAAGAACGCCTGCTTCTGTAGGGGAAGTAACTTCTCTTTCTCTTTCAAGTGGTTCTCCACACGCTCTCTACTGTTGGCAATCTTTGTCTACTTCTGATACGTCTAAAACATATGAAGCCATTATCTCAAAGTCATTGGAAAACAATGAAATGCAATTCCTCCTGAAACAAGTAATTGAGAATTGTGACATGGTGTAAAGCTTAAGGAAAATGTGAACAGGACCTTAGGTAGAACAAAAGCCATTTAATCTTTCACAAATTGCAAATGTTTTCCTTTTTTTTTTTTCCCTTCTTTTTCCTTTCCCCTCTTAAATTTCTTTAGGAGTTTAAGCAATGTCCCTTCCTCATCAGTTATGCCCCACTGAGCTCCAATCAGATGCTGTTCCCAGTTTTCTTCTGGACTTTAAGTGGTCCACCTTTTCTGAAGTGTTGTATCCAGAACTGAAATCCTTTAATACTTAGTAAAGCAAAAAGATTACTGAGCATCTGGTTGGTTACACATTTGATTATGCCATGTATTTACCTGTGTGCAACAGCATGGCATTTGGTGATCAATATCAATTCCTACAGAACTACTGCCAGCTGGTGTTTCTTTATATGCACACAAAAAAAGATAACAGTACTCTTTGGCTATAGTGATCTTACAATACAATAAAAATTAGGTCAATGAAGAAGGAATCACCAAGAAAACAACTAAGTATGCTTTACTAAATTGAGCAGTAAAACACATGGCTCTTCTACTAAAGGAATGTTTCAGATTGACCAGACAAATCTGTTTTAGATATTTTTATACTTGGCTATTTCAAAATTTAGTTACTATTACTATGCAAAGCATCTGTGAATGCATGTGAAGTATTATATACTAAGTGTGTCAACTGCAGGAGAATTACTGAAATCTACAGGTCTTTTAAAAGTATTCTAGTACACTGTAGATGTTACGTTGACCTTGGAAAATGAGCAAAAAAACCTGACAGTACAATTCTAATAATGAACTCCAATCCTAGCATTGCAGAAATCACCACCTGTACAAGACTATGTCCCTATCTATGACAGATAGTGCTCAAAACATGCATATAGCTTCATGTAGACAAATCTGAGATGTGCCCACTGTGTGAAAACCATGATGAAAGCTTAATACCATGGAAGTTCCTTAGCAGTGTTATCTCCTCCAGTGCCTGTTTGTCCAAAACTGTCAAAACCAATGTCACGTGATGACTGTTAGTTAGGAAATAACATGGAACCAGGTGAACAAACCAGAAGTTCATTTATCTATTACTACTGAGCAATTCTCCACCGTCTGCTCCAGCTTCTTTCAAAGTTAAGTGGGATTATGGGGGCCATACTGAATAGAGTATTTTGGATCATTCAGAGGCTCCAAAATGACAACAGGAAAACAAATGTATAAACATCCTTCTTAAGTATGGTCTTAAGTCTATACTATGTATAGATAGGAAATTCTAGAAATACAAACTCAAGATATGTTTGAGCCCTTATATGCCTAATTTAGTAGTACAGTTAGAAAGTAAATTGAAAGCACGTTTATCACTATTTTTTAGTTGTGAGTCTGCATAGTATTTACAGTGCTTTCAAGCTTTAGGGTTTCTGCTGGTGTTTTGCATGGGTACAAGTTAGTTTCTGGGCTATTGGTTTTGTTTTTACTCCTCTCTTCCTCCAAAGAACAGGTCACGGCTAAATACAGCAAAGAGCAAGATGTGCTAGGGCTTGTACAAGTACAAGTACTAACTCTAAAGTCCTTGATTAAAGTCTGCTCTGAAAGCAGTTAGAGCTCAGTTGCTTTTCAGACTGGAAAAGAGGGAAAGAGACTCATTTCTGGCATTTGCCAACAAATGATGGGAAAAGAAAAATAAGAAGGTGCCATTCAGATGTTTTAGTCTTCACAAAGAAAGCTATTCCATTGTATTTTAAGTAAGAGTTGAAAACATCCACACTTTGAGGGGCAAAACATTTTGCTTATAGCTTCAGGAAGACAGAATACAGCAATATCAAAGCATCAGCTGCCTCTTACCTGCTTGCGTATGCACAAATGTTATCTACCAGTGGAAGATTCTTCAGAGCTGCTTCTACTTTGCCAAGAGAAACATATTCTCCTGCTTGAAGTTTTACAAGGTCTTTCTTACGATCTATTGACAGAAAAAGAAATTTGATGTTAGTTATGCAACGCAGAAGTTTGACATTAATGTTATACTTCTCTGAGATGTATGTATATACGTCAGAAAGCAAGCTGACTCGCGTTTGGAGTACATTCCGGAAACATTTAATATCACATTTACAGACTTCAATTTTATTAACTTATCCCTCACTAAAACATGAACCACATTTCAATTCTACAGATTTTCTGGCTATAAACCAGCACCTCCTACATCACAGCACTAGCACGTGAATGGAAGACCAGTAGAATTATAGAAAGGTCAGTGTTTGGCTAGAAACACACATATGGTGCTCTCTCATCCAGACGTCTAAGGCAGGAAGATGCAGCATTTGGTGACATTTTGCTATTTATTCCTAGACTAAATCCATATTTAAATAGCAACTCTCTGTTTTACGAAACACGACAACAATTGAAACTGAAAATTAAGCCCAAATTACTTGAGCTTATTGTATGCAGCCCAAAGGAGGCCAAAGATGAGGGGCCATACCCACCTGGCTATGATGGCAGCCAATACTACTACTTCTTTGTTTTATCTGTATGCTTCTTTGCTTAGCCAGGCAAAGTTCTGTAGCTTTTACCTGTTTGACCAGTGAAAGGCAGCTGCAATGGGACCTAAGGTTTCACTCATAATAAAACACATAAGCTTAACTTCTAGGAGTAAAGAGCAGCCTGAATCACCCTCTAACATCAAGAGATATAATTGGTAGTTCATAGGGCACCTATTTTGGCATCTATAGATGTCAAAAAATTAGGAGCCTATCACAGGCTTATGTGTATCACCTTTATCATAGTATATTCTTCTACTAATTCCTTTAGAATAAAGGAATATTCTTACTCTGAAGAATGATAAGATTTAAAAAAAAAACACAAACAACTTATTTAATTCCCAAGACCACATTATCAGAGAAGTCTTTTCATTGAATCAGACTCTACACTTAAAGAAACATTTTAAGATGTAAGACAGCTTTTTTGGCTCAAGTTAGCTTATATTTAGCTACATACTACTCAGTCACACTAACAGAGTGGAGTCAATGTTAAGACTGTTTTGACAGGAAACTATTATTTTTAAAATGATCTTTAAAAGCACATAATTGAGTTTGTTACGGTACCAGAATTTTCTTGGGATATATCACAGGACTTTAAACTGCATGCCAAGAGATGCAGATTTTTTGTTAACTACAGCAACCAGCAGCCCTGAAAAAACAGATGTGCATGTATATGTTTACCTGAATTTAAGAACTCACCAATAATTTTTAGACATCCGTCTTGATGAAACTCTCCAATGTCTCCAGTATGGAGCCACCTCTGCCCATTCTCATCAATAGTGAAATCTTTTCTGGTTCGTCCTTCATTTTTATAGTAGCCCACAGTCACATTTTGCCCTCCAATAAGAATCTCACCTCTAGGATATGGTTTATCAGTGTTGTAATATCCACCTGAGAATTGTTCCAGTTAAAAAGAATTAAAAATACATTCCAAAGCAAGAATCCCTATTATTTTTGTATTCAAATACCAACAAATTTAGTAAGCCCTTAGCCAAAGTTACCACTTGAAAGTTCAGTCTAAGCAGATCAGTTAGAAAAGACGTGGTTCTAATTCCTTCCAGCGTATAAACAGCTATTTAACAGGCACGCTTACAAACAGCAAAACTCAAATGCATGTGGAGGACAAATGCCACGTCTATGCAGTTTATTTATTTATTTATTTTTGCCAGGACTGACATGCACAATCAGCTTCCTACAGGCTCAAGGCAAAAAAACAAAGTTTTCACCTTATATTTTAGGAACAAAACCCACCAAAATCTGAGGCTTCACATTATTCCTAAATTCCCTTAAGTATTATGTAGAGAATTCTCTACAACACATAAGAGACTACCTCAGAGAAAATGGTCTAAACACACTTCAAATTTCATTAAATGTACTTTATATAGCATCCACTAAACTTCCTTTCCATATGTCACTGTTTTATTTCTTTTATTAATAATATTAGGAAGACTATTTTAAAACTTATTAATGGCAACAGAAGGTATCATGCATGTGCTTTAGCTAAAGCCTACTGAATCCAACAACTCCGAGATAAAAAACAAGACTTGCACCCTCTCCTGTAAGGATGCTACTCCAAATCATATTTATAGTGACTGGAATAAAAGTCAAAAATGCATCCTACTCAAAACACTATTCATGTGTTGATAGCTTCTGTCTAGATACTTTTAAATAAAAAAAAATGGTTTTAAATCATTTAATCATATAAATTCTCACCTTCTTCCCAGTTCATTAACTTGATTTCACAGCAAACCAAAGGTGCTCCCACTCTCCCTGTAGTGTAGTCCCAAACTACAATATTAAAAAAAGATTTTTCAGATTAAAAAAAAAAAAACAGAAAAAAAAATATGTTGTCATGTACTCTGTCTACTAACCGTTCATGTATTCCTCCAGTTCAATGTATACAACAGAACAAAACAAACAAGCAACAGATATATCAAATTAATATGGATAAAACTGTTATCCTGCAAGAGAACAGATTCTAAATACAGATGTCTGTATTTAGAGGTAGCTCCAGCCACAGCAACAAAGCTCTGGCGATAAGCTGCCCATGTGGATCACGCTGCAGAAAGTATCACAACTTTTAATAGTACTTGCATGACTTTGAAATGACAAGCAATAATATTCCATAAAAATTTGAAGATTCTATTTTTTGATCCACTTTCCTGGTTTCAGTCCCCAGCACTTCTGCACCTGAGCACCTTCACAGACAGAATTACTGGAGAGGACACCACTCATATTACAATTGCACTATTTTTTTTCCCTTAACTTCTGAAGAAACTATTACCAAAGACCTTTTGGAACAAAAACCACATACCAGTGATCTGTGGGTCATCAAAGAACATAATACACGTTCTGTAATCCAGCATAATCTAGCAATGAACCTTAGATATCTTTATACGACTACTAGGTATATCACACCACTGCCAAAAAAACAGGAACTCTGATGGGTTTTGCCACCACAGAATATGAGTGAAAATTTAGGACTAAAAGGCAAATGGAACCATTACGTTACATGAAGTTAAAGTCTGGCACAGGTTTTTGCATTCCATCTTTTTATTACTATTATCTTCCTAATGTCTCAATACACTCACCAAAAGAAGATCAAATGTATTCACTTCAGCCAGTAAATACAATACTGCCAAGATCCCATTCACACTACCACAGGATTCTCTATCACAGGTGAGAACACTGACTCTGTATGTAGGCCACCACAATGCATCAAAAATAGTATTCCTAATGTTTCATTAATTTTTTGATGAAGAGAAATTCCTAGGATTTCCCATATATTTTAAGGCATAAACCAAATGAAGACACTGTCAAAGATTATCGATGCAGAGCACGCAGCATGGATCACAGCACCCCGCAGGACGCACCAACACCAACCTTCTGTGATTGTTCCAGCTCCAGCTGATTCAGTCAGTCCATAACCCTGCCCTACAGGGCAACAGAAACAAATGTTCATAAATCGCTGAGTCGCTGCAGAGAGAGGAGCTCCCCCACAAAGCAGGATGCGAATTTTTCCACCTAGCAGCATTCGTACTTTCCGGAAAATAAGGCTAAAATACAAAGATAAGAATATTTATTGCTTAAAAACAAAAGAAGAGAGTATCTAATTTTGTATCTGAGATTATGTTTCATCCATCTTCAAACAAACTTCTATGACACTGAAGGAAAACCTTGAAGGAGCACATTTAAAGGTTTTAAAACAACACAGATTTCTAAGTTTGCTTCTACATTCCAATTTGAAGATGAATTAAATATTCTGAGTGTGGTTTTAGTAAGACAGCAAAGTTCTGTGGTTTTCCTCTCCAAAAGTATTTTAAGTAAACTCTATAAATCGTTTAATTATATTATCCCTTAGTTTCACTGCTGTTAAAATGTAAAGTCCACAGATATCCATCTTACCCCAAAACGGCATAAATTCATCATTAAAGCCAAGGTGAAAATAATGCAATGAATGTAAATCTTCAATCAGTTTCAAGTTAAATTCTATCGGTCATTTAAATTATATCAGTAAATATTTAAAATTGTTGCACATATTACTGATATGTTTCAACTTACACTTCATTACAAACTCGTTCATACCTTATTCAAAGTACAAACATTAAAACAAAGAAAAGCACGAATATCAAGTACTGCTCACGTGGTAAGACTTGAGACATATTTTTTGATGCCATTAAAAATATATTTAAAATTACCTATCGCAGAGTGGGGTCGTGTAACCTTTGGAAATCTGTTCCATTTTGTAATTGTAGGCCAATATAAATAGATTTCGCTGGAAACTTGTCATTTCATTTACCTTATTCATGACATTTTTGTAGATTCGATCCATAATTTCCTAGTTAGAGAAAGATCAACTCAAAGTAAAAGAAATCATGCAACCAATACAAGAAAAAGAAAATAATCTAATCCATCTATATCTATCTATATATCCAATATATATTCTAATATAGTTCAGACGACCAACCACTCCCAGCTGTTTCTTCTTCCATTAGTAAAACATAACAAAACACTAAAATTAAATGTGGAGAGTAAAAACCTGAACAGGATTGCTGTTCAATCCCACTCTGCCTGCTGTCAACTACCCTCATCTTACGAAGTATTACACAAATTAGAGTCCATTTCTCTCTTCGCTACCACCTTGCACTCACATCACAAATCAGTGTGAAACCTAGCACATTGCTAAGCAAGCAAATACCGTCCTTAACAGGTTACATGGTGGAAATATTGCCTCTCTTCCCAGAAAAGGTTTAATGACACAAAGGAAAGTCTGTGTCAAGGGCTATTTTCATCACACGGTGGCTGTTTTCAAACCATGTATGCATTATTATATATGTAGTTCTATGTTTTTATATATCATATATGTGATTTAACAACAGCCTTTGTGAAGAAAGTACATACTCACCAGTGTATATACATAGCATATATATACATACACACACACAGCATATTATGATGAACAGAGAACTAAAATGGCAGTCTAATCCCCACAGTTATTTTAACTTTGTCAAAGTTTATAACGTTTACATTGAGAATAAACATCATCATATATAAATAAATAGCAATAACATTATTTTATGCTACCTTAACATCCAAGATTCTACCTTTTTATTTTTCAATGACCACTGCATTTATTTTGATGATCAAGTTTAAATTATGAATTACATTTTTAACATAGTTATATCCTTCAACAACTTACCGGGACAGCTGCCATTAGGGTTGGTTTAAGTGTAGTAACATCACCTTTGCTTCCTTTCTTTATTTTAGAGGACTAAAGTGAAGAACAAGTTTATTAGCAGACACATTTCAAGACTTTTAATGTAAGAAACAAAACGACACAGCACATCTTCCAAATGATCACTTTCATTTAATTTTCTCGTTAACAATTAAACTACGTCAGTATACCAGTCATAACTGCTAATATCCTGTTTCTTGGGATCTATCACCAAGAACTGACACGAGTAATTTTTTTTTTCTTCTCCCATAATAGGCTTACATCAACAACAAACCTGGTCAGCTAACGTCTGAGGTGAAGAGTAACCAATGCGGCACCCATGAGACAGGCACACAAGTTCAGCACTCAGCTCCAGAACGTGGGCAAGAGGCAAATAGCCAATATAAATGTCTTTTTCCCTGTAAAGAATTTTTAAGAGAGAGGTTTATACCATACCATTAGAGTCACTAAGCTAAATTTACTCAGAGCTCTAAGAAGAACTATAAGAAGTGGAAGAATGCCTTTGAGCTTATGAACATACTTAAGATGTGATGGGCTTTATCTCAAAAATTGCCTAAGAAGTACTGTAGGTTTACAGCACAAATGAAGTGAGATGTTTACTCATCCCAAGACAACTAACTGTGCTAGAGCTGTACAGGCAACACTGTGGATGATATTAAAATCTGCACCAAGCAGAAACAAGCCATAGAATGTAACACTAGCTGAAGACGTACTGCTTAAGGAAGATTTCAACCACACGCAAGGTGGCCTCACAGGCTTTGTGTCCCAGTCTTGCCCGCATATAGAAGATGAGAAAGATAGCGCATGGAGCATTTGCGTCATTTAACACAGTACTGGAAGATGCTTACACATCGGTGCATAGTGTGATGGGTCAAAGAGCAATATAACACTTTATATTTTACACAATAAGTATATGTAGCTACCCATGTGCATCTTTGGGTAAGTGTTGGCACATACCCCAGATTTGGAATCCTTTCAGCCATTCCAGTTATACCAGCAATTATGTTGCAGTGGGAGATCATAACTCCCTTGGGAATTCCTGTGGATCCACTTGTGTACATGATCACTGCGATATCTGAGGGTACAGGCCTGGCTTGCTGTTTGTTTCCTGCAATTTTCATTGGGAAAAAAAAAAAAAAAAAAATAATGTACAATGCATGCAAAGCCTACCAGATTGGGAGATCTCACATACCAACATGCTTTAGCAATTGCTCTAATATAACACTTGAGACTATTGCTACTGCATTTTGCTTTGCATTTGAAAAGACTGTGGTCATGCTTAAAAGGCCTTCACAAAGAGAAGGAACTGCTTTGTATGAGCTGAGCAATACTTCCAGGGATTGTTCTAGTCTACTGAAACAATGCTTTATCTTCCATTTCCTGTATTCCTGCTGATGACAGAGAAATGGGCAGATCTTCACTTCTCCAAAATGCCTCTCAGCTTCATATGCTTATGCAAGTATGCTGCACTGGTTCCAAGCTGGTACGAGGTAAATCCCCATTTACAGAGCTACTTTGCCATGCACTTCCCAGTAGAGGAACAACACACTGCTTCAGCTGTAGCAGTCAGGGCATGGTTCTGCTGGGCCAACATGAGCTCCAATTTCCATAAACATTTAAATTCAACAGCTTTAATAGGATTAAAGTGTTTTCAAATACTTGCACTGAAAACAAGAAAAAATGAAAACCAACTGTGTACTCAAAGGAAGCTGCATAATGCGCAATACATGCAGCACAACATGTACACTCTATGAGAACAGTGAAAGCATATTAGAAGTTTACACTCACTGAACCCTGTCCATCCTGAGCAATGACAGACACAGAGGAAACAACATAAAAATAAGCTCATTTACTTAACTTATGTGAGTAGAACATGCTTGAGCATAAATAATTACTTGTAGTATTCCGTAATTTATGAGTGGCTAGCTCAACAAAGGTAGTGTCCTTTTATTATAGTTTCCAGCAATACAATGTTTGAAAGACTCGAGAAAGAAGGATTAGACACCTTTTTACAAAAACTGAGGGGCCACCATGTCGGCAACAAAACTGACATTCCCCTAAACTTCAGCAGCAGATGGACTAATTACCCATAACACTTCTAAAACACAATTCATCCCAACATTTATGTGCTTTCAGTGGTTAAAAGACTCTGAAAACACAGAAAACAAGAAGAAAAAGTATTGAATATAATGAAATCTTAAGATAGCTTAAGATACTACTACTCTTCAGAGTAGAGTAAAAATGAACTAACTTGTCATAGCAAAAAACACCTAAAGTTCCATTTTTCTAATTTTAAAAATATTGCAAAGGTTAGAAATAGAACTCAAGAAATCAGCTTCATAGACTGATACTTTCAGAAATTCATTAAAAGTGACCAAGTTCTATCAGATTTAGGTAACTATTTTACATTTTCTTATTTGTGAATCTAACAAAGTTTAATGGTAGTGATTTACTGATGCTTTTTGCTATAAAATGCAGAATAATTTTTCAACATGTGTGGTGCTTGCTTGTGGAGATGACCATTTTTATTAAACGCATTTTATTCACTGCATGATTTTCTGAGACCTGCAATTTCTCTAAGTTTACTTAACAGTAAATCAAGTAGGATCACATTAGGACAGATGAACCAAACAGGAAGAAAAGGTAACCTACCACTATCTGCCTTGGCTCCCATAGCTTGCACAGAAGCCATAGTGTGAACAATGACACCCTTGGGAAATTCTGACCACGTCGTTGGTTTGCCATCCACTGTAATAATATGTCGCAGCCGCGGAATTTGAGAAACAATTTCCTGTAGAAATTCAAACGTCAGTAGTGAGGTTTGGGCCAACAACAGAAGTAGTTATCTACTGCATACATTAAAAAATAAAAAGAGGCATAAAATATCAGAGCATAAACTTGTCTAGCTCACATAGCTGCAAAGCTTGAAGCTTTCCACATTTAGATTTGTAGGACTAATTGAACTTTCCATTTAGGAGTCCAAACATTTCTCCAACTATTTATTAATCAAGGTCTTATTTCAAGAGAAGCACATATTTAAGACTACGAAGATTAGGAGAGATTATTGACTATCCACTCTCACAGAACACTGAGAAGAAAAGAGCCTGGGCATCATGGAGCTCACAATAATACTTATGCCACTACTTGATTATTATGCCATCTAAAATTACCAACACAAAGCAAAAAAATACAGAAAATGATTACTTAAGCACTAGTTTAGTATTTCAAGCAGTCTGTGAGTTCCAAAACAGCTATTAAAGTTCTAAAGAAAGAAGAGAGAATTCTCTAGCAGAAGAAATTTTTTCTTACACTGATTATTTATGTCAGCTTGCACTATATACAGTATCATTCCAGTAATTTAAGAGAAAAAAATATATAAAAGTTTGGAAAATTTTCATTCAAAAGGCAGCAAAAATGCACAACTTTTTAACTGAACAACTCCCCTATGTGAAAGATCTATTCCCTCATGCACTGTAGCTTAACACATGCAGAACCATAGTTCCACCTGTGTATTCTACCTGGGTCAGTAAGGACTCATAAAACAACAGGTATCCTGCACTCAGGGCTTTGCCAAATAAACAAACCACCACAAAGGTACCATGTGATGTTTGTTTCATATACCTCTTGGCCTGGCAGTAACAACAGAGGGGTAAGTTACCTAAATTGTAAGTGCTGCTGGCCTGTAGATGCCACAGCAGTTAGCCAACTGACATGCCACAGTAAGTAGCTTACTCTGACTCAGTCGTACCCTCAAAATCAAAGCTTCCAGAGAAAGGAGCAACCAAGTCTGAGAAGTCCTCCTTGTGAAAACAGTTAAGGAACAGATCAGTTCCAGCACACTGGAGTTTGAAACAAGGCAGCTACATTTCTGCAGGCCCTCAGTCACCTAGAATCCCTGCTGGTTACGGCATGACATCAAAACTCTGAACTATTCTTACTGGATTGCAGAGATTTATTGGTTTAAATGAAAATATAAAGTTAAATATGAAATACATTTTGAGGAACTTTTTTTTTTTTTTAAAAAAAAAGCTAAACTAATGTTTCATAAGCTTTCTCTGCACTAGAAGACAGCTCTAACTCTTCAAGCACCGATCTTGAGATTTAAGTCATTAATTCTCTGCTGGGAAAACATCCAAGAATAAACCAGGAGTATGATCACATTTAGTTCTTCATATACAGTTTATACATTTTTCTGTTCCTCCCATTTCCTTCAACAGCTGAGTTTATAGGCTCTAAATCCACCCAGAAACCACAGCAGTCCTTGTGAAGGTGCTGTTTCAGAAAGGACTGCAGCTCTTCAAGAGTGCAAATGGCTCATCCTGCTCTCAGAAGTCATGCACGAGCCTAAATCCCAAAGCCATCATTTTCTCTGTATATGAAGACAGATACAAAAACCTTGTTCTATAAGAAGTCTTTGCACTACAGAAAGGCAACACATCATTGTTTCATACAGCTACCAAACCTTTTAACAATAACAAACAGATAAACTGGAAAGAGATACAATAACACTTTCTGACCTTCAATTTTGTTTGCATCAATTCTTTACTAGTGATGATGGTGGTCACCTCTGTTTCATTTAGCCCATGTACTATTGCTGCACCTCCTAGGGTAGCATACAGAGTAACAACTGAAACAAAAAAAAACAACTGGTGAATCTTATTTTGCACTTTCAAGTACAGTTTACAATAAAGGGCTGAGATTAACCTGTTCCAAGTTAGGCAAACAGTCAAAATATTTGTCAGCTATTAGAAAAATGGTACAGTTTTATGCTTTAAAAAAATACACATTACATGATTTAAATACAGCATAATTTTCAGTTAGAGTGGGAATAAAGAACAAGTTTTGTATATGTGACTTTACTTCTCAAGCTCTAGTTACATGTATGAAAACCATACTATCCTATTCTAGATCTACTATTGTATCTTCATGGTTTTTAATCATGCATCTGTACTCCATAAATACATTGTTTAAACAGTTCTCTTGTACACAGCAAAGAAATAGCAAATATTTACTTGACTTCTCTTTTCAGAAGTGCTGTCACTGGCCTCAACTGACTGCTGATAAGGAATTATCAGCAGATTAATTCTCACATTCAGTATTAAGTCTGAGACTACTGGATTCTCCCATCAATTTAATAAAGATTTAACCACCCCAATCACTAGACACTGAACTGACACCACGACAATACAGAATGGTAAAAAAATTAAATACTTCGGAAATTGACTATTGGAAAAACAGTTTCCTGTATGTAAGGGCAGCTCATTAGTGATACAGCATTAAACCACAGTTATTTCATATTGACAATTTGAAAAAAAAAACAATTTCATTTCCTGTCACTTTTATGGGAACTGTACGAGACAAGGAAGGAAGAGACTGGGGAGGAAAGCAGCTCTGAAAGGAAGAGAGGAACTGCTCTCAAGAAAAAAAACAAACAAACAAGGTAATGCCTTTTTCTCCCAAGTGTAATGCTAAATAGAGGTATAACAATTTAGTATAGCTCACATCTCAAAAACGCTATAGGATCGGATGACACAATTACTAATAACAGCAATGTCAGTACTCTAAGTTTTATAACATGAAATATCTGACTTCCTTTTGTATTTCTTCTGTACGGAGCTACTCAGAACAGCACAGTAAGGATGAACTCAAAATCAGACATTTCTTACACAGAGAAGTAAATAGTTGACCTCTATTTATTTTTTCCTTGTTCAAACAGTCTATCATAGTTCAGAACTGTTGCAGGGCAAATGCACATGCACTGTGTTTTCTTTAATTTGGTGGGAGCAAAGTCCAGAAGAGTGCCTCCACTAGTTCCCACGAGCTCTCCCTCCTTACTTCGGTGACCCCTGTTATATAAACATCTCGCAGAATTCAGGCTCCCCAAGCCAACAAGCACAACTGAGATGCCGCACTGCTTGGAAAGAAAAGTATAATCTCTGAAATGACCACTTATACAATTACTCATCCACAAAATAATTGCATCAAGGAAAAAAAAGAGATACACCACTTATAAGATGGAGTACTGATGTCACAAGGAGAAACAAACCAAGCAGTGACTAACTCACTTCTCCACACTGACACCTAAAACATTTTCAGGCACATCTGAAAGTGGTTCCAGTATTCCCTTCCCATCCCTTCTGTTTTTTCCTTGAAGACAGACCAAGACGGGATTACCTTTTGTGCTTATCTTTGCATACACAATAATAAAACTGAGTATTACATGCAAAATGGATCTGTCCATTTCTGCTACAGAAATTGATCTAATCTGAAAAAGAAAGAAACAAAAACAGTAACACTAAGTTTGCCAGCTAATTATACAAAATCTTGTCCTAAAGCAATAGGATTTTTTTTACGCCATCTATTTCAACATAACTAGACCTCTGAACCCATCATACCTCAGAAAGAAAAAGCAAAAGTATACCTTTACAGGCTTCAGCAATATCTATTCAGACAAAAACACTTCTGCTCAAGTTTCAGGAAAGTATGACTGAAAAACAAAAACATAACCTTTCCTATTTACTTCATTATTTGATTATACACAGGTGTTGCATCTGCTCACACCACTGAGCAACTCTTTGCAGATGAAGAGAGGATACACTGGAAGAAAATCTTTTTTCCCTATTTTTAATTACCAATCCCACTCTACTCTGGCAAATACAAGACTTACATAGTTTCAAAAGGATGTAAATATGACAATCAAGAACATACTGTATTTCTTATCATCAAGCCACTTGTATGTGCAATACATAAGAATGAATTTATCTAATTCTGAAGTAGAAAAGGCTTCTCTCTAATACCAAGTGCAAAGCATGTGAACTTGGTCTGTTGGCATGAATGCTGTGCACCTGCCATCAGATTTAACACATTTCACACTCAAAGAATGCCACCACACTACCAGAGCAGTTGCAGTTAGCTGACGTGGTATCTGAAAACTATGAAGTGTTAATTTAAAGTAATTTAGTAATGTCTTGCTACACTGTAACTTCAACAAAAACCGAATGTTATGATTCATTCAGCAAAACGACTATGTGAATACTGCACGATAATATCATCTGCCAATACGAAAGTCAGCCAAGTTCACGTAAGATGACACATGACTCAGATGCTAAATATCACATCAGACAGTGTGCTGAAGCACGTCTCAACACGGGAATTTAAAGCATTAATCAACAAAATCAAAAGCATATGCATAACATTCTACACACAACATCCATCCACTCACTATCTTAGATTTCTTTTTTCCAAATTACAAAATCTTCCGAGTATTTGTAAGCATACTTCATTTCCAATGTGAAGATAACCGATGCAAGCCTTTGTATTTTATTCCCAGGACGGCCACTAGGAGTCTACCAGATCCCAAAAGTGATAAAAGGGACTGAACAGTAAAATGGGATAAAATGCACAACAGATGTCTTTCTATCAGCCTCTCCAATGCCATGTTTTCCAATCACTCCATCACCTTGACAGCCCTCCACTGGACTCATTTTGGTATTTCAACACAGAAGGTAACCACAAAGAACCACGTGAGAAATGCTATGTATTCATAACACTATGGTTTAATCAAATAAACAAACTGATATTTATAGCAGAGAAGGATCATTTTAGATACAATTTTGTTAGGTTTGCTTCCAAAACCTATGAGAAGTCTGTGCGATACACTCCTTTACTGTAACTAGGTACTAAACCAGAAGTTTCTGCACATCTGGCTTTTATGACCTGGTTCTTAGAAAGGAAGAGTAAACATGGCATGGGTGAGAAGAGGCTGAGGCCCACGAGGAACAGCAGCTTTTAGAGTGTCCTATGTGAAAATAAGGAATGCTCCCGAGGCTGTCCCTACCACAGGCTTACAGTTAGGTGAAGTGCCCATTAAGGCATTGTGATGAAACAGACGACAATCCCTATACCAAGCCAAGTTTAGTGCTCAATAGGTTTCTTAACAAGAAACTTAGCATTCCTATGCAAAATTCTGTGCTCAGGCTAGGTTACAGCACACAGCAGGCTTTCTGCCATTGGTGGAACCCAGACACTGTTGTGGCCTTTCACATGACTGAAGCAAGGAAAAGGGAGCAGAGTGGCTTTGCATCCCTCTCTGCATGGCACTGCAAAGTGAAGCTGTGCAAGGACAGCTCCAGTCAGTCCTATTCTGTCTCCTCCTTCCTGAACAGACTCTGCTTTGCTCACCATTAGTGCTCGCAGCAATGAAACAGCAGAGAACCAAAGGATCAGTAACTAGGGGTTATTAAAGCAGATACCATCAATGGGAGAGACCAACTTTGAATAGTTCACCAAAACTAAACATGGGAGAGTAGTCAAAGCTTCTAACAAGTACGACTCAAGGCTTGAGCAAAGTCTCAGATAACTATTCCAGTTAAATTAGAATGCACTAAATGACAAAATGGACTATGAGAGCAAAATAAGAAAATATAATAAATATATTATGCTCAGCTTAATGTTTAAACTGAGGAGTAGCTTATAGCTTGGTAGAGGAGTTACTAAGAAGCTTTTTAATTAGCAAGAGCTCTCCAAAATGAGTTTGAGACTCACCCATTCATTTTCACTTTTAGAGATAACAATACGATAAACTAACTAGAATCACAATTGAAGAACTAACAAAATATCCAGTAAAATAAAACTTGCACAGATTAAAGTTTGACGTCAACTCCCTAAATTGAGTCAATGAATTCATGTGTGATTTTTGTTTGTTTGTTTGTTTTTAGGAACTTGGGAATATGTACTGATTTGAGATTAGAAGAAAATAAACCTCAGAAATTCACTGAGCAAGATATATTTACTGAAACCATAACCCAGCTGCAAACACATACAGGTTTCTCAAATCAGTAAAGTAACTACAAAGTAGAGTCTCTGTCTTATGCAGCATTATTATTATTTTTTAAAGGGGGAAAACCTTTAGTGTCCCATATAAACTTCTCTTAGTGTGTACAGTGAAGAAAGAGTTTTATTTTCATGTTGTCCTGTTAGATCAAAAGAAATTAGTTTTAGGAAAGACTCATACTTACGCTGGTAGTTGCACATAAAGCAAGCTTGTGCTGCAATCATCCACTCAGCTCTAGTCTCACAGAAGATAGCAATGTTTGTCTTTGGTTGCTGACCCAACACTGCTAAGCCATTTCCAAAATTAACAGCTTTGATGTATACATCTTCATATGACAGCCAGGTGTACTTGCCAAGGATGACCTAACAAGAATAATAAATTCAATTTAAAAAACAAAAAGCCTTAACATATGTCCTACTGCAACCTTATCTACGTGAATAAGCCGCAGATGTCTGAAGTTGTTTAAATTGTAACACCAGTTTATTAATAATGAAAATATTCTTGCCAAGAATTACAGTGGCTGTGGAAGCTCCAACACAAATACTGCAACATCTCCATGCATGTTACTGCCTCTGTTTCGGTTTTCACAATAGGAAAACACACAATTCTCATTATATTTTGCAGTTCAGAAACCCTAAGAGAGGCTGTGATTATCTGTCCCATATGCGTTCAGTTTTACAAAGCTTTTTTCTCAAATACAGTATGACAAGTTCAAGCTAATACAAGCCATTCTGTGCGTTTGCTTTCTTAGACATTTGGACTAAGATTCTCCTACACAAATATGATACACAGGCGTTCGATCTTATGAAAAACTAAGAAACTGGAATCCAGAAAGCACTGTATCAGTGGGTTCTGACAGAAATTATGAAATTCCATTCCCTTTGCTTGTTCTGAAACAAACGTCAGGGGTAAGAGGAGCAATCTTTGCCATTTTTTACTGCCAAACAGAAGTGGGACAGAAGACGGGAAATTACTGGCAAACCTCAGCACTGAAAAGCTGTGTGGAAAAAGTTAAGCAACCACACTTGCCTTCTGTATGGAAAGTTGGTGCACAGTAAAATTGGATTTGAATTTACAGTTCTGTACCTAGCAGGTTCCTATGTGTATGCTTCTACCTTCCAGTGCCATTTTCTCACTAAGTGACAGGCTATTTAGAGGATATCCTAGAAATTTTCATATGCAGACGCAATACAATGACATTTTGCACTGAATTTTCAGTCTAAATTATTTGCCTTCCTCATCTAGCTATACAAGCACCCTGACAGCTTTGAACACCACCTTTTTCATTGGTCAAGTATTTTAGATCTTTCCTTTGATGAAACAGCATTAATAATAAATGCACGCAAACACTACAAAATAAAGTCAGATAAGCACACCTCTTCCTCATCATCCCATTCTGTTTTCCAGATTTATCAAATTTAAATAAGTTTCAAAGTTACAGATTGTAAAGTCTAAGTTGGACATGTAACTACACTTCTAACAAGGCTGTATTTCCAGACTTCCTAGCAAAATGAATTTGAAAATCTCTCTTGAATTTTAACAGAAAGAAAACAAAATTCCAATACATTTCTTTTATCAATGCACTTTTTCAAGCTCCTGAAGTTTACTGCTGACTGAGTTGTACCCACTACAGCCTTGATCCATACTGCTCATTAATCAAACGTTTAGCAAGACAACACTTTCTTCACTCAGGACAGACACACAGAACGATGCTTGAAAATTTCAAAACTTTTTCATTAGAAAATATTGTTTATCAAAACTAAAAATCAATACTTGACAACAACAGCACCACCACCGAAAAATAAACAGATCTCACACGCATATCTGCTCAGGATGCCCTGTCTTATTTACAGAAGCAGCCTCACAGACAGGGAGACTTCTCCAGAGCCAAAAACTTTACCGAAGGAGGATCACTGGCAACTCCCCTGCTGTCCCTGGCAGAGAACCACTGTGGGATGCTGCCTGGTCATACATAGTTGCTGGCAACCCCATGGGCACAGTGCCTGGGCATCAGCTTGCTGCTAGCATGTCAATGACAGGGACCTGGCACGCCAGCCAGTTTAACACACCAAAGTGCTTCTGGCGTGGAAACATGTTTAAAAAAAAAAAAAAACTGCACATTTTCCTATCCATTAAAACTTAAATATTATTTCAAATTTTAATTTCAGTTTGAGAAACTTTTCCCCCCCGAACACCTTGCAAATTCTCAACAAAATTCATCAGCTGAAATCAGTTTATAGTAACACTCCTTCTACCACTGTTCTCCAGTTACAGAAGGGTATCCAGAATGCTGCTCTTAAATAAGAGCAAGAAAAAGCAGCAGGTTCTTGTTACCACTTCTGGTAGGTTTGTCAGCTAGTAAATCAACAGGCTTTGGTCTTTTTCACCGTTCACAGTGTAACTTGCTGAGGTTGAAATTATAAATCATCAGTCAAAAACTGATCTTTCTGAATAACACTTGTGATTCTTTCTCCCTTTCATTTCCTTAAATAAAATATCCTCGCTGTTTAATCCAGTTTGATACAAAGCAGTGAAAAAAGGCCTTGCTTTCTTGAAACAGGATGCAACCTGCAGAAAAGGAGTAACACACAGGAAGCTGCGTTTCTGGAGAACACTGGTGTGTGTGTCACTAAGACTTTCCCCGACCAGGCTATGTTGGATTTTACTTTTGCTACTGCCTTCTATGATTTTAAATTCCCATGTTCATTCCCTTCCCACACCCAGCGTCTCTTTTCTACCCTCTCCCTCCAACATCATTAACATGCCACTTCTGTATATGCCTCCTTCTTCTGCACTTCCCTGCATGCTTCCTTTACAGGACACAGCGCAGCTTACCATTTCACACACCCTTTCTGATGTTTCAATACCCATCTTCAAACACACCTCCCTTCTTGGCCTTTATAAAGTTTCTACTGTAAATAGCTGTTCAGGCCTATGGTAAGTGCCATAATCTTTTGAGCATTCATCCATACGCTTTACTTTGCAGCTTTCAGAACCTCTCCCTGCTCTCATTACTGACACATGCCAAGAAAGTAACTGTCTGAGCGTATGCAAGAGAAGGGCCAAGGAGCCAAGATTATTCATAACTGATTAAAAAGACACATAAAACCAAACATTAAATGAGAAGAGATAGCACCTCTCAATGTTTACTTAGAAATAGTGCATGAGTAGAAAGACACTGCCCTCTACTGCATCAGTTTTTAAACACACTTAAACTGAAGTTAGTAAAAATATTTCACTCTTATCCTGTAATGCACTGGAAAATATTTAATATCAGTACTACATTAATATTGGGAAATTTATCAAATTGCTAAAGAGTAAGTATTTGCTGCCCAGTGAACGTTTTTTAACCTGGACTGCAGGGCAGCTGTCTTATATATATATATATATATATATATACACACACATATATTTTAGCATGAAGGTGCCACAAAATGTTCTGAAAGGAACATTGGGCACATGTAAAGTCATAGAACTGCCTGACCTCACTGACCATTCACAGTCTGCCAACAAGAAGCTCAGAAGCCTAAAAGAATCTCAACCGAAATTTGAAGCTGAACATTTTAGGAATCAACAATAAAAATAAAGAACCACACACTCCCTAAAATACTCTTTATCTATGAACACCTATAGTGTTTTTCATCATCACAAGCTACCCTTGTACTGTTCATCATGGCCAGAACCTTCCTACAGCCCCCAGCAGGTTTCTGCACCAGGCATCCTGAACACTGCAGCACCCTCCTGCTCCACAGAAAGTCTCTTCTTGTACCTCACTGCTCATCTCCCTTGCCTCATTTATTTATTTTTTTTGTTTATAAAGTGTCGAAGAGCACAGATTTTGTATTATCCAACTCCTGCCACCATAACAATCCAATATCTAAGCTCACACTTTTTCCTATCTTCATTGTTATGATATTTTGTGTTTTTGTTTTTAAGTCTGTGAATTTCTGCTTCTTTGGCCACTACACAGGAATAGATCTTTCAAAAAATATTATAAAATATAAGATTCCAAAAAGTTACAGATTATCTTGGATATCATTGTTCTCTAAATTAAGATGGTATGTGATCTTAAAGATGTAAAATAGTGAGTTAAGTGATTTTAGCTAAAAGTGGACGTACACTTAACCCTGTTAAGAATCACAAGCTTTATTTTAATTTGGGGGGGGAATATATATTTACTCAATTAATTAAGCTAATTTAGCCCATTGCAATTTGCACACCAGAAACACTTCTAACAGGTAATGCAATTCAGTACACAGATCCACGATCTACATTCAGATTTGCCACTGACATACAGATGACCTCAGATAAATGCACAAGTCATTCCCACCACTCTGTTCAATTTCTGAAAGGGAAAAAACAATCAACAAGTTTTGCATCTCCCATAAGGTACATGAATTAAGTGCATTACACATAAGAACTGATGTAGCCATGTACCTATTCAAAAAGCTGTACCAAACAAACCTCAGCCTTTACGTTCACCAGGCATTGAGAACATACACGTTATGAGAGACCAAAATCAAAGGGAAAGAACCCTGACATTCAGAGTCAAATGCACCTTGTGCAATTTTCACATTTACTCGTTAAAACGTGCTACAAGGTAATAAGAAATATTATATTCCTAATGGAGAAAAAAAAAAAAGGAAAGCTACTTGCTAATTCCACAACTTGGAACAAAACAGCATCAGGGCACACATGGCAATCAACCATCATAATGAACTGTTGTGTCAAGCTTAGATAGAATTACCTACCTTAGGTAATTTATAAGTCTAAAGACTGAAAAATAAGTAATTTAAGTAGGTCAACATCAACATTCTTCAACTTCCCAGTATTCAGCGAATGTTGTTTGCATAATAGGAAAGGCTAAAACTCATAAGATCTTAAGCCTTGTGCTACCAGTTATATTTGAAGAACAGAGCACCAATCACAGGCAGACAAAGTTCTGATCTGTGCTCAGAAGCCTTTACTTTGCACAACACCAACTCCTTTCTGTTTCTTTACAGGGCATCAGAAAAACAGAACATGAATCAAAAGATTCTGTATACCCTTCTCTCTCAAAAACGGGCATTTCTGAACAGCATTTAACTCAGAGAGAAAAATCAATGACTGGGAGGAAGTTTCACTAATAAATCTTCTCTAAAGACTTCAGCAACTATTGTGGTATTAACTGATTTGCTCCTATAGCAGAATTTAAATTAGCATTCTTTAAGGACCCGTTTATTACACAAAAAGAACTTTTTCTTCTGCAGGAAAACCAACCTTAAACAAAAATAGTCCCAAGTGCATGCAATTAATAACGTCTAATATAGAAGCAAAGGACTCGAACCCTTCTTTCCACATGTGTACCCTGGTTCTGGTAGCTTGACTCACTTCTTCAGGCAAAACTACATTTTCAAATACCTCTAACCAAACAAATCAGCAACCAACAACACAGGCCCTGAACTTGAGACTATAAAAACTCAGTCTCTTGAAACAGCAGTTTTATACTGAAATTAAATCTCCCTCTCTGCACTGTGATTACAGATTAGCAGAGAAGTAGATCACCTTAAAAGAGACTGAAAGAATGCAAGTCTTACAAGTCTTCCAATTAAAGTCTGTGCAATCCTTTTCCAAGCCAAAATTCCATTCAGGACCTGAATATGCAGGGCAGAACTGTAAAATCTTAATTTACAGTTAATTTCACTGAAAAGGCACATCTGAGTTTAGGCATCTACTACTTTTTTATATTATATGTAATTATAATTTAGAATCAGACAAAGGGCAACACTTTTTTGCTCCCTTAAAACAAGGCCTTTAAGTCACTTACACCAGCCAAATATTTAAAATAAATAAGTAAATAAAATGTAGCAGCTTTCTTCCCCTACCCCCCTAGTGTGCTTTGATGGATTAGAAATGTCACGAGAGAAAGCAAATACATGGAATAAAAAGCTCTCCAAAGGCAGACTGCAAAAACACTTACCTTTTTGAAAACTTTTCCTGATGGCTGGATTTCATCTTCCTCCTTCAGGATTTCACGCGTCCCTAAGAGCTTTTTGTCCTTATATTTAGTTTTAGCATACTTAAAAACTTTGTCAAGTGTATCACAGCCAGGATATAGAACTGAAGCTAAGCAGTGCAGACTGTTAACAGACCTGTACGCACTCCCAGGTCTGTTATTCACAGGTCTAGCTTTAACCTGCTTGGATTTTGCTATAGCCTGCCTTGAGCCTGAAAATATGTACCAAGGAATGTACGTTACAACCGTGTACACCAAGATAATGAAGTTTATAAACTGCAGAAGAATGGGGTTGATGTTATGCTTCAACTTCATTTTGGCTCCTTGTGACAGTTACAGGGGAGGGTTTGAGACCATGGATCAATCAGACAGGGATCCAAAAAGATCTGGAAAAAAAAAAAAGAAAAGTTAGCAGTAAACTATATTTGAGAGAGAACGTTTTCAAGCACGCATTGCAATACGTGTCAGAAGTAGGCCTCTCTGCGCAGAAATCAGGCCAGAAGCCTTAATCCCCAACACAAACACCACAAGCCACCCATACGCGAGGATACGCTCTTCCGCTGCATGTAGCAGGCTGCAGTGCTGGTCGGTATTTGCATTTCTTTGGATGCTGAACAGTACAAACACAGAACTGTTAAGGAATTCAGGACCTGGGGGTTTTTTTGTTTGTGTTTTTTTTTTTTTTTTTTTTTTTTTTTTTTTTTTTTTTTTTTTTATTAAATCACACATACAATCACATAACATTTCAGGACAAACCCATTCACATTTTCAAAAGATTCTCTCTGATCACATCAGAACACCTGCATGTATATCTGAACTAGAAGTCCACACATCCTTCAACCGTAAGTGACTGACCTCCATACAAAATCTAGGCAAACAAGTCATGCAACCATTCTGTACGAGGGAAGCCTGATCACAGGTCAACTGTTCATGGTTCACACGACCACTGATCACCCCAAATCCTGGCAACAGTACTATGAACAGATTGTTAAATTTCTTCTAGTGTCCTTACAACACCAGCACACTACATTTACTTCTTTTTTTTAAGCATAGTTTATCATATCTAATACATACAATGATGCAATGTCCTAACGTGTTCTATTGCAGAGCAAATTAGTCTGTCTATCCAGAAGATTCACATAGTCAAAATTAATTATTATGGCAAATCAAAGACAATTGTCATAATGATGGAGATGAATTTCTGCAACAGTGAATGAGCTACCCATTAAAAAATAGTTTTGCCCATAAAAGCAGAACAGTCTAACTATAATTACATTTCATTCAGTTAACTCTTCAAATGTATTGATACAACTACATGAAGAGCAATAACATAAATCAGAAAACTAATACTGACGTGCACAAGATGCACAAATGTGACCACTCTTAACAAATGAACTAAGTTCCCATTCACGGGCTACAATGCCAATCCCATATCAGTTTTGCTGATGTCTTACCACATTCATCAACTTAGAAAATCCCAGTAAAAGGAAACGTTAGAAAAAAAAGTTTATACCATAAAAGATAAAACTTGCCCTAGAAATGGAAAGAATCCGCACTTCATCACGAGTGTTAGATTTGTACATCCTTCTGTAATCAATCTACCATCCTCAGCGTGTGGGATGAGATTAATTCCATCTTTTTCCAAAATATCCACTTTCTTAGAACTTCAAGCAAAAGTATTTCTGCAAAGCACCCAGAGACCTGTACTAAAGCACAGGGGCCCTTCCTTGTAGATACTCACTGGAGCAAGCAACAGAGGGGGAAAGGAGCTTAAAACCTAAAATGGAAAAGGCATATATATTATTTTTAAGATGAAAGGCAAAACAAGCGATGACCAAAAAAAAACTTAAGTAGGCTAAAGGGCAAATTCAGTAATCGTTTGAAGAGACTTATGTTCTTAGGCTGTCACTGAAGGATACTTAAACAGAAATAACCACGTGCCAGACAATAAGCTGCTGTTGTGCAGAAAAATTATGTTGCTGCTGATAGCAGCACAGAACATGAAGTTTTCATGCTGAATTCAGAGTTCAGCAGACAGAAGTTCACCCATTTTTTCAGGAAGCAGCACACTATGGGAATTGTGTCTGGCCCAGCTCAGGGCAGAGGGGAGAAGACATTTTTTTCCTTACAAAATTGAAGAAGTTATTGTGGCTACACAGTAGAAAAAGAATTTAACCAAACTCTGTGACAAGCAAGAAATGAAGACAACTGACTTAATACCTTTTGGAAAACTCTTCTCCAAAATAAGCCCCTGTATGAAAAACAAGCAAGCTGTCCAGAAACATTCACTGTAAGTTGAACAGCTCTTTGCTTAGAGAGGCATCGAGACCTTCCAGAACAGCAGCTTTCCCTTTGATTTTGCTGATATTCAAACAGCTTTATTCCCATCTCAGAGTGAGAAAGGAGCTTTTTCCACTTTCTTTAGGAAAAAATAAATAAATGCACCAAGGTCTGATCTTAAGCTCTTTTTTGTGGCTTATCCGAAGCCTTGCACAAAACCCCATGTTTGGAGTTGATTTCTTTGAATTGCAAATCACTGTGTTAAGGTTTCATTGTGACAAAAGGTCTAAGTATTTCAATCGGATTCTTTTAAAAATTAACATGTGCAAAAACATAGTTTTTCTGCTTCAAATGCTACTTTTTTGTAGATTTAACAAAAAATTAAATATATTTTCCAAATACATTTTCTTGCCTACAGATCAATTGAGACTCATTCCTTCTCTTCGAAATCCTGCTTGTATGAAGATGTCCGTGAAATGATGATTTGTGGTCATCCTGTTAATGCAACTACTTTTGATCACAAGAAGAGGTCAAATAAACTCAACATTTTGGGGCAGGGAAGGGAAAGCAGACAGGAATGGGATCCTAATTAGGTTTAGCAAATACTGGTTATACTGTGAGAGCACTCACTGCCTTTACAATACCCACATACTGTTCTTAAGTAACTTCTACTTAGTCATTGACAAATAAAAATATATGAAGTACGTGAAACATCTTCAGGTTAGCGGCCCACTCAGCAGGTTAGCTGTAAGTATTCAGGCTCTCAGCACACATGCAATTCTGATTTCACCTAACACAGTTGGGGTGTTCCAACCCTGACCAAACAGGCTGGCAGATTAAACGAAGTACTGGAGCAGAGAGCTTTTAATTTACACAAAATCATTTCTACAGAAAAAGTGCAGAAGCAAACATTCCTGAACACACGTGACAGCCGTTCTATTTGTATGTAAAGCTGTTTCACGGAATAGCCACCAAGCAGCAAAGAGTAAGACTGTGAGTTTCTTTGGCCAGCATGAGAAGAGGCAACCAGTACACTCACTGCCGGGTCTGGGGCAGCACACCGGCAGTGCTCAGCACTGATCCTGCTTAGTGCGTAATCAGTGATTTGGTCTGATACACTTCTTATACTAAGGCTGTCACACCCTTTCGGTTTAGAAGCAAACTTTTGTTATATGAGAAATAAAATCCTTACAGGAATGTGTTTACTAATTGATCTGCTTATAGCAATTGCACTGCAATAAAAGCATAAATTAATGAGAAAAGGAAACCTTATGCAACTTTTCATTGAGGCAGGTACAGGTACAACAGCTCATACGAGATGTTCCCGTCTCAGTATACTCAACAGGAGCTGTCAAAGGCAAGATCTAAAAGTGGAAAATCCCGATTACAAAAGATATTCCCTGCTCCTTCACTTATGTTTTGTAACATACACAAATAAACAAACCCTTTTGCTCACCTACCACTGCATTTTATCACCTTGGAGAGTCCAGGCCCTTGACATTAAGTTAAAAGAAAGCCTGCTACAATGCGCAGCAGGACAGTCCTGGTTCACGCCCAAGCTCAGCACGACCAAGGTGCTGCAGCAGTCAGACCCAGCAGCTCGTACCACTGGTTCCACCATCTGGGGGTGAAAAAAAGATATACCCAGCCTTGTAAATCTATCTATGCATGGAATAGACTTCAGCAAGAGTAATAAATATTCCTGGATTTAAAAGACTACATAAATTAGTAATCATCGCAAACATTGACTTCAATCTACTATAGACAAAGGCTTTATTTATCACTCTTTGGGGAAACAAGTCACACTTAAAACACATGCCAGCAACTCACATTTAAAATATGCAGCAGGTGTAACACTTCCTACCTATTCCCCGACTGTAAACATTACTATTTACAAAGCTATTCACTTTGTAGGCAGATTATCTCTTCCAGAAGACCATTTCTGTGGATGGCCCAGCTGCTGCCTGAGGTTAAGTACCAAGGCACTCCCATCCAACTTCTGCCACGATGTCACACACAGCAACTAAGCATAACCAAATTCAACTCCAAGGGGCTCAGAATATCCACTCAAAAACACTGAAATGTGTGTACCTGAGGCTTTAAATTGTTGAGTGAATTTCTCACAGCAGTGAATCCTGCAAACAAATTGATTTGTTAATATTCACAGAAAGGTTAACAAGAGCTATTAATAGGCTTGGCTTTATTGCACAAAATATCAGATAATGTGCAGATATTCTGATATCTTGATTAAGAAAATTAATTCAAGATGACATAGCAAAACACATTATACAGAACTTTGCATTATTTGCAAGCTTTGCATAATTAGCCTCTGCTAGTTTACATCTGGACTTATTTTAAATATTTCTGTGCTGATACTCAGCAAGTGAGCTACTTATTTTTACTAAAAGAAGAGTTCTAGAAGAAGCCGCTGCTACTTATTTTTAAATGGTTATGTATTTGCCTGCATAAAAATGGGAAAGAAAGTCAAACACACATAAGTAGCTAGCAGCCTCCATTTCACAAGGAAATTCCCTTGAATACAATGTGAGATACAAGCTGAGGTGACGAATGCTTTTAGGAACAGGAATCTAAATACATGCCAATCTAAGTGGAAGAGCTGTTCTGCAAGATAAGTTTGTCAGTTTTATCTGACAACTGATGTTCCTCACAGCTACCACCGAATGTTTTCACACATTGCTTATAAAGAAATGGAGCAGACAATAATCCCACAGACCCCAATGGCCCAACTGACTGGGAACCCCACAGAGCCCCACAGCCCGGCCAACATGCATACTGTGATCCAGAGAGCAGTGCTGGTGCTAAGCACACCTTCCTGAGTCCCAGTCCTGCTGGCAGCTCGGGCCTTTCCACACTCAAGGCACATCTGGGCACACAGCCACTCAGGAGAAGCACCAGCACTGACCAGGAGCAGGGCAGCTGTGGGATGCGTGTGTGACAGTGCTGGGCAGCCACGGCAGCAGTTCCCACGTGGCTCAAGCACATTTAATGCTGGGCTGCCAACAAAAACAGAGCATTTGTTTGCAAAATCCAGCTCTTCCCTTCCATTGTCCCACTACTTTAGTGCCTGTGTGGCTAGGAACAAGTCAGATTAGTTCGCTGATCCACTTTAAACCTTCTTGTCAGGCCAGAAGGGTGGATTTCCCTTTGTACCAACTTTGGTGCTTACTGGAGCCTAGGGTATCATTGCAGGAGCCTAAATCAACAGAACAGCAATGCTACAGACACCTGAACAGGCACTCCTGAACCTGCTGTTACCTATGGCACACAAGCATCCTTTGAAGATACTAAAATCAGTTGAAAAAACAGTCTCGCTGCAATTCTGATCTTAGCAATGTTCCCATTCAGAATATTTTAAAACTTATTTTCCTTAAGCTTCTAACTTATTTAAGACCGGTTAAATAGTTCATGGATTGGCAAATCTATCTTTTACTAAGAAGAGTAATTAAAATCAAGTCCATGGGAGCAAATTCAATGGACAAAGTACCTTACTACTTCTGAAGATCTCAGAGTAACTTTGGTATCTGTATATTAACTGTCAAAAAGAGATAAACACTAACTTCCCAAGTATACTACTAGGTTTTTAAACCAGAGCTACAAATTACACATCAAAGAGCAGTTAAACAAGGACACCAACACTGCTACACATACAGCATGTAAGAACTCTGCATAAAAATTAAACGAAAGCTTCAACATTATCCCCAGCTTGAACTACTGGAGAAGGGGAGTAACGGCCCAGTCATCGCTGCCAATTTATCCTTCTTCAAATTCCAACTTACTACCATCTTCCAATCATTTAAGACAATCCTGCTAAGTACATCCACTGGGAGGCAGACTCTGCTTTCAGTACGAATGGAAAGGAACAACCAGAATGGTGCGATACGCATTTTCTACAACAAAACACAGCCTGAGTTCACTTCTCGTATTTCTGGGAAAGCTGAAATGTCCGCATGTGAAACTGGCTTGTCTGGGGGGGGAGGCGGGGCTTGATGAAAAACAAATGAAAAACAATCAAAATAGGAATCAGTGTTCCCTTTCTGTACGCTCAGTCTGGCCATGTGTTGCATTATAGTCATATTCATCAGATCAGATCAAAAATCTAATGTAATACCAGAAATTCTAGCATACATTTAGATGAATTGCTTTCCTATAATGTGACAGTAAACATTATTATCCTATATTCCTATCAAAAAAAAAAACAAACATATGGACAGCTCCAAAGTCAGGTAAGGCCCTGTACTTTTATGCCTTTGTCTTCCATAACATTTCTTTTTGGCATTATGGCCTTTTGCAAGGGATGACCTTAATCCAGAACCTCTTTAAAGAGCAAGTAGCAGACAAATACACTTCAGTCAATCAACAAAGTAATACCTACAGACCAAAATGATGTTATAGGCTTCTGAAAAAAAAAGTTAAGATTTAATCCATCTTTAAAGAAGTTCCTCACAAGAAAAATACCAGCCAGATGAACTGCACTTTCAAGAGGAGTTGAACCCATTTTAAAGGGATAAGGACATCCACATCACAATCAAAGACATCAGACTGATGAAGTGGCACATTTCACCACTTAATTGGATGGGCTGAGTTGTTGACATTTCAAATACACTTCCCATTTTGAAGAACAAATAAATGTTCGGGCTCTAATTCCTTGGAGTCTTTTTGCAACATAATTGCATCCAGTCAGCTACAAGAATTTACCAGCAAAAAATGCAACAAATTAACTCCCCAGGAACATTCCCCCCACTTTCTGCTGCAGTGACTGCACCTCCAGAGCAGCAATAGTTGCTGTGAGGTTCCCAGAGATAACCATCACATTTCAGCAAAGGATTTCTGCTCCAAAGCCCACCTGCGTGTTTCAGGCTGCATTCTGTAACAGTCACTCAGTGTAAGGAAGAGATACCCCCGAGCCACTCAGCAGGAGAGCAACTGCAGCGCTCCTCAGCTATCACACAAATCGTAAAGTCACTGATACAGGAAGCAGTGCCGCAGGACAACACTTGCACAGGAGTCTCTGGGTATTTGGTATCACATGAAGTGAGCCTCTCACAAGGGCTAAGCAAGACATACGAAGAGCAGTGCTTCACTCTAGCTACCGTATAAACGCAGAGCACAACATGTGGAGATTCTCCTAAGCACAAATGAAAAGCACAATATGTAATTCCTAAGTTCTGTGAATATGGAATATCCACGTACACTTTCCATAATCACAGAATCATTAAGGTTGGAAAACACCTCTAAGACCATCTAGTCCAACCGTTCACCTACCACCACCACACCTGCTGAGCCACATCCCAAGTACCACATCTACCCTTCCCTTGACCACCTCCAAGGACGGTGACCCCACCACTTCCCTGGGCAGTCTGTGCCAATGACTCACCGTTCTTCCTAAGAAGAAATTCTTCCTAATACCCAATCAGAGCCTCCCCAGCCCAACTTGAAGTCATTTCCACTCATCTTACTACTGTTACCTAGGAGCAGAGACCAACCCCAACTCAGTCTCCTTCCTGGCAGTTGTAGAGAGCGATGAGGTCTCCTCTGAACCTCCCCTCCTTCAGGCTGAACATCTCAGTTCCCTCAAGACTGTACATTTTCCCACAAGTTATAAATCTATTTTCAAAAACACAGTCCTCTGCTCATTAGACTGCTTACATTAATACCTGTGAAATCCCACCTCCAAACAGAACTGTCCAGATGACTGCCCCTGACTCCCAAGCTGCATTTTTTCAGAAATACTCTCAGTTATATTTGAACATACACTCCACTTGTACAGCAGTGTACAGACATTGCTTTTCTGCTAAGAACCTAATATTAAAATATTACATGGCTTATTTAACTCCAGTTTCGAGCAGGCTCAAACTAAGCCAAACTGTAACTTACAAAACACCGAAATACTGCACACACACTTCAGCCAGCACTCATGCAAATAACGTTTCCCATGCGCAGAAGCATGACACTACAAACACCAAGTTGCCAAGCAGGAACAACACCTGGAAGCCAGCTAAGAACTCCTGGCTTTGTCACAGATGCACTGCCCTGTTCTCAATGACATTTCAGTTGGCTACAAAGCTTCCTGACCTAAAGCACGTTCTGAAGCCCAGGCAGGGCTCCACAGCAGGCTGCCTCAGCTGCTCTGCTTTGCCCTCCATCCCCCCATGCCCTGTTTCCAGGTATCTCTGCAGCAGACAGCACAGCACTCTTTGCACTCAAGAAGCATGTAGAGGCAACACAGGGCTGTTGCACAGAAGCTTAAAATACAGACAAGCAGGCTGCTTTGCTGCAGCCTTTGGGTGCTCTGATTCTCCAGGGGGTGTGGGAAGAACTTGAAATTTATTTAAGTAAGACATTAGGATGCCTAACATACTCATTTGAAATAGCATCCTATTTTCTAACCCTAGACATAAGAGGGCATCAGGACTACCTTCTTCCTTAGCTGCAACAGAGCAAACACCCTTTTCTCTCTTCTTAAAATCCCCTTTTTTTGTAAGCAAAGGCAGGCAGGACCAGCAATGAGCATGCCTGACAATCCCAGAACACAAAACAAAGGCAAAACAGGGCCTCATCAAATTAGACATCATTTTATTCTAAGAGCACTGAGAAGCACTAAGAGCATGATTGTCAGTTCAGCTCCTTGTTCGTCACCTTTGAAAAATAAATTTGAAAAAATAAAGTGTTGAAAGTCAAAGGACTACTGGGGGCTGGAGGGGATAAAGCTGAGGAGGAGGTAATTAACTACTCACAGAGGATAATTCAAGTCCTTAGAATCAGTATACAAATATTATGTGTGTAAAGAGTCTCCGGCAGAAGGGAATTCTGTTTCTCTATTCAGAGAAAACAAACACACCCTCAGACCCCAATTACATAAACAAGATGGAAACATTCAAGTACCTGTTCTGGGTAGTCACCGCAGCAGGTTTTAAAAACGAAACATTGACCTTTTGAAGAAAGAAAAGTGCCATTGTGCTAACCGCACTTGAAGGAATTTTGTGTATATTCGCAGCCAAATTTATTTTGCCTGTGTTATACAGATGGTCAGATCAGCTTAATACGTGTTGACAATTGGAAGTCCAGAATAAGCTATTAAATATTTCCAGAATCTAAGAACAGAAACCAACTATTTTATCTATTTCATGAGTTACAAACATTAAAAAAAAAACAAACCTGAATGATAACTTTCACTAAAAATAAATAAATAAATCCCCCAAAGTGTCATGAACAATGAAGTTAATAATGTAATTAAAATACATACAATCTCAACCGTTATAGTCTTATAATTCATGCTTTAGATACAAAAACATCTACACCAGGCTGGAAGATCTCTCCATCTTTTCATACCCTGGACCTGGCTACAACACTGTGAATGCATAACGTAGGACGTGGACAGGATTTTTTTTCCCTTGTAATAAAATTTACTTTTATTGGTAAATTACAGATTTTCAGGAACAGAAGCTGTCACATGTCCCTATGAACGTCCTCTTAAGTTCCTGATGAAAGGCCTCAATGCCATGTTCCCCCACCCACCACCAGCCTTGGTAGTTGGGCTAAACCTCCATGCTAGGACACTCACATGGCAGTTCATAGCCCTGCTGTGCTCGGTTGGGATTTGCACCTTGTTCTTGAAACAAGGACACTATTAGGCTAAGCTAGTTATGTGGATTGTAAGAAAACCAGAGAAAAATCTCCATAAGCATATTCCTATACAAGAAAAAAAAAATCTACAGTGTTATCACAGCTGAAAAACTAGAAAATATTTTTTTAAAGCATCTCAGAGCTGTCCATCATGAAAATAGTTTTCCTCTTTGTAGTTTCCTTAAAACAGTAAGATGGAGCAAACTCCCTCCCACCATAAGGGCGGAGCAAGTCCAAGATCCACTCATGAGACTGAATGTGTACAAGTCTATGGGGCCAGATGACATGCATCCCAGTGTCCTAAGGGAGCTGGCTGATGTGGTTGCCAAGCCACTCTCCATTATATTTCAAAAGTCATGGCTGTCAGGCAAAGTCCCAGGGGACTGGATAGCGGGAAACATCACCCCCATCTAGAAGAAAGGGAAGAAGGATGACCCGGGGAACTACAGGCTGAGGAGCTTCAGCTCTGTGCCTGGGAAGCTCATGGAACAGATCCTCCTGGAAAACATGTTAAGGCACATGAGGGACAAGTGGGTGATCCAAGGCAGCCACCATGGCTTCACCAAGGGAAGGTCACGCCTGACCAATCTGGTAACCTTCTGTGATGGAATGATGGCATCGATGGACAAAGGGAAGACAAATGATGTCATGTACCTGGACTCCTGCAAGGCCTTTGATACAGTCGCCCACCACATCCTTATCTTTAAATTGGAGAGAGATGCATTTGAAGAGTGGACTATTCAGTGGGTAAGGAACTGGTTGGAAGATTGCAGCCAGAGGGTTGTGGTCAATGGTTCTAAAGAGCTATTGACACAGATTGGTACAGATGGAGGCTGGTAACGAGCATTATCCCCCAGGGGTCCATCTTGGGACAGGTACTCTTTAACAGCTTGATCAACAACACAGATGATGGGTTTGAGTGCACTCTCACCAAGTCTGCTGATGACACCAAGCTGAGTAGTGCAGTTGATAAAGCAGAAAGAAGGGATGCCATCCAGAAGGACCTTGATAAACTTGAGAGGAGGGCCCTTGTGAAGCTAATGAGGTTCAACAAAGTAAAGTGAAAAGTCTTGTGCTTGTGTCGGAGTAACCCCAGACATGTATACAGACTGAAAGAAAAACTTGAGAGCAGCCCAGCTGAGAAGGACTTTGGGGTCCTGGTTGATGAGAAACTTAACATGAGCCAGTAGTGTACTCTTGCAGCCCAGAAGGCCAATGATATCCTGGGCTGCATCAGAAGAAGGGTGGCAGCAGGGTAAGGGAGGGGATTGTTCCCCTCTACTCTGTCCTTGTGAGAGCCCATCTGGAGTTCTGCATCCAAGTCTGTGGCCCCCAGCACAAGAAAGATGTGGAGCTTTTGGAGAGGGCCCAGAGGAGGGCCATAAAGATGATCAGTGGGCTGGAGTGCCTCTCCTATAAAGACAGGCTGAAGGAATTGGGCTTGTTCAGTTTGGAAAAAGAGAAGGCTGTGGAGAACACCTGCTGGAACACATTGCTCAGAGAAACCGTGGATGCCCCACCTCCCCTGGAGGCAGTTAAGGCCAGGAGGAATAGGATCCTGGGCAATCTGATCTAGTACTTGATCTAGCAGCTGGCAACCCTGCCTGTGGCAGAGGGGGTTGGAACTTGATGATCCTTGAGGTCTCTTCCAACCCAAGCCATTCTATGACTCTATGGTTCATCAGAACCACTAAACATACAGCTATAAATGCATGACAAGTCCTGGTGACAGAACTTCCCAAGTCATTCGTGAACTTTATGACAGCAGAACAGATGCAACTCACATCTTCCCACACATGCAAGCAAGCTTCCTGCCCCAGCACTGCCGGGTCTGCTGCCTTCTTCCTATGCCTGCTGCCTTATCCTCCCCCCTCTTCTCTTCAGAAATCCTTATGAAGCCTGGAGACACAAAAAGCAGAAGCATTGTACATCTTCATGTACAACCACTCCAACCCTTCCACAAAGCCTTCTCAACCTCTGGTTTCTTCCCTGCTCCCTTCTACCTTTCAAATATTCTAACATATTTAGCACAGATAATAAACAGCCTCTTTACCAAACACAAATTACACACATATCAAACTGTTAACAACTCAGCATACACATTCTACTTTCCAACTTTTCTTTTTAAGTTCTCAAAGAACAAGCCCATACATTTTGATTTTCAGTAAGTTTGGTTTAACAGCTGCAGAGCATGCTCTGCTGTTTCACAGAATATACTGCGCCTTAAAACATTGCTTTGCAGAAATCACACCAGAAGCTTGGTCCGATAAACCTATATCATCACACACACAGATGCATGTCACTGTACTAATTGCTCTAGGTCTGCTCAAGAAGCAAGGAACCCAAGCAAAGTTTCCCCATGGACGCTGAGGTTTCCCACATGTCTCTTAATCGTCAAACTGCACAAAACACAGCAAGTTCTATACCCTGTTCTGGAGAGCAAGAGGAGAAAGGAAGAATACTTTTCTCTCTAAAAATGCAGACAAGTTGTTGCTAGATAGTATTTCTGCTTTCCATTTACAGTATCCTTTGAGTTTATCGCAGGAGAAGGAAGTGTTTTCCAGAGACAGAAATGTAAAGCAGCAAGCAGATGTGGGACAGGATCTGGGAACTGCAGCACTATTGCTATTTCACTGCTTAATCAACATAAGGTCATCTCTGCTCTTTAGCATCTCTTCTCCCCTTCCAGGTCTTACGCTGCTTTCACCCAGTGGATATAAGCATTCCGAGTAAGGACGATGTTTACACAGTACTCAGCCTATAACAGAGTATCACATTCCCAACTTTTAAATGAAATAGGGAAAGGCTTGCACTTAGTTACTGTTGCTTTTGACTGTGAAAATCTGCAATTCAGTAATGTTTGATAAGCCTTGCATTATCTTCCCTGCTTTTCAGGAAACTAATGAAACTGAGAAGCCAGTCTGTCCCACATCAGATGTTGCAGTGAGCTAGCACTGCTTGGTAATTGACAACAATCACAAACACTGACACACGACTTCCCAAAACACGTGTGCTGACAAATCGCCACCTCCTCCTGTGGGATTACATACACCAAGCAGCACTACAACTTCCCACGAGCTGGGGACTCGCTTAAGGAACAAGGAGACACTTGTGAGGGCAATTCCTTCCCAAGAATCAATGAAGACTGTTGCAAAGCAACTCATGAGTTTTGAGCAGTATTTCCCTATTTGATTTAGAAGGTAATGCAGAATGAGATTTGAGCTTTCTTCAGGGATCTCAACTTTCGTTTCACCCATAGCCCTGGATTTAATAATGGTCATTCAGGAGGTGCAATTGGGATATGGCCTGTCCAGCTCATTTCCTTCAACATCTTCAAAACTGCACCTTGAAGCAGAGTACTGAAATCTTCAAGGGCCCTTCAGGCCTTACTACACTGCAAACCACCATGTAGATCAGGATCTCAGAATAGAGAGCAGTTCTTTCAACTCTAACTGCAAAATTAAACAAATAAAGCCTTGCCATTTGAGAGCTGCTTAAGACTGCTTGAAGTGCTTGTGATATTTCTCCAAGTACGAGAAATAAACCCGTGCTGCCAGACGGCACGCAGCTCTCAATAAGCTGGCTCACAGACTTCCACCATGTGGGCAGCAGCTACCTGGAGACACAGGGTGACTCCGAGGGGAAGGGACCACGGCGGTCTCTAGTTCCACCCTCAGCTCAAAGCAGGGTGACCCAGGGGATAAGACCTCCTTTCCAAGGGCTTTGTCCAATTACATCTCAAAAACTCCAAGGAAGGAGATGGGACAGCAACACTCAAGAGATGGCCTGACAAGCCCTGAGAGGAAGGGGATGATTTGCTGCTGCAGGGCACAACACAGCCATCAGGAGAGGCCCAGTGGCGTGGCTGAAGGGCTGCACCCCACCAGGACAGCCCTGCAAAGGGTGAGTTTGCTTAGTAACCAGCAGCACGCGAAATGGATAGAAATCAAAGCCAAGTCTTCTTAGTGTTAATACACCTTACTTAGTACTACTAAGTCGCATCTTAGGGCCATATTCAGATGGCCTAAATTCCACACAAATCCTTCTGCCTCCTATTTCTTATTAGCTGGCTTTCAGTCAGCTCCCCATTCAGCATCTTACGTCAATTCTCTGAATTGCTCTCCAAAAACAACTGGATTTCTCCATGGTCTGAGAAAAGTGGCTTCAGTGCAACTGCAGTCACCTGAAGCTGGTCTGTAAGACCCAGCAGCACCATCACATCATGCTGTATTACCCCTTTGGTCTCATCACTGTGGCAGGAAGCTGCAGTTTGTTTGTCAAGTTTTGATTTTGTTACTCTTCCACTGGAGAAAATGCTCTTTTAAACAAAAAGCAGACTTCTAAACAATTCAGGACCCAATTCTTCGTGCTCCCCTCTGGAACACAACTCCATACCCAGGTCTCCTTGAACTTGGATGCTCCACCCAGTTTTCTCACATTTCATCCAAAGCCACACATGCTGCTTTGTTCCTGATGTCTTGATGATTCTTTGATAAAGATAAGGTCTTTAATATGATTATAGCTCAAGCTATTCACTGGTCTGCTGAAAGGAAAAGTAAAAGCCCCAGACCAGCACTAAACATGGGCTGAGATCATGGCTTAAGTAGAGCACGAAGACATCACATCCAGTTCTTCAAAGACTATCAGTTTTCCAGTGAGAAGTCTTCTGTTATTTCTAAGGGTTCTGGTCGAGCCAGATCTCTCCATTTGAGAAGTATTATGGTTTTATAAAAGCACCCTAAATTGAGAATTCACATGTACCAGCACACCCATCCCAAGATGCTCAAGCAGCCTTATGTAATTAGGATCCTCCATGCAAGAGAGATGGAGTAAGGAGTTGGAAAAACCCCTCACACTTCTCAGAAGAGGAACCAGCACCTGCAGGCAGCCCTGGCAGCTTACACCATGGCCTGAGGTCTGTGCACAGTCATCAGGCACAGATCCTTGAAGCCAGCTCTCTCTGAAAACATCACAGTACACCAGCAAGACGCACAATTGTGAAATATCCTGTATCTGCTGATGTCAGTGTTTGCTGGGGCCAAGAGTTCATCCTTTTCACAATTACTCTGAGCAGAAAGGGCCACCAGGAGACAGCATAACTTTCAGAAACAAGTGACAGCTTATTGTGGATCAAACAGGCTATTTTACAACAAGCCTGGTAGGTTTGCTTCCCTTCTAGTGGTACTATTTCCATTAGTAAGAAGCCAGCTGCTCTGAGCAGCCACCAGGAGCAGATTCGTACCACAGTGTGCAATGCCTTTCAGCTTTCTTGAGCACAGGGAACAGCAAAGCCACCAGATTTACTCACATTTGTCAGACAGCCATCAGCATCAAACAAAACATCAAACCTGGCCCTCCCTCTTGTTTCTAGGGACTCACAACCACAACATGCAGCAGGAAGCAAGCCTTTGGGTCACAGCCTTCAGCTTCAGTCAGTCCTGAGGCACACATGCGCATGACAAAGTAATCACCAGGAGCAACAATGCCTTTCCCCAACTTCTCAGGGCATGCAGGACATATAAATACAACGATGTTTAGGTCTCACCGTGGTGCTGATGGTAATGAGCATCAAGTCTCAATCTGGGTTCACCCAGATTACCATCTTCCCTGTAGGACACATCAAGACCCGACTAAGCACCCATCGTTTCTTACTGCTACTTTCTACCCCTAAACTGTGCCAAAGGGCACAGTGACTTTTGAAATTACCTAAAAGCATTCACGCTGGTTTTGTCCTTCTTGCACAAATTCTGGATTGATAACAACGCTTTTTAAAAGTTAAAGAGCGTGTCAGTTTACACACAATAACTTTATGTTTAGTGTTAGCAAATCCAGTCCATAGGCCAGAAGGTATATTTGAGAACCTAGTACTTTTGAACAAACTGCAGCAGTTTCCACTTTTTTTTTACATTCTAGTTGTTGTATGCCGTTACATATAAATTACACAGCGGTGGGGCTTTTTTAGGGGGATATTGCCTAAAGAAGCTCAACAATCAACCCAGCAATGCTTCCTTCCAGCTGCCTTCACGCAGCCCACGGTTTTAATTTTCCCGGCGGTTTCTGTTTCGTGACTTTACAAACACTGTGCCCAGGTCGCACGGCCCGAGCCCGGCGCCGCTCACGGCGACGGCCGCGACCGTGGATCGCGCTCCTGCCCGCGCACCTCGGCCGAAGGGAGCGCCCAGCGTGCCGAGCACGGCGCGCCGCTCAGCATCACGCGGCCCTTCGGAACGGGGAGGCAGCCCGTCCCCAGCCGGACCGCAGCCCGTCCCCAGCCGGACCCCGCCGCCCGCCACGCTGGCACCGCCGGTCCCGAACCGACACCTGCACCGGCCCGGCCCCAGCTGCGGGCGCCCCACACAAAGCACATCGCACGGCAGCTGCTCCTTATTGTCTCTGGGACTGACCTTGCATCAGTCTGTTCCTCCCCCTCACTGCTCCCCTTTGACTACTT
>JANHGO010000002.1:26495332-26533517 GCA_024606505.1 Aquila spilogaster
TAATTTTTAAAATTATTTATCCTTCAGTTACTTACCGGGACAGCTGCCATTAGGGTTGGCTTAAGTGTAGTAACATCACCTTTGCTTCCTTTCTTTATTTTAGAGGACTAAAGTGAAGAAAAGTTTACTAGCAGACACATTCAAGATTTTTAACATGAGAAAAAAAATGACATAGCACATCTTTCAAACAATCATTTTCATTTAAATTATATTTTAACAATTAAAACTATTCCAGAGTACCAGTCATAACCACTAACCCCGTTTCATGAATTGTAGAAAGGAAGATTTGTTGTAATATTTTTTAAGAAGTATTACAAAGATCTGATATGAGTATTTTTTTTTTTTTTTTTTTTTTTTTTTTTTTTTTTTTTTTAACCACAAGGGCTTACATCTACAACATACCTGGTCAGCTAATGTCTGAGGCGAAGAATAACCAATGCGGCATCCATGAGACAGACACACAAGTTCAGCACTCAGCTCCAGAACATGGGCAAGAGGCAAATAGCCAATATAGATGTCTTTTTCCCTGTAAAGAATTTTTAAAAGAATGGTTTATGTTGTACCATTAGAGTCCTCAGATGAGTCATTAAGCTAAATTTACACAGAGCTTACTGCAGAACTAGAGAGAGTGGAAAAACACCTTTGAGCTTGAGAACATATTTCAAATAATACAGGGTTTGTTTCAAAAGTTGCATACTACATACTGTAGGTTTAAGGCATGAACAAAGTGTGATGTTTACTCATCCCAAGACAATTAACTGTGTGTTATGGTTGCAAAGGCAACTCTGTGGACAAGATTAAAAACTGCACCAAACAGAAAGAAACCACAGAATTTAACACTAACCAAAGGAAGTACTGCTTAGGGAAGCTTTCAACCACTCTAGTGCAAGGCGGCCTCACAGGCTTTTGTGTCCCGGTCTTGCCCACATACAGAAGACGAGAGAACAAACAGCACATGAAGTAGTCATGTCATTTAATGTAGTACTGGAAGATGCTCAGACATCAGTGCATAGTATGATGTGTCACAGACAAAGCAATATAAAACCATTAATATTTTACATGGTAATTCATCTGAAATTACATGCAACTACATGACTTTTTTATTTGCTAGTAAGTAACCGTTGGTACGTACCCCAGATTTGGAATCCTCTCAGCCATTCCAGTTATCCCAGCAATTATGTTGCAATGGGAGATCATAACTCCTTTGGGAACTCCTGTGGATCCACTTGTGTACATGATCACCGCGATATCCGAGGGCACAGGCCTGGCCTGCTGTTTGTTTCCTGTAATTTGTTTTGAAAAAAGAGAACATATAACGTGTGGAGGGCCTATCAGACTGGGAGATCTGATACACTGACACATTTCAGCAGTCATTCCAATGTAACACCACATGACTGTTGCTATTGCTTTTGGTTAAAAAGACTGTGGTCAAGCTTAAGTGCCTCCTCAAAGAGTAGAAACTTCTTTGTATTAGCTGAGCAATACTTTGAGTGATTGTCCTAGTTTACCACGACAACACTTTTTCTATTATGTTTCCCATATTACTGCAGAGGAGAGAAAAATTGGCAGAACTTTGCCTTCTCCAAAATACCACTGAGCTTCAAATCCTTAGGAAGGTACGCTGCACTGGTCCCAGGCTGCCGCAGGCTCAACCCTCATTTGCAAAGCTACTTTCTCATGCACTCCCTGGCCAGGGGAAACAACACACTGCCTCATTTGCAACACCTGCAGCAAGGCACTGCTGACCCAACATGAGGTCCAATTTCTATAAATATTTAAAGGAAGTTCAATAGCTTTAATAGCATTAAAGTGGTTTTTAAATACTTGCACTGAGAGCAAGAAAATACAAAAACAATTGTGTTTATTCAGAGGAAAAACTGCATAATGCACAATACATGCAGGACAACATACACACTGAATGAGAAGAGTGAAAGCGTATTTAATAATTGCCCACTCACTGAATCCTGTCCATCCTGCACAATGAACAACACAGAGGAAAAAAAACATAAGCAGCAGCTCATGTACTTAATATAACATTAATTGAACATGCTTGACCATAAACAATTCATTGTAGTATTCCACAATTTATGAATGGTTAACTTAACAAAGATAGTGTTCCTTTATTATAGTGTATAGTATGTGATATTTAAAAGATTGAAGAAAGAAGGATTAGACACCTTTTTACACAGCACATAGTAACAAACCTCAAGGAGCTAATGAATTATAGCCATAATTTCTTCTGCCGGTGTTGTCTGAAACAGTTTTAATAGTACGTAAAACTGGTACATCAAAAAGGGAAAACCATCTTTTAAAGAAACTGAGAGGTCACGATGTTGGGAGCAAACCTGCCATTCCCCTGAACATCAACAGCAGATGCATTAAGCACCCCGCCACTCCTAAAACAAAATTCAATCCAACATTCATGTGCCTTCAGTGGTTAAAAGATTCTGAAAACACAAAGAATAAGAACAGAAAAAAGCAACTACTGAATATAATTAAATCTTAAGATACTAGGTTTAGCAGCTCTTCAGAGCCAAGAATAAAGATTTGTTATGGTAATAGTTAAAATTAAAACACCTTCTGAAGTTCTGAGTTCTAATTCTAAAAATGTTACATAGATTGGAAACAGAGTTCAAGAAATTTACATAGCAGATTGATACTTTCAGAAATGCAATAAAAGTGATGAAGTTCTATCAGATTTAAATGGCTATTTTACATTTTGCTATTTCTGAATTTAACAAAACTTAATGGTAGCAAATTACTGATCTCTTTTGCTGTAAAACACATGACAATTCTCCCTGCGTGCTCTGAATAACCTGGTTTTAATATGTCTCATCATAAGAATGCTTTCTAAGTTTCTCTATCTTGGCCTAAACACTTATCCTAAAATTATTCTTCAGCATGTGACACTTGTTTGTGGAAAAGACAGTTTTTATTAAAAGCTTTTTACTCTGCTGAAAAACAAAACAAACAAAAACCCACACCCCAAAATCCAACCACAACCAAACCAAAAACCCCACAGATTTTATTCAAAGAAAAAGCAGATGATAAAAGGTTAATCACTGGATAATTTTTTTTTGAGATCTGCAATTTCCCGAAGTTTGCCTAACAGGGTCAAAGTAGGACAACAAATTAGATGATCCAAAAGAAAGAAGAGAGAACCTACCAGTATCTGCCTTGGCCCCCATAGCTTGCACAGAAGCCATAGTGTGAACAATGACACCCTTGGGAAACTCTGACCACGTTGTTGGTTTTCCATCAACTGTAATAATATGTCGCAGAAGTGGAACTTGAGAAACAATTTCCTGTGGAAATGAACATGTGTTCAGAAATCAAACATGACGTTTGTGCCGACAAGAAAAAAAGAATAAAATAAAAACTATTTACTGTATACATTCAAAAAAGAATTGACATAAAATACCTGAAGATTTAAAATATCAGAGGATAAACTTGTCTAGCTCAGCTGAAAAGCTTGAAACTTTCCACATTAGAAAATTAAATCAGTCCTGCAATTCTAACTTACAAGTCCAAATACTTTTTCAACCATTTACTGATCTGGGTCTTATTTCAAGAAAAGCCCACAAATAAGACTGCAACAATCAGTAGAGATAATTGACTTTCCACTCTCATAGAACACAGAGAAACTGGTAACACTGAGCTCACAGTAATTCTTATGTTGCTCCTTGATTACTATGCCATTTAAAATAAGGAGCAGCTAGCAAAAACACAGAAAATTATTAGTCAGGCACTAGTTAAGCATTTCAATCAAAATGTGAGTTCAAAAACATTTTTCAGTGTTCTAGCGGAAGAGATGATTATCTCTAACAGAAGAAATTCATCCTCTTACTGCAAGCTGAAATAAATGTGCATTGTATACATACTGTCATTCTAGTAACTTAGAAAAAAAAAAAAAGGTTTGGAAAATTCTAATTCAAAATTCAGCAATAGTGCAGTCTTCCATTAAAACAATTCCCTTATTGAAAGGTCTTGTTTCCCCAAAACACATGATGATGAAACTCATGCAGATTAGTTGTTCCACTTGTGTATTCAACCTGGGTCAGTACATCAAAAAAGTTTTTTGACTGTTCTAATGTTTAATAAGCTTTCTCCTGCACTGGAAAACAGCTGTAACTCTTCGAGCACCCATCTTTAGATTTAAGAGCCATTCTCTGCTGGGAAAACGTCCAACAATAAATCAGGAGGATGATCACATTTAGCTATTCACATATAGTTTATACATTTTTCTGTTCTTCCCATTTGCTTCAACTGTTAAATTTACAGGTACTAAATCCATCCAGAAGCTAAAGCAGTTTCTTGTAAAGGTGTTGCTGCAGGCAGCACTACAGCTCTTCAATAGGGCAAATTACTCATCCTATTCTCCAGAGTCATTGAGAAGCTTAAATCCCACTGAAGGCTAACTAACGGGGTTTTTTGTACATGAAGACAGATACATAAATCCTATCTCTAGAAGAAGTGTCTGTCCTATAGAAAGGCAATAAATCATTGTTCCATACAATCGAACTAGGCCTTTTAACAATAATGAACAGATACAATGCAAAGAGATAGACAAAGAACAGTTTTCTGACCTTCAATTTTGTTTGCATCAATTCTTTACTAGTAATGATGGTGGTCACCTCCGTTTCATTTAGTCCATGTACTATTGCTGGGCCTCCCAGAGTAGCATACAGAGTAACAACTGAAACAGAAAATAGGAAAAAAAAAAAGGTGAATCTCTATGTTACACTTTCAAGTATAGTTTACAATAAAGGGCTGAGATTAACCTATTCTAAGTTAGGCAACACAGTAAAAATATTTGTCAACTAATATAAAGTGGTATAGTTTTGTGGTTTAGAAAATACATACTATATGGATTTAAATACAGCATAATTTTCAGTTACTCCCAGAAGGAATAAAGAACAACCATCGTCTACGTGACTGTTTACTATTTTTCAGGGTCTAACTAGAGGTACCAAAACCACATTACTCTATGTAATTCTCTTCTAGATATACTCTCATACCTTCATGGCTTTTACCATTTTAAAAGTAGGCTTTTGTTCTCAGTTTAATACACTGTTTAACAGTCCTCTTGTACACAGGAAAGAAACAGCTTTCATTTACCTGACTTCTCTTTTCAGAATTCACATGCTCTCTTACTAGCCTTTTACAACTGACTGCTAATAAGACATTATAACATTGTAATACCTGTCATTAGCAGATTAGTTCTCACACAGTAATAAATCTGTGACTATCACATTCTCCCATCTATTTAAAACAACATGATAAAGGTTTAATCATCACAATCATTAGACATTGAACTGACATCATGAGAATACAGAATAGCAAGGAAAAAAAAATATTTAGGAAATTGACTATTAGAAACACTGTTTCCTGGATTTAAGGATACCTCATTAGTGATAAGAGTGTTAAACTGCAATTATTTCATATTAACAATTTTAAAATCATATTTAATTTCCTGCCATTTTTAAGAGAACTGAATGAGAAAAGACAAGAAGAGTCCGGGGAAGAAAAAAGCAACTCAAAAAGGAAGAGCGGTGTTGCTCTCAAAAAAAAAATACTAATTTCCTCTTTTCCAAGCAGAATGCTGAACAGGAACATCTCAAAAAAGTTGCAAGGTCAATCAACAGAACCATTAATAATTACAAGATCAGCGCTGGAAGTTTTGTCATGCTAGGTATCTGAATTGCTTTTGTATTTTAGTCTGGATTTAGCTGAATATTTAAACAACATAATCATTAAAACAAGATAAGCCATTGTATGTTAGAGCTGTAGCTATACTATGTTCACTGCGGGGGCGGGGAATCAAACTCTGTTGTATTCTAACATTTGAAGTACAGGGAGTTACTAACCCAGTGCAGCATACTAAGGAAGAACTCCAAAGCAGTTTTCTTACACAGAAAAGTAAATAGTTGACCTCTACTTATTTTTTCCTTCTTAAAACAGTCCATCATAGTTCAGAACTGTTGCAGGGCAAATGCACATGCACTGTGTTTTCTTTAATTTGGTGGGAGCAAAGTCCAGAAGAGTCCCTCTACTAGTTCCCACGAGCTCTCTCTACTTACTGCAGTGACCCATGTTACATAAACATCTAGCAGAAATTCAGTTTCCCCAAGCCAACAAGCACAACCAACATGACACACCGCCCGGAAAGAAAAGTATAATCTCTGAAATAACCATTTATGTAGTTAATTACTCATCTACAAATAAGTATGTCAAGGACAACTTACAGCTATATGACAAAGAGAAAGAGAGATATACCATTTATATTACAGTGTACTGATGTCATGGAGAAAAAAAAAACCTGAGCAATGACTCTGATCTGTGAAATTCTCACTTCTCCACATTGACACCTAAAACTTTTTCGGGCAAATCTGAAAGTTTAGGTAATTGTTCTTCTCTCCTTGTTCTCTTGACAACATACCAAGAGGGGATTATCTTTTGTGTTCATCTTTACATATGCAATTGTACAAGCAAGTCTTTGATATCTGAACTTCTGCTAGGAATACTGCTCTAGGAGGCTGACAAAAAGAAAGGTCTCAACACCACTAAATTTGCCAGCTAATATAAAAGAACAAAGCTTTGCCCTAAAGAAACAAACAGAACTTTTGCCATTTATTTCAATGTAAGTAAAATGTTATCAGCGTCCACCATACATCAAACATAAAAAGCAAAATATACCTTTAAAGGCTTCAGCCAAATCAATTCTGACAAAACCACTGCTGCTCAAGCTTCAGGAAGGCATGATTGAAAAATGAAACATAACCTTTCCTATTTATTTCACTATTTGCTTATACACTCAGATGTTTTATCTGCCCACACTGGTGAAGAGCTCTTCACAGAAATGAAGAGGAGATATTTTGGAAGAAAATCTGTTTTCATGTTAGTACTTTTTTTTTCCATTTTTGAACTAGCAATCCCACTCTACCTCCTGCAAATACAAGACTTAAATAGCTTCAAACAATGTAAAATGTACAATCAAGTATTTCTAATCATAAAACCACTTATTTGTGCAAATAGTCCATAACAAAAATTACTTTCCCCATTTTAATTCTGTGGTACAAAAGGCGTTATCTCTAACACTACATATGAAGCAGACGAACCTGCTCTCCTGACATCAGTTCTGAGCACATACCATCAGATTTAAAACATTTCACATTCGGAAAGAATGTCACAACACTACCACAGCAGTTAGCTGTTGTGAAACTTGTAAACTGAAAAATGCTAATATAAGTAATTTAGCAATGTCTTGCCACACTACTTCAACATCATTTGAATTTTATAATTCATTCAGCAAACCGACCATGAATACTGCATGATAATATCATTATCTGCCAACACACAAATCAGCCAAGTTCACATAAGATGACATACAGCTTAGATGCTAAATACCACGTCAGACAGTGTGCTGAAGCATGTCTCAATAAGGGAATTTAAAACATTAATCCAACAAAATCAAAACCACATGCATACCATTCTGCACACAACATGCATCCGCTATCTCAGATATTTTCTTTCCTCAAATGACAAAATCTTCCTAGGATTTGTAAGTGTACTTCACTTCCAAAGAAAAAGTGATTGATACAAGCCTTTGCATTTTATTCCCAGGATAGTCACTAGGAATCTAACAGATCCCAGAAGTGATAAAAGAACTGACACAGTGTACTATGAGACATATAGTTTAAAAGCAACAGAGGCATCTCATCCGAGAACAGCCTGCGCAGATGTCTGCTCTGGTAGGCAAGTCAGCAGCACTCACTGAAGAAAGGACCAAAAAAATCACTGAATTTAGGCTGGAAGGCACCTGGGAAGATCACCTGCACAAACCAGTTCATTACAGCAGAGTGCTCAGGGCCACAGCCAGTCCAGTTTTAAGTATCTCCAAGGATGGAGATTTCACCGTTGTAGGCTCCTGTTCTGGTATTTAACCACCCTCACAATGAAGAAGTTTGTCCTAGTATCTAATCAAATTTTCCTGTGTTTCAACTTGTGCCTGTTGCCTCCAGTCTTATCAAAGCACACCTTTGAGCAGAGTCTGGCTTCACCTTCTCTGTATGCTCCCATTAGATAGTTTTAGACAGCAACAAGATCTCAACTCACTCCGTCTTAATGCTGAACAGACCCTGCTCTGTCAGCCTCTCCTCATATGTCACGTTCTCCAACACCTTCATCAGCATCTTGGCAGCCCTCCACTGGACTCACTCCAGTATGTCAATGTCTTTTTTTCCTACTGGGAAGACCCAAACTGGACACAGAACTCTAGATGCGGCCTCACCAGCGTCCAGAAGGAGGAGAAGGTTCACTTCCCTGGACCTACCTGCTACACTCATGCTACTACCACCCAGGATGCTGCTGGCCTTCACTGGAAGGCGGCATGGCATACTCATTGTCCATGAGGACCCCCCAGGTCATTTTCTGCAAAGCTGCTCCCTATCCAGTTGTCCCCCAGCCTATCCTGGTGCATGCAGTATTCCAGCACACAGAGCAACTTGTAACTGCCTTCTTTGAATTCCATGAGGTTCCAGACAGCCCACTTTTCCAGCTGACGGGCCCCTCTGTACATCAGCCCTGCCCTGCAGTGTACCAGCTGCTGCCCCCAGCTTGCTACAGGCTGAGACCTCCTGTGTTTGCACTCTGTCCTATCATCCAGGCCTTCAATAAAGACATTAAACAGTATTGGACTCAATCCCCAAGGGCTGGCAACTAACTTCGTCCTACTGACCACAATCCTTTCAGCCAATGGTCCAATTAATTTTTCCATCCACCTTATCATCTACTTATCCAGTCTTTATTTGAATAGTTTGGCTGTACAGGTCCTACAGGAGAATGTCAAAGGCTTTGCTGAAGTCACAGTATACAACATGCACTCTCTCCTCGTCTGCAAAGCCAGTTATCACACAAGGCAAGCAGGCTGATTTTGAAATGGTATGGGCTAGGGCAGTACATCGTGTAACCAACTCCACCCTTAAAACTGAGAGAATAATACAGCGTAAGGGTATACACAAAATAACCACACAGCCCTGCAGTAAAGACTTACTTAAATGAAAACTGCTACATACTCATGAATGTATGGCTTCTCAAACTGAAACAGACTCATGCTTTGAGCAGAGAGAGACCATTTAAGATACAATTTTGTTAGGCTTGCTTCCAGAATCTGAAAAAAAAGCCTAATTGATATACATCTTTAGTGTAGGTAGGTAGTAAATCAGGAATCTCTGCACATCTGGCTTTTACAGGCCACCTCTTATCAAAGAAGGGTAAATGTGGCATGGGAGAGAAGAGGCCAAACCCTGTGAGGAACAGCAGCTTCTAGAGTGCCCTGTGGGAAAATGAGAGATGTCCCCCTGAGAACATCACAGAACCCAGCCAGGCTGGGCTTACAGTTAGGTGAATGACATACTAAGGAGTGATGATGAAGCAGACATTTGAAAACAATTCCTATACCAAGCTGAGCTCAGCACTCAATAGGTTTCTCACCAAGAAAAACAGGCATAGAGCTCCTGCACATATCCTTGTGCCTAGGCTCAGACTAGGTTAGGCTATAGAGCAGATTTTCCACCGTGGCAGAGATGTACCTTGAACACAGTTGCTGCCCTCTACATGACTCGAGTGAAAGGGGAGCAGACTTGGCTTTGCATCTGCGTCTGCCCTGTGCTGTGAAGTGAAGCTGTGCAAGGACACCTCCAGCCAGTCTGTCCTGTTCTGCCACTCCTCAAAGGCACCTCCAGCACAGCCTGCAACTGCCCAGTGTACACATCCTGCCAAGAAAGCACCTTCTCCTCCTTGAGCAGACTCAGCTCTGCCCCAGCACACTTCGTGATCTCCACAATAAAACAGCAGAAGACTACAGGATAAGTAACTAGAAGTTACAGAATCAGACTGTCACCAGACGGAAGAGCCCGAAAACCACTTCTCTTATGGTCACTCCATGAGAAAATGAGGAGTATCATCCAGGCTGGAGAACCTCGTATCAGTCCGCTGACAGGGTTAAGGATCCAGTTAGTGTAGGATTAAAACAGATACTACGAATGAGACTGACTTCAAATAGCTCACCAAAACTAAACACAATCTTAAGGTTTCTGAAGTAATAACTAGGACTCAACAAGCTTGTCCTTGAGCACAATCTCAAATCAGCACTTGGGTTAAATTAGGATGTATTAAATGACTGCAACAGACTATGAGAAAGTCAAGAGGCAGAGAGAAGAAAGAAAAATATAAAAATATAAAAACTGTATCAGCCTAGCCTAAGGCTTGAGTTAAGGAATGACTTACAGTTTACTAAGCAAGTTTTTAATTTGAAAGAGCTCCCCAAAATAAGGTCAGGACTTACTCGCTCCTTTTCACTTTTTAGAGATAACAATACAATAAACTCTAACCAAAATCAAAATTGAAGAACTGACAAAATATCCAGTTAAAACAAAACTTACAGGCACAGATAAAGGTTTGACATCAGCTCCTGAAACTGAGTCAATGAATTCACATATGTGATTTTTGTTTGTTTTTAGAAACTTGGGAATCTGTACTGATTTGAGATTAAAAGAAAATAAACCTCTCTCAAATTCACTGAGCAAGCTATACTTACTGAAACCATACCCCATCTGCAAACAGATACAGCTTTCTCTATTCAATAAAGCAAAACACTACAAAGTGCACAGTCTCTACATTATGCAGTATTTTTTACTTGTAATTTTAGATGTTCTATATAAACTCTATATAAAGTTTTCTTAGTATTTAAAGTGAAGTAAGAAAAAGGTTTATTTTCAGATTGTGTTGCAAGATCCAAAGACATAAAAATTTTAGGAAAGACGCATACTTACGCTGGTAGTTGCACATAAAGCAGGCCTGTGCTGCAATCATCCACTCAGCTCTAGTCTCACAAAAGATAGCAATGTTAGTCTTTGGTTGCTGACCCAATACTGCTAAGCCATTTCCAAAATTAACAGCTTTAATGTATACATCTTCATATGAAAGCCAGGTGTACTTGCCAAGGATGACCTAATAAGAATAATAAACTCAATTTAGAAAACGAAAATCCTTAACACATCCTACTACATCTTCATCCACATGAAGAAACTCCAGATGTTTGAAGGAATATTTACTTGAATTGTAACAGCGGTTTACTCAAGATAATGAGTAATATTCTTGCCAAAAACTACAGGGACTGTGGAAGTTCCAACACAAATACTGCAATATCTCCATGCATGTTATCACCTCAGTTTCTATTTTCACATTAGGAAAGCATTCCCACCATATTTCATAGCTTCAGAAGCCCTCTGAAAGGCTGTGGTTATCGGACCCGTATGCCTTTAGTTTTTACAAAGGTTTGTTTTATTTTAAGTGAAGGGTGACAAGCACTAGCTAGTACAATACATTCACTATATTTGCCTTCTTGGATATTTGGGCTACAAGTCTCCTACACAAATATGATATTTAGGTGTTCATTCTTATTTAAAGGAAACAAAACCAAAAAAATAGAAAAACGAGTCCAGAAAGCAGTATATCAATGGCTCCTCCGTCAGAAATTGTGAAATCCCTTTCCCTTTGTTTGTTCCGAAACAAATGTCAGGGGGAAAGAGGAGTAAACTTTTTGTCCTTTTTTTTACTGTTAAACAAAGGTGGGACAGAAGACTAGACTGGAAATTACTGGCAAATCTTAGTACTGAAACGTCATGTGGAAAACATTAAGCAATCTCACTTTTCTTCTATATGGGAAAGCTGATGCACAGTAAAATTGGATTTGAATTTACAGGTCACTATCTATCATAGATTTCTATGTGCACATCTGCAGTACTATTTTCTCACTGAGTAATAGGATATTTCTTTGAGGATATCCTAGATATTTTCATATACAGAAGTAGTATGAAGATGTTTTACACTGAAAATCCAGACTCTAAATTATTATATCTTACCCTTCTAGTTATACAAGCACCTTGACAATTTTGAAACATACAATTTTTATTAGTCAAGTATTTCAGACATTTTCTTTGACTACATAGCATTAGTAATAAATGCAAGCAAACACTAAAAAAGAAAAAAGCTAGAAAAGCAAACCTCTTCCTCCCCCATTCTGTTTTCCACATTTCATTTATCAACTTTAACTAAATTTCAAACTTGTGGGCTGTAAAATCTAACAACTTTTTGGCACGTAACTACATGTCTAATGAGTCTGTATTTCCACATCCACTACTTTAATAAAATGAATTTTAAAATCTCTCTCAACCTCTAATAGAAAAATAAAATCCAATAGATTTCTTTTATCAAAACACTTCTACAAACTACTGCAGTTTACTGTTGGGTAACTGAGTTATACCCACTACAGCCTTGCTGCACATTGCTCATTAACCTACTTGTTTAGCAGGACAAACCTTTCTTAACTGAGGACAGGTATATGTGCAGCTGCTTGGAAATTTCATGAATGTTTCATGAGAAAATACCATTTAAAAAAACAAAAAAACAATACTTGCCAACAATAGCAATAGTTAGCAATTTCACCAGAAAATAAACATTTCTCACACAACTAACTGCTCAGGTTTTCCTGTTTTATTCACAGAAACTCAGCTTCATTGGCAAACAGGCTTTTTCAGAGCCAAAAACCTTACTGGAGAAGAAAGATCACATTGAATTTCTCTGCTGTAACTGGTGAGAGAATCACAGCAGAATTGCTGCCCGACCACATTTGCAGCACCACAAGGCAGAGGGCTCACACCACTACCAGCGCTCGCAGCTACAGCCCCCCAAGGAGAAAGACCTGGGAGTTCCTTTCGGTTTCAACACACCAAGATATTTCTGGTGTGGAAAACTTTTACTGCTTCCAAAGAAAACATTGCACCTCTTCCTGTCCATCCAAATTTCAGTAATTTGGAATTTTAATTCCCATTTGGGACATTTTTCCCCCAAACTGAGTATTTTTGGCAGACTTGGAAATACGCGACAAGCTCATCAGTTGAAATCAATTTATAGCAGTGAATCTGGCAACACCCTTTCCACCATTATACTCTACCTGCAGCATGGCCTCAAGGATACTGCTCTCAAACAATTAGGCCAAGAAATACAAGCAGATTCTTGTTACTGTTTCTGGTAAGTTTGCCAACCCATAAATGAACAGGTTTTGGTAATCTCCACCATGCACTACACAACTCACTAAAGTTGGAATAATAAAGCATTAAAGGGTCAAAAATGGATCTTTCTGAATAACACTTGTGATTCTGCTTTTTTTCCCTTTTTTAAATTCTCTTAAATAATTTATCCTCATTGCTTAAACACGTTTGATATAAAGTAGTGAAAGAAGGCCTTATGGGTCCTCCCTTTGTTAAAAGGTTAGAAAATTCACAGAAAGGAAGTATAACACTGTTAGTTATAGTTATTTTTCTATATCTAGATATATAGTTATATTTCTGAAGAACACTGACGTGTGAAAACAGATGAGAAGACCTTTTTCAATGCAGCTGTTTTGAGTTTTACTTTTCCTACTGTCTTCAATATATTTAAATTCCCATGTTCCCTTCCTCCCCATGCCCAGTGTTTCTTCTCTATTCCTACAACATATTAACATACTGCCCCATCCGTATGTCCCTTTCTTCTGCATTTCCCTATATGCTGCTTTTGCAGGACACATAGCAGGTTATGGTTTCTCTCATCCTTCCTTATATTTAAGTGTGTCTCCAAGCCCATCTCCCTTCTTGGCCTTTCCCTCAGTAACTTTCGCTAATATTTTCCAATGTACAGTTTCTACTGTAAACAGCTGTTAAGACTGACGTTAAGTGCCATAATCTTTTAAACGTTCACACATTTAATTTTACAACTTTCTGAACTTATTTCTGCTGATAACTACTTACACATATAAAGAAAGTAACCATCCAAGAGTTTACAAGAGAAGGGCCCAAGAAGTCAAGACTATTGAGAATTGATTAAACAGATACATAAAACCAAACAAACACTGTATCAGAAAAGACAGCAGCTCTGCATGTTTACTTGGAAATACTACCTTAAATAGAAAAATACTGCCCTCTAGTGCACCAGCTTTTAAACATACTTAAACTGCAAGTTATTAAAAACATTTGTTATCTATTTAATGCATTGGAAAATATTATTAAATATCAGTACTGTATTAATATTTGGAAGTCCATCAAAGTATAGAGACTAAATACTTGCTGAACAGTGAACATTTCTTTAATCTGGATTTTAGGGCAACCATATTTTTAGTGTGAAGGTGTCATAAAATGTTCTCAAAAAAGCTGCAGGCACATGTAGAGTCATTAAACGACCTGACCTCAGTTACCTTTCAAGGTCTTCCTAAACGTAGCTTAAAAGGCTTGAAGAACCTTGACTACAATTTGGAAACCAGTGATCACAAATTAAATACACTTTCTTGTAGAAAGTATATCAAAAATAATACAAAAGAGGTTATCTGAAGTGTCCATTTTTGGCCTTTTTCCACATGAAAACATGGATTGCAGCTGAACACTTCTGAAAAACCCCTCCCTAAAATTTTATTTACTTAGCACCCTATGTTTTTCAACATCATAAGCTACTCTTTTACTGCTCAATGACTTGGCATGGCAAGAACTTTCCTGCAACTTCACAGTAAGTTCCAGTATCAGCTACAGTGAGTAACACTCTGAATTCCCAATTCCCAACATGCCTGCCCATGTGCTTACCGTTTCATGTAAGTCTCACAGGCTATAGATGCATCAGTTTCCCCTACCAAAATCGTGTTTACTTTTCTCCACTATGACTTATTTATTATGTTTCCATTAATTTTGTTCTTGGTTACAAACCCTTTTCAAAACAGAACAAAACAAAGAAACAACCCCCCAAACACAACACCCCCCAAAAAAAACCGACAAAAGAACACACACAAAGTGAAACCCACATACCAACATATATAAAAGCAAGGACATGACCATAACACCTATAACTAAGGTGACATAAAATAATCAACCAGCAGAATAAAGTTCATCTTTTGGGCTTCATAAAATTTAAGCTCTGCTTAAATTAATTAATTTTTCCAATTAATTACATCTTAATCTCTGAAGTAATTTCAACATTATTTTATCCAGCCTTAAATACATATTTTATGAAATTAGTATTAGGTATGCTTTCCAATCCATGTATTAAAGGACACTACAGAAGGAAACAGAAAAACTAACTACATCTGAAATATAATAAAATGCAACAAAGTGAGCAGAAGCAAGTATTCGTATTTTATTAACATCCATCAATTTCTGCTACTTTAGCAACTACACAGGAATAAATAATCTTTTGAACAATATCATATCATAAAAATTCAAGAAATTACAGATTATCTCAGGTATCATTGTTCTCAGAATAAATTAACGTAGTATCTGATCTTAAAGATGTTTAATATCTAGCTTTAAATAATTTTAGCTAGAAGTATGAGCACACTTAGTTCTAAGGATCAGAAACTTAATATTTTACTTTTTTGAGATACATATTTGACCCATTAATTAATCATTAATTAGGCTAATCTAGCCTATTGCAATTTGCAGACAGCCATCTAATAAGTAATGCAACTCAGTACACAGACCCATGATCTACATTCAGATCTGCCCTGACTTGCAGATGACCTCAGAAAAATGCATCAATCATTCCCAACACTGTGTTCAATTTCTGAAAGGGAAAAAATAATTAACAAGTTTTGCAACTCCTGTAAGGTATAGAAATTACACGCACTGTATCTAAGAATTAAAACTGTCATGCACCTTTTCGAAAAGCTGCACCAAATAAACCTGAACAAGTTGCCTTTACTAAAGGGAACCAGGCAATAAAAAGATGCATGGTATGAAAGACAAAAATCAAAGGAAAAGAACCCTGACATTTAGAATCAACAAGGTATCTTGTGAAATTTTCCTCACTTGCTAAAACACGTTATAAGGTATTAAGAAACACTGTATTCGTTAACGGAAAAAAAAATTTGAAAGTAGACTTATGTGATAATGCCACAACTTAGAACAAAGTAACATGAGGGCAAGTATGCCAAATGACCATAATGAACCGTTGTGTCAAGCTTAGACAAAATTACCTAACTTCGGTAATTTCTAAATCTAAATACTTAGAAACAAGTAATTTAAGTAGGTCAACATGAACATTCTTCAGCTTTACAATATTTAGAACACTTTGCTTGCATAATGGAAAAGGCTAAAACTCCTAAGTTCTTAAGCCTTATATTACTAATTATGTTTAAAAAAACAGAGCACAGATCACAGGCAGCCAAAATTCTCATTTGTGATCAGAAGCGCACTTTGTACAACGCAAATCTTCTGTTTCTTTACAGGGCAAAGAGGCAGTAAAACATGCATCAAGAAAGATTATATGTACCCATTTCTCCCAGCATTTCCTTCATACTGAAAAATCAACTCCATAGCTGGGAGGAAGTTTCACTAACAATTAAAGTTTATATAAAGATTTTAACAGAACTAAACTTTGCCATGCATTATGATACTAACCAAATTCTACTTTAAACATTATACTCCTGTATCAGAATTAAGACTAGCAGTATTTAAGGAATCCTTTATCATATGAAGAAATTTTTCTTCTGCAGGAAAACTAATCTTAATTAAAAGTTGCCTTTATAGCGCGTAGTTAGCAACTTCTAATACAGAAAAGTGCAGACCTTTAACACATTTCCACACATATACACATATCCTGTTAATGGTACCTTGACTTGCTTCTTCAGGCAAAAATGCATTTTTAAATGCTAAATACAAAGCAGCAACTGACAAGACAGGCCTGAACTTAAAAGACTATAAAAAGTCAGTCACTTGAAACAAGAGAGTTTTATATTGAAATTACATCTCACACACACACCATGATTACGGATTAGCAGAGTAGTAGTTCACCATGAAGGAGATTGAAAGAAAAAGTTTAACAAAAAAAAAAAAAAAAACCTCTTCCAATTAAAGTCTGTGCAATCCTTTTCCAAACAAAAATTTCATTTAAGCTCTGAATTCACCGGGCAAAACAGTAAATCCTTAAGTTACAATTAAGTTTACTGGAAAGGCACATCTGAGTATAGGCATCTAGCAATTTTTCTATATTTATCTGATTATAGTTCAGAATAAAACAAAGGGGGACTTTTTTTTTTAAATTCACCTAAAAGGAAAACTTTAAAGCCAGTTACATCATCAGCTGAATATAAAAAACAAATGACTAAAACACATTTGTGTTTTTTCTTTGGCTGAAACCACAGAAAAAAGTATCTACTCAAGAATGCAAAACCAAGGTTTAGATTTGTTTTAAATGCTAAATAATGGAAGATTGGGAATTAGATAATTTAACTCTTTTCACTACTACTTAATCTAACTAGAGAAATTTATGTTTTCCTCTGATTTGCTTTACTGGACTAGAAGTGTTGAAAAAGAAAGTAAACACACTTTGAAAAAATTCTTGAAGGCAGACAGCAAAAAGACTTACCTTCTTAAAAACTTTTCCTGATGGCTGGATTTCATCTTCCTCTTTTAGGATTTCACGTGTTCCCAAGAGTTTTTTGTCCTTAAATTTAGTTTTAGCATATTTAAAAACTTTGTCGAGTGTATCACACCCAGGATATAAAACTGAAGCTAAGCAATGTAGACTGTTAACAGATCTGTATGCAGCCCCAGGCTTGTTATTCACAGGTTTAGCTTTAACCTGCTTGGCTTTTGCTATAGCCTGCCTTGACCCTGAAAATATGTACCACGGAATGTATGTTACAAAGGAGTACACCAAGATTATAAAGTTTATAAACTGTAGAAGAACAGGGTTGATGTTATGCTTCAACTTCATTTTGGCTGCTTGCGAAGGTTACAAGGAGGAGTTCGGAAACATGGATCAATTAGACAGGGATCCAAAAAGATCTGAAAAGAGAAAAGAAAAGGTTAGTAGTAAACTCTATAGCTGTTGGCAGGGGGATTATTTTCAAACATTTTATTACAATCCATATTCCAATAGGTCTTTTAATGCAGAAGTTAGTCTAGAAGTCTTAACCCTTAACACAAACAAAACAAGACACCGACACTGAGAAAAAACTTCCATTCCCATTTAACAGACTGCAGTATTTACTAATATTTTTATTTCTTTGGACACTACACAACACAAACACAGAACCTAAGGAATTCAGGACATGGGTTTTTAAATGACATGTGAATGGCATGTATGTACCCAAAAATGTTATATGATCATACGATTTAAAAGATTCTCTCCAACCACATCAGAATACCTACATGCATATCTTCACTAGCAATCTTTATGACCTTTGACCATAATCAACCTCCATACAAGCCCTAAGAATAACAAGTAATGCCACCACTCTGTACATGGAAATCCTGACCACTAAATACGTTGAAATGCTTTCCAAACATTATACAGACTGACACACCTAAGAGAAAGAAACTGTAACCTTCCTTCATGAAGGCCCTGTACGCAACAGAACTTTGCTGGTTCTTTTATTCCTAGGGACTTTCCATCAGTCCTGCGATTTCAGCCTCAGTACCAGTATGCAACACGCACACTTGTTATTTATATAACCATGACAGTAAGTTAACTAAGATTAGGTAAATACTGGAAAATGGCTTAGAAATATCCCCAAAATCCTAGCAACAGCACTATGAAGAGATGTGTAACTTTTTCCAGGGTCCCTAATGATGTCAGGATATTCAATTTGACTTTTTTAAAGCATCATTTATCATATCTAAAGAACATAATCATGCAACTTCCTAATGTATTCTACTGTGGAGGCAAGAAATTATGCCATCTATCTAAAAGATTTAAAAAAACAATCAACAGAATAATTAAAACCATTATGGAAAACAGGGAAACTTGTCATAATGGCTGAAGATTAATTTCTGCAATGGTGAATGAGCTACCAGTTATAAAAAATCAGTGGTTTGCACATAAAAGCAAAATGAACTATAAATACACTTCACTCAGTTAACTTTTGAAATTTATTGATACAACGGTATTAAAAGCAGTACCATAAAGCAACTAATAATGATATGTACATAAGATGCACAACCTTGATAATTCTTTCTAAATTAAGTAAGTTTTCATTCCTAAGATACAGTGCCAATACCACATTATTCTTCACTGATGTTTTACGTTCATTGACTCTTTGAAAACCATAACGAAAAGACATTTTAGTTGAAAAAGTAATGTTTATATCATGTAAGATCCTTCAGTAGTAATGGAAAGAAACCTTGCTTCATGAATATTATTAGATTTGTAAGTCCTGTTGGGAACAGATCAATCCAATATCCTTCATTTGTAGGATAAGTTAATTCCATCTTGCTCTAAACCATACAATTTCTTAAAATTCCAAGCAAAAAGATTTCACCATCAACTTCTTTCCTAACAAGCTGCTGTAACCTCATCATTAATGCTGCATCGTTATGGGCAGTTTGAAGGAACGAAGCAACATCAAGGTCTATTCTGCAAACCACCTGGAGGCACATATTCAAATAAAGCATAGGAGGTCTTCCCAGTAGGAATTTACTGAATCAAGCAGCAGAGGGGGGAAAGGGATTTAAAACCTTTAAAAAAAAAAACCAAAAAAAACCAAACCACAAAAACAAACCACACACAAACAAAAAAACCCACCACACTTAAATAGGCCAAAGGGCAAACTCAGTAATCGTTCAGAGACTTACGTTCTTAGGCTGTCACTGAAGGATACTTAATGGAAATAATCATGTGCCAGCCAATAAGCTACTGCAGTCCAGAAAAATTATGCTGTTGTTGATAGCAGCATAGAACATAATGTTTTAAAGCTGAATCCAGAGTTCACACAACAAAAGTTTACCCATTCTCCAAAAAGTTATACATTGTACTATAATTTGTCTGGCCCAATTCAGGGGAGCCACATTTTTTTTCTCCTTATAAAGCTGGAGAACTTCTCTGTGCCAACACAGTAGAAACAGAATTTAACAAAACAGCTACAAGCAAAAATTAAGGCAACTGATTGAACACCTTTTGGAAAATTGTTCTCCAGAGAAACTCCCTGTCTGACAAACAGTTGAGCCTGTCCAAAAATATTCTCTTTGGGTTTCATAACTTTTCTTGGTTAGAGAGGCACTGAGCTCTTCTAGAATAGCAGCTTCCCATTTGATTTTGCAGTTATCCCAACAGCTTTATTCCTACCTCAGAAGGAGAGAAACCTTTTCCACCATTTCTAAAATAACCATGCCAAGGTCTCATGTCAAGCTCTCTCTTCTGGCTTACCTGAAGCCTTGCACATAATCCCCAAACCTGGAAATGTTTGCTTTGAATTGGAAATCATAAATTGTGCTATGACCACCATTTCATAAAGGCTGCATCGCAAGAAAGGGTCTATGGAGCACTCCAACAGGACAGACTAAGGGGAAATATTTTGGAATGTCACCCTGGTTCAGAAAAGTAAGCATCCAGCTCTAGAATTCTACCCTGATACACATCTGTTACCCTAAGTAAATTGCTAATTATTTCAGTTTCTCCTTCAGTAAAGTGAGGCTATTACAAGTAATCTATTTCACACAGTTTCTTTTAAAAATTAACACTTACAAAAATATTTTTTCACTTAAAACGTAGGTTTTTAGGGATAAAAAACTATCTTTGCAAATGTACTTTCTTGCCTTAAAGGCCAAATAAGACTCCATTTCTCTTTCTTTAAAATCTTACAATTAGGAGACAGTAAAACTTTAGCAATAGAGAGTGCTCCTGTGCCAGTGTCTAACAATTTGGCAATTGATTTCAGACTGTGATATTTACAGAGCACCTATGCTTGTAACTGGGAGTGGGATTGTAATTGGGAGTGAGAAAAGTGCAGTCCCTTTTTGAACAAGCAAGAAAAATATATTCAAGTATTCTCATTAGAAGGATAAGTTCCAACATCTTTGTAGGGTGATGGTTCTAAAGAGGGCTGAGCCACGACACAAAGGAAGTTCCTTGGTGTCAGTGTAAAGGCTCCACCTCTTTCCTTGTATTAACTGAAGAACACAACATGCATTTTAACTCATCATTTCATTTATTTGTTTGCTATGTTCCCGAAGAGAAAAATTCCAGGTAAGCAAAGGAGATACAGTTTAAAATGCCTTCATCCAACAGATTTATCATTGCCATTCCCAGCAGAACAACATCAAAGTCAGCTAAATGGATCACTAAGCATCCAATGAAAAAATAATTTTGATGACAATGTAGAAGCAAAACTTATCCCTAACTTGAGACTGGAGTGCTAGGAGTAAGACAATTATCTTTTACTGCAAGCAAAACCAATGCAGCTGAACATGACAGTACGGTTGGGGGGGGGGGGGGGTGGCATTAAAAAAAAAGGTCATTTAACCTCCAAAAAATACCCCAGTTTTAATGACATTGTAAAAGAAAAAGATTGTTTTCATTAAGATACAATGTTTGCATGTGCATTTTTCTCTATAACAATTGCTATTTTGAACCTTTAATGTATGGTATTTTAAAAACTCAATGTGAAAATACGTAATTAATAATCAAATTGCAGAACTAATCTGAAAATGAAAAGTTTTAGGGAAATTTTCAAGGTTATATCAAATTTGAAAGGCTTGAAGGGATGCACTGTTTGCTGTTTAATATTCTGCCTTTAAAAAAGTACCAAACAAAACAAAAAAAATCTCTGGAAGACTTAGTGAAATACTATTCTGGGACTTTAAAATTTCATTGAAATACAATTTGTGGTCACCTTGTTAATTTTGGAAGTATATGACTGCTTTTGACCATAAAAAGAGGGTAAGTAAACCCAACATTTTGGGGCAGGGAATGGAAAGCAGAGGACAACAGGATCCTAAGCAGTTTTCATAAGCATTAGTTAAGCAATGACACTGCGAGAAAGTCTGCTGCCTTTACAATACTGGAATTTTCTTCTTAGGTAACTTGCTTAATCACTGACAAATAAAAATACACAACGTGAAAATATTTTAACTTAGTGGTTCGGTCTGCAGATTAGCCATAAACACTCAGGCTCTTATAGAACATGCAACCATTCTGGTTTCACATAATCCTGCTGGGGTTTTTGAGGAATCAGTGTTCAAACCCTGACTAGTGATGCAGGAAAGGTTGGCAGGTTAAATCCTGGAGGAGAGAGCTGCTAATTCATGCAAGAATACAACTTACAGAAAAACTGTGCAAGCAAATGTTTCTGCATACATATAATAGCTGTTTAGTTTATATGTAATCCCATTTCATGACACAGTCACCAAATGGGAAAGAATAAGACCACAAGTAAAAAGTTATACACTTTTTTCAACAGCAAAGAGAAGAAGCAACCAGCATACTCATGAATGAGTCAGGAGAAGTAAACTGGCAGTTTTCAGGACTGATCCTGCTTAATACATAATCAGTGATTTGGCCTGATATACTATTTATACTAATACTGTTATACCCTTTAGTTTTAGAAGAAAACTTTTGTTAAATGAGAAAAAAAAAAAATCCTTAAAGGAATGTGTTTACTAATTGACCTGCTTATAATAATTATACTACAATAAAAGCATGAATTAACAAGAAAAAGAAACCTTATGCAACTTCTCATCGTGGCAGGTACAGGTACAACAGCCGATACAAGATGTTCCCGTCTCGGTTTACTCAACAGGAGCTGTCACAGGCAACTGCATGAAATCTAAAAATGGAAAATCCCCATTAAATAAGGCAATTATAAAACACACCCTCCGTTCTTTCACTTGTCTTTTATAATAAATAAATAAAACCTTTTGCTCATCTAACACTGCACCGTATTACCTTGGAGAGTCTAGGCCCACTACATCTAAGTTAAAATAAAGCCAGCTGTAACACACAACATAGTTAGTCATGGTTCATACTCAAGTCCAGTATAATCAAGGTAGCTGGAAGAGCATTAGTTAAATTCAGTAGCTCATGCTACTTGCCTTCCTGACAAACTCTACCTCCCCAATGTCTTTCAGTGTAACACTGTTTCTACCATTTGGAGTGGAAAAAATGTACCTACCTTTGCATATCTATCTACACAGAGAATACATTTCAGCTTAAGTAATAAATACTCCTGTATGCTTTAGTCTTACTTAAAAACCCGTATCAGCAATTCACATTTAAAATATGCAGCAAATATAAACCTTTTGTACCTACTACCTGTCTGCAAAAGTTATTATTTACACAGCTATTCAGTTCTTACACAGATAATCTTTTCCAGAAAACAGTTTCAGTGGATTGACTATTTGCTACTTGAGGTAAGTACCCAGGGTGCTCACTGCTCCATTTCTTGACTTCCATGCTTTCACACGTACTAATTAAACAAAACCAAACTCAAACCCAGAGATTCCAAAATACCCTTGCAAAAAAACATTTCCGTCAACAATTTATAGTCACAGGAACACACGTTACGATTTCTCTTATCAGCAAATCTTGCAAAAAGAAACTGATTTGTTAACATTCATGGAAAAGATAAAAAGGTTATTTACAGGGTTAGGCTTTATTGGACAAAATAAATAACTGAGTATCTTCATGTATTGCCTGGTATCTTCATTATAAAAACTAACAATTTGAGTACTGAAGACAATATAACAAAGCCCGTAATACAGAATTTCAACTGTATCAGAAATTAGCCCCTACCAGTTTACATCTGGACTTAAAAAGAAACATTAACAACCCTAAGGAAGCAGGTTTTTTAATACATCTACTACTATTAGAGCTGCCAGTGAAAACATTTCTTCACTAGCATTCAGCAAGTGAGCTTTTCTTTTACAAAAAGAAGAGATCTATAAAAACAAATTACTGTTATTCATTTATAAATACTCATGTACTCCTCTATATAAAAGTAGAAAAGAAAACCAAATGTACACAGAAGCAATAGCCTATGCTTCACAAGGAAATTCCCTTCACTATGAAGTAAGGTAGAGCCTGAGGTAATGAATAGTGCTGAGGAAAGAATCCTAAACGTATACCCATCTAAGCGGAAGATCTGTTTTGCAATATGGACTTAAGACATAGTTATATCTGAAAACAGATGTTCCTCACAACTACAGCAGAAGTGTTTTCACACATTTCTTGAAAGAGAGAGGACGGAAGTCCCAACAAGCCCTAGAGAATGGTGGAAACGGATACCTTGGGTCCCAGAGAAGAGTTGGTGCTCAGCACATTTCCCCAAATTTGAAGTGACAGCAAAGTGAGTGCAAGGACCCACCACAGCTCCCCGACTCACCCCCCCTGCTGCTCCCCACAGCAAGCTTCTCCTCCCCACCACCTCCCACATGCCCAGAGAGCTGCTGCCCTGGGACTGCTCACAGGACTCATGTCGCTCCCCAGGGTCCACCTCCCTCCAAGCCATCCTGGTGGTCCCTTCTCTCCCAGGCCCAGTGGTTTCCATGCAAGTGCAAACGCTGTCCTTGTCCCCTGCTTGCTTATTTTCCAGCCTCCCTGCCCCTCCATGCCACCCTTCCCTAGGCTGCTGCCTGGGCCTCAGCATCACTCCTAGAGCAAAGGAGACCTTCCACACACACCTCAAACATCCACAAAACCCTTCACTAGGCAGACCTGAAATGCTGTTCCAAAATGGACTGCCTCTATTGAGTCAAGTTGAGAACAGATCCACAGCTCTGTCCAAAAGGACATCTGCTTGCAACAGGGAGGAAAAAAAACACTTGGTGCACCAACCCGTCAGTCACCACCACCCACTGAAAACAAACCTAGCAGCAGTACCTTCCTCAACAGCCCTACCCGACCATGCAGGGCTTGTTACAGTTATTAAATAGCCTTTGCTAAACAAAGATCGAGGGGAATAGGATTGCGTGGCTGTAACAGTCTTGTTATCAATTAATATGTATATGATTGAAATAACCAGGCAGCTGCTAAAGTCCTGTGTACAGCCCTCATCAATTAATATTTAAAATAGGGAAACAATAACTAGACATGATTTAGGGTTTAGGAACTAACTACTAGACAACGGGGCTTTACATTTATGTCAGAAAAGGTTGTGGACTGTGGTCTGGTCAATAAACCTTGAAGAACCACTTGGAACTACCAAGATTAGGGAAGAAGTAGGTAAAAGGTAATTCCTACAGGGGAAGATCGTGACCACCAACTCATTGACCACCTACTCAACTGATACCACCTACTAAAAAGACAATGAGGGAAGAAGACAGAGTCCGTGCACTAATTTACCTGAGGGGCAAAGAAGAAAGAACAAATCATTAAGGAAAATAACAGTGAATATGTATTAGTTAAGTGTATAAATGTGAGGATTTTTGAAACAACGATGTGCTGTCTTGAGACAGGCACCCATTCATGCGCATCAGTGAAATTAGTTTGAAAATACCTCGACTCTGTGTTATTGGCTTGCACACCGGGTAAATGTACCCCATTTGGGGGACAACAGTCTGACCTACACTCAGCCGGACGTTTTCATGAAACTTTTTGAGGCAGGCAGACCCAGAATGAAATTAATTCCCACATCACCTCCAATCCTTGATTTCTCACTCCAAGTCTTGAGCAAGAGATAATCTGTCTCTCCCTGGACTTTGCCCTCCTCGCCGCTACACGTTGTGAACTGCTATTAGCTTGCACAGAAAGAGGTATAGTGGGAGACCAAAATTACTACTGATTATGGCTGTTCTCTCAAAAGGACACAGATTTTCTGGACATGGGGAGAGTAACTACTCTCTGCAAGCACATCTAGGGTAATTTTGAGCTACCTTGTTCAGATCACCCTGTAGCCTCCAGCTGTGACCAACATCTTGCACAACCCTGGGTGAATGAATACTCAGGCTCTTTAAATGCTTCCAGTTGCTCTGCTGGGGATCGTAACCACACGCAGGCAGATTGCCGGAGCCACCTCAGCACTCCCAGCCCTGCTCACACAACTCACCCGCCAGGAGGCTTCAGCATAAGCAAATCCACAACTGAACTTCCGGTTCTGACGGCAAGTTGGGCACTTCTGTGCACGAGTGTGTTTCTGAAAAGTATACGAGGGCACACACAGACCATCAGGAAAGACACATCATGACATGGAACAAACCAGTTTCCAAGGTAAGCATTTAACAGACTGCTGGAGCAGCCAAGGTTGCTCATGAAGCGCGCGGCCTGAGGGTATGGTTTCAGTTTGGCTCAAGCAGATTTAATGCTGGGCTGCTCGAAAATGTAATCCAGCTCTTTCCCTCCATTGTACCAACACACAAGTGCCTGTGTGGCTAGGAATGAGTCAGATTAGCTTGCTGATCCACTTTAAACCCTCTGCTTCTCAGGACAGAAGGGTGGATTTTCCTTTGTATCAACTTTGGTACTTACTTGAGCCTAGGGTGAGTCATTGCAGGCACCTAAATCAACAGAAAATTAGCACTACAAAAGAAGTTATTCTTCTGCTACCTCAAACTGGGTAACCATGAATAGACAGGCATTAATGCCATGGCAAAGAGGGAACACAGAGCTGGAGGAGGAGAGGGAAGGAGCCTGGCAGTCATGCTGTAAATCAAGCCTCCACTCTTGGCTGTAGGAGAACCAAGATCAGCACAGACCCATATGCAAAATGCCTTGTGACTTGTCATCACCAGTACACTGTGGGATCATAGAAGAGCTGTGGTCTGGAGGATTAACCTTCTGCTTTCACTACTCACTTTTTTTGGAGCTCCCCCTTGGTGGTTTCAAGTGCAACAGCCTAAACACCGTTAAACTTTGGATGTAGGCTGCTAAACATTCCTATAAATACAAAGGAGTTTAATTTATGTCCTTCACACCTTAATGCTACATTTGTAAAATGATACCCCTATTTCCTTAGGAGGCAGCCTAGGTACCTAGGTAATAACAGAAGGTATGTTATTAGGATAAATACATTATTATGTGCTTGTTAGACACCAAGATACCCTAACAATAGGAACTACATGAACGGCAGAAGTCCTTTACTCTAAGGAGATACTTTCTACAATATTAACTAAACCTTGAGACAGAGGAAATAGTTTTATTATCTAGAGAAGTTTGCAAAGCATTAACATTTTCTTTTCCTCTTGGTAGGCCCATTTACACTAATGGGGGGGGGGGAAATCACACCTAGCAGTGGCAGACAACAGGGAGACACATGTGGTAGCACAGAACTAAATTAGAAGCAGTTGACATTTCTTGAGGACAAAGACCTTTGCTTTCTCTTACATGGATCCTTGGTATATCCAGTTATTTCTAAAAAGGTAATGGTAAGCGGGTGTTAAAAATGTCCATTTGCCATCAATCTCTTCTACAGACTTCCATGCCTCACTTGTATGAAATATCACTGCATGTTGCAGGAGAGAGAGGCTCAGGTTCGTCAATCTATCCTCTCCTTTCTAATGAAACAAAGACAGTAATATTTATGAGGACCTGCAAGCTAAAGTGACAATCTCAAAGTAGACAAACAGCTTTATTTTTCCAAAAAAACCTATGGGACTTTCAATGCACAGTCTGACTGCACGGGCTACAAACTGAAGTTTAAACCTTTGTTACAGGTGAAAAGTAAAACTAAATCAAAATGAGTTCAGCACTAATTCAGGAGCAACACTTAAACAGGCACTCCTACCATTACCTATGATACAAATACCCTTCCAAGATACTAAAATCAGCTGAAAACACAAACCCCATTGCAATTCTGTATCTTAGAAATGTTCCTATTCAAAACATTTTAGAACTTATTTTCCTTAAATAAGTTAATTTTTTAACTTATACAAGACAGATTAAATATTTAATGGATTGATGAATTCATCTTCTATTAGTAGGAGTAATAAAACACAGTTCTAAGGTAACAATTGTTGTCAGCTAACCTGAAAGCACTTCCCAAGAAGTTAACATCACTGTTACTATTAATACAGAGAAGAAAACATTGTGATAAAAACATTTATTTATAGCCATTCAATAAAGTAATAGCTATGCCAGGAACACAATCCAGTGCTGCTACATCTTTTTCTCCTTTTCTTGCCACTACATAACACTGCTTCATGGCAAACAAGTGTCTTACTCCTTTCGGGCACTTTGATTTAGCAGATATTGTCAATACATTGCTTCCATTCCTTCTCATAAGCAGTTATTAGAGCATTTAAGAGATGCGTAACGCCAAAGTAAATTAAATGTTTTCAAATTTGTTTCAGAGAAGCAAAGAAATTAATGGATAAAGTACCTTACTACTGGAGAAGACCTGAGTAACTTTGATATCTGCAAATTAACTGTCGAAGAGAGACAAAACCACCAATTTCCCAAGTATACTGCTACATTTTTAAACCACAGATACAAATTAAACATTGAAGAGCACTTAAACAAGAACACCAATACCACTGCATATACAGTATGAAAAAAGTCTGCATAAAAAAAACCCAGAAGCTTCATCATTACCCCCAACCTTTGGCTACTGTAGAAATGGAGTAACAGTCCAGTTATTGCTGCCAGTTTATCACTCTCCAAATTCCTACAGCCATCTTCCAATTGTTTAAGACAATCCTCCTAAGTACTTCCACTGGGAGGCAGACTCTGCTTTCCACCTGAATTGAAGGGACTGACCAGGATGGTTTGATATGCCATTTTCTACAAAATACAGCCTTAGTTCTGTTCTCTAATTTATGGGAAATCTGAAATGCTAAGGAGTGAACAGGTCTGGTTTGCTTGTTTCTTAAAAATCAAAACAGAAATATATGTTCTGTTGCTGTATATTCAACCTGGTTTTGTGTAGTATTCTAGTCATCTATTTGTCAGATCAGAACAAAAATCTAACATAACGATACCAGAGGTTTTTAGCAGTAAAGGTCCTTCTGTTTTTTCCTCTAGAAAAAGCTACACATGCATAAAAATGTTCTCATTTACTTTTAGATGAATTGGAGTTCATGTAGTGTGACAGTAAAAATTATTACCCATTATCCTATATTAATTTTTTAAAAAATACCAGGTGGCCAGCTCCAAAATCTGGTACGCCCATGTATTTATATTGTCTTTGCCTTCTTTCTGTAACATTTCTTCTTTATTTGATGGGCTTTTGTTAGGGATAACCTTAAGTCAGAACCTCTTTAAAGAACAAGCAGCAGATGAATACACTCAAAGCAAATCTGAGAGTAAAATGATGATATAGGCTTCAGAAGAAAAAGTGAAGGCTTTATTCCATGTCTTTAGAGAAGTTCCTCACAAGAAAAACATCAGCCAGATGAACAATACTTTCAAGAGGTACTTTACAATACATTTCAAAGGAATAAGGACATCCACAGCATAATCAAAGCTTTCAAAGTGATAAAATGGGATGTTTCACCACTTAATTTGAGAAGCTGAGCTGTTGATGTTTTCAATACACATTCTCTTTTGAAGGCTAAATACATATTCACATTCCATTTGCTTGGGTTTTGGTGTGTTTGTTTTTGGTTTTTTTAACAACATCACTGTGTCCAGTCATCTACAGAGATTTACTACCAAAAAAAATTTAATTAAGAAGTTCCCACAGGAACATCTGCTTTTCTCCCTGCCACTTTCCATTGTGGTGTCTACAGGTCCAGAACAGAAGCAATCCCTCTCCTCTGGCCAGCAATGGAAGTCAGAAGTCCCTCAGAGGGGACCACTACCTTTTCAGGGAAAGACTACTGCTCCCAAGCCCATGTGCATGCTCCAAGCTGTTTATTGTCACATTCACTCTCCATATAACGAAGAGATCCCCCCCCAAGCCACAGAGCAGAAAAGCAATAGGAACGCAATTTATAAAAATCACAGACCCAGGAAATGCTGCCTCAAGCCAACACTTGCACAAGACTCACTGGGTGTTTCATACCTCATGAAGTGAACCTCTCCACAATGACTAAGCAAGACATACCAAAAGCAGTACTTCACTCCAGCAACTATATAAATGCAGAAAATAACTTGCGGAGCTTCTCCTGAGCACAAATAGAAAAGGAGAAATGAAATTTGCTCATTCAAAGTTCTGTGAACATGCAATTCAAGTACACTTTTAGTAATCTTACCTCTGCCACAAGTTATAAACCTATTCTCAAAAAGAGTCTTCTGTTTCTTAGATTACTTACATTAGTATCTGTGAAATCCCACCTCCTAAACACACACAGGTTTACCTTTTTGATTACCCTTGACTCCTAAGTTGTTTTAACAGAAATACTTCAATATTAGTTCTATTTGAACACATACCCCAATTGTGCTGCAATGCACAGAAACTGCCTTTCTCCTAGTATTTTTCAGAACCTAATGCTAAAAAATTATTTGGATTATTTAACTCCAGATTCAAAAGGCTTTTTTACCACAAAGCACTTTATAAGGTTTTTACTTCTTTTGGCTGCTCTGAAATTCTAGGGACAGTGGGGAATAGAATATTACAAAAGAAAGAAATAGCAAAGGAAAAATAAAATATTTCAAATTCAGTGGTTTCCTAAAGAGCTACTTTATCTAGGTTTTATATCTATACTGCTTGGGGGAAATGACTCCTTTGTTCAAAATCCAGCACTGGAATTTATTTAAGTACGGCATAAGGATGCCTACCCTGCTCATTTGAGATATCATCCTATTTTCTAACCTTAGAAGTAAGAGAGTATCAGGACAACCTCTCTCCTTCACCACACTGGACTGAACATCCTTTTCTCTCTTATTATTCTCTCTCTTTTCTGTAAGCAAAGCAAGGCAGGATCAGTTACGAACATGCCCAACAATTGCATAACATGAAACAAATGCAAAACAAGGACTCATTAAATTAGAGACCATTTTATTCTATGTGAAGAAGCATTACAGAAGCATGGTTCTCAGCTCCAGGTCCTTAGGTGTCACCCTTAAAAATAAAACTTACGAACACAGGTGTTGAAAATCAGAGGACAACATCCAGTGCCCACAGATATGGACTGGAGGGGATGAAGGTGAGGAGGTAACTAAGTCCTCACAGGAGATAATTCAAGTCAGTAGTTCACAATCAGCATACAAACACTATGTAGATAGATGGAGTTTTTGGCAGAAGGGAATCCTGTTTTTCTATTCAGGGAAAACAAACACACCCTTAGACTCTGATTATGTAAACATGACCAAATTATTGAAGTACCTGGCTGGGTAAAGCCTTCACCGCTAAGTTTTTAAAACAAGAACATTGACCTTTTTTAATAAAGAAAGGTGTCATAGTACCAACAGCATTTGCAGGAATTTTGTGAATATTTTCAGGCAAAATTATTTTGCCCATGTTATACACATGGTCAGATTAATTAATACAAGTTGACAAGTTGGGAGTCCAGAATAAACTATTAAATATTTCTAGAAGAATATAAATAAAATATTTCCTCTGTTTCAAGAGCCACTAACATTTCAAAAACCAAAAGAATTACGTCTTGCTCTGCAAAAGAATCATGAAAGATTAAGCTAATGATGTAATTAAAATATATACAATTTCAATCACTGTACTCTTAGACTTTGTTATCTTAGATGTATACACAACTACAGATGCACAGAAAAAAAGTCAGGCTAGCAGATCTCCCCATTCTTTCACACCCTGGACCTGGCCACAACTGCATGAGTGAATGCATAACACAGGATGTAGACAGGTTGTTTGTTTTGTTTTTTTTTAAATAAAACTTATTTTATTGGTAAATGACTGACTTTTGAAAACAAAAGTTGTCACAAGTTTCTTTATGAATGTCTATTTAAGTTAGCATTCCTGATCAAAAACCCTCACACCACCTTCTAACGCCCACTAACAGCCTTGGCTTTGTGGCTAGGACATTCACACACTGGCTCACAGCCCTGCTACCCCTGACTGGGAAGTGGATTTGTACCTTGTTCTTGAAAGTATTGGATGTTACCAGGTTAAGCTATTTGTGTAGATTATAAGAGAACTAGATGAAAATCTCTGTAAGCATCTTCCCCCCGCTCCGGCCCCTTGAGGCTGGGGGGACAAGGGGATGGAACACGAAATCTACACAGTTACCAGCACTGCAGAACTGGAAAATATTTTCTAGGCATCTCAAAGTTGTCCATTAGGATAATCATTTCTCTATTCACAGCTTCCCTAGAACAATATAGCACAGCAATACTTCATCAGAACAATTAAACTGCAGCTATGAATGACTGACAAGCCCTGGCTGACAAGACAGAGCTTTCCAAGTATTCTGTGGACTTACCGCTGCAGAACAGACTGAACCCACATTTTGCCATGTAGACAATCAAGCTCCCTGCCCAAGCATTACCAGGACCACTGTCTCCCTCCTATGCCTGTTGCCTTACCTCTCTCCTCTTCAGCACTCACCGAACACATAAATCCTTACAAAATCTGCAGACAAAAAAAGCAGATGCATCTCTCTACATAACCACTTAAATCCTCCTGCTTCTCCCGTTCCCTTCTGCCTTTCTCCATACCCACATACTTAAAACACAGACTACAGACATCCTCTTTACCAAACACAAATTAGACATCCATCTAACTTTTAAAAACTAACCATAGATGCTCCACTTTCCACATTTTTCATAGGTTCTCACAGAACGAGCCCATAAACTTTGATTTTAATAATGGTTTGGTGAAACAACTGCAGACCGTGCTCCACTGTTATATTCTGATACCGTCTTAAAACTTTAGTTGGTAGAAATCATACTGTATGTCTGATCCAATAAACCTTATGTCATCATACACACTGATGTATGATACTGCACTAATTGCTCTGAAGTCTTCTGGTCAAGAAGCAAAGAACCCATGCAAAACCTTCCTGCGCATGATCAAGGTTTCTTGCGTGTCTCAGTAATCAACCTGAACAAAATGAGGCGCGTTCCATACCCTGTCCTGGACAGCAGTAAGGGAAAGGCAGAAAAAGTCTTTCCTCTAAAAATGCCGAAAAACTGTTTTTATATAGTTTTTGGTTCACAGTATCCTTATGAGTTTATCACAGGAGGAGAGAATGTTCTATACAGACAGTAACGTAACACAGCAACTAGATGGGGAACTGGATCTGGCAGTGCAGTACTACTGCTATTCTGCCGCTTAACGTTCAGCAAGTCACTTCTAATCTTTATTATCTATTTTCCCCTTCCAGGTCTCATACTGGTTTCATCTAGCAGATACAAGCATTCAGGGTAAGGATGATATTTACACAGTACCTAAAAAAAACAAAGCACTAGGTTTCCAATTTTTAAGTGAAATGGGAAAAGGCTTGCAGTTTGTTATTGCTGTTTTCCACTATCAACAGTGAAAATCCCTATCTTCCCTGCTTTCCGGGAAACTCATACAACTGAGAAGCCAGCTTGTCCCATTTCAGATACTGTAATTAACTAGCACATCTTTGTAATTAACAAGACTGATGAACACTGAGGGAAACATGACTTCCCAACGCACACGTGTTGACAAACTGCCACGACCTCCTCCTCCTCCTATGGGATTACAGACACTAAATCAGCACCTTGACTTCCCGTGAGCTGCAGGCTCACTTAAGGAACAAGAAGATACACGTAAGTAATTCCTTCCCAAGGATCAGTAGACTGCTGCAAGTTTTGAAATGGGCTAAGTCTAAAACCATTCTGAAGTTTGAACAACTTTTCTGCTAATTGATTTAGAAGGTAATACAGAATAAGACTTGAGTTTCCTTCAGAGAACTGTACTTTTTTTTCCCCCCTGTAGTCCTGGATTTAGTAATAGCCATTCAGGAGGTGTGATTAGGCTATGGCCTTCTCCAGGTGATTTCCTTCAACAACCTCAAAATCATTAGATCCCAAACTGTATCTTGAAGCAGAGTACTGAAACCTTCGAGAGCCCTTCAGGCCTTACTACATGGCAAACCCTGCTGTAGATCAGGATCTCAGGATGAAGAGCAGTTCCTCCAACTCTAACTGCATAATTAAACAAAGTCCTGCCATTTGAGAGCTGCTTAAGACTGAGTGCTTGCTACATTCCTCCAAGTGTGATGAGTAAACATGTGCTGCCAGAACACATGCAGTCCTAAATAAGCTGGCTCAGAAACTTCCACTGTGACTGCTCTGTGGGCAGAAACTAAATAGAGCCATGGGATAATTCAGGTGGGAAAGCACCTCAGAGGGCCTCCAGTTCAACCTCCAGCTCAAGGGAGGGTCACCCATGAGATCATACCTGCTTTCTCAGGGCTTTATCCAGCTGGATTTTGAAAACCTCCATGGAAGGAGACTGTATGACCTCTCCAGGCAGCAAGTCCCACTGCTTGACCGACCTCACAGTGAAAAATGCCTTATAGACATAGACCTCTCTGACTTTAGTTCACACCTTCCGTCTCTTGTCCTCTCACCATGCAGCACTGTGAAGAACCTGGCTTCGCACTCTTGAAAACCTCCCCGCAGGTGCTGAAAGGGCACCCCCAAGCCTTCTCTTCTCCAGGCTCAACAACAGGCACAGTTCCTCTGCCTCTCCTCCCAAGGCAAAAGCTCACACCTCAAGACAATCTTGGTAGCTCTCCACTGAACTCACCCCAGTTTATCAACACCTCCCTTGTCCTGGGGAGCAGTACAACTGGATGCCATATTCTGGATGTGGTCTAACGAGTACTGAGTGGTAGGGGATAATCGCCTCACTTGACCTAGTGCCTGTGCTCCTGTTAATACAGCACACACAGCTGCCCCATGCTTAGCCTGCTGTCCAGCACGACCCCCAGGGCCTTCTCAGCAGAGCTGCTCCCCAGCCAGACTGTCCCCAGGCTGTGCTGGTGCAAGGGGTGACTCCTGCCAGGAAACAAAGCCAGGAAGCCCCACCCTTAAACAGCTGTTTAAATGGCAAATTTGCTTAGTAATCACCAGCAGATGAAATGGATAGAAATTGAAGCCAAGTCTTCTTAGTGTTAATACACCTTACTTAGTAGTACTAAGTCGCATCTTAGGGCCATATTCAGATGGCCTAAATTCCACATAAATCCTTCTGCCTCCTATTTCTTATTAGCTGGCTTTCAGGCAGCTCCCCATTCAGCATCTTACGTAAATTCTCTGAATTGCTCTCCAAAACCACCTAGATTTCTCCATTGACTGAGAAAAGGGGCTTGAGTGGAATTCAGGCCACCTGAACTTAGCCTTTAACGTCTGGTAACATTGCAGCATCAGACCGCATTATTCCTTTGGTTTTGTCACCGTGGCGGTAAGTAGCAGCTTGTTTGTCAGGACACATTTTAGTTTAGTTACTCTCCACTGGAACATGTATTTTTAAAGGAAATGTAGATTTGTAAACAATTCAGGAGTCAGTTCTTCCTGCTACCTTCTGGAAATTTACTCCATAGCCGGATCTCCTTGAACCAGAATTCTTTATCCATAGGTCTCTCGCATTTTGTCCTGAGTTATGTGTGCTGCTTTGTTCCAAATGTCTTGATGATTCACTGATAAAAATTTGGTCTTTACTATGATTGTGGCTCAAACCATTCACTGGTCTACAGAAATGAGGCATAAAAGCCCTACATTGGCACTAAACGCGGGCTGGGGGAATCAATGGCTTAAATGCTCACCAGTTCAGCAAGAGCACACCATGCTTTAATTCAAGCATGAAGACATTTCCTCTAGTTCTTCAAAGATGATCAGTTCTCCAATAAATACCATTCTGATTTTCTTAGGCTTCAGGCTGAACCAGATCTCTTTATTTGAGAAATTATTTCTCACAGGCATTATGGTTTTATAACCGTGTCATAAATTGAAAAGTTACACATACCAGCATAGTCAGCCCAACATGCTCTACTCAGTGGTCTTACGTAATCAGGATCCTCCACGTAAGAGAGACAGAGCAGGGAAGATGGAAACTACCCATAGCACAACCCAATTCAACACACCACAGTCCTGACACCTCACTTCAGGACATTAATAATGCTTTTGTCAAAGCCCTGGAGCACTCCAGATGCACAGGTATGGACAGCCTACCCTTGTCTGCAGCTCTAAGATAGACCTCTCTCAAAACATCACAGTACGCCAACACATACACGACTGAAATATACAGAATACTGAGGCTGAGGTTTACTATCTTCACGATTACTTCGAGAAGAATGGGACTCTTGGAGATGGCACAACTTTCAGAACTAAGCGACAACTTATTGAGGATCAAACAGGCTATTTTAGAAGAAATTAGGTAGGTTTGCTTCTCTCTAAGGGATTCTGTTTCCATTAGTTAGAAGCTTGCTTTCCTGACCAGCCAATAGGGACTGGATCCATACCACAGGCTGAGCATGTTACATCTTTCAGAAGTCTAGACCACATAGATCAGCAGATCCATCAGATTCACCTGAGTTTGTCAGCCAGCCATCAAAACTGAACATACAAAGCATGAAATCTGGACCTACCTCCTGTTTCACGGACTAATAATACAAGCATGCTGAACAACTACAAAGAAAATCAAGTCTTTCAGTCACGATGTTTAGCTTCAACCATTCCTGAAGCATAAATCCACAGGACAAGGAGGAATTACCAGGCTTAACGATGTCTTTCCTTAATTTTTCAAAGCACACAGGCAAATACTAGGAGATGTGCTTGCTGTCTCAGTGGTGCAGATGGTTAGGAGTATAAAGTCTTATGAGTGCACCCAGATGATTATCTTTCTCTTAGGACATAATTAAGACCTGATAACGCATCTACCATTTCTGACTTTTACTTTTTACCCCCAGGAAAAAAAAAAAAAAAAAAAAAAAGAGTCATATGCCACAGTGAATTTTTGCACAATAAGATGCTAAGTTCACTCTGGAGAAAGACTATTTCTACCGCAGAACGTAACCAGACAAAAATCACATTAAGTCTTTTTGGTTTCACTTTCTGCTTTTTCTTTACACGATGCTTAGAACAATATAATAAAAAAGTTTCACGTCAATGCAAATATTCCTTAAGACTTCTACAATATTCTAAAATATTTTGAGTAAAAATGAGTGCCTTTACCCTTAACAGGCTTTTAAAAGTACTCAAAATCATTTATCATTGGTGTTGCTCTTTTTCACAAACTCTGTATTGATAACAGCACTTTTAAAGTTAGTGAGTGAGGCTATTTAAATACAAGAATTTCACACATGGTGTCATCAAGTCCATGTCACAGGCCAAAAAAAGCCATGTTCTAGAATCCAATGCTCCTAAACAAAATGCAGTACCTCTCATTTTAAAAAACTATATACCAGTTGTCGTACATAATTATTACATGTTTTGTGGGGGTTACTTCACCCGCAAGTTTAAAAAAAAAAAAAAAAAAAAAAAACTATCAGTGCTCATAAACTACCTTACAACTACTTTTATTCAAGTCACCGTTTAAATTTTTCTGAAGGCTACTGCTTGCTTATTTCCCAAAGATTTTGTATGGGTCCCACAGACCGAACCTCACGCTGTTTATAGAACTATCTGAAATAATCTTTTAACGCCTGCTCCTCTCCCATACGCTTCCGAGTGAAGAATGTTCCTCTGCTACGCTTCCTGAGCAAGGCCACGAAGGGAACGTACCTCGGCACTAAATCTAGCATCAAGCCCCTAGAAATCACAACGAAAACAGTAAAATACGACTGGAAATTCCGACCCGCGCCTCCTTCCACTGTTCCGGTTTCACATTACAAGCACTTACAGACCATAAGCCGCGCGTCGAGACTGAAGACTACGCGCAGCCACATCTCCGGCACCAAACCCCAAGTTCGGGGCATTCCAGTCAAGCGGCGGGGACACGGCGTCCCCCCACCCTGCGCCGCCGGGCCGTCACCTGCCGGGCGGGCCGAGGCCGCGGCGGGCAGCCCTCTCCCCACGGCCGCGGCCGGCGCGGTGACTCACGGCGTGCTTTCTCCACCTCCTCGTACGTAAGAGCCGAAACACAAAGAAAAGCACAAGAAAAGAGCGCCTGTTACGGCCTATTATTTCACTCATTGGCCGGCAAGCCGCTCCCGTGCGCTCCGGCGCCCTGCGAGTCCGGTAACCACCTCACAGCGGCATGGAGGCCGACCCGCCGCCGCAGGGGGACCCGCCGGCGCGCAGCCGGGCCGCCCCTCACCGCAAGCCGGGCCGAGGGCGGCTCTCGCCGCCCCCCACCCCGCCGGACCGCTTCAGCACCACCGCGGCCAACGCCTATGTGCAGCCGCTGATCGCCGGCTACCTAGGCCGGCTGGAGGCCGGGCTGCGCGCCATGGGCCTGGCCGCCCCGGTGTTCCTGATGCTGTCCGGCGGCGGCCTCACCACCATCGACACGGCCCGGCGCTTCCCCATCCGCCTGGTGGAAAGCGGCCCGGCCGGCGGCGCCATCTTCGCCGCCGACATCGCCCGGCAATGCGGGCTGGACCAGGTGCTCAGCTTCGACATGGGC
>JANHGO010000002.1:26533569-26555527 GCA_024606505.1 Aquila spilogaster
GGGAAGAGACCACATGATGTGCGAAGCTCGCGTTGAAGGTTAAATTACAAGGAACCTAACAGTAGTCTGTGCTTTGACCTCATTCCGTATGCGGCACGGCGCCTCCTGATTGGCCGGAGCAGGGTGGCGCGCGGGGCCGGGCTCCCGAGGAATAAGGGGGGGGAAGCACCCGGGCCGGACCGGGGTTACTACAGGTCATCCGCGGCGGTGGGCGGGGCGAGGGTGCGGGGCCGACCGTTGGCGACGGGAGGGGCGGGGACGAGCCCTCCCCGCCCCCCGTGGCGTGGAGTGGCGTGGCGTGCCGTGCCGTGCCGCGCCGCGTTATGTCATCTGCCGCACCCTTCCGCGCTTGAGCCTCACTGCGCCTGCGCGCCCGCCGGCCCGCTCTCCCGCCGCGCTGAGGCGCGGGGCGGCCGTGGCCGTGGGGCGGCCCGCGGGGCTGGGCACGGCGAGCCCTGCGCGGGGGCTGCCGCGGTCACTGCGATTAGAAGTCACCCGGTCTCCTCCTGCCTGAATCTGGGTGTCTGTCTTCCCTGTTAAAACGCCCGTTAATTACCTCTAGCCCGCCGTTAATTTCATTGCTTTGACAGGAGCTCCCGCAGCGACGGGTAACTGCGTAAGTGCGCGGGCGATGCGAAATGTTATTTTTGCCTTGGGTGCGGGAACATGCGCTGTTCCCTGATTCTGGCTGGAGCCCTGGTACACGTTAATGCGCATTTTTCGGGCAAGCCTCCTGGTCAAAGTAGCTCATGCCGAGCGCTGAACTTGCAGAGCTCCTTCTGAAGAGTCAGTCCGAAGGGCGGCGGCGGCGGCGGGCCGGCCGGAGCTGTGCGCCTGGCCCGGGTCGGACCTCACCCGCGGCGCCGGCGGCGGGCCGCGCCGGGCAGTGCCGGGGGACGCAGGCCTGGGCTGAGGCCGAGCCGGCCCCTGCCCCTGCGTGCTGGGGGAGCCGGCCTCCTCCGCCTGGCTGGCTGCTTGGGTCCTTGTTTTAAACCGCTGCGAGAACTTCAGGGTTTGAGGTTGCCGTTGAGATTTTACCGAGTCCGAGGTTTTAAATGGAGGTGTCATTAGCGGCAGCTGCTGCGGCGGTTTGTGACGCGGATCTCCGCTGACAGAACTGAACAAAGACCGCTCGCTTCACATCGACTGTCACCAAAGCTGGCGTCACTTGGAGCAAGTTTTTGGTTAGTGCTGCTTAAGGCTAGGTTCCCTTTGAACAATTACTGAGGACCTCTTCTATCAATATGGACTCATCCAGATCCTGCAAATATTCCTTCAGAATTAGCAGTTTTAATTTAACCGGCGTAATACAATACAGAAAGACAAACTAAATGAGCACCTGCCAAAGATAAGGAAAATGAAAACAATAAATGGGAAGAAGGTTTCAAAGCCCAGGAGAAAGATGTAGTTACAGCAGGTTGTGTGGTTGTGTCTGCAGTGGTGGCAGCCGCCATTGCTGCCAGGGTTAGGTTTGTTTTCGTCCATTCGTGCCGGTCAAGTGCTCCTGTCACACAGCCCTTAGGGCCGAACAGCCCAGTGATCTGAGTGGCACAGCACAAGGAAGGGGAGAGTAGGGTTGCAATGCTAAGGGCAGTAGTCTGAACATACCCTTACCTACAGATTATCAGGCAGTGAGTTACTTTGTACCATTTATAAACTGTGCAGCTCACCGCTGCACGTGGCGTATGTCCCACAAATAGTCCTTCCTCCTTTCCCCTCACAGATAATGATGTTTCAGAGGAAGAAGTGCTGTTTGCGTCTACAGTCATCTGCAGAGTCCTCAGGTGGCAGGGAATATACTGACTCTTACTAAAAGCAAATTAACAGGGTACATATTTCCAATCCAAAGACCAACTAAGTCAGTCACCTCGGTTACTGGAAAAAACGCTCCCAAGTGTTTAGAACTGGGACAGGAGAGATGGCCATTGACAGTGCTGAAAAGCAGGAAAACATCATCCACAGGAGTTATCTGAGCTACCCAAGCAAAAGTGATGCTAACTGAAATGTGGGTAGGAGTATGGAGAGGTTATATTTAAAACAGTTTCACACTCGCTGGAAAAAAGTGAAAAAGGATAAGCAGACGTGGAAGGAGAAGAAACTTATTTTTTAAAGCCGGAAAATGTGGGCTTTTCTGCAACAGGAGAGAATTCAGGTGGCTTTCTGCCAAAGGATTCACTTACATCGGTAGAGACAGAGTAAACTTAATAAATACAATGCGAACATTGGCACAAGGAAAGGAATCCTAGAGTTGTGTCATGCAACCTTTCACATTTCATTCAAGGCAAGGAAGTTTCAGGATAAAACTATAGAAGCAATTTTACATAAAGGAAGATGGGAGATAAAGCACTGGACAGCTCAGAGCTCATCTGCTCAGTGTCAGATCTCATGTTGAACTCCCTATTCTCTTGTTTGCTCCCACGTAATCACCAGCAACTGAGCAGTAAAATACCTTGGCAAAAGCCTCACTTTCAGAAATGCATGGAATCCACAACTTGAAATTAAATGTGACCCTTAATAAACTGATGGATCTGAATACTATCAAGTTTTATGAGCAGGAGATTCCAAAGAAACTTTAACTCCAAATATGGATTTCTTGTAAACGTTGTATTTCAGCCTTACCTTTATTACAGGGTGCATCAATGTGCATGTTTTACGTTTGCCTGAACTTTTGAGTTCCTTGAAATCCAAAAGCTAACTGTGTAACTAGCTATATTTATTCCAGATAGACATAGCTATTGGCTGTATCCCTAATAGTCTTCAGGGTAAATGAGGAGTTCATGATGACATACCACCCCAGCAAGACATTTTTTGAAGAATTGTAAGGCCTTTGCGTGTTGATGTCCCCCAGTTCTTACTGACTTTGTCTGGAATGAGATAATGGCTATGTTATCGAAACTAGTATCCCATGCCTGTTACTGAGGAGCTTGCAGGCTTGTTACAGACACCAAAGCAGCTGAAGTACTTTCATTGCCCTGCAAATACCAACCGTCCAAGCCCATCAGGATCTTCCTGTGTGCTGGTCGGCAAGTCAGACACTCATCACAGAGCACTTGTTATGTCCCAAAAAAGCTATTCAGTGCATTCCATATCTTAAGATAATTTAGATAAGAGTAAACTATTCAAATAACTACAAAAATACTGAGAGCTAATAAATCCTAACAGGTTTTGAAGCTTTCATTCATTAGTGTTTAAACCAATTTCTAAGGAATTATGATTAAAAAGACTAAACTAAACAATCATTAGTCTACAATGACATTTATTATATTTTCCCTTGTACCATTTGGTGCTGGCAGCTGCTGGAGACAGTACCCCAGGCTGGATAGCCTGATCCCTGGCAGTCCCTGTGGCTCCTAATTCAGCTCAGCATCAGAGGTAAAAGATTATCTGCAGCCCACTCTGATTAAGCAACTTCCAATTTAGAGACACCTAAGGCTTAAAAACATATACATATGTACACAAACAACAACATACTGATTAAAGAGATTCCTACATGTATTCAGTATTTTCTTGAGCTTCTTCATAGATTCCTGACATTACATATAGCATAGGCAAAGCTTTTCATGATATCAGGGATTTTTACCACATCTTTTTGCTTAAATGTAGGTTTTTTTACGGAGCAGGGCTTTGGAAGATACTGGTGTAATACGTCATTTACACTGTAACACTTTTCTTGTATGAGTCTGCTGAGTATCCCGTAAGGAAACCAATGGATTTGGGGATTTATAGTAGACACAACAGCCACCTATAAAATGATCGATAACCTATGTTTATAAATGGAAATTTAAACTGCACAAGACACATACTGTGGGAGACAGTGACCTTTCCTATACAAGTTATGCACAATGATAGGAAATGACAAGTTAAAATAGTAGCTGATTTATATTTTAAATAAAAGGCAGAATAGCACAATTAAAGGCAGGAAAGAAGTTCTTGTATCACCCTAGAGCATTCAGGCGGGGAAGGACTGTCTGTGGAAACATTCATGGCTCCATGTTTGTTTATTGTTTTTTTAATTTCCAGAAGGAAAAACTCATTAACTATTCTCACCTTCCCTTTTAAAAAGTTTCAGGCATCCAGTCAAGGGGGAAAAAACCACTGCCATATGTTTTGATAAGCAACAGAGAACGAATAGCAAGTAGTGAATAGCAGGGAAGATTGCAAGTGATCTTATGAAAATACTGATTTGGAAGTACAGTCAACTGACTCACCAGGAAAGAAAACAAAGCCAATGTTATATTTGGCCAATTCTAACTAATATCCAGGGGGAATTAATAAAAACAAAATCACGAGCAACACTGAAAGAGGAGAGTCTATGAATGGGCAAATATGTGTGGAAAGTTGGCATTAATCTTTGATGAGCAGGCTGCTGCCTACTGATACTCAGGAAGAAGCTAGAGGGGGAAGAACCAACAGTGTCACAGATAAAACAGATGTGAGAGCTTTTAGCTAAAAATCCCTGGAGGGACACAAACAAAATTAAGTGCTTCAGGAAGGTACATATGGTTAAACTAAAACCAAATTGACCTCTTATGTGAAATAAGAGAGACAATTAAAGAAGGGCTTAGGTAGGACAAAGCTCATGGTTTGCATAGAATATATTTCATTGTAGCCTTCAAACTTGTGAAAAATAAATGATTCTATCATTAGCAAACTTTCTCCATGACTCATTAAATAATGGAACACTACAATTTAATACAGTTTTACTCTAAATTAAATGAATTTTAACTAAAAAGAAGATAACGTTTTTAAACTATTTGCTTAGAACTTATTTTGCTTTAGCTACAAACAATAACCAGTTCAACAAAGGCTCTTATACCCCTGGACATTTTTAATGAAGCACCCAAACTGGCATTGTAATATTCTGTTTCTAAAGATATCCTGGTAGTGTGGCATTTTGAGTGCCCTCTTAAAACGTGGAGAGGGCTGAGCTAATAATGACGGGGCAGGGAGAGCCAGCTGGGATGCAGGTTCTGGCAGCAGAAACAGATTGTGTTCCCAAAGTGATCATTCCCAGAACTGTTAATTTTGGGGTATTGTTTTAAAAGATGGAAAAACAGTTCTAGAGCAAGCAGCATGAGGTTTCAATGCTAAATAGTCTTCACATACATATCAGTACATTTGACTCATTTTTATCCCTGAAGCCTTTTGTTTCCAAATAAAGGAACAAATGAGTATGTTGCTAAGATTAAATTGAAAAGCAGTGAACTGGCAACATGCTCCAAATGATTAATTATTTGGTAGAACATTTGGTAATATGGGCATGCCCAGAGTCACTTTTCACAGAGAGAGATTGATGACATTAATAATAAGATGATCAAGGGTATAATGTAAAATTTATCACCACTTGACACAGTTCAGCTTTGTTAAGGCTTGAGTACTTCTTTAAATTCCTCGCTTGTATTTTCTCATACCACAGATATGTTGCCAACCTACTGCAATAAGTCAGAGTGCCATTCAGGTATTAATAGTATGATAACCCCCAAAACTGAAATTTCCAACTAGGGGAAAGCATTTAAATGGGTTAGGATCTGTAAAACAAGCTGCTAGGCGCACTCTGCAACACCGCCGCACCCTGGAACTGCCACGCTATGAGAAATCGTGTCACCCCCGGAAAATCAGAGGCAGGATTAAAAATAGATTTTATTTCTGCTCTTGAACTTCCTTGCTCAAAAGCCACCTGTCATTTTCTAGGCCAACGAAACGTTACAGTGGAGCTGACAGCATCAAAGGCAGCCAAGAGGAATCAAAAGCATCAAACAATGAACAGTGACTCGAGCCTGCAGAGAAAAGGTGATCCCTATGGGTCCCAAAGACAGTGATGTCCTGAGCGACCAGTGTCTTACAAGACAATTTAATAATCAAATAGGCCATAAAAACTTCCAAGCCCAGGTCCAAGTCCATGTCTGAGCCCTCCATACTGGCAGCCGCCCAGACTGGGCCCCCGGCACCTTGCTGTGTCCCCAGGTGTTACTCCGTGGGCACGGATGCTTTGGGTGTGCTGCAGCTCAGTCCACCGACACCCCTTCCAGCCTTGGATCTCCTGGGGACAGCACAGATTTAAGACTGTTTCTTCATTAAAGCAGCACTGGTCACAGTGCCCTTTTGCTTTTTAGACCGCCATAGTAAGACTCACCAGGTTCGTCTGGATTACCCTGTGTCCACCTGATATTTGAGAAGGAAGAAGGAAAAAAGCCACTTCCCAGGACAAACTGCTTTCTTCTGTAATTCTCAATAAATAAACACAGTAAAGAAGTACTGTTACAGATAGAGCCAGTAGTTATAAACCCTATAATGTGATAGTGAGTGGCTAAAACAATCTAAGAGCTCTTTCGTGCTGTAGCAGGTGAAGGCTGTAAAGGCTTCTGATAGTTTGCTTTTATTTAATGGGTTTTGGTAAGTCAACTACTGTGCAATGTTTTCATAAAACAAAACCATTTTACTGTCTAAGACTTCAACCAGGAAACAAACGTGGCCAAGGGTTTCCAAAACAGAAGCTTTAATTCAGGCTCTTGTGCAAGTCGGATGTTTGGGGTTATTTGAGAAATTTTAGGTAAGTTACCGAGTATTTGGCAGCTTGGGAAACACCATGACTTACTTAGGTGCCCAAATGTACCCAAGACACATTCTGGGAAAACATCCCCCATTTATCCTGTCTCCTGTGCAAACTGCATTCATGGTGGAACTTCTCCCTCACATTTACAATGTGCTTTTTTGTCTTGAGAGGGTCTTAGTCTGTTTAACAATTTCATTAAATAACTCACTACTACTCCATTATATTTGTATAACATTACTTCCGATATTTAAATCTGAGAATCCTAACCAGCAGGAAAAGTTCCAAGCTGAGAAGCAGAAAGAGGGTGAATGAATGCATTTTCTTTCTGTGGGATATTAGGTGGAGATAAATAACAAAGATGCTTCAGAGCAGACCAAATTTCAGACACAAAGTTGTGACTAAGTGTAACAGTACTGTACTAATTCATACTGAACTTGGTTATACTGGAAATTAATACAGAAATATGAAAGTTAGAGTGAAGGGATTTAGAGTCCTGCCTAAACTATGAAGAAAGCTGTGAAATCGTTCAAGCAATGGATGCATGCACTGCAGGTTCATCAGAAGATGAACCTCTAACTATAGACAAGTTATTCCAAGAAAAACAAAGGTGAATTCTGTTCACAAACAGGCAGTTGGGATGTGTAAGAGCCAAACTATAGTATACATTTTGAAAAAGAAAGCTATTGCACTAAATCCCAGGTCTGGTGTGTAAAAATCAAGTGTTTTGCAACTCACAGACACCAAGCTGCTGTTGATCAATACAGTAAGAGATTGATTATTCAAACTGCATTATGCATTCATACATGAAATTGATTTTGAACCCAGCATTGTTTGAATCCTAACACCTGCATCTGATTTCATTTTGGCGTAACAAATCAATCATTTTAACACCCATGAACTTTAGTCTGCAAAACTTAAGTTCATTCAATACACTTGCATTTCCTTTGTAGTGCAGTACAGCAATGCTTCAATAAAATTGTGAAACTTCAAAAGAATGGCTTTCAGTGTGCTTTGTATAGGAGGGAACAAGTCCTTTCCCCCTGCCAGAGATATGGAAAGGAAGCCATCCCACTGATTTCACTAAGCTCAACTAGGGAATCCTTCAAAAAGTTAGGGATAAGGCAGAGGTATCCAATTTTGCAGGCCATGCTGATCACTGCCAGGTTGTCTGCTGCTTGACACCTGCAAGGCAATGGTTTGTTGTATTTAGTGTAATTCGTGCATCAGACTTCTGTAGAGCACTTTGGAGACACTGCAGCTACACAGCAGCGGAGTAGTAGACCTGAGACATGCTGGTAGCGGATGGGAGGGAAAAAAAGTTAACTATTTCCTTAAAGCCTCATTTATGACATTTGTACATGTGTAAAAAGAGGGATTATTCAGGCGCTTATCTGTCCACGGGTTCTTCTTGGCAATGCTGACCAGAATGTCAGATCTGCTCAATTATACATTGACAGCGTTCCTTACTGATTGCATCAGACAACCCATACAACCTACTGCTTAAGGGAACCTTCGCTCTTCACGTTACTCCTCAGTAATGATAAGAGGAGGTTTATTTAAGTTTTGACTGATGGACATACTCCTTTGCTTCATAGCTATTACTTAATGACTGAAAATCTGGTATTAACAGAAACAGCAGACAATTAAGTAGAACTTCTCTAGCAGCTAGGTTTTATATGCTAAATAAAGTAATTGCAAAATTCAATAGATTTTAAGGCTATCCCACTGCAATAAGGGGATCACTGGTTAAAAAACACAAAGAAATAAATTCTAAATCAAATACTAATATGCTTACATACACTAACAGTCCATTCTATACTATAAAAGCATATTAGAAAACATTAGAAAGCATATAGAAAGCATTAGAAAGCATATAGGACTGAGCACTCACAGTAACAAGTAAAATCAGAAAATATACAGAGAATAAAAAGAAAATATGCAGAGAATAAAGGCAGGAGGATTTAAGAGAAAGGTTTCATTCAAGAACTCGTAGCTGAAGGTGCAGTAATGAACATATGATTTTATAATCCTCCTACGTCTTGGCATCATTCTGAAGTAAATCTATGAAGGCATAAATAACTGGAAACAGTGTGATCTCTGATGATTGAAGACTGACTCAACACTCTGAGTTCAGATGTAGGTGGTCTGGGTTTAGGGAAAATAGGCCAGTGATATCTGGGAGCACATGGAGCATTCATCCTCACCTGACACAGGAAAGGTCTAAGAATTAGAAGGATTAAGATTAAGGAAGACAGTTCATGCGTGAGGAAGATACAACTACTCTTGCTTAACAGCACACACAGAGGACATCTGCATACCACGATCTGCATCATTGCAAAATGTTTGCTTCATCAGCTAATGGATCATATGTGTGTTCTTCAAAACACTGCATTCTTACCGCTTCACTCCTCGGATATTTCAAAGACATGAGCATTTCTAAGAAATGAAAGTAGAATACATGCAAATGTGTATAAAAATTAGAAACAACAAATACTTTGTATGGGCAGGGAATATTTTTAAGGGATTGTCCCCCCGAATCTTCCCCGTATGAGACCAAAACTCTATTACATTTGCAGGAGAACACCATAATTCAAGGAAGTCTTAAGTCCTGAAAGGGTGGGCCAGCTTAAACATGAGTAGTATTTCCTTCTGAATACTGTATGCTGGACCCCTCTGGAGACAACCCATGCCAAGAAGTTCGAACCCCAGTCCAGATAGCCATTACCCTTGGCAAGAAGACAAAGAACACGAATTTTTCCTCTCAAACTACAAATCACTCACAAAATACATTTGGGGCTGGTCTTTGCTAGCCACTTAAGTTACTGAGCCAGTATGCTCAGTACTCAGTGAGGACAAGGACTGTTGCATTCCTGTGCAGCCAGCTGTCAGCCGACAGCACCACAGTACAGGTATTCTCAGAGACCTCCTATAAACAAAAAAAAATGTGTGTTTTTAATACTTTAAGCTTTCATCCTTATGCCAGCTTGGGAAAAACTGAACATACTTTAGCTAGTGATCACCTAGTTACTCACTGTAAAATTTTTGAATTGTATCTGCACTTTGTTTGGTGTTATTTGGGTTGTTTTTAAAGGCATTTTGTCTCATCTATTTCTCTAGTTGAGACAAAAGCCTGGAATTTTAAATCATAGTCATTAGCACAGCTCCCCAAGGTCATGTTCTCACATAACTTGTTTTGCTCCTGGGAGACAGTTCTGAGAGCTCAATTGCATGTACTGAGTCAGATCCTCTTCTTCCAGAATAGGATGTTAACACAGGCAACAGCATTATTTTTGCTTGTAGCAAGGTATTGCTGTTTACTATGGGAGGGTTTGGCAATAATTGCTTCTTATGTAAACAAGCAGAAATGAACGATATTTTCTGGAGGCCTAAATAAAAGTCTTATTAATTTCTTGAAAATATGCATGGATGTAAAATCTTGGACTTTATATTGACTGATAAATATTAAGTCATTATACACTTGAAGTTCTATTTCTTCTCTTATGTTGAAGTAATAAGAGCAATTAGTTTCGTAGTATGCTGACGTGTTAGAAATGTCTGCAAACTATAGGGCTGGTTTAGTGTACAGTATTCTTGGAATAAACTAGAGCACAGTTTTTTCAAGATTTAAGTCTGTAATAGACAACAAGACTACTCTGGTTATACTGTAATTAACAGTGATGTAAATGTAACAGTGAATAATGAATGTAGTTACTGAAATTGTGGAATATCTAATCAATGTGTGAAATCTGGATGCCTTTAGGTATGATCAGCTAGTAGAACTGCTATTAGGTGTCATTTGCTTTGTTCCTGCCAAGGCAAAGAAAGCATGATACAAACCATTGAGAACTAATATTTATTAAGAAAGTTATTTTAAAAAGCTTTAAACTCTCCTTATTACCTCCTTATTTTTCTTGTGCAAGGGATACCAGATTTTATAGCAATATTAAGTTTCCTCTGACTATCTCAAAGAACAAAACTCCTGGAAAAAAACCTGATACATCTTTATTTCTATCTTTAACAGTTTGCAACACCAATTCATAAAGCCCTTTATACTTTTTTACTACTCCATCCACCTCCTCCTCTGTACAGAGCATGGAAGGCAACGATCAACATCATAGTCATTATGCTGTGAAAAGAGCAGTTCTTTTTTAAGCGAGAAAAAAATCCAGCTTGCAGTTTGGTTTTAGAAATTGATTAGTACTATTCTGCAAATATACAAAGAATCATGCAGCATGGAACAGATTACACCCCATCACACTTATTTAATAGTTTGATATTATATTTAGTAATGTCTTTTGCCTGAAAGAATACTGAATAGCCACAGTCTTAATTCTAAGGCACCAAATGATCTCCCAACCTGCTGAAAAGCAGCACTCCCGAAGTCCTTCTAGCCCTCACAGTCAGCCTGTGGTTTTCCTACATTTCATTTACCAGAGTCAAGTACAAAAGAAAAACCAGTCTTCATCTAAAAAAAACCCAGCAAATAAGACATCAGTGCTTGTGTAAACAAAGCTTGAAATCTTGACAGGCTCTGAATCCAGAATGCAAAGGATGCAATCTTAGATTTGCTATTAACATTTTTTAGATTTTCTGCCGTGCAAGTAAAGATTTTTCAAAGAAATTTGCGCTTACAATGTGGCTTTCAAGAGACACTTATTCCCTACAGAACATGGTCTTGATTTAGCAAATACATATATGCTATGATATCATGGGACTTGGCTAACATAAGTCCCAAAGAAGTCACATTTGAAGAGCCAGGTGCGGAGCAGCCCAGCTGTGCCCAGCTGGAAACGCAGGCAGGAGAGCTGCCACTAACATTTCAAGAGGAAGGTGTTGTATTTCAATGACAGCAGTTTTAAAAGAGCACAACAAAACTGGTGCCAGGGAAGGAGAGGCCAACACGCAGGTCATCCTCCTGTTGAACTAAACTTTTGGGTCCCCTGAAAATTCTAATTTTTCCCTTCCTGCAAGAACTCTAGTCCTCACGTACAAATTTATCTGGAGCAGGCTGTTCCCAGGACATAACTCACATGCTCCGACTCAGCTGCTGTAACCCCTGCTCCGCATCACCTTTGCCCTTTTTCTCCATGTTCATCGCTTGTGGTACATGGAACACAGCCCTTGATCTTACAGCAGTTGCACTAGACTAGGATCAAAGTTTAGAGGCTGGCAAATTAGCATGGGAGACTCCAGCCACAAGGAAAAGGCCTTTTCATACTTGGAAAACAACATGCATACTTCTGCTGCCATGTAACTAAAAACATAGTTATGGTTAGACACATGATGATGAGTAACAAGGATACAGATTACTAGCTCTTGAGTGCATGGAGACGTGTTCACGCCATCCGAAATGCTGACAGTACCAGGATTCATCACTTGCTTTTAGTGACACCTCCCCCTACGTGCTTTTATTTTTCCATCACAAGCTAAAATTTCAAAATGTGACAGTAAGAGCTAGTTATAGATGTCCTGAACTGACAAACAAGTGGTTATCCGCAGAAAGCCAGATATATTTAAAAAACAATGGGAAGTTCATGCGTCTGTATCCATCTCCTTGGCACTAGTTGTGGTAATAGCCCCTCTTCATGACAGGTTTAACGATCACCTCTCAAGGCCTGCACTCCCTGCCCCTTAGCTCGGCTAACCGGTGGCTGACCGCTTGTGCTGAAATGACACAGGGAGGGGAGTTAAAACCGAGTCCGGTTCTCCAGGTCTTGGTGGCTCAGAGCAGCTCTTGCTGTTGATTTTCATTCAGTCCTTCAATGGGTGACGGAAAAGATGGGATAGTGGGCCTTTGATGTCATTCTCAGTGGTAATTCTGGGACCTGCAGACAGTGTTGGCAGGAGGACACTTCCCACCGGGATCAGCGGAGGCACTGCTGCTCCCCAAAGCCAGTTATTTTAAGTCCCATCTAAACAAGGAATTATCAGCTTAAGATCAGCCTTTCTCCCCTGCAGGAGGTTCAATTAGATGCAGTACTTGGTAACTAAAAAGCAAAATTACATCCCTCTCGCTTGAGCCAGACTCCTGTTGGCTTCGGTGGGTGTTGGCTTCTGCTGAACTGAAGAATTCACAGCCTGGCCGTAGGTATGGGGGCAAATACCTGGGAGGGTGACGTGCCCTGTGCGCCTGTTTGCATAGCTGGATACCAGCCACGGAGGCACAGCAACCTCACTGCAGACACTACTCTGTGTGCTAATTACTGACTTCCTCGCCTGCAGGAGGGTAGGTGACTTCGCACCATTTCTTCTACCACCTGCCTGACACAACCTTGCTTTCTCGTGGTAGTTATTTGCCTTCTCTCTAGTTCATCCCCTGAGCAAAAATAAACAAACGCACCACCAAAAACTATCACTGAACTCTTTACGCTTCACAGCCTGCCCCATGCACGCTCATTTCCCTCCTTGCTGTCCATACCCTGCAGTTTCAGTGGGTATTTGCTGCTCCAGCCATTGCGTATTTAAAGCCAGCATATCTGCACCAGTGGTCTGCATCAGGTACACTGCTATAATCCAAGCAGAGGCTATAAGCCCATTGCAGGCAAGGTCTTAGAAACGTGAAGAGGTTTGCAGTAAGGAAAACAAAACAAAACAAAAATGCTCTTAACACATCTGTGGGTTTTTTTCTACGAAGCTATTTCATGGGGGTTTTTTAAATCCATCACTAGGTCACCTATAGAGCATTATTGCCCATTAAATAAAAAGATTTACGTACCAAAACAAAAAGATGTATTGTATTTGCTTACAACCAAAGCACCTTTATTTTATCCCAACATCTTTATTTTTGCCAGGCCCAGCTCAGGAAACCTCTTGCTGGGCTGAACGACTAAGCACCAACCAGGGCCCCCAACAGACATTTCTATTGTCGATACCACTGGATGGTGACGACCAGCTCCAAATAGTGAAGCTAGGCCCTCCTTTTCTCACCGCTGAATAAAAAAAAAATCATGGGTAAATCCCCTTCCCCCACAAGTCAGAGCATTTCTGTTAACATTTCTATTAACACCAGTTGGGTGAAGACTTCACTCTCTATCCAAATACCTCTGGAGTTCAGGCAGGTGCAGATCCAGGGGTGACACTCATGTCTTATTGACATCCATGGTAGCGCTCCTCAGCTTCCTTGCAGCTTTACTGGCCCACATCTGAGGCTGCAGCTCCACCGAGCATCTCCTCCAGCAAGGGACGCTCACCCCGAGCCCCCCTCTCAGCTGCTGTGCCCTCAGCCCCGGTGAACCCCCTCAGCTCCTCCAGCTCACTCTGGGTATGTCCGTCTTCTCCGCCAGATTTCTGAAATGATTCACTTTAGGAAATAAACAAAATGGAGGTCCCCCCCCGGGGAGGGGCATGAGCAACAGGTGAGCGCAAGAATACCAGCAGCAACCTGCCGTCACAGCCTAAGACTATTACCTTACATTGCATGTAATTAAGGCCACGATTTAGCCTCGCTGAATTCATTTGTTCAGTCCTCATTCACTTGCTTTTATTTGAGGGGAATGATCTGAAAGCAGCTGAAATCACGGCATTGGATCACCGCATTCAACTGGGCTTCAGCCGTGAAGTCAGGTTCCAGATTTGCACTCTTCAACTTAAAACCCAGAAAACTCCCGTCCAGACTCCTCTCTAGTTCTTTGTGCCAATTTCTTTAGTTGCAAAGATTTGTTTGAAATTGATGATGAACAAGGAAACTTTTGAAGAATCTGACCAGAACAGAAATCCAGGTGAATTTTGTATATATATACATTTTGAAAGATTTCACTTAATTTCATCAATATTGCTGTACTAAGCACAATACTTCTGAGAATTCAGGTATGCACTTCATGTAAAAAGGTGGAACAAGCCTAGGACTGATGATGAGAGTGCTTATGGAACTAATGGACATTTAAAACACAAAACCCTTCCCTTCACTATTAATTTGATCTGGGGTATAGTAGAGCAATGACAACCCTCAGATTGCTTTATACACCAGTGAGTTAGACTTCAAGTGCTTTACAAGAGAACTAAGAAAGCTCATGAAAAGAAAAGCCATCACTCAAAGTTTCTAAGAGGGGTGGAACTTAGCTACAGAAAGTTCTACCATTTTATTACATACATGCACACATATGTATAGAAGTACATGTATGTGGAACTGCTTATTTACTCATTAATTAACTTTTTACATCTCCCATCCATTGTAGCTCCTTTGCTGCGAGCCCCTAACCAAAACTTAGTGGTGGCTGCAAAGCCCTTTTCAAACATTAACACGACCTGGACATTAGGTTCTAATTCTTTTTATTTCAAATGTTTATAAATTATTAAAACAGAAGATCTAGCTAACTGTGCTGTAGGGAAATCATGTTTTACCTAAGCTCTGCCTGCTTTTTTAAAATACCATTTATTTCAATACCTGATAAATTCAAATGTATTGGCAATGAACACACAATGGAAAGCTATTTTTCTGTTGCAAATTTAATTGAAAATTATCCCAAGTAATAATGAAAAACCATAGCAGCATTGGCGTTACACCAAACGTCAGTCCTGGTGCATTAAAAATGTACCTCTGTACCGTTCGCGATCAGAGGAAAGATCAAACGATACAGAGGGTCAGCTGGTGGGTTTTTAATAAGTTCTGGCAAGTGAGTTACAGCTCTGGACAGTGGCCAAGAGTGCAGTTTTCACGTGCAATCAAGGCTACAGCTTAAAACGGAGGAGGAATCAAATCTGCCTGTGCAGTCAGGGCTGGAGAGGGAACAAGCCAGCAGGCGGTCATGGTGGAGCCCAGGAACCGGGGCTGGGGCCGGCTGTACCTTACACTCCAATTCATTTTCATATATTGTTTTAATACAAGCGATTAAAAACACAGCTGTCCACCTGCACTCCCCGATGACAGCTGGTTTTGCCTTCTCACAGATTAAGTAAAGCCAATCAGTCTCCGTAACCCATTGCGACCACTGCCCATTGATGTCAGTGCCTGGTTCAGCCCTGTTCTCACTCCACCCGTTGACTGTGAGCAGCAGGTGACTTCAGTGGGACACCACCATCGCAAGTGCGATCTGGATGCCTTTGTAGATAGGCCAGGCTGGGGAGGCTGTGCCTGGCTGCTTCTCAGCCACCACGGGGCACAGCAGCCCTCCTGTTGCGTAGATAGGGTCAGGAGCGGCATCAAGGTGAGCAGGAATTGTGAATGAAGCTGAAAACATCGTACCCGACAGCCTCGCCTTCGAGGAGCATCTTAAATCTCAGCACACAGCTAAAATTACGCCCTTTTACAAATACCACTTTGCCTTAAGCAAAGAAGCTGCATTTGTATCCGAAGGTGTCACAAGGGCCCTGCAATACAAACCTTCATTGGAAGCAGAATCAGATGGGTTTTGATGCAACTGTGCAAAAAGTACAATGGCATGCGATTAGCAATTGTACATGGAAAGAGCCAATTTCAGGCTCTTCTCTATTTTTTCTACCTCTTACCACCTTGCACTGTGAAATCCTACACAGCAAACATAGCAATATAGTCAAGCAATATTAGAAGAATACTTCCAATACTGAAAAGGATACATCACGTACGATGTTAGCAAAATTGGTAGTAATACCATATAAATATTAAGTATGTCAACAGTAATATCCAGCTGCTGCTGTGAAGGACTGTAAACAAATAGTGTAATAAACATTTTTTAAACTGGGGATTTCCATGCAGGTATCCAAACCAGTAACCTTTTTCCCAAAGGTTTAGAGTGCCAGGCTATCGTCATACAAAATCAGGTGAAGAGATTCTTGTAGGAACAAGACATGGGGTTTAGGATTCCAGTTCGTAAAAGAATTAGTTGAACTTCAAAGTAATTTTATGTTGTTACATTCATACTTTGGGTTTTGTTCGTTCAAGTGTGGATCATTTTCTTACATACTTTGTTTTTTACTAATGGTTTCACTATAAATAATGTGTCCGTTTCATTTTCCCATCTCTTATAGAAAAGATCAATTATGGAGTTTACACCAGCTTTTAAAACAAAAATTATTGTCTAAAGGAGGAATCTAGGAACTGTCTCTTCTGTGAAGGTAAACTTCAACGCTTAAAAAAGAAGACCCAAGTTGGTGACAATATCACTTACTAGTTTTACCTCCACTGACAGCATGCCCAGACTGATAAAAACCAGAGCTTTTCACACCCACGAGTGGCTTTCTTCAGAGGGAGATGAGCTTCTCAAGATACTCTTGGTAGGGCTACTCGCCTTGCAGCGAGGGGCAGGTTTTCAGCACTGGATTTTGAGACACAAGGAAATCTAGCGTTTGCTGGGGTCGGGCCACTAAAGTACCTTATTCTCTTCTATTCTTTATACCAGTGTTTGTACAGATCGGTTATTAGAAGTGGGGGTCCCAGGTGCCGCAGGGGGAGCAGCCTGTGACACAGCCGTACCCTCCAGTGAGTGCCAGCAGGCTTTGGTACCTAGCTACACTTTAGCAGTTTGCAGCAGTAGACACCTGGGAAGCAGTAATGATGCTGTGGCCAAAGAGGTAAACCGAGGCACAGAGGACGAGGGCCCGGTCTGAATCCCAAGGCAATCAATTAATGAACTCTGATTTGTTTATTACAAAACGGTCAGCCCTTTGTGAACCTGTTCCCTGTTTGCCAACCCACTGTCCTGACTTGTGGACCACATTCAGACTACTGGATAAGACCCCCTTTTACCTGGTTAAAAGGACTAAGAAGCCAGCAGAAGATCAATTTTCCCATTTGAATTTGGTTTTAAATGCATGAAGGAAGTTGTTGCACTGTCAGTACCTATAAGTGGAATCCTCTTGAGCTGATTATCCATTGGCGCAAGTAACTTCTCCCAAGGTTACTACGAGTTTTCAAGACTGAACTAGGACTCTCTGAAGTGCTTCATTCCCATAGGGTTTGTGGCGTAGCGCTGAAGTCCATCGTACCTAAGGTTTCTGTTTACTTCAGCGGTATGCATTTTCTCAACGGTTCCTAAGACATCTGGAGTGGTATGGGAGTATCTGGGTGATGAGAAAACTTCAAGTGCTTTGCTCTGAAACATCCAGTCTCCGAAGACAACACTTCCTGAAAGGCAAAAAGGTCTTGAGAACACATTCCTGTGAGGCTTGCAAGAGGACCCTGAGTCTGCAAGTCAAACAAACAAGAAACCCACGTGGTCTACGAGGCAGACTGCATCAGCCTTTTTTCCTTAAGCCCTACAAATTTCAGATGACCTCCTGGTGACTCCTCGCTTTTGCCTCATGTACAACTGAAACAAGCTTCACACATAAGACCCAGGATAACACGCTGTCTACTGGGGGAGTGAAATCTTCTCAAGTTTTCCTGCTGACTTCAAGACCTTTCCCCTGGCACCGTATGTTTTCACAGAAAGAGAAAATGCTACAGGCAAATGCAATTCAGCCTTCCCTGCTGTTCATCTGATTCAAAGCAGATCTGAATTAGCTGCATCAGATATGTTTAAGAGTTGCAGTATACCAGTGAAAAGACACGTTGCTTTGGACTTATTTCTGTAGTGTTTCTCAGGATGGATGCCTTAAAGGCTACAGATGCATGGTCACAGCAGAATCCAGAACCTGAGAATAGCAGCTGGGGGAGATTATTGACAGGTCTACATAAGCATTTTAGTTCAGCTTAGGGATGCGCATTGAACTGAATCTCCCAAGCATAACAGTAAGAATTAGTTAAAGGTATGATTTGTGATGAATAAACAATGTAAAACTGAAGGAGTAAATTCCTAGGTAGAGCTTCACTTCTCACCTGGGAATAACACCTAACATAGGACTGGAAATGGAGCCATTTCTTCCACAGTTGTGTGGATTCAGTGAGAGCTGTGGATACCAGCGCCCATACTGCCTTTTCAAGACACGTGTAAGATATTCAGCATACCTTGACTCCTCAAAAAATGACAATGGCTATTTCAGCTTGGCTGTGTGCACTTCCTCTCTCTTTCTTACTGTTTGCGGCTGAAATTTCAGCTTCATTTTCTTCTCCCCAACTTCCCACCGTGCTGTCCCCACCTTACGGAGGCTCCGCACCACAATATACAGGACACGCTGCAATTCAAAGGCCAAAAGTTGCTAAAGCGCTTATGCAAGTTAATTACTGTGCCTGTTTAATCCCATGTAATGCAGATTAGCGCTGTCAGCTACTGTTCGGAGAGCAGTTGATGTAACAGGCTGGCCCGTCAGCAGGGAAACCGCTCTCTTCAAGAGCGGCAGAGTTGCTTCCAGCGAGGAAACGCTGACCAGCACCGGGAACAGGAACCTCTCATGCTGTTCCCCGGTTGCTGTCAGGATGTAGGAGGCGGACGCAAAAGCTAAATATGACAAACAGGCAGGTTTAAAGAAGGTATCACACCCCTCATTTCAAGGGAAAATTGTCAGCTTTGACCCCGTGCATGTTCAGATGAAAAACCTGTAAGTTTAAGAGAACAGTCCCACAAAAGACATCCTTACGTCAAGCCACTAACCACAGTGAAGTCAAGCCACTATTTTCATATCAAACTAAAAAACCTAATATAGGTTTCCATGAAAATGAATACCAACAGGCCAAAGAAAGCCATCCAGTTTGAAGGGCCAGTCATCCCTATGGACAGGAGAAGGTGGAAAGCTGGAGGGCTTCCTGGGAACTTCAGCTTCTCGCAACTTGAGTCCCATCTAATTGGATTAATTTACAATCGTTACTTGGGTAAAATGCCCTTTGGCAGCAACGTATATTTACATAGGGCCTGCTTATTCCCCAAAAGAGCGCAAATACAACGTGTTCAGATGGCTCATTCCAGAAATTAATGGCATGTAGTATTTCAGGATTTCCAACAACACTTTTCCTGTTCTGGTAGGGTAAACAATACCAGTTATCTTGATTTGTAAGTGGTAGCCAGGACTGCAGCATTTCATACGACACCATTGGTAGCTGAGCTACAGTAATAATGCCCATTTCCTCCACCCATGCATTATATGAGAGTTAAGCAAATATTTTCCACCTCAGCAGATTTTATGGTCAAATTACGGACTTTTCTCTCTCTGGTTCACAGCTGACAAAACTTTGTTTGATGGAGGTAATAATGACAGAATATGTGATAAGGCAGTCTACCGCTGGCTGAGAGTCAAGGCATGGGATACTATACTTCCACGTTTCTAACAGCCTTTCTTATTCCACGTGACTTATAGATGCAGTAAAGTGGAATCATTATTAAAAAAAAAGGATAATTAAATATAAATCACATCAATACTTTTTTACATTAGAAATCTAAGTCTTTCATATTCTAAGAAATGAGATTTTGCAAGCAAAAGAGACGTGAGATTAAAAGATGAACAAGTGTCTAGAAATTTTTAACCTCACACTCAGCGTGCTTCGGCTGTTAGCCCCAATGCCTGAGGATGGACAGAAGTATCTCTTAAACTTGCAGCCATCTACCTTGAGCTGAAGCTGGTTCCCTTAAAACCTGCCAGCAGGGACCCCCCCCATGTGTGGCATCGCAGTGACGCTCTCCCGGGATGATGCTCACAGGTGAATAAGCGTGAGTCTTGGTGGCAGCCAGGGACGTTCCTGCCCACACCTGCCTCTTCCAGTTGCCGCCAGCCTGAGTTTCAATGAAGGCTTGAGGTAAGATGCCAGGCTGAGATGTGGACACACATCTTGTCCTACCAGCTCTGCTAAGGGAGTGCTGACATCAGTCGGGGAGATGGGGCAGGCAGCAGAGGGGTGACGTCTCAACCACCACGGCAAGACCAGCAGCAGCTCAGGTACCAGACACCCCTCTTCTCTCTGCCTGTCCCCAAGGACAGTGGGTATCCAGACAAAGAGGGGGGCTACCTCTGACTTCACAGGAAGGGCAGCCAGGCAAACATATCAGTCAATCATTAGCCAAGTCACTCACTTCACACGGCACTGGAACAGAAAGATGCAAATGAGGAAGGCAAGAGCATCCCGCAGAGGCCATGTGGCAAGTACAGGACAGCAGAGTGGGGTTTGGGAGAGAGGCTCAAAAGGATGAACACACCGAAAAATAAACCCTGCTATAAGATAAACAAGTTTCCAATTTGAGAATATTAAATATTTTTTCACAGGGCCTTTTTTTTTGCTGAAGATCAAAAAGTGATGATACGTTTCAAATAGCTTCCAGAGCAGCAACAGTTGTGTCACCTTTTCTTTGCCCTCCTTCCTCCTCCCAGCCTCAGGACTAAAAATGTCAAGCTACAAAGTCACACAGAGTGAGAAATCTTTCAGGCAAAACACTGAGCCAGAACGAAAAAAAGATGGAAGACGATGAGCTGGTAGCAGGGAATGCAGGCATTCGAGCAGCAGCACCTTCCTCAGCACAGGAGCAGAAACATGCAAAGTCCCAAGCCCTCCAGAGGCGGTCCGCGCATTTAACTCTATAAAGCTTGAGCAAGCATCAGCCCCATAGCTCCCCCAAGCAGGACGAGCAAGACCAACTCGCTTCCTCGGCTGTTCCCTTTCATCCCAGCGGCCTTGGCTTCCTGCCCTGGAAGCGAGGAGAACAGGGAGTCACCCCGCAGCCGCGCAGCGCAGCCCACGCGGGTGCGGCGTGGCCCAGAACCCCGCCGGGGCACCGTTCCGCCCGGCTTTAGGAGCGTGGGCCAGAACGGGCCTAAATCGTGGTACCCAGGGACAGAAATCCAGGAGTATCCCACCCTCTGCTGTCCCTTGGCACCGAGGACCGGCCGTTGGCTAGTCTCAGCACCCCACGGTACTTATTTGTGACTCTAGCGACCAGGCTGAAACCAAAATTCAGCACCGTTTTGAAAATTTGTTCGCTGGTGTCGGAAGAACCACCGAGCTGGGCTCTTAGGAAAGGCCTGACTTCTAGGTCTTGATTTCCACGGGCTCTGAGGAGTCGCACGTTACACCGGCTTCACCCGGAGCTCGCCGCAGCGAGCACTTCTGAACACCTGCCTCGCGCACACCGCTAAGGACACCCGCCGGCGGCAGACGGGCGAGCCGCACGCCGCGCCGCCAGCCCGGGCAACGGCAGCACCTTAATCCTCCCGCCGCGGCCTCGGCCTTGCCTTTCGGCCGAAGCGCCCGCCTCCCAGCGAGCTTCTGACTGCCTGCAAGGGGCTGCGCCCCTACAGTCAATTGCCCGAAGGGTCTATCCGTCTGCAAAATCCACGGCCGCGACGCGTGCCGCAAGTTGTTAGAGCCACGGGCGCGCGAGCGTTGCGCTTTCCCGCGGCGCGCCCGGCGTTACGGGCCCTTCGCCGGGGCTTGCCGCCGGCGGGAGGGGCTGGCGCCGCCCGCACGCCTCCGGGCGGCCTCCGCAAGCCGGCGGACAGCGGGGCCGATGCCCCCCCGGGCCCCCCCGGCGCGGGCTGCGAGCGGCCAGGGTAGGTGGGTTATCGTTACTAGCCCGGAGTACCAGTAGCTGTAACGGTAGTACCCCGGAGTACCGAGGGATTGGTGGGGTG
>JANHGO010000002.1:26555627-26618470 GCA_024606505.1 Aquila spilogaster
GGGGAAAGGAACACTGCCATATGTTTTGATCAACAACAGAGGATGAATAGCAAGTAGTAACTAGCAGGGAAGATTGCAACTGAGCTTATGAAAATACTGATTAGGAAATGCAGTCAACTGACTCATTGGGAAAGAGAACAGAGAACCAATGTTATCTTGTTAAATATGGCCAATTCTAACTTGTATCCAGTGGGAATTAATAAAAACAAAGAGCTACACTGAAAGAGGAGAGTCTGTGAATGGGTAAATGCATGTGGAAGGTTAGCATTAATCTTTGATGAGCAGACTGCTGTGTACTGATACTGAGGAAGAAGCCAGAGGGGAAAAAACAGTGTCACAGATATAACAGATGTGAAAGCTTTTAGCTAAAATTCCCTGGAGGAACACAAACAAAATTAAGCACTTCAAGAAGACACATACATTTAAACTAAAACCAAACTGGCTCCTTATGTGGAACAACAGGGACAATTAGAGAAGGACTTGGGTAGGACAAACCTCTTGGTCTGGATAGAATATATTTCTTTTGTATGCCTTCAAACTTGTGAAAAATAAATGACTCTATAATTAGTAATCTTCCTCCATGACTCACTACATAATAGAGCACGACAAATTAATATACCATTACTCTAAATTAAATGGACTTTAACTAAAAAGCAGATAACGTTTTTAAACTGTTTGCTCGGAACCTATTTCATTTTAGCTGCAAACAATAACCAGTTTAACACAGGGGCACTTACCCTCTGAATTTTTTAATTAAACAATCAAATGGGCATTGCAGCGTTCTGTCTCTAAAGATATCCTGGTAGTGTGGCATTCCACATACCCTCTTAAAACAGGGAGAGGATTGAACTGATGGTGCAGAGGCAGGGGAAGTCAGCTGGGATGGGATTCTGGCAGCAGACACAGCTCATGTTCCTAAGGTCATCATTCCCAGAACTATTAATTTTGGGGTGTTGTTTTAAAAGATGGATTGTTTGGTGTTTTTTTTTCCTAGAAGAAACAGCATGAGATTTCTATGCTGAATAGTCTGCACATACATATCAGTACATTTGACTCATTTTTATCCGTGAAGCTTTTTGTTTCCAAATAAAGGAACAAATGAGTAAGTTGCTACGCTTAAACTGGAAAGAGGCAAACTGTGGCATCATAGCTCAAATGATTAATTATTTAGTAGAACATTTGGTATTGTGGTTGTAGCCAGAGCTGATAAGTACTGCCACTTTTCACAGAGAGAGATTGATGACATTAATAATAGGGTGATCAAGGGTATAGTGTAAAATTCATCATTACTTGACACAGTTCAGCTTTGTTAATGCTTGAGTACTTCTTTAAATACCTCTCTTATATTTTCTATTACTACAAGTATATTGTCAACCTACTGCAATAAATCAGAGTGCCATATAAGTATTAGCAGCATGATAACCTCCTCCAGACTGAAATTTCCAGCTGGGAGAAAGCATGTAAATCTGTACAACAACCCGCAAGGAGCACTGTAACACCATGAGAACTGCCATGCTATGAGAAATTGTGTTGCCCACGGAAAATCAGAGGCAGGATTAAAAATAGATTTTATTTCTGCTGTTGAACTTTCTTGCTAAAAAGCCTCCTGTCATTTTCTAGGCCAATGAAACTTTACAGTTGAGCTGACAGCACCAAAGGCAGCCAAGAGGAATCACAAGCATCTAACAATGAACAGTGACTCCAGCCTGCAGAAAAAAGGTGATCCTTACATGCTCCGAAGATAGCAGTCATCGAAGTGACCAAGCCCAGGTCTGAGCCCATGGCCCATATATGAGGTCAGCCATGCAGCGTTTGCATGCAGACAGCTGGCACATGCAGCACGCCTCAGTTGAATTCCATGGGAATAAGTGCTGTAGGCATGCTGCAACCTGGCGCAGCCTTGGCTCTCCCAGGCATGCCACAAGTGTAAGGCTGCAGTGCTGCTGGCAGTACAAGGCAGCACCGGGTGCCGCAGCATCCCATGTTACCTTGCGCAGCAGTGACTGCCAGCCTGCCCCAGGTCTTGGAATTCTGGGTTGTTAAACTGCCATAATAAAGACTTATCAGACTTGTCCAGCTGACCCTGTGCCTGCCTGAGATTTGAGAAGGAAGAGGGAAAAAAGGCAGTTCCCAGGGCAGTCTTGCTTTCTTCCACAATTCTGAATGAATAAGTGCAGTAAAGAAGCAGTGTTACAGATGGAGTTGATGATAACTTGTTTGTAATGAGACAGCGAGTGGCTCAAATAATCAAAGTTTGCCTTCTCGCTGTAGCAAGTGAAAGCTGCAAAGGCTCTGACATTTTGCCTTTATTGAATGGGTTTTCTTTAGTCAACTACTGGACGATGTTTTCATAAAGCAAAAACATTTTACAGTGCAAGATTTCAACCAGGATCTAAAAATGGCCAAGAGTTTCCAAAACAGGAGCTTAAATTCAAGCTCTTGTGCAAGTCCAATATTTTGGGTTATTTGAGAAAACTAATTGAGGAGAACTACTGAGTACTTCACAATTTGGGAAACACTGTAACTTAATTAGTAGCCCAAGATGTGATTGGGAAAAACATCCCCTACTTCTTATGTCTTCTGTGCAAACAGAATCTTCAGTGTAACCCTCCCATTTGCAATGTACTTATTTTCTAAGTCTGTGTAACAATTTCATGACAGAAGTCGCTGCTACCCCATCATATTTTGAAGCAATGTTATACATGTAAATCTAAGAATCCTTACCAACAACAAAAATTCAAACCTGAAAAGCAAAACAAGGGTGAATGAATACTTCTCTCTCTCTGGGATATTAGGGGAAGGTAAATAACAGAGATGCTTTGAATGGAGCACAACAAATTTCAGACACAACCCTGTAACTAAATGTAATAGCAGTAAGTTACCTTATGGTGAACCTGGTTATCCTGGAAATTAATGTAGAATTATAAAAGTTGGACTGAAAGGATTTAGAGTTCTGCCTGAAGCAAGCTGCAAAATTATTCAAGCAATGGATTTGTGCAGTGTGAGTTCATCAGGATCATCTAATTTTAGAGAAATTCTTCCTGGAAAAACAAGGACTTCTGTAAAAACAGGCTGGTGCTCTCTTGTAATGTGTAAGAAACAAAAGTTTCTTTTAAAAAGGAAAGCTATTGCAGTGAGCGCCTGGTCTGTTCTGTAAAACTCAAGTGTTTGGTGACTCACAGACACCAAAGTGCTGCTGATCGATACATTCGGGGTCTGACTATTCAAACCATGTTATGTATTCATGTATGAAATTGATTTTGAATCTGGAGTTGTTTGAATCCTAACACATGCATCTGATTTCACTTTGGCATAACAAATCAATCATTTTAATACCCATGAAATTTAGCCTGCAAAAAATAAGTTCATTGAACGCATTTGGATTTCCTTTGTAGTGGAGGGCAGCAGTGCTTCAATAAAGCTGTGAAACTTCAAAAGATTGGCTTTCAGTGAGCTGAGTACAGGAGGGAGCAGCCACCCTCCCCCTTCCAGAGTCATGGAAAGTAAGCTATCGCACTGATTTGACTAAGTTCGGCTAGCAAATCCTACCCAAAGTCAGGGCTACAGCAGAGGTGTGCAGTTCTGTACGCTGCGCAGAGCAGCGCTAGCTGGAAGCTGGAGCGGAGCTGGAGCTATGCAGCAGCAGAGTAGGCAACCTGAGATGTGCTGGGAGCAATGGGAGAAAAAAAAAGTTAGCTCTTATAACCTAATTTATGTCATTTGCACATGTGTAAAAGCAGTGATTATTCAGGGACGTACATGTCCATAGGTTCTTCCGGGCAGCGCTGAGAAGAATGTCATCAATTCTACATTTACAGAGCTCCCTACTGACTGCCTCAGACAAATGATTCAATCTACTGCTTCAGGGAACCTTCAGTCTTCAAGTTACTCCTCAGTAATGATACCAGGAGATTTATTGAAGTTTTGCCTGATATATGTACTCCTTTGCTTCATAGTGATTACTTAGTGATTAAAAATCTGGTATCAGACACAGAAGACAATGAAATAGAACTTCACTAGCAGATAGATTTTCTGTGCCTAATAAAAAGTAATTACAAAATTCAATAAATTTTGAGGTTATTTTTCTGCAGTAGTAGAAGGGGATCACTGATAATAAATTCTAAATCAATGCTGATGTGTACATACCAGCATTCTATACTATATTGTAAAAGCATATTAAAAAGCTACTAATACAGAGCCAGGTGGTGGCAGTAACATGTAAAATCAGCATGTACATGTATAAAATCAAAAAATATCAAAAAATAAAATATTCAGGGAATCGCAGGAGGATTTAAGGTAAAAGTCTTATTCAAGAATTTACACTGGAAGGTGCAATAATGAAAATATGATTTTGTAATCCTACATTTTGGCATTGCTCTGAAGTGAATCTGAGAAGGCATAAATAATGGAAGACAGATTGATCCCTTAATGATACAACGCTCCAAGTTCAGATATAGGGTGGTTTGGGTTTCAGGAAAATAGGTCAGTAATGTCTGAGAGCACATGAAGAACTCATCCTCTCCTGACACAGGAAAGGTCAAAGGATTAGGAGGATTAAGATTAAGGCAGACAATTCATGTGTGAGGAAGACTACAACCACGCTTTCTTAAAAGCAGATAAACAAGGACATCCACATACCATGATCAGCACCCCTAGAAAACATTTGCGTTACCAGCTAGTGAATCATACGTGTGTTCTTCAAAACACTGCATGATGTACCTCTTATCTCTTCTGATTTCCAAGACACGAGCATTTCTGAGAAATGGAAGTTGAGTATGTGAGAATACGTATAACAAATCAGAAACAACAAACACTTTGTATGTGCAGTTAATGCTTTTAAGGATTTGTTTCCCTATATATTTACCTTAAGAGAACAGAGGTTTGCAGGAGAACACCATAACTCAAAGAAATTTGAAGTCCTATGGGCGTGATCCACCTTAACCATGAGCTGTATTTCCTGCTGAACACTGCATGTTAGAGATACCTAGGCCGAGAAGTTCTAACCCTGGTCCAAAGGCACATTACTCTGGCAAGACAACAACAAACATGACTTAGTCCCCTCCTAACTATAAGTTGCTCACAAGATACATTTTGTGCTTGTCTTTAGACACATAGCACAGACAAGGAGCATTGCATTTCTCTGCAGCCAGCTGCCATCTGACAACATGACGGTACAGGTATTCAGAGACCTTCCAGAAACACACCAGGTGTGGTTTTAGTATATTAACCTTTCACGCTTTAACAACGTGGGAAGAATTGAACATACCTTGGCTAGCCACCACCTAGTAACTAACAGTATTTTACATTATATCTGCACTTCATTTAATGTTATTTTGGTTGCTTTTAAAGACGCTTTGTCTCATCTGTTTCCCTAGTTGAGACTAAAGTTTGGAATTTCAAATGTTCTAATTAGCGCAGCTCACCCAGGTCATGTTCTCACACAACCTGTTCTGCTCCTGGAAGACATTCTGGGAGAGATTACAAAGCTCAGTTGCACCTACTGAGTCAGCTGCCTTTTCTTCCAGAATGCAACGCGAGCGCAGTGAACAGCACTGTTTTTGCTTGTAGTGAGGTACTGCACTTCACCGGGGGGGGCGTGAAGTGGTGACTGCTTCCTAACTAAGTATGGACGGCGTGTTCTGGAGGCCTAGATAAAAGTTGATTCCTTGGAAATATGCACAGATGTAAAGTCTTGGACCTGATCAAAAAGCCATTCTACTCTTCTGTCTCCTATGTTAAAGTGATTAGTTTTGTAGTGTGCAGACTTCTTACAGATAGCTGCAAACTATAGGGCTGCTTTAGCATACAGGCCTCTCAGAATAAATTAAGGCACCATTTTTTCGAGGTTTTAAGTCTGTAAAAGACAGCAGTACTCTGTGATTCTGTTGGTGGTAGTTAGGTACATGCAATATTGAACAACAAACGCAGTCAGTAGAAGTGTGTGCTGGAAGATCTCATCTATGTGTGAAATCTGGATGCCTTTGGGATACGATCAGCTGGAAAAGCTGTCATCAGGTGCCCTCTGCTTTGTTTCTGCTGAACCAACAAAAGCGTAACAGACCACCGAGAATGAATAGTTATTAGCAAACTTAATTTTAAAAGCCCTAAACAGGTATCTCCTTCTTTTTCTTGTGTAAAGGATACCAGATTTTATAGCAGTACAAAATATTGCAAAGAACAAAACAGAAAACAAAGACGATTAACGGAACTATCCTTATTTCTATCTTGAACAGTTTGCAACAGCAGTATGCAAACCCCTGAGACTTTATTACTACTCCAACTTCTTCTCAGCACACAGCACTGAAGGTAACAACCAACAGCACAGCAGCAATCATGCCATGAAAAGAGCTGTTATTTTTTAAGCAAGAGAAAATGCAGCTTGCAGGCTGAGTTGAGAGGTTGATTAGTGCTGTTCTGCAAATATACAAAGAATCATGCAGCATGGAGCAGATTACACCCCATTGCCCTTATGCAGTGATTTTATATTATATTTAGCAATTATCTTTCACTGGAGTAATACTGAGTGGCCACACTCCTCATCCTAAGGCCCCAAATGACCTCCCACCCTGCTGAAAAGCATCACTGCTGCCAAAGCACTCAGTCTTCACTGAAAAAGAAAAAAAACAAAAACCAGTAAATAAGACTTCAGTGCTTATGTAAACAAAGACTGAAGTTCTGACAGGCTCAGAATCCAGAACGGAAGGAATGCAATCTTAAATACACTGCTAAACTTTTTCAGATTTTTTGTGGTGCGAGTAAACATATATTTCTTTAATTGTAGACTTACAAAGTGGCTTTCAAAAAATTCTTATAGCCCACAGAACCCAGTCCTTGATTTAGGAAATATATATATGCGATGATATCATGGGAACTGACTAACATAAGTGCCAAAGAAGTCGTGTTTGAATGCCAGCTGTGCAGCCCCGCAGCTGTGCCCTGCTGAAAGCACAGACAGCAGAACTGCCACTGGCATTTCCAGAAGGAGGTGTTATGTTTCAACAATAGCTCTTTTAAAAAAACACAGCAAAACTGGTGCCAAGAAAGGAGAGGCCAACAGCCAGGTACCCCTCCTCTTCAACTGCACGTTTTGAGTAGCCTGAAAATTCTGCTTCATCTCCTGCCACGTTTTTCCCTCTCTGCAAGAACTGCAGTCCTCATGAACAACTTTACCTGCTCGGGCAGATAACTCAGATATACGTAGCTCAGCTGCTGCAACCCCTGCTCTCGCTCACCTTTGCCCTTTTTCTTCCCTGTCTCCATCACTTGTTGTGAAGGCAGCACTGCCCTTGATCTCACAACAGTTGCGCTAGACTAGGATCAAAGTTTAGAGGTCAGCAAATTAGCACAGAAGACACCAACCACAAGGAAAAGGCATTTTCATACTTGAAAAACAACGTGCATGCTTCTGCTGCCACGTAACTGAAAACAAGGTTATGGTTAAGACACATGACGATGAGTAACAGGGATGCAGATCAGTAGCTCTCAAGTGCATGGAGACGTGTTCATGCCAACAGCACAGCTTACAGTGCAAGGATTCATCACATGCCTTCAGTGCCACCTCCCTTCTGTGCTTTTATTTTTCCTTTGGGAGCTAAAATTTCCAAACGTGACAGCAAGAACTGCAAATGTCCTGAACTGACACAGAAAGCTGGATGCCATTTTTGGAAGCTCATGCATCCACATCCCATCTCACTGGCACTAATTGTGGTAATAGCCCCTCTTCACAACAGCTTTAATGACCACAGCTCAATGGCTGCTCTCTGCCCTCAGCTCTGCTGCAACATCCTGCCATACCTGGGTGGCTGGAACTGGGAGAAGAGCTACAGACTGACCCCAGCTCCCTCACTCTTGTTGGCTTGCACCAGTTCTCACTGTTGGTCTTCATTCAGTCCTCCAGCTGATGGCAGGAAGATGGGATAACTGGCCTTTGATGTCACTTGGAGCAGTAATTCCCCACTCCCTGGGACCTGTGGCCAGCATTGGCAAAAGAACGCTTCTCACTGGGATCAGTGGAGGCACTGCTGCTCCCCTAAGCCAGTTATTTTAAGTCACATCTAAACACAGTGTTATCAGCTTAAGATCAGCCTTTCTCCCCTGCAGCAGATTCAATTAGATGCAATGCAAATTAGCTAAAAAGCACAGTTACACCCTTCTCATTGGAGCCACACTCCTGCTGGCTTCACTAGGAGCTGGCTGCTGCTGAGCAAAGGAATTCACAGCCCAGCTCAGGAACACGAGCAAACACCTGTGTGAGGGGCGCACCTCTCTGCCAGCATGGCCCTGCTGACACCTGGGGATGGCTATGAGTCAGCACCGTGCCCTGTGCCACCTGCCTGCCAACAGCTTGCTTGCTGCTGGTCTTTACGTGCCTTCTCTCTAGCTCATCCTCTAAGTGAGACTAAACTGGAGCACAAGCTAAACAGGCTGTGCCGCACGGCTCTCCCTTAGCCTGTGGTGCAGCTCCTCGTCCTCCTGGCACAGGCTCACATCTCAGGCTCCATGCAGCTCCTCCCCCTGCAGAAGTTCGCCCATCTGTCCCCTCGGCCACACTTCTGACACGGCTCAGTGCCAAAAAGAAACAAGACATGGCTTCCCATCGGGGAAGAGGCACGAGCAACAAGCGAGCAGTGAGAAAACCCAGACTTGCAGTCACAGCCTGCTTCTGCATTGGATTGCACCGGATTAGGGCTGCGATTTAGCACCATTGAATTAATTTGTTCAATTCTCATTCACTTACTTTTATTGGAGGGGAATGGTGTGACAGCAGCTGAAATCACACTACTGGGTCAGCACATTCAACTGTGTGTGGGTTGTAGCCATGGAGTTTGCTTCCAGATTGGCACTCTTCAAAGTTCTAGATGGAAAACTCCAGTCTGCGCCCCTCTGGTTCTTCTCATTAGTTGGCAAGATTCGCTTGAAATTGATACTGAGCCAGGAAACTGCAGAAAAAAGACAACCAGAAAAGAACTCCAGGTGAATTGTGTACGATTACATCTTGAAAGATTTCACTTATTTTTATCAGTATTGCTGCATTAAGGAAAATACTTTTAAGAATCCAAAGACGCCCTTCATATAAAAAGATGAAACAAACCTAAGGCCAACAGTGAGAGTCCTGATGGAACGAATTCACCTTTGGAACACAAAACTCTTTCCTTCGGTCCTACTGAATTTGATCTGAGCTGCGTCAGGGCAATGGCAATCCCCAGGTTGCTGTGTACAACACTGAGTTAGGCTGTAGGGGCCTTATGAGAGAACCAAGAAAGCTGATGAAAAGCCAATTTAAAATTTCTCAGTTATTAGGACTGGAAGTTAGCTACACAAAGTTCTACCATTTTATCACATACATGTGCATGTGTGTGTATAAGTTAATATTTTGCATCTCCCATCCACGGCAGCTCCTTTGCTGCCAGCCCCTAACCAAAACCTGCAGGTGGCTGCACCAAACGTCAGCAGGATCTGGACATCATGTTCTAAGCCTTATCATTCTGAATGTTTATAAATTCTTTAAAAAGGATGAGACCTACATGACTGCGTTATAGAGAAATCCTGTTCTACCTACACTCGGGCCCATGGTTTAACAATACTGCTTTCTTAATAGCTGCGAATGCACAACTGAAAGCTACTTTTCTGCTGAAAATTGAATTGAACATTGTCCAAAGCAGTCAACACAAGAGAACCACGGCAGCATTGGTGTTCCATCAAACGTCAAGTCCTGGTGCATCAAAATGTCTCTCAGAGGAAGAGCTCAGCCCTGCGCGGGGCTGCTGGGCTGGCTGTGCCCGACTGCTGCTGCTCACCTCTCTGCTGGGGTCAGGAGCTGCAAGGAGGTGGAACACATTGTGCCTGGCAGACTCGCCTTGAGGAGCATCTTCATGTCAGCACAGAGCTGAGATTGATTATAGAGGCCTGTGTTGTGAAAGCCCCACAATACCACCTTCACTGCAAGCAGAACCTGAAGTTTTGATGCGACTGTGTAAAGCAGGATGGGTTTTTTTAGCAATTTTAAATAGAAAGAGCCAACGTCACGCTCTTCTCTGCTTTCTCCAGCACTTACCATCAGGCACTATGAAACCCTACACAGAAAACACAGCAATAAGGTCAAGCGATATTGTAAGAATATCCTTTGAATACTGAAAAGGACACATCACATATAATATCAGCAGAGCTGACAGCAGTGCCGTATAAACTTGTCAGCACCAATATCCAGCTGCCACTGTGAAGCACTGCAGACAAACAGGACGAGAAACCTTTTAAAAGTGGGGATTTCCGTGCATCTACCCTTTTCCCCACAGATTCGGAGTGCCAGCCTATCAACATACAGAATCTGTGGAAGAGATTCTTGTTAGAAACAGGGCAAGGCTTTAGGATTCCAGCTGGTGAAACTATTGGTTAGACCTGAAAGTCATCTTATGTTAATTCGTACTTCTGGTTTTGTTCTTTCACGTGGATCATTTTCTTACATAGTTTGCTTTTTACTAACGCTTTAACTATAAGCAGTGTGTTTCATTTTCCTGTTTCTTAAGTAAAACATCAATTAGGAGTTAAGCCAGCTTTCAAAACAAACATTATCACCCAAAGGAGGAATCGGGGAGCTGCCTCTCCATGCAGGTAAACAGCAATACTGAAAGAAAGCTGAGGTTGGTGTCTATCACTTTCTGTTTTTACCTCCTCCACGTCATTCTGACAGCACACCCACGCTGAGATAAGGATCAGAGCTTTTCACACCCATGACTGGTTTTCTTCAAAGGGAGAGGAGCTGCAGACTGCTGCTGGCCCAGCTTCCAGCGCTGGGTTGTGAGGGACCAGGTGCTCAGGGCTCGCTGGGATCAGGCCCCTGCAATACCTCATTGCCCTCTGCTTTTACACCAGGACAAGGGCCCAGGCTGACCCCAATGCAGTTACTGAACTCCGGTTTGTCTGTTACAAACTGATCAGCCCTTTGACCCCCCTGTGAGTCCATTCCCTGAGTCCACCCTGCTCCTCAGTCCCAGACTTGCCCCTGGCTAATGAGACCCCAAAGCCAGCAGGAGATCTATTTTTCCATTGAAATTTGCTTTTGGACATGAGGGAGGCTCTTACACCATCCGCAGCTGGAAAAGGATTGGATTATCCATTGTCCAAAGTAGCTTTTCACAAGGCCACTGCCCATTTTTAGGGCAGAATTAGGACTGAGGTTGGCACAGCACTGAAGTCCGCCATACCTCGGGCAGCTGATGGCTTCAGCACTATGCGTATTCCCAACTGTTCCTGTAACACTGGGAGCTGTACAGAACCGTCTGGGCAGTGAGAAAACTTCAACTGCTTTGCTTTGAAAAGGGCCATCCCCTAAAAGAACACTTCCTGAAAGGCAAAGGGGTCTTGAGAACACGATCCTGCAGGACTTGCAAGAGGACCCCAAGCCTGAAAGCCAAACAGACAAAGCCCACGTTGTCTGCAAAGCGGACTGAGTCAGCATTTTTTCCTGAAGCCCTACAAATTCCAGACGATCTGGCAGTGACTTCTGCCTCACGTAAATCCAGAACAAGCTTTGTGCATAAGGCCCAGGATACCTTACTAGATACTGGGGGAATTCAATCCTCTCAACTTTTCCTGCTGACTCCAAGACCTTTGCCCTGGCACTGTGTGTTTTCAAAGAAAGAGAAAACACTGCAGCCAACTGCATTTTAGCCTTCCTGCTGTGAGCTTGATTCAAAGCAGACCTGGATTAGCAGCACAGAAGAGCCGCCATACACCGGAGAAGAGGTAGGATTGGAAATGGAGACATCTTTTCCGTAGCTGTTTGGATTCAAAGAGGGCTGAGGACAGCAGTGCCCACAGTGCCTTTCCAACACACCTGTAACGCACTCAGCACACGTTACCTCCTGAATAAAACACTTGGATATTTGAGCTGGGCTGGGTAGCGCTTTTTTCTCTCTCTCTCCCTCTCAGTGTTGCTTTCATCTGAAATCTGAGCTCCATTTTCTCCCGCGCAGCTTCACACCGTGCTGTCCTTGTGCTATAGGCACTGCCATAGACAGGACATACTGCAATTCAAATGCCAGAAGTTGCTAAAGCGCTTATGCAAGTTAATTACTGTGCCTGTTTAATCCCACATAATGCAGATTAGCGCTGTCAACTACCGCTCCGAGAGCAGTTGATGTAACAGGCCGGCCCGCCGTCAGCCACACCATCTCCCAGAGCCGCAGAACTGCTGATCCTGAAGTTAGGAAATAAATGCTGAGCAGCGCTGGGTGCGGGGCCCTCTGGCACCATCTCCTGGTCTCTGCCAGGGGATAGGAAGCTGACACAAGAGCTGGGCACGGCAAAGAGGTATAAAAGAGGTGTCAGACCCCTCCTTTCAAGATGAAGTGCCTTTGATTATCAGCTCTGATCCCGTGCCCTGCTTTGGAACATGTGGATGAAAGCCTTCTCAAGAAGAGTTCAGGAAACAGAACCATGGAAGTGTCCGTCCTTCAGGACATGAGCCAGAACGAGGCCCAGTCACTGCCGGCGTACCTGACAGAAACACCTCAGGCACTTCGAGCAAGAGGCACTCTGATCTGAACAGCAAAGCATCTACACGGGAAGGGGATGGTGGAAGGGTGAAGGGCTGACTGGAAACTTCAGCTTCTCACAATTTGAGTCGAATCTAAATGGATTAATTTACAACTGTTACTCGAGAGAGATGCCCTTTGGCATCAAAACGTGTTTACATAGCACCTGCTTATTCCCCAAAAGATGTAAATACAGCATGTCCAGATACACAGTTGCATGAACTAATGACATGTCATGCCTCAGGATTTCCAAGAAGGCTTTTCCTGCTCCAGAGGGGGAGCAATACCAGTTATCCTGACTCCGGGTGCTTACGGGAACCACAGCGTTCACATGACACCACTGTTAGCTGAGCTGCTGTAATAGCACCCACTTCCCCAACCCATGTATTATAGGACAGGTAAGCAAATATTTTCCACCTCAGCAGATTTGTATGGTCCAATGACAGCCTTCTCCATCGCTGGTTCACGGCTGATAAAACTTCGTTTCACAGTTAATAATAACAGCTTAATGCTATACCACAGGGCTTTGTACCCCTGGCTGCGAGCTGCCCCTGGCTGTCCCAGGAGCACGAGGCGAGCCCTTACCCTCTCATTCCCCCGATGTGCGCAGGAGAGCTGCCCTGAGTCACCCCGCTCAGCCGCACGGAGCCCGGTACCGCACCGCCCCCCGACCGCGGCTCCACGGCGCCCCCTGGCGGCCGCAGACGCAGCGCTCAGCCCCGGGGCTCCTCGTCGAGCCTGAACGGGGAGAGAGAGAGGAACGGCGGCACCCGGAGACGGCTGCGGGCTGACGGAAAGCCGTGCAGATGGCGGAGGCGGCGGCTCCCGCTTCTCTCCTCCGCCTCTGCCACCTCAGCCTGCCTGCAGAGGGCCGTAAAGACTCCTCCGGAACCATCAGCCTCTCACACAGCTGGGAGAGGACGCAGGCCAGGCGCCGGACAGAGCGGCCACGCAGAGGTAGCGAGCGCTCCTTGATGCCAGCGCGCTTTCTCGATCCCATCCTTTCCTTTTTGCACTGCCAGGGCTCTCTCTTCACAAGCTTTTTCTGTTCATGAAGCTTCCTGTTACAGCATGGAAAGCAGCCATAAGGCATGCGGTTCCCCACCTTCTTCTTCTACTTACATGTTGAGAGCGATGTGCTTCTCCAGCACGTTAATATTTCAAGAGATTTTCCCCTTTTTATCCAATCTCCCTTTTCTGCAGCTGTAGAACTGATAAAGCCCCTGCAGTGCGGGCAGCGCTCGGTAGTACAGCTGACACAGAACTGTTGCAGTGGTTGGAAACAGCAGCGGATGGGCTGTCCGCAGCCTCCCAGCTGCCGGATCCCCCCAGAGCCACCTGCTTTGGGACCAGGTGACATCACCTACCTGCTACAAGCAGCTGCCATCAGGATTTGTGTTTCTGAAGCTCCCCAAGATGTATGAAGATTCAGCTGTTCTCCGTTCCTCGTTTTTTCCTATTTCTTACTGTCAGGCATCACCCACTTCTTTTTATGAACTTCAACAAAACTGAGATGTGATGTTGAGGATAAACCATAACAAACTTCCTCTTGACACACACAGAGGCATAATGAGACTGCTTCAAAGCAAGCCAAGGCTACCACCTTTTATCCACTTTAATGCCTTTATGGCATACAGCGATGCAAGGTGGGATCCTTCCATAAAGCATTAAAGCAGTAGTAAAACGCCATCAGCCCTTCCCAGGCTTAGGAATTCCTACTTGTCAGGACAGTTACTGTCTTAAACACTGCCATAGTTCTTTATATAAAAGCTACACTGCATCACTGCTTTAAGGTGGCTGGTTCTTCTCTTCCTCATAGAAGAGCACAGTTCTTACCCCGAGCAGACATTTAGTTTCTGTTTCCAGAGTCCAGCAGACCCTGCAGGGTTCGTTCATCTTTCTGGGGTACAGATACTTCGAGTTTAATTCTTCAAGTTTGACCTAGAATTCAAGTTTATGCTTAAGCTCAAGTTGAATTCAGCTTAAGATGCTCTGATGTCACTCAGTTCAGGGGTCACCCAACTTGACGTCTTCTGCCCCCCTGCATCCCCTTGGCCATCTGTTCCTGGCTGTGGATAGCCACTGCTCAGCCCTCCTTGCCACCGATCCCTCCTTCCACAGACCCGCTTGGAGCACCATCAGGAGCCCAGCTCCGGCTGATTGCCCAGGAGACTGCAGCAAGTAATCCTTCAGTGTCCCATATCTGAGCACACCTACGGCCACCACCTTACAGCAGCTCTCACACACCGTCGTGAGTTCAGCCAGGCCCTTGAGGTTTGATGGATGGAGTCCAAACCCCTTAGTGAGAAATATTTGTATTCCAGTCGACACAAGCACTCTGTGGTACAAACCTTTATTATCTCACTCCACCTTGCCACGTCTATCACGGAAACAACTGGTGGTCATATTTTTCTGGTGTCCTGAAAAGTTACCAAGTGTAGAATACGCTCTGTAGTTCACAGCGTAACAATTCTTAAGGATTGATGCATAAAGGCTTTCTGTAAATGGAGCTGGGAAGAGACGTTCACTCACAAGGCAACAGGCAGGCACTGCTGGCTGGAGAACACTGGAGAGGCACTGTTTGCACGGTACAAACACAGAGCATCCATCTTTGCAATAGATGACCAGCTGCCCTGGGACTACCTGCCTCATTACAGGCACAAAGAGAAACATCACAATGCAGGTCCCGGCATGTGGACATCCCACCATAAGTCTGAGCACCACAGAAGTCTTCATATCAAGGTTTGTAAAGACCATCATAAGTAATATGCATTTGTCAAGCAACAATATGTATTTGTTTGAAGACTATTTTACTTTTTTCCTCAATCTTCCTGTGTTATAAGGCAAAGAAAACATGAGAAGTCACAGTAGCACAGCCCCTACTTTTCTAACTATGCTGGTTATCAATGGTATTCAGAGTCCACAAATCATTTTCTTACGGAATTCAGACTGTTTGTAGGGTACCCCCTGGACCAGGTATTGCCCCAAAACCTGGGTCCTCATATTCACTAGCTGATTGCAGGTCACCTCTGACTATTCCTTAGGATTTGGGGCTGAGTTGATCAATAACAATCTAAACACTTCCCATTCCCAACCCAGTGCTAATGCTTTCAAATTTACATCCTGAGCTTCTATATCATTAGGGTATTAGGAGAAGAGCAGGCTGAAAATGAGAGGAAATGTCTTATTAGAGCAATGGTCTGAGAGAACAGTCTGACACAGACTCCAAATTCTTCCTGCATGACTATGTCAGCACTCCTCATCAGGGCAGGCAGCAAAAAAACAAATCCGAAGGAAATTTCGCATAGCTGGTAAGCAAAATGGGTCAGCGTCTGCACAGAGCTCATCACTTACTACAGCCTTCAGGATGCTAGGGGCTTCTTCCCAGGCATCAAACCTGCCATGTCTGATTTCCCTAGACACATGGCCTTCCAAGAGCCAAAATAGTCGTGAGCTTAAGCTCATGTTAAACATTCACACTCACAGTGTTTCCTCTTCTCAAGCCCTGCTTGTAAACCCCATTTCTGCTGAATGATAAGTCCCTACCCACTGTTTTGTATGCACATATAGTCATTCAGAAATCTTACCCCGGGGAGAGATGGACAGAGCAGGAGGAAGTTATATGCCTACACCACAGTGATCATCAGGCAGCAAGTGTGTTGTGTAGATGGATATGGCGCCAAGAAAGCTCAAGTACAGTAGAGATGGATTGCAGACACATCGACAGCAGCCTGCCAGGAAAGAGGGAGCTTCCTCAGGCATCACAGCTTGCAGCTCTCATGCTGGCTCCCAGAAAGACATCCACAGTGCTAGCAGGATTCGCTGGCTGAGTGCTGGTCACCTCTGAACGATGGATGCACCAGAAGGCACAGCTCTCCTAAGAACACCAGACTGCGGGAGGCTTTCCAGAACATGTCAGCCCGACAGAAATCTGCTCTATCTAGCAAGTATCTACACAGCTTTGGTTCATTAGGAACCCACTCCTCAGGAGTCAAAGTATTTCACCCTAAAGACCTTCTTTTTGCTAAGATCTTTTCTTTCCAAGGTTTTAACTCTTCCCAAAACCCCGGCTGCATTTCTACTGAGGAGACTCCGACGTGCTCGGCATCCCCTGGGCAGCCAGCACTGCTACCTGCACCCTGTGCTGGGCTGCCCCAGCTGCAGACGGCCCACGCGGCCCAACACGCCCATGTGTGTCCTCTCAAAGCACCTAACACACACAATGCTCAGGCACTAAAGCTGCCCAGGGCAAACCGAACATTTATCAATAACAGCAGCTCCGCTTTGTCCACACACAGATGGAAAGCATTTACAAATTGAAGAATTTCATTAAAAAGTTTAATAAAACACTATAATTCTCTTCACACATCATCATCTCAGTGACCTAGGCACTTTAACTGAAAAGGAGTTCGGCTAAGATTTTTTTTTCCTCTTAGATCCACATTGAAGATAAACGTCTCAAATCTAGGCAGCTGTTTGTACACAAAGCATCCTCTTAACCCACCACACCTCAGAGTTGTGCTCCCACTGCCCTGGGGCAATTACAGCTCTATTAGACAGACACAGCTCCTCACGTACCGCCCCACATCTATCAGTGGGGAAGAAAGAGGCATAAATCAGTACCCTTCTCTTGGTAAAGTGTCAGAACTAGACTTGAACAAATGTGGCTTTCCTTCCTTCTGTGGCAGTGCTTGGCATATAACTTCTGATTTGCACAAGAGGTGAAACTCACACGATTCCCACGCTAGTTTCATTGTACACTTCTCCTGTCCTGCCATCTCCTGTGAGATTACAACTACTGAACAAAGCTGCTTCATTTTACCAACCGATGATCCCCAAAGTACAGCTTGTCCAAAAAGGCCACATTATTCAGTGCTTCCCACCACCCAGCATATGCATGCACACAGAATAACTCAACACACTGTTCTTCCTCCCAGCAGAGTTTGGCCTGCTCCATCAGTTGGACAAACCACTGTTGCTGATTGTCCTATTCAAGGCAGAAAACTCTTAATTATTCATGAATTCACATGTAAATGGCTTGTAGTAGTAGCCATCTACTGAAAACATACAACTTCATGTCCATGGAAGAGCAGCAGACTCTTGATGTTCAGAGGAAAACTTGCTGTCGTATCTGACATATGTTGGTAGGACTCCCAGCTTCCAATGACAGTCCTTGGGGGTATATACTTTTCCTGCTCTTGATGTCATGCTGGGACAAGGTCCTCTGCTCTAGCTATGGTAAAGTACCTGGTAGTATGAACATCAGTGTTGAGTCTCTCACTGGCATTTTTAGTACCGATGAACCCCAAATGGCAACTCGAAACAGCACTTGCTTCAAGGCTCACACCCTAAGGATGGTTGGTTGTGTTTTTTTTTTTCCATAAGATAAAGATCAATAAACTATTTAATCCCTTCTTAAAGTTGTTCCTTACACAAGGCTAGTTACAGATTGCAAAACACAGATTGCGAGAAAAACCTCATTCAGCATACAATTTTTTTTTTCTTTTCCATGAGATCTGGAATTATAAATGGTAATTTACTACTCAAAGATAAGAGTTTTGTGCTCAGGGATTCCGTATTTTCCTTTGTGTTCTTCAAATAATTTTCTGAGTTCCTGTAGATACAGCGCATGTAGCTGTTCAACCTCTTCATGGGTGGGATTTGGGTTCCTTTTTACAAGGATGGGGCTTCCCACTGTAAATCAAACACAAGAGCAGGATTAGCTTCATCAACATCTCTTTTCAAGAGAAACCACTCTCCCTCCTGTAACAGCTCTGCCCCAGCTCATGGCAAGTTGGCAGAGCCACAGCACAGTTCTCTCGCTCTTGGGCCTCATCCTGCCTTTCATATGCTTAATCCCTGGCTCTGTTTTTCCCCAGCGTTGCTCAAAGTCAAATAAAGTGAATTAAAAATCTGCATCATTTCAGTTTGGCATGAGAAGAGCAAATGAGGAGGGTTAGCTCTAACTCAAAGCAGTTCATGCTGCAACGTACGACCCCATGGGCTGTACGCCATCTTGCCATTGGGGCAGTACTCCACAGAGACAGATTAAAACAGCATTGAAACTCTCTCTACCTTCCCACTGTCTTCTGTTCTGAATACTAAAGGTATCCAATGTGAGGGGCATACCTCAGCAATGAGCTCAATCGCACAAACACACAACACTGAAAGAAAGATAGACATCCTCCTATCTACACAAAGTGGGTATTACTGTGCCTGTGCCAGAAATCTCATTGGTTACCTCAGCCCAGGGAGTGGTAGCACTTAAAAACCCCAGAGCCTGTAAGGTGTCCCTGAGCCATACATTGCCCACAGATATCATTCCAGCCTGAACAATCTCCACACGTGAGGCACTGCATGAAACCTGCTATTGTGTTTCTTCAGCTGGGGCAAGATCTGGAAGGAACAAGAAGTAATCCCACAGAAGTCCAGAGGGCTGTCTCCTCCATGGTATAGTGCAGTTTAAATGCAGTTAGCTAACAGAAGCTTCCCATGATCTCAGTCTTCTGTTGTTCAATCACTACAATTTTTGAAAGCTGCTCTTCTTTCACTGGAAATGAATGGAGGCACTGAGCATAATAGACCCGATAAAGATTACAGAGGATGTAATCAACTCCCTGCTAGAAAAACAGAGTTAAGAGCACCCTCCAGCAGTTTTCACAAACGTACCTGAAAATCCCTTTCAACGCATACTGCTGCTTCAAATTGGATGGTGTTGACTAAAGGGAAGTGCAGCCAGAGCCTCAGAGGGGCTGACTCCGTGTGCTCCTCCCGCAGGTTTGACTGGCAAGAGCTCAGAGGGACAGCAAGGTGCTGAAATCCAGATTTAGGATGGCCAGGGGTGAGAAGCCAGCCCTGAGCTCAGCAACACCTTGAGCAAGGGAAATCGCTATCCATCAAACATAAGGCAGGAAGCACAGCATCTGAGCCAGCGCCAGCTCCAGGAGGAGGAGGCTCACTGTCTCTGGTCTTGCTGATTTGTGGCATTACGGTGCTTTAGCCATGGGCCACTTCTGCTCTGGCAGGAGCTATTACAATAAAGAAGGTTTGCCTCAAACTAAAAAAGCATTTTAAAATTCAGAACAGGCTAAATGTCATTAGTCCGATGAGAAACTGCAAAAACTGCATCACTTTCTTCCAGTGCTTTGAAAACTTTTTGGCTTCATATCAAGTGACATTTGCAGCCTGCTTATGCACAATATGGGCTTTAAAAATTAAGTATTTCCCCAATTATTTTACTAGATGCACTAATGAAACATAGAAAGAGCTACTTCTTTTGTCTTAAACATTTGGATCTGATCCACACTAAAATCAGATCCTCCCTCTGTTAAATGGAGGGCCTTCTTGGATGTCCCTTATGGAAATGCCAGAAAAGCTTGATTTAGTTTTCTGTAGAAACAGAATCGATTTGTTCAGAATCTGTCTGATAAAGATTTATCCATTCTATACAGGCAATCAGCTCTCGCCTTGCACGACCCCTAGCATAACCTTTTTTTTTTTCTGCCATTTACAAAAAAGAAGAAAGACATTCAGTCCTACACTGTAGTGAGAGAAGATGATAAGGATGAAAGCTTTGGGGAAAAAAGTTCTCTTCCAAACTGCCTGTCAACATGGCATGCATGTTCTTAACAAATGTGAATGGATCTTCCCATGGGAGGAAAAAAACAACTAAACGAGGGAGTGGGGAGGAAGGAAACACTCTGGGGAGCTGCAGGGCCAACCAAGCAGCAGCCTGCTGAAGGCGTGCTCTTCCTTCCCTCCCCAGTCCCAGCAAGCACCGTGTCAGAACCACGCCAACTCCTTCCAGCAGCACTGCCCTGCAGAGCTGCTGCAGTGTCTGCACCGCTTCTCTGCAGGTAAGAAATGATGGTGCTAAGCCTCTTACAGAGTAATGTCAGCATCCAAAATGCACAGCAGCAGCTGCAGAGCTGCACCAGCCCTCTGATATGGGCTGGACAGTCCCTTCAGTTTCCCTGAGGACTGCTGAGATGACAAGCCTGGAAGCAACTGAATGAAGAATGACTTTTGGCCCGGGACAGAAAGGGGAAAAGGAGAAAGGATTTCCCCCTTTGAAAAATATATGGAGAGGTACATTTTAAATCTCACTTACTTGTCTTAAGTGCACAGTAACCAGATGCTTCAGTTAGATTTATCCATTTACACAGATATTAATGGAAAATTATGCATTTTTAAACAATTGCAAACGCATTAGAAGAGGCACAAGGAACTCACCAACAGTATGAATTGGTTGCCTGAAAGGTATCAAGCCAAAACTGTATTGAAATACTCCTCGGGCGTGAAATAACGGTAAAGCAAAGCCCATTATCTTTTGCAGCTTCTCCTGTACAGTTCTGAGCCGTGAACCTCTGGGGTTTGCAACTTGCTTGTAGAGCTCGTTTTCACCAAAGGAAAACACTGGGACCAGATGAGCTCTGTAAAGCAAAGAACAGTGAGGACCCTTCACCAGCCTGCACTTGCACTGCGGTTCACACCGGCAGCATGGAAACTTTCCCAATAATCAGCACAGAACTTCTGCAGCTCCAGAACTCATCAGTAGCAGCATTCAACTCTTCTGATACACAGCTGCTTTTTGGCTGCGTAGAGGTTTTGTTTCCAAAAAAGAAGTCATTCACACAGAAGTAGCACTGAGCGTTTGGGCAGTATTTAGCTGCTTGCTACCCATTACAACCTTTTGTGATTATTCATAATAATAAAAATGGATAATTGTATGTACTGTAATTACGATCTTATCCACTGCTACTTCAGTGAGTCCACTCTTGTTCCACTGTGTTTTCATTCTTGGCAAGCGAAGAAGCCCCACTGCTAACCTCACAGTGCTCCCAGCTGGGCGATGCCAGCAGAGTGCTCCCAGCTGGGCAATGCCAGCAGCAGATTGGAGCCCTTCTCTGAATTCTGGCTGGAATAATGCACGCACTTGATTTCAGCACAGAAAACATGACAAAAAACAGACATCCGTACAAACACGACTACGATGCCAAACTCCCCCACTGTCCAACTCCCAGTGAATTCCAGACTTCTTGGAACACCATTCTTCATCTATTACTTTATCAGGGGTCAGATCATACCCACAGAAATTATACTAACTCACTCTAGCTCCTTCACAGCCAAATGAATTTTCATTCAGTTCATGAACTGCTTTGGAAGGAAAGGCACTGAGCAGTTCCTGGACTAACTGCTTAGTGCACTTGTCTCCAACAGGCAAAAACACTGCAATACTTTCAGTCTCAACCAAAGCGTATCCTACGATTAGAGCTTAGTTTGACAAAACTGCATTCTACACAGTTTAAGCTTTAAAAAAATGACCAGGGTAATCCTAAGCAATCTCCAAAGGATGTTTTATTTGCTTTACCTAAGTCTTACCTTCATCCATTCCATTCAGCTTGCACTGTCTGTCAGAAAATGCTCACTGTAAAATAGCAGCATCGCTATAATATTGCAAAGGTGACTTCCCACAGAGCTCTGAACACCTGAAGAGAAGGCACTGAGGACAGAGCTGGCTGTAAGCACTGTGGACAACCAAAACCTGGATAAAACGACTGCTTCTGTAGCTTCTCAAGCCTGAGGATTCCCAAATACTGTAACTCCCACTCCCTTTTCTGACTGGTGTCTGCTCAAAGGTTAGTTTCTCCAATGCAGCGCATCACCCAGCCACTTGTAAATGAAGTATTGAAAAGCCTGGTACGTACTGTGCTATGTAAACACTCAATTTTTTACTACAACACTGAGACAAACAGGAAAATCTTGTGGAGCAATAGCAACCTAAGAACTGAGATTTGTTCTAATCTGCATGGTAAAGTCTGTTGCAAGACGCTATGTAGGAGGTTGTGACAGAGAAATAAGTAATTTCTGATTGTGAAACTAAGGATAACTTGGCTGATTCATCATTTGTTTCACATTTTTAGGATTTCTTCACTTCATATCAGATACCTGTATTACTTTGGACCACAATGTCATTTCCAGCAGTGCAGAGGACTTCGGCTTGCATACCCAGAGCATGTTTGACAAGTTCCCAGCTGAGGAACCAGAGCTTCTCTATACTAGCAGCACAAGAGCCAGGCCAGAGAGCACAAGACTCCTGGGCTCTGCATCACCCCTCCCTCATCCTGTGTGATACAGCAAGCCCCCCTTGCCATTCTGCTTCCACTTCAGTTGGAAGCTCATTTCAGATTCTGATAACAGTTAGAAACAAATGTTACAAAGCATAAGTAACTAATGGATGCAGAGCCTTTGGCACAGGACCTCAGGACTTCAAGAGCTCAATGTCCTGTTGTCATACAGTCCAACCATACAGAAATGATATCAGGATTCCCACACTTCTCCTAGCAGCTGTTCCCCTTGAACAGGCTCAGACCTTGACTAACTTGTAGCCCAGTGGTTAGGATGATCATGTGTGAGGTGTAGGTAAGCCATTCAGGCAGAGACAGGGCATTATTGCCCTATCAGAGTGCTCTAGACACTAATCCTCTTTCTTAAAGAGGATAACAATTACTTGAAACACCAAACTTCATGAGGCAAAAAGTGGCCATTACTGTGTTTTGTAAGTGCCCACATCTTGTCATCACATGTGGGGATGCTCTTGAAATCACAAGCATGAAAGGCACAGGAGTATCTAGTTTCTCAATCCAAATCAGCTTAGATGAGAGATAAATACCAGCTTCTGTGAATTGACAGATCAGATGTATCTGGACACGCTCAAAAAAGCATTTAAATATTCTTCTAAAGTTTATGGTAATAAATAAAAACTACTGATGTTGTTTAGGATCCCACCGAATTTATCAGCAGTTGAGCAGGAATTAATGCCTAAACAGGTTTTTGCTCAAAGTCCCAACTTAAACACAGAAGTGTTGTTTCTGGGTAAAAATTACACTAAAATATTACTTTATCAGAGAACAGATCCTTCATGAGAATTCTAGCGACATATATATATAAAAAAAACTCTTGAAATATTCTGACACAGAATAGTTACTAGAAAAAAAAAATCGACCTTAGCATCCTATGTGAAAACAGAGCGCTCTCCTCAGAGCCCACTTTTTTTCCAGTTAATGGTTTAAGAAGTATTACAGATCTATCGAGGATTAATATTGGTTTTTCATTGCTTTGCATATCATACATAACCCTGAGTGTCTGACAGCTTAGCAGAACTAATCGATGGTTCCAGTATTTCTAGTACACAAGATTCTACGCCAGTCCAGCATTAATAGAACTTGTATTGTGTACAACATTCCAAAGATATTAATACTAGCTCTGTTTAGTTATATATTCATTGATGTTTGATAGTAAAAAGTAAGCTAGCTTCTCTTGAGATTCACTCCAAATATTCCCAGAAACTTACTTTAGTAAACAACAATCCTGTAAAGAAATTATTCAGAATGAGGATGAAAAGAAATCTTCCTGGACTATGCTTCACAGTGATTTAATGAAACAGGGCCTAGCACTCTTATTTATTTATTTATTGGCTTCAAATGATAAGAAAACTCTGTCGTAATGTAACTTCAATATACAGAAAACAGAATGGCTGCAGTCAGCAATGAAATCTGAGGTTTACTAACACTGTTTCACAATTTACTTTTTGCTACTGCAACATAAAACAACTGAAACAGATCACCAAGATATGCTAATAAGTCCACCTACTGCTCACAAATTATGAAAGGCAAAAGGGATTTTTCGACACTCACTGATTGGATCTAGGTGCGCAGACTGGCTCTTATGTCAGATATGTACAGGTACATACACAAGCAGCTCTTTCAAATTCTAATTCTGGGTTTACTATATATAGTATGTACTATATTTAAGAGTGTGCTTAGTGGGACAGCCCAGATGGGAAACGTACCCGTGTTTCAAGGCCATTTTAATGAAGCCCTTCCTCTTGAGGATGTTCAAAGTCAAACTCCCAGGATGCGCATTCAGAGATTCCTCTGCTCCTCCAATCACAATGACAGACGCATGGCCACCTCCCGCGTTATTCAGCACATACGAGACGCTCTCCTTGGAGGCAGAAACCATTCCTTTAAGAGCAAACATTTTGAGAGTGATTCACTACAGCTTCATTTGCAAGTACTGTGGAATTTATTAAACATTTTTAAATAGCGTCTAAATGATGTTTGTTTACAGCAAGTGACAAGAGTTTAAAGATTTGGGTTCAACCTCCTCGCTCCACAAAAGATTTGGTCTCAGATCTAAGTCCTTTAATTTCACACTTAGGAGCAAAAATGATCTGCCTACCACAGAAATTTGATATCTTCAGGGAAGAGTATGCCCTTCTGCCCACTCAACTCAACTCACTCTCACATTCCACATCAGAGAACAGCTGGATTGCAGCAGATATTGCTGGGGCAGCAGCTAAAGCCATAAAGCACAGAGGGCTTAACAGAATGATTGGAGAACTTGTTAACTTAAACACAGATCTATGGTGCCAAGCTGATTCCCTTCTCTTCAGAGCTCTTAGCAGCACCTTCACTGAAGGCAATGGCACAGCAGCATTAGAAGAAGCAGGAAAGGCTCAGCTGCTTCAGCTTATGATGACTGCATCAGCTTATTCCCTAGTAACCAGGACCTGCCACTCAAACTTATTAAGGCTAATCTCTTCTTGCTAGAATAGCAGTACTTTCCTGGTGCTGCTGCCATACTGATATTTCTACTCAGAGGTGCAGTGACATAAGAGCTTGTAGTATTGACTCAGACCTTGCTCTGAACTCGGTACACTGAGAAATCCCCTTTCTAACAGAAATATCCAACCCCTCCAGAGTTCCTTAGTGCCATAAATTCTTAATGAAAGGGCTCATATTGGTACCACTCACCCAGAAGCCATGATTAGTTGTGCTGTGTTGAATTAATATACTCAGGATCTAGAATAAACAAGATTAGATAAAATCTATGTGTTTTTTTCACTTTGTGTGTTTTTTGGTTGGTAAGTTTTTGTTTGGTTGGTTTTGCTGTGGTGTTTTGGGTTTGTTGTTTTGTTTGTTTTGGTCCGGTTGTTGTTGTTGTTTTCACAGGACTTCCATCAAAACTGCTCTTTCAGATGCTGAGTGAAGGCTTCTTCTTTCTTTCTCCCATTTGGGACATTACAACATGAATTCTGAACATCTCACAACAGAAAACAACGATTGTGATCTAGTTTTCAGAGTTGGCTACCAAGAGAAATAGCTTGCTATTAGAGCAAATTCAGAACACTCTGTAAAAAAATACTTGCCACATACACCTTCACAGTCACTCTTACTCTGAAAAAGGCAGCTGTCCCGAGCCCTGCAAGTCATTTGAGTGATACCCTTTCACCAATCAACATGCTTTTTCTTGAAGAGAAAGCCATGTCCTTCCCTGGGACAAACTCCTCTCTCTGCTGAAGTGGAGGCAGGGCACTGCTTACATTGCGCAGCAGCTCAGCTCAGGGAAGAAAAGGCTGGGGAATAAAACAGTATGCTACGAGCATGGCTGTCAGTAACATGAAGATTTTGTGAGTGTTTTATAATTTGACTGATAATCTGTATTACATTGAAGGGTCCCCTTTGGTTTATCAGCTACAGACCAGTGAAAAACAAGCTAAGATGCTGACTATGATTTAGCACATTTTTACTCAAGATAGTTCTCATCCAGAAGGTAAATATTTATTTCTGTGGGTCAAGATTGCAAAAACATGTAAACTGACTTCCAGGCTACGCAGTGCTTAAATTTGTCATCTTCCATCACTACCAGTCTCTCAACTTTGCAAGCCTGAAAAAATACTCTAAAATATATAGACATATTTTTCAGCATGGAGAAGCATCCAGTGGTAAGCTGAAGTATATGTGGATTTGCAATTCCAGTATCAATCCAAACATGTTTCCCATATGGAGCAAACGAATAGCTTGTCTGAAATCAGTGTCTATGTTACAGTCAGGACTAAGAGCTAGCTCTATATCCCAAACCTCCTCTTGTCCACTGCACTGTATTTACTCAAATGCTGTAGTTCAATGAATTTAAGCAAAATAATTCTTATATTAAACCACTATGGGGAAACACTAGTCAGTGAGGGAGCTGTAGTCCTTATTTCATTACATATTTTTCTATTTACCAATCTCCATTGCATGCTATTTTTGTCTTTTGCACTACTAGTGACCAGTATGACCCCTTTATGACAAGTGCTATACAGAACAGCGGAAAAAAAATATCCGTCTTTACAGTTTACATCTCTGTTAAATTACACAAATTTGAAATGAGGGACCTCAGTCAGAAGTAGGTAATCAACTTTTGACTAAATCTATTTGTACTGAGTAGGACTTTAAGCTTTACAGGTGAAAGTTTATCCTCAATTTGTTTTTCAAGCATCATTGCACAATGGCTGAATTACACTATACCTTAATACGCTGTCCTCCTCTTGTAAATAACTGCTGCTTAGTACTGCTGTCTGGCAGTTAGAGGAGAGACCAGCAATTTTTTTTCAGAAAACAAAAATGGCTCAGTGATATGAGTGCGAAAAGCAAAAACCACAATACTACAGTCCTGAAACCCTCCAGTGAATCGATTAGAAGCTCCGTAGGAACATTTTAGCCATACACACTCCTGACTTCCCAACCAGCAAAATTTCCTTGGTGTCAAGGTTGTTTCTGTGCAGGAAGCACAGCCTCAGGCTAACGTCTAAACTACAAGTTCAAAAAGCTTCTTTAATTCAATTTCCCACTTTGAGAACCACTTACTGAATGGTTCATTCTCACAACACATTTAGGGTAGTGTGAAGGAACAGTGATTGCTCAAAAGCCACCACAGCAAGTGCCAGAGTTCAGCAAGGGTGGGAGGGCTGAGGTAGGGCAGGTTCTGAGGTTTGCAACAGCAGGGTGAGGAAGGGAAAACGAAGCTCTGGAAAACAGCTCTGACCAAAGGGTACAGAGAGAGCCTGGGGATGCTAGAGGCTCCTTTCCCCTTGCCTGACGGACAGGCAACAGTCAGCAGATGCTGTGTCCATTCAGTCCCTGGCTGCCTTAGCACCTGCTCCCCTTCTTACCTTCTTGCCACATCTAGAAGTAATAAGCAAAAAGCAGTTTCGCAGTGACACTCTTGTGATCAGCAATTACTTGACCTATAATTGTTTATTTGTTCTAGCTAAGACAATGTTTTAAAAGGTAGAGATATAGTGTTTAACCTTAAGATTTCAGATTTAATAACTAGCATTAACACCCAACAATTCTCTGAGAAGAACAATTATTTCGAACCTGTTCCTGCTGTAAAGCTCTTTTTTTGCAGTGGATCAGCTGTATTGCATCTGCTCAGACTTCCAACTAGGATCAATTTTAAGTAATGATATATTAGACAGTTCAGCAAAATTAACAAAACTTCTCAAAAATTTCAAAATCATTTGCAACCACAATCCAGTTCATCATATAACAGTTTTAGCTTAGCACCAGCACTGATCATTCTGAAGTGAAATTACTTACAGCTTGCAGGTACAGGACTACACCCTACATTTGAAGCAGAAGGTACAAAATGAAGCAAGAGCTAAGACAGTCTGCTTTTACCTACCAGCACTCATTATATATTCTCTGAAGAAGGGACAGCCAAACCAGATGGGCATGATATGAAGATAAGGAGTAAGTCCAGGAAATAAATTTTTGAAACTTGGACCAGTGCAAAAGTTTCCAAAGGCTCCAGCCACCAGGACCCCATGAGGGTGAAAGCCAAGTAAGTAGTTGTGCTTTGGATTCAAATCTGAAGTTTTTATTAGCTGAAAAACAGAGACAGCGGAGGACATTTTAATACTTGTATCACAGGTATTCTGAAAAGCAACAGAGTATGGAGACTGCATATTGACAGGATACAGAACTGATGACAACTCCTTTCTTTGAAGCACTTTAAACTACTGCTCTGGTCTGCAGCTGAACAAAGTTTAAATAGATGCAGCTCAAACGATCATTTCTGCAGCTTTTACTGTGCTGAGGCGCTGTCTTGTGACCCAATGGCTCAAGCAGAAATCCAACCCCTATTCCCCCTACCCTGACTCTTGCTGTCACTGAATCTCAGATTTTCCAGGTTCTAATCTTATCAAAGACAAGCCCCGAGACATTGGTCCATGCCAGTGGCTATTCAAGTTGTCTCTTTTCAAACGTTTACAGTTCAGTGAGAAACCTTTTACCCACCTGAATGGGGAAGTATTCCCTGAAGTAATTCCAAACAGTCCAGTTCCTGACCCACTGCGACCGCCTGCCTCCAGCACATGGCGTTTCCCAATCGAGGTACAGCCACAGCAGGTACAGAACACCAAGGAACCAGAAGCTGCTCAGAATCAAGAGCACGAATAATCCACAGCAAACCTGTGCTGCAGGAGATGGAAGAAAATAGAACAAAAATCACATAACTATTACTAATCACAGCTGTAGGACTGTTTGGTTGGTTGTTTTTTTTAGTTTGTTTGAAGACCTTGAATTCCCATTGTTATTGTGGATGCTACTTAAAATGCACACACACTGAAGTTAGCTTGTTCACACTGCGTGAAAAAAATAATAAAAAAATGTGATATTCCAGTGAATGAGAAGTTGGCAGAAGAGGTGCAAAAGGGAAAAGGGCTGCAACAAGATCCCGTATTAATGGGAATAGTGTTGGGCAATTCTTTTCCCTTTCTGCTACTTAATTTCTCTACCTATATAATATGGATGGTACTTCTTCCTATGAAAGGTGCTCTGTGGCTGACCAAGGAGAAGCACTAGACAAGACCAAAACAGCAAGAGGTTCCATTTCAGCCTCTGAACACATCACTGCAAAGAGAAACTCAACATTTCTATGTGGGCACAGCAGCAATTTTATACCCTGCTACTTTCAGACCCAGGTCAATAGAATTGTGGCATCCTACAATATCAATACATACAAAATATATCATACACAATTCAAAAAAGAAAAAAAGGAAAAAAAAGATTAAACGGAACATTTTATTTTGGGGTTCAAACCTGAAATTCAGGAAAACTCCCCATGGAAACATTACCTTTGTAGGATTTGCAGAATGTTGTGCTCTTGCAGCAAAGCAAGCAGATGTGGGCAGCCAGCTAAAGCCAGGGCAGCAGTATGTGCTGCTCTCTGCCCTGCAGTATACCTTACATCAGCTGCTTACTCTGGCCTCTTGCAAGCAAAATGCATCAGGTGCATGGATTAGAGTAATTCAGCAGATGCTCAATTCCAGTGGCCCGGGCTTCGGCACTGTCTGTTCATATGACAGCAAGATAAACAGGACCTAGTCCTTGCTGGAAGACTCAACAGGCAGAGTTGCATCAAACAGGCCTTATTCAGTGGTGCCTTAGAAAGCAGCCTTTTAAGAAGCATGTTGTATGTCTCCCAGGTCTTTCATGAAGGCAATACCTTGTTGCTTCCCAAAAGAAGTTGTACCAGTGAAACACCCTGGGCTAGGCACCTTGGTAAAGAGAGCAGAGTAAAAACATCACAGAAGTACAGCAGACAATAATTTGACTAACACAATGGAAACACCAGCAGCTCTTATAACTTCGAAATAAACAAACGAACCAACAGTAAAAAAAAAAAAACACTTGTCCTAATTAAGAAGAGCTTCATTAAAGATTTTCCCTAGCAGAGTTTACTTGGGAGCTGAAAGCTGACAGCAGATTCCCTATATCAGGGAAGCAGGTTTCAAGCTGTTGAAATCAGAGACTAACTTGCTGTATGGGCACTCCTGCATTTCCTCCAACCTTGATACTTATTTTTTCCTGAATTTTTCCCAACTCACCCCTCCTTCAAGCCTCACTGTGCCTTTCATGTAGAGATGGATATATATTGTCATGGGGTAACTGGCTACTACTGCAGAATGCAAAAATGGGCAAAGCTGCTGGTTAGACTGTATAGGAAAGGGATGCATATTCCTGGCAGGGAATGAGCAGAAAAATAAGGAACTGCATTTGCTTACAGGAAAGGACAGGGAACAACCCTAAGCCAAAAGTGAAGCAGGATCAAACAACCGTGTTCTGAAGGATACTCCACAGTTGTTTAAGCAGAACCATCTGTCCTGATTCTACTGAAACAGGTCCTGGCCTCACACAGAGGAGCACCTCAGTAAAACTCCAGAAAAATACCACAGCTGAGACTCACAGACCCTCAAAGTCAATGTGGAATACTCCCAGAAAACTGCAGCAAGTTCAAGAAAACACCTTTACCATGGGACAAGGAACGTGGGTGAAGGAGGACAGTTGCTTGCACTCCTCCTGAGGGAGAACTCACTGAAAATCCCACACTTCAAAATAAGGAATAGGAAGATTTGGAGGAAAAGCCATTATCTATTCTTTGAAGAAGAAATCATGAAATAATAGAAATTTCTATGAATGATAATCTGGACTGGATACCAAGGGTCACAAGTTAAATTTGAACAAGCACAATAAGTTTTTTAATTGCCATCAATCAATGAATTTCAAGTTCTCATGAGGAAGTTGGTGTTTATACTCCCTAGCCTTCCTTTCAGAAGCACTTTTGGCTCAGTGCAGAATCACGTGGCTTTTAAGTACCAGTTACCTAGCCAAACAGTTGAAAGGGGCCTTGGATCAAAGCATCCTTGCTGTGAAAGCCAATTAAATCAGCAGTGTGAAGTGCTAGATAGCACTATTTAATACCATGCAGACAAACATACAATGGAGACTAGCAAGCTCGCTGCTTTGCTTTAGATAGAACAGAACTGGAGCCAATGCTACTGCATAAGGTATAGGGAGTTGCGTACACTGCCAGCATTTCCTAGCTCAGCATCTTGTAGCACAAAGCTCATTTGTTATTGCATTCACAAGGAAACATGCAAAGCAAATTCCTTCTACCATGCCTCCTTATTATTTCAATACATTAACTCATAGCAAGATGAGTTAAATGCTGATGACTCAAAACCAATGAGCCTGTAAACACAAAACCAGTATTTTCACCTTCAGAGAAGTCAGTGAGCAAATAAATGGCAACCACTTTAAATTCTCAAATTCCAGGAAAAAGGTGAATGACATGGAATTTGTCACTTGACTGTATCCTTGCCCCCTCTGATGGACTTTCAGCATACAGTGTAAGTAATTTTTTGAATGAATTTGAATTGAAGCTTTGAAAATATTTCAGGGATGTTTTGAAGCACTGGGGGGAAAAAGGAGAACAATATGGATTAGAAGACAAATCAATACCATGAGACTCTCAACATCTGGTTTGTCAGCCAAAATTGGGTTAGTGGCTTTAAGTTCCTTTTCCTCCATTTTCCAATTTATAACATAGGGATACTGTTCTGCTGTGAAAATCTGACAAAAAAAAATCTGTATATAGTGTTAGCACCAGCAGCCATCCTGCCCAATGATGCTTGAACACATGATGTTTCACTCATTAAATACGCCCTGAGATTGCAGCAGCAAGCACAAAATCCATAAAACAGTTAAACAGCACAAAGATAGGAAGTAGGAAACCAGCACATTGAGTGGGTAAACACAGGCGATCCCAGCAACTGGAAGCTCCAAATCCATCTGCAGTTACTGCAGAGCTGAAAATGTTTGAGTAGTATCTGCTGTGAGGGTCCCCAAATCTAAGATCATCGACAAGAAAAGCCTCCCATTGCTCTCAGAGCAACACCAGCCTATGTCCAGCCAGAGCAGGCTCTCCAGAGTACTGCAGTGATCAGTACCTTCAGTTTGCTTTCCAAAGCAAGGCCGCTCACACTGAGCCCTCTAGGCTGCAGGATGGCTCAGACAGCCCAAGCTCTGCTGCATGTCCTGCTGTAACTGCAGCACCTGCACGCCCTTAGCAAAGCTTCCTGAAAACACACTGCGCTGCTGTGCCTTAAATCAGTGGGAGGCTGTCAGAGTTGGGCAATTTGAACCCCATCCCACAGAGGATGCAATAACCGGGACATCTCTATGCCACTGAGATTCCAGTGAATAAATACACTAGTAGAGATGCAATTCTTAATACTTACACTCTGCTGGGCTTTGAGTATGTGTGCGTACCAACACACAGTACAAGTCTAGCACAGAAAGCAAGCTTAAAATGTCATTTCTTACTTCTGTGGCCACAGGGGAAAAATAAAGATCGCAACTTCTTTAAAAACTGCAGTGACGTACCTATCACTATAAATAGTAAAGAAAGGGATAGAAAGCACAGGAACTTGCTGTCACTTTCTATCTGTGGCAGATATGCACTCCTAAACAAAACTTAAATCTGCAACAAAAAGAAGGTATCAGCTAATTTAAACTAACTGCACTGGAAAGAGGTTGAAACCCACTTTTTTTGTAGCCATCCTCAGGACAGGGATGGCAAAGAGGTCAGCATTTGTTGAACAGATCGCTGTCCCTTCTCAGTGTATCAGTTGCAGTTCAGAGCCACAGTCACAGGGATTTGAGCATTCCTACTCAGGCAGTTGTATTTCAACACTACCCTGATAACAAATACAAATCCTCAGATGCCAAGGTTTGCAAGGCTGGTTTAAAAGCTTGTTTACTCTGAAACTTGGTTCCATTTTCAAGCAAGCATATCTTCCACTGGCAAATACCGATAAACTAGAGATATAGAGCATTAGGCACTATTAGCTGTTAGACAGAGCGGTCTGGAAACAGTAAATCCCTGAGTTACTAATTACCAAATCCTGAGACAGCATGCCAAAGAACATATAAGTCTACACACTTCCTACATCTTTTATTCTTCTTTAGGCAATCAGTATGAGTTAAGCTCACATACAGATTGCCACACTAGATGGCCACTGGCCCAACATAGCACAGTCATTTTTCTGTTCTTATATACACACAGACACGGCTAAATTCCCTAAGATGCAGGTAACAGAGCTAGCATTCCTAGAAATACTAGTCAGTCAGGCATCAGCAAATACCCTGTTATTCCATGACCACACATCGGTCCCTGCCCGAGGGTCAGCAATACACATCCGGGATAGATGAGTACAGAGAGGCATGAAAACAAGCACACTATCAGCCAGCTAGACAGGAAGGGCTCAGAGCTTTCAAAGCAACTTGTTTGTTAAAGAGAGGGAGAGAAGAGCAAAGCTTTGAAGAAGAATGAGATAGTGGTTCTGTTAGCCAGCTACAGCTGATGAATCAGTTCAGTACAGGGTAACAAAACATCATGGCATGTTTGGGGAAAAGGTTATTTTGTTTTCTGTATTAGCACATCACACCACACACCTGTTTTCTCACCACTGAAATCAATTATTATTCCAGTCGCAGTATTTCACTCTGTGGCAATTGCTTCATCACTTTTATTATTTTGGGGAAGCCAGAGCCACAACTCAAATTGTCTCTGGCCAAATTCAGCTAAGGGTGTTTCATCCCACATGCACATAAGTTCAAATACTAGAGGACAAGATGTACATTAATATACATCAATTCCTTTGACATATTATTTTGTGGTTTCATGCATATCCTTGTTTTTATTATGTACTGATTTAGTATTATTATTTTGCAAACAAACACAGGAGTGCACGTGTAACACTCACTTCCCAGCTCACCAGTAAGGACAAGACCAGCCCCACCGCTGCTGGGCCTAGAAAGTAAACCATAAAAGAGGTAACACGTGTGCCTCATCTCAAAATCAAATCCTAGGATCCTTGTCCAAGGGTTAAGCACATTTTATCTCTCTCCTTCACCTCTCACTCTGTTACTTGATTTATGTATATCAGAGAGCAAGAACAAGATGACATAGCACTCACAAAGTAGCACTTGAACCAAATTTAAAATTAAATTGTTTTGCCTTGAAACAAATGCTTAAATCTACCTCCTGCCCAGGAAATGATCTCCTACTGATACGAGCTGAACCTCATTCACAGATAGAGTGCCACAGTAGAGTGGCACACAGCTCACCTCAGTAATCCACTTAGGGACTCAGTATTGTGTGAGGAACAGAAAATCCACACTAGTTCTTAGTGGGAGATCAGACATACAGCTAACGGTAGCAGAATGCATTCAGTTAAGATCCTTAAGGAAAAGATCGCCAAGCTTAAAAACAAAGATCACAGAATCATAGAACACCCCAACTGGGAAAGGATCCTCAAGGATCCTCAAGTCCAACTCCAAGCCTCCACTCAAGACCACCCAAACCCAATGCCTGAGTGCGGTGTCCCAGCACTCCTTGAACTCTGGCAGCTCAGGGCTGTGCCCACTGCCCTGGGAGCTGTTCCGTGCCCACCGCCCTGTGGTGCAGAACCTCTCCCTGACCCCCACCTGCTCTCCCCTGACACAGCTCCATGCTGTTCCTTTGGGCCCTGTCGCTGTCACAGAGAGCAGAGCTCAGCGCTGTCCTTCCGCTCCCTGTGAGGAGCTGCAGCCGCCATGAGGGCTCCCCTCAGCTCCTCTGCTCTGGGCTGAACCAACCCAGGGCCCTCAGCTGCTCCTCACACCTCTTGCCCTTCAGACCCTTCTCTGCCTTTGCATCCATCCTTTGAATAATAGCTTTATGTCCTTATATTGCGATGCCCAAAGCTACAACCAGTGCCCGAGGTGTGGCTGTGCAGAGTGGGTGTATGAGCTCTTCAAATCTTTATGGACAGAAAGCCCTGGGCTTCGAAGCGTAGAGCCGTTTTTCCACTAGCCAAACTACAATACGTATCTCATAATAAATGGAAACGTTTACCAAAGCATTATCTGTTTTACAGTAATACAGGTTTAGTTAAACTAGTTGCAATCACGGTCATTCTATTCTACTGTTGGTCCTATAGCTGTAAACTTCAGCAACAAAAAATCTCACAGTAGGAGAGTATTCTCAGTACGCACAGAAGATGGTTCTTGTTCACAGTAAAATTAATTTTAAAATGTGCCATGAAGGGTTTAGTGCTGTGCTCTCATCTTTGTGTTATATCCTTTGTTTTGTCTCTCTCTGGTGTTACTGCTGCTTTTGAAACACTGTCAGTGCAGTCATAAAGCCCATTAGTCTTGAAGTTTTTTGCTGATGTGTCAAAAAGATGACATTCTCTTGTTGCGCGGTTGTGGCCTAATTACCATTTCTGAACAGCGTGGCCTATAAATACGTTGGTTGGGTAAGGATGTTACTTCATTAATATTTCTGTTGTAATTATAAAAGGCGGCAGAACTATTTTGGGTAATGGGATAATTTAAATATATGCAGTTATGTATTTATGTTCTTATTTTAAAACTCACTGAAACAACTTCACTCATCACCGCGTTGTTTGATGTACAAAAATATCTTCTCGTGAAGGTTTTGAAATACGTTGCCAGTGTTATTTTGGTGTCAGCAGACAAAGGAGCGTTTTATATCCTTGTTATAAAATCTTGTTCCATTTCTAGTGGTTATTGGAGTTCCTTATATTTAATGAATTGAGCGTATAGTTGGGCCTTCTGCCAGTACTCCTCTTACTTTGCAAATGGTGTCTGGTTTCTTAAGTAAAAGCTGACCACAGGTGCTACATAGAAGAATGCACAACTTCATGAGAAACCGTGGGATTTAGTGGACAACGACATGGCAGAAAACATTTTTTTTAGATTGAAATGTTTTAATGATGACTTTAAAAAAAAAGATGCAACGTTACAGTGCAGTTTTGATGCTGTATGGTGTGGCCATTTGCAGGATTTACTGTCTTGACTGTATTACCCTTCATGTGTCAAACTTCATATCTTTCAGTCTTAACTTTCTGATTATTTTCTATTTATTTACCCCAGGTGTAACATACCAATAAAAAAACCAAGACTTGCAGTGATTTATCTTGTGAAACTTTCATGTACTGACATAAACATTGTTACTGAGAATGCTGTAATGAATTCAGTGTTTAATAGTTTACTCACCGATAATATGGTATTCCGGTATGTCTCTACGATTCGCAGGTGTTGGTTTTAAAAGATCTATTGGGCATTGTTGGGCCTTTTTTCCCCTCTGCACTATTGTGGAAGGGTCCGATGTCTGCTGACCACAGTGCTTTGTGCTTTCTGATTTGAAGGTATTGGGCTTTTTCACTTCAGAAAGAATGTTTGTTGGGTGATGAAATATTTTAAGCTCACATCTCTCAGTTTGTGCTCAATAGGACACAGTTAAACAACTGTGTGTTTCTGATTTCAAACACACGTTCTGTGTATAAGAAAGTAAAATGAGGGGAAATAAGTGTAGTAAATGAACATTTAGTTCAGCTGAATCTTTTTAATTAATGAAACCCATTCTGCAAATCAAGTTACCTGATTTGTTATAGACAGTGAGATTGCTCTTGGATCTAAAGTAAAAAAAACAGAACTGACTGGCAGTGGGACCTGTGCTAAACTGTAGGGTTTCCGATGCACCTGAGCTTTATGTAGCACTCTTATTTTTTTAATGCCCATCTGCACTTGCTGCCATGCATGTATGTTTATAATTTTTGCAGTATTAAGATAAGCCGTTGAAATGCATTCAAAATGAGATAACGTTAGTTCTTCATTTGATGAACTTCCTGGCATGGCGTGCTGTTTTGCCATGGAGAAGTATGCATCTAGATGGAGTAAGTGATGGTAAGTTCCAGGGAGCTCATGTAACATTTGCCAAATAATGATGTACCCTTTCCAGGCACAAAGTAACAGCTTAAATTTATTTTCAGATTTGTCTCTAGTAGTTAAAGCAGAGGGACAAACTGAAGATACAGCACTAAAATATGCATTAATTTTCTGTGTATTGATGAATTTAAAAAACACTTCCACACAATGCATCTCGTTTCCTAAATGCTGATGCTGTTGTTGCTCCCTGCCAGAGTTTGGGCAGCTATAGTTATCTCTGGATGCATTTTCCCAGAGCTTTCCCACTTGGCAAGCACAGAAGAAATTCTGACCACATTCTGGTACTTTCACAAAATACTACATTAGGTGAGTGCTCTACAAATTGAAATGCTCTTCTAAATGAATAAGAAATTAGAAGAACCCCTTTGTAAATTGGTCTTCCTGTTAAGGTGCAATATAAACAGGTCTCACCTGCCCATTGCAAACTGCAGTTAAAATCCGCTTTGAAAATGAGCATGATAACATACTTGCCTTTGGTTTTCTGTGTTCGCTTGTACTGATATTAATGAGATCCTGAGGTGGAGGTTTAAGAAATTCCAAGTATCACAAAGACTGTTGCATTATCTTTAAGGCTGATTTGTTTATCCTGAACACAGAGCATTAGCTCAGAGAATGGTTTCTCGTTTTTGTTTCCCAAGGCCCATTGGTTGAGGTTGTGTGTAACCACAACCTTTTAATCTTCTTTGCTCTGTAACTCAATGTGAATTTGGAGCAGTTGCTTTGCTTTGTTTTCTCTTGCATGCTTTGTTTTCTCTTGCAGTGCCAGGGCAGAGAATCTTCCTTCAGTCTTAGTGAGATATTTCTGCTCACTTTAACATACAGTTCTCTCTAGCTGGTGTGCCAAGTGTAATTTATTTCCAAAATTGCTTGCTGCCAACTGAATATGGAGCTGTATGTACATCTGGTATGGGTCAGCATGTTGGACTGCTACTATATAAGCAAGTACAGAAGCTTATTTTGCCAGAAGTAGCTAGTGACGACGTATAAATATTTGAACAATCTGGAGTTTACTGTATGAAGTGGGGATTATGAAAAATGCGTACTCCCAAGTTAATACATGCTAGGCTTCTGGGTGTGGGAGTGTTCTTACTGTTATTTTCCATCTCTGTGTTTTAAGAGCAGTTGCTGGAAATGGATAGTTCTGAAACCATTGGAATGGGAAACATTCAACTCCTCATTTCCTTTGTGTTGTGATGTTTTGCATTATGGGGTATATGCACATTTTTTCAAATTATAGGACAAAATAACAATTGTTTTTCATTGCCTTATAGATTTTGGTGGAGCAACATACAATAATGAGCGGCGACCCTATGGTTTTTGGTTTCCCCCTGAGCAGCATTCAGAAGAGGAAATGCGAAGGCAGAGGCTTCGTAGGTTTTGGAGACAATGACAGTGGCAGGTGTTGATATAAACTGCAGAGCGATATTCAGAATTACCAAAATATTTGCAGATTTATTTATTTGTGTTTTTGTTTGTTTTTTTTACTACAAGTTGCAAAACTGCAGAAGATTTTGTGAGCTTAGGATCAACATTGGATACAAATGGGTTGGGAATCAAAATGTGATCTTTGTCACTCCATTTTGATGCATCTTAAAGATGAAAGAGAACTGTTTTTTTACCAGACTTTTTTCCCTGCACTTCTTCTGTGCAGTCGGGCTCTTTGACTGCTGGTATTCTCAGACAACAGGTTTTCTTCATCCATCACAGACGGAAAAAAAAATCACAAAAAAAACAGCAAACCCTTTTAAAATGTAATTTTAAAACTATGCAATTCCTTTTTACATACTTTTGGTTTGTGATGACCAGCTCTTCTGGGATTGGGATGTGAACTGTCACTTGAAAAGACCTTCATGAGGACAACGGCTGGATCATACGAGTCTATGCTTAAACCCTTCACAAAAAGGAAGATGCATAAGCCATACAAGGAATAGATTTAGTTGTTAACTTATACTTTTTAGAAACGCCTATCTTCCTTCTTAAGAAGGTTTGGAAATTATATTGAATTATATTGTGCATATGCTGTTAATGGAGTTATAGAAATTCAACTGTTATTCAACTCCATGCCTATCTCATTTGAGGTCCAGTGAGCAGTGGTTATAGTTTGCAGGCTGGTGGAGATCTTGCCTTAATACAGTTTACTTTGAATTCTTCATTTTCTAGAAAGCATTTATCAACTTAACTCCAGAGTAGCTGACAACAGACCTGGGAGCTCGGCTCAGTGCGACTGAGCAAAAATGATTTGATTTTTGTCTTTTGGCATAGAATTGTTTGAAACTCTTCAGCACTCACTTAACAGAGTGCTAGGATGAGCAATTTAATGATTTCTTTTCAGAGAGATGATCACCAACCTGTGCTATATGAAGTCTGTCTCTCTACGAAGTTACAGATTGAGTGTAAAACAGTATAAAAGGAAAAAAAAAAAAAGAAATGTGATTATGTGGTTTAAATAGAGTATACTTCCTGCTATTAATATATGTAGGAGAAGTCTATATTTCCTGCAAAACACATATGCTGTTCTCCCACTTCTGTGCCGTTCTGCATGCCCAGCAGCAGCACACTGTTGTTGTGCTGGATATGAGGTTCAAGGCTCTGAGAGCTAAAAGGCATGAATGCAGTATGACTTTGGATGTAATTGTTAAGGTGATATAAAACACTGCTGATATTATACACAGTGTTTTCTATCAGATTATAAAACGAAGGATAAGTAATGGTGAATTCTTGTGTTCTTGGTCGTGTTTTTCTGACGTGTGCGTGCCTTGGTTGTTTCTCAGTATATTCAGTAGCTGCAGAATGAAATGGCAGATACTCATACCTTACAGTAGGCTAAGTTTCTGATGTTTAGTTAAATATCACAAAATGCATAGAGTTTGCATATTTTGCTCGGTGTGTAATAATGATGTGTAAAGAAGGAAGCAGGAGCATTGTTTCCTCAAACAAAACTTAACACACTGGTCAAATGCTTGTGCAACTTACTGTCTAACTATTATGTTAATTAAAACCACTGGACTCCACTAGTTAGTCGAAAGAAAGAACAAAATGAAGAACATGATTGCAGCCACGTGAGTAACACAGGAAGTTCCTCGCACTTACATTTTGTTGAGCATTTGCCATTAAATTCTTAAAAAAGCCTCTCAGTACTAATAGTTGTTCAGCTGTTTTCACTTTTTCATATAAAAATTGAAATAAATTGTTTTTATATTTCACACTGTCTGTTTTTCGTTATAGTAATTAAGGCATATATTTTACATATAGCTGCCATAATGTTGGAAGTGAAGACTTGTGATACTGAGGGGGCAGATTAATTGTGTTGGGACTAAACCTGCTTCTTTTGAACTTAGAGGGAGTTTGGGGATTGGATTATTGGAAAGTTCCAATCTTAATAGCATTTTGGAAGCTGTTACAGAATGATTCTTTAGGAGATACTTACATCCATTGGGGTTGGTAGATGCAAGTCACAGATGAGTTCCTAATATTCGTGTGTACCGCTGTCTCTTCAGGGACCAAAATTCAGGACAGTGTACGTGAATGGGTACTTCCACACTGACTATTTTCTGACTGTTTAGTGGCTGACAATTTCTACACAAAATAAGGTTTTTAAAGCAAAAAAGAGCAGTTCTGATTAAAAAAATAAACAAAAACAACAAAAACCCCACAACCAAACAACAACAAACAACACAAAGCACCAACACTTTGACACCTGAAGTTTGTTCCTTCGTTTCAGGAGCTGTGATTTCTTGTGAATGCTTCATGCTTTGTCTGACCTCAGCAATCAGTTACTGTGTAAGAAATCCCACACCCTTAATGAATCCCAATCAGCAGGCTTGTTAACAGGCCCATTGCTGGAACTTAACGGTTGAATGACCTAACATCTTACTGCTTATAAATATGGGTCTATTGCAGTCCAAAATTAAGATATGGTTAAAGAGCAGTGTTTAACTTCTGAAGTTTTGTTTTTTTCCCACTTCTGTTTTGTCTTTAAGCAAAGGCAAAGCATATATTCATCATGAGTTCTTTTTTCCTGGCCGTACCACTTCTCTTCTGGGGGAAAGTGCCCTAAAATACACCGTCAAAATGGCACATCACTGCAGCAGGAGAGATTGTGCTAGATGAGGGTCACTGATGATGTTGTTCTCAACACAGGCTGCAAATTAGATCATAAACCTGTCATGCTTCCCTTCCATTGTTATCACCTTAAATCAGGGTAAGTAAATATTAACAATTTTCAGCTTTCAGCTGTTGAACTATTTATAAAGGAAACTTACTCTTCCTAAAGGGTATGAATCGTGTATCTCATACAGGTTAGCTCAGAGCTGAGAAAACTGGAGAATGGCAGCTTTCCATAACATTTCATCTGGTGTGGGTGTTTTTACTTATATTCACTTGTGTCATCTGAAGATTAAAGCAGTGGGTTAGTAAGACAGATGACTGCGAATACACATAACAGCAGAACAGAGGTAAGTTCATGTCTTTTGTTCATTTACAAGAAGAAATTGTGTAATGTGCAGCAAAATGAATGTAAGCAAAGGCTTTCTAACTAGTGAAGCTTTGTAATAAGCTAACATATATTCTGTAGTTGCCTTCTGTAGTCTTTTTGGAGCAGATTAGACAAATATCTGAGTTTAACATTTACTGTTTACTTGCTCTTGCATTGTTGGAGCGTGTTCAATTGCGTTCAGTCCTTCACCAAAGAATACATTACAGGGATCGTTTAAGAGCTGTTGGTGGGAATACCGTGTCTGTGAGTCCAGCAATTTGTATTTGCCTTCTCTATGTACCAATCTAAGGAACAGTTCCTAAATCTGTACAATATTAATGAGCGTGAGATGACCTTCTTGCTGATTCCTTATAATTAGTTCCAGTGTATACATACACGCTTCTGCATCTGAGAGAGCTATTATGTTCTTTGCCTAATCAACAGGTGGATTGTGTTGTTCTTAATTAGCTAAGTTCAGCTGTTCTCTTAACAGTGCAACTCATCTGGTTTTGCTAAGATTTTGTTCATTTGCGTTAGAGCAAACCGTAATTCAACGATGTCTGAGAGAGTCTTTGAAATGCAGTGTGCACAGGTCAGGCTGCCCACTTTCATTCTGACCAAAGTTTTGAAAAAGAAGAGCCTTTGTGGAAAAGATCTTGCTTCTTTTGTAGCAATATTTTATTTTACCAAGCTGAACGTGACATAGTTTTGGGGCTTGAATACTTCATTCTAAATCTTTTGCATCTTCTGTTCTTTTGCTTCATTGTAACTGTAGAAAACAAAATGTTTAACAGATCTGTCTCCTTTTCAGAAGCAGTCAAGCACTGTGGTGGTTGAAAAGGTGGGATTTGCTCTGAGATGTTTTTAGATGTTGAAGGCTATCTACATTATGCTGGGGAACCATATGTTTATATAAATTCCAGAATGATGTGGAACTGTTTTTCCATTTAACACTTACAAAATTTTACCTCTAATTGAACTTCCAGTACCTTCTGCACCATCTAGAAGAAGTGGATAGAAAAGTACAAACACAGAGCAGCACCCGTTTGAATGCTGTTGACAGCTTTCCCCTACCTTGCTTGTTTTCCAGCTGGTTGTGGTGGGCAGAACTTCAAACGTTTACTTTGTCTGAATACTGATTCCTGAAGTAGCATCCAGCCATGAAATAGATCCTCTTTCTGGGGAAGTAATTCCTTTACCTGCTGAAGTTTTTACCAAAGTAATTGTGTAGAAGTTTTTATCAGTTCAGAGGCAAGGCAGATCCTTTCCTGACTGCTCTTCTTCGTAACTGTTTTTTGAGTAATCCTTTTTCTTGCAAGAAGCTGTTCCCCATTACTTTTAATTGACCCATCTTCCCAATGGTCTTGAATGCTTTTTTTCTTTCTTGCCCAGATAGCTGATTCCAGAGGGCCATGTAAAGCATTAAACAGAAGTCCTCATTTGCAGCTTTTCTTTAAGGTATGGCAGACTGAATTCAATTAAGAGTTATTTTGGGATTGCTTGTGCAAGACCGGCCTTCAGTCTGCAGAGTGGTCTCATTTACAGTGGTCTGTCCGGAACTCCAGAAAGAAAACTGCCCAGATGGATGTGGTTTCTTTCCTGAATTTGAATGTTGGCAATACTTAAAGGATTGATGAGGGTTAATGATATGTTCTTGTGTGCTGTGCTAGAGAGCTTGCATTGTCATAGTGAATTGGCTATCTTCAGCTGCACATTGGGAGGGAAAGTGATGCAATCAGATCAACCTCTGTTTTTCCCTCAATTACTTGTGTACCTTAATGCCTTTTTCAAAATAAGAAACAAAAACTGGGTTGATGGATTAGAGGCAAGCTCATCAGCTTGCACCACTCTTGTTTTTTAAATGTACTTTAACCACAGTCAAAACCCATGCAGACTACCAGACTTGTACATTTTTTGACTGTTTTAGTACTTTTTGTTGTTGTTTCACTGGTGCTTATGAACCAGCCAAAGGAGGAAAGAGTTCTTTTGGTTAAGAGGTTACCCTGGAAGAATTTCTGGAAGGCTTTTGCCTGAATTTGTTGCATGAAATAATGCGGTTCTGGGAATGAGTCTTTAAGTAGTTTTCTGATCTGGGAATACTCTGCTGTTGCTCCATTCCCTCTCACTGGTAGCCTGATGAAGCTGTATCTGCTGTTGCGGCCGTGCGCCAGTAAGTGCTCAGTGAGTTTTTCAGGAAGGAGAACAGCTGTGCTGTCACTGCTTGCCCAGGCCCACATCAGTCTTGTCCTCAGGAGCAAGTTCTGTCAATGTAACCTCACTGGCACTTCCATACATCCATAGTTAAACTACTGAACGCAATAGGACACTTGTTCATTCACTTATTTATTTATTTATTCCCCCAGGACTGGGGCTTTCATCCAAATGGAATCCTGAATGGCTGTAATGCCAACGACCTGACAGCGCGGCCAGCAGAATTCTTTGGTGTTGCTATTAATATCTTTCTGCTGTGTAGGAAAATCTGTGCTTCTTTGTGGAGCCTACACAAGATCCAAAGCTACTGAATGCAATGGTACTTGGACTATAAGGACTAGCATGGGGTTATTGCCTTAAAACTGCTTTAAGAATTATTTCAGCTATACCTTTTTACATTTAATTTCATAATTAGATCCCATATGAATAATTTACCTAATTATTTTTTGTGTACAGTCACTGGACAAATGATTGCAGAATTAGAGTACATCTGCTTTGTAATTTAGTCTGTCTTATTTGCTTTATAATATTAAGCAATTTATCTGCAACTTCATTTTGAATTAAATCTGATATTTGACAAATGCCTCCATCAGCTAAATGCAAGACAGGAACCTACACAGCTATTAGACATTCAAAGCTATCAGTAGTATATTAATTATACACTTCCAATATAGCATGCTTTTATAGGAAATAATAAAATGTAGCTGACACAGGTGCGAAAACTGCATCAGAATCACAGAATCACAGTATTGTAGGGGTTGGAAGGGACGTCTAGAGATCACCTAGTCCAACCCCCCTGCCAAAGCAGGCTCCCTAGACCAGGTTGCACAGGTGGGCATCCAGGCGGTTCTTGAATATCTCCAGACAAGGAGACTCCACCACCTCTCTGTGCAGCCTGTTCCAGTGCTCCGTCACCTGCACTGTTAAGAAGTTCCCACACACATTTGTGCGGAACTTCTATGCATCAGTTTGTGGTCATTTCCCCTCATCCTATTACCACACACCACTGAGAAGAGTCTGTCCTCATCCATTTGCCTTGCACACCTTAGATATTTGTAGACAGAGATCAGATCCCCTCTCAGTCTTCTTTTTTCAAGGCCAGACCCAGGTCTCTCAGCCTCTCATCATAAGAGAGGTGTTCCAGGCCCTTTATCATCTTCGTAGCCCTCCACTGCACTCTCTCAAGGAGATCCCTGTCTTTTTTGTACCAGGGAGCCCAGAACTGGACACAATACTCCAGGTGAGGCCTGACCAGGGCAGAGTAGAGGGGGAGGATCACCTCTCTTGACCTGCTGGCCATGCTCTTTTTAATACACCCCGGGGTGCAATTGGCCTTCTTGGCCACCAGGGCACACTGCTGGCTCATGGCCAGCCTGTCATCCACCAGGACCCCTAGGTCCCTCTCCTCAGAGCTTCTCTCCAGCAGATCAGGTGGTGAGAACTCCCAACTCCTTCAAAACTTTTTCTTCATGATATCATATGAAATGGTATATCCCTTTGTCCAGATTAAGTCAGCTGTTCTAATTCCATTCCCTCCCCACTCCTTGGAACCTTTTCTGTGAATGGCCTTGGTTCTGTACTACACTACTTAGCAGCAACTATAAACATCAGTGTGTTATCAACATCATTTTTCTCCTAGAACCAAAAACAGAATCATATCAGACACTCTGAAGAAAACAGTTCCCCAGCTGAAACACAACGTGAGACACATGAATTGATAACATGTAAAGAGCCAGTGGTGCATGTGTCTGATGAGCTGTAAATTCATACAGACTGTCATTGCATATCAAGTACTCCAGTCACCGTGTCATTCTTGCTACTTTTCTCTGAAATCTTCCCATTTTTTCAGTATCACTTATGAAGCTCTTTTAACTGGGAACCTTGTATGAAGGATAATATCATTAAAACTATGTAAACTTTCTATCACCTTGGCATTTGATTTTTGTTTGGTTGTAAGTCTAATAGTTCTGCAGCAATAACATGGGTGTTCCCTGAATGTAGGAAAGGATTAACTTATTTTTAGATGTCTAGAATAGAACATCTGTGCCTTAGCTAGGAAAAGTATGTTCCTCTTATAGACAAACAATAAACACCTTCAAATGATGATTCATTCTAAGATTGGTACTTCAGATAACTAGCTCTGAAAGAGATGAATTCACTTATAGTGATCCCTGTCCCTTCATTGTCTGTGAGATGAGACAGTATTTCCCTTATTCTAATCCAGATTTACACACAAAATTTAAGTCTGAGTATCTCCATGAATAGAAATTCTACAACCTCTCTGATATCCACATCTAGATTCATTTTCTTAAGGACAAGTATCTGAAGGTTCGGACAAATAACCTCTACATGGATTTTTTATTATTGCATTCTCATTGTACCGCTTCTTGTATAACTGGTTCTATCTTTACAAAGGTGATCTTCATTCCTTTTACTGTATAAATGACCTTGACAAGTAGTTCAGATCTGTTTACATACAGTAATGGAATAGATTCAACACAAGATAATCAGAATGCTGAAGAGAACATTGACACTTGAAACTATAGTTTGAAGGAAGATGGGCATATAATAAATGTTAGGTAATGGTACTTATTTCCTTGAAGAAATTGTTCAAGTACCCTGAAAAATTAAGCCAGGGGTTAAATACTATTACTATTCTGTAAAATAAGTTTGAAGAGTTATATTATTCCACAGGCAAAAAATTATTTGTCATTAGCAATGGCAGTAAATAACAAAGAGGAATGGACAGGTAAGAAAGCAAAGCTGCATTTCAACTGGAGTACAGAAAAACTCACGTTTTTCAGTGATCCCTTCCTTGTACACATGCTATGAAAATTTTCTTCCTTGTGTGTTTGCTCTATGTAAATAGGAAAGATTCCAGTTAATGATTTTTTTAACTTGATCTTTAAAAAAAAATACCCCAAAAACTAGAGATCTCATTTGTATCTTTGTGAGCTCACAGCCAAGAGGAAGGAAAGCCAGCAATGATGAGGTGTAGCTGAGCATTAGTTATAGGATTTAAATCCTAGACAATGAAGGAGAGTTGGTCTTTGACAGCTGCGTTTCACTCAATAAAAAATGACATTACACAGTGGAACTGATGCTACGCAATGTAATGCATCACATGCTGCAGTATTTTCTGTAGCAAGTGTTAGACAATATGATTCTGCAGGCTACAGGGTCTTCCCAGAGCTAAGACAAAGACCCGAATCCTTTTCTCCTCTCCTACCAGTTGCACAGCCAATTCCCTGACCATTCACAGAAATCTTTGCACCACTATTTTGTTTGCTTCTTTGAGATGAGCTCTAAGAAAGCAAGATGATTTCAGCCTTGCTTCATGTCTTAAGATCTGTTCTTCAAATACGGTGCTGCACTAATCCAGCAAGCTAAATAAAACCATGCCTTGAACTGACTCTCTAGCTGGCTGGCAAATGAATATCTATGAGGGGTAGGCAGAGCTCAGTGCCTTGAGGGGCCTTCTTGCACTTTGATAATGTCATAGAAATAAAGAGTTATATCTGTTATAGCTGTGATAATCTGATGACAGAAGAAAAACAAGGTCTGTAGGTAGAGGTTGATAGGTTTTATTTGACCAGCTAGTGAAAATGAAAAAGAAGAATTAAACTCGCATGAGAGATTTCCTAAAAGTTCATGCAGTAGGCACTTAGATTTAAAGGAGAAAAAAAAAAAAAAAGGTATATGAAGGTATTTTTGTGCACAAAAGAATGGAAATCAGGTCACTGAGAACTGTGAATATCAGAAGTATATTTTAGTCTGTATCTTAGGAGACTTATCTGCTTATATGTTTCAGTTATCAATACAAGTTAGACAGGTTTGTTTCATGTGCCTTACATTCTGAAAACATGGCACACACAGGGAAAATGTTCACTGGTTTATCCCTTACAATAGCAGAAAAGCAATAGGTCTTTATTTATCTGACTCCACCTCTGCTATAAACATATCAGGAAAACTCAGAATGTAGTGAATTTCCATCCTTGCTTGTGCTCATTTCTTATATCTGTGTCTGTTTCCAAAATGTTATTTTGACAACACAACTATGTTAAGAAAAATATACATATGCTTTCAAATATGATACTCGACATTTCATGTATCTTTTCTTTCTTAAATCTTAAAGAAACTCTAAAGAAGTGTAAACACTCCTGTTACCATTTAACACATGGAAAAAGGAAGATACAGTCAGAGGCAGAACTGAGAACAGAACTCTTCTTCTTTCCTCCAGACAAAAGCTTGTCATTTTTTTCTCGTTTATTTTTAATGGGTAAACAATCACTTGAGGCTTCAGTACGCAATATGTAAAACTAAAAAGCTAGGTGATCTTTACAAATTACATTTAGAAATGTGGTGATGTGTCTCATGATGAGTTTCTTTTTTGTAGAAGCAGCCTATCTAAAAGCTGTTATTACTCTGTACAGTCTGTTTAAAGAGTTTCTGCTCAGTGTTCTTGAATAAATAAGAAAAGACATTATTTTCATGTTTTGGATTCTGGCTAAATAGCAGACTATAATAATAACTATTAAAAAATCTTCCAGGGAAAAAAATATTATTTACTGAGAAAAGCATAAAGTTTGTATCTCCTAGACTACTTCTGAACTCGACTATTTTGTGAGTGAAGATGTGATTTATACTTCAAGTGGAAAGATGATAAAGATGAATTAGATCAGCCAGTCCATTTGATCACCAAGTAAGCTGTAGCAGCAATTCTTTGATAAAGACAAAAGCATAAAAAGTTGATAAGAACAGAATTAACGGAGAACACAGAAGAAAGAAAAAAAAATGATAAAGGAGATGACTTTAGGAAACTAAATGACCAAAAGGAAATCCTTGAGTTGTGAATAAAAAATATCTAATTGGGAAAGAGATTTACTATTTGATTTTGGAAGTTTAAAATCAAACAATAGTGTAGAATTACTTCAGAAACAGCAGTTCCACAAGCAGATAATTAAACACCATTAGGATCAGTAGTAGATAGGCAGGAGATTGTATATTAAGCCCTTCCTCAACATGAAAACAGAATTTAATTATTGACATAAGTAGAGGCACTGCAGTTCACATAAAGGTTTCCAGTTGTATACACTAATGTTTTCATAGATCTCTGTTTCATCATCTGTAGAGTGAGGTTAACATGTGACTCATCTGGAATTTTGTCAAATAAATATGAAATTCTATTTTTCCTTTTCAAATTTTTTTTTTTTTAATTCCACATCTGTTGCGTCATTGGTCTGAACTGTTTTCTTCTGGTGAAAAGAACTGGTGAAAACTAAACAAGAAAATTGATAAAAACAGTTTTTATTGAAAGAAATCATTGGAAGTCTGATGTATTTTGATTTGCAAAGAGAGGCTAAAGAGAAATTCACATGAGATTTGGATCTAAACCCCACATATCCAAATTTCTGAGCTTTGAAGAAGATAGGGAATAATTCTTATTCATTCCATTGAGCTTAAGGAGTCAAATGGGTTTCAAACAGACTTAATGGATGGGAATTAAACAGCTGGGTTATTTTTATTACTGAACAAGAAATACTGTCTTATCCCAGCATTAATGATTAACATCTTCGCAATTTTAGAATTCACAGAACTGAAAGCAAGAAGAACAGCTTCAGATATGGTATGGGGTATAGTTTCTCATAGTTGATGAAAAAAATTAGCCCAGCATTTGAAAACCAATTTTACCTTTTCAAATTAGTGTTGTGCATTGCAGTATAATATTTGTCTGACTGTAAAAGTTCCTCCTGGGTTGAGTGCCACTGTATCTCTATCAGAGTTTTGCATTTCAAAAACAGAACAGAGTATTTAAGATTGTTGCATAAACTGAAAATGCTGTTTTTTACGTACATTATTCGATGTTTCACAGTGTCAAACTATTACATATTTTATGAACTTCATAAACAGTTTAGAAAATACTGTGTACATTTAATGCAAACAATCCAAAATTAGAGGTTAAATGCTTATGTATTCACATAGCACCACCGGGCTTTCAGGACCTGTAGGTCCATTTTGTTCACTACTTGACTCCTTTAGACTGTTTAATACTTTTTTGTTTTTATTTTTATTTTTTGCCATTGCAAAAAAAATGCAGTCTGTGCATTGTTTTTTTTTTTTTTTAAATGATTTAGATACTGTGTGACATGAGTTAATACCAAGTCAATGATAAGTTCAAGTGCAGTAAATGCCTTAGAAGGGAGATGACAGAACTGCTTTGATGGAATCTCTTGGTAAAAACATACAAGGTGTACACAAAGAAGACAAAGAAAAAGAGGTCAGTGAAAAAATAAACGAGAAACTGCAGAGGAATGAATATGGTAGAAGGAGATCAGAGATATATTTAATGCAGAGAGACATCACAAAGAAAGCAAAGGCCATAGAATTCTGAGTAAAATGTGGAGCACCTTCAAGTCACCTACTACTTGCCACATTTCTATCTGTCTGTTACGGCAGGAGTATCATCTATAAGCCTAGCTCTAGGCAAATGACTTTGAGTATTGCTCTTCTGGGGCACTTTTTGCCTTTGTAAATTCCATCTTGCAAAGTCAATCTTCTAGTTCTGGTCTTTTCTACTGAGTTTCTGTCAGAACCTCACTTTTGTAAACACAGTGATGCATTTTGTAACATTTTCCTTTACAGAGGAGAGGTTCAAAGCAGAACAAGAGAGTCAAGTATATCTGCTGATCTACTGACCTTTACTGACCTTTCACATTTTGGTAAGTAATGTACTGTGTAGCTAAACACTTCTTGTTTTTCACTTTTAAATTTCTTACATTTATAATGATGGCAGAATGTTTTCTTTCCTTTAGAATCTATGGGCAGCATGCCACAAAAATATTCTTTAAAATATATTTTTGTGGATCTAGACAGTCCTGTCTCCTGGCCTCTGAAGCAGGAACACTGTTAATCTGTAATAGGAAATCGCAGATATTTAGAATGAGTTTCTAAGTGTTCATTCAGAGGTCCTCGGTCATGGGTATAAGCCAGAATATTCTCTCAATAAAATCTTATTTATTTTCTCAAATTCATAAAAGGTTTTATAATCAATTCTTTGCTTATGGTTTTTTTCTTGCTTATTCAGTTTTTCCTACCTTGTGAACATATTTTCACTCCCAGAATAATAGCTCCCCAAAATTTCATTGCAGGGTTTGCAAGTCAGAGCAATTTGATCTTTTGCAAATAGGGCTATTATACTTTGTATTTTCATTCCGTGGCAAAAGTAACACTGAAGAATAAATGGCAAGAAGCAGCTCTTCGGTTTGAAATCACTCCTATCTAAAACTCGTCCTTGTACATGATACTATGTGAAGTACTGTCCTATACATGCTTTTAGGGTATAACCGCTGCTTTGGATAAACAGAGACCAGCATCCTTCACAGACATTACATACAATTTTCACTTTGATAAAGTGAAATCAGCAGAGAAACTAATGCCATTTCTTCATGTCAATCTTTATCTACATTTTATCTTGAGTAGTAAGAAGTAAAAGAAATCCAGTCAAGTGAGATCTGGCTTATAGCACTGATTGCTGTGTTCAAGTATTGTATTACTCGTCTCCCATTGCTACTAGAAATTTTCATCTTCAACCATGAAGGCTGAGGCACATGCTCCCTCCAGGGCTTGGAAGAAGAGCTGAAAAGATAATGAAAATGTTAGCTTGAGATGCACATAAACTTAGCAGGCAGGTCATGTATTTTGAAGATATACTTAACTACAGTAACACACTTACAGATGTTCTAGAGAGTATCACTTAACTCCTGTATCATTTGAAGCAGGAGTTAGTCACTTTGTCATTCAGTTCAGCGTAACAAAGCAAAGAGAAGAGGTCACTTCAATTCAGTTTCTTGGCACAGGTATGGGGCATAATTTAATGGCTCGTGGTAGCCAAATATAATGCTAGCTGCAGACACAGAGTTCCTCATAGACTTCACTTTTATCCTTATTCTGTAGAATATGCTAGGTAATTTCCAAAGAAAATATGCCAGTACAGCTGTTGCAGTGCTGATAACTCGTCTTTCATCTGTGAAATCGCTTTTAGACTTGCTATCTTCCTTGAACATGAGCACTATATCTTCGCTACATTGCTGGATTAGTTTGAAAGATACCCTGCTGTTGTAGCTTGGAAGGGGTGCTGTTGAATTTTAAGGGCTTGTTTGGATTCATACAATGATCACTAGAACAAGCATTAGTGTCAAGATATTTGCATAGGAGTTTTCAGAAATAACAGTAGAAAGCAAACGTAAAAGCAGGGATGCAAAGGAAACTTAGCAGTAGCTAAGCTTAGCAGTAGCTTCTTAGCAGTAGCCTTTCCTAAGTATCATTTAGTATTCAGCTGACTCTTCTCTAGTGTCTGTTCTAATAATACCTTCTCTGACTGTAATATTTTTAATAGAAACACTCCCATCTAATATCTCCAAAGTAAGCAGATATCCATCCCACTTAACAGTTTCATTTTCAGAGAGGTAGGTGGTGAAACGAGAATTTAGATTTTTGTGCCCCCTGCGTTCATGCCTACTGCTTGAACTAAAAGGGGAATTCTGTTATCTAAAGCCAGAAAATGTGCTTTCAGACCCTACCCACCTTTTTTTTAATACTATTTTCAGGTGCTGTTTACCTCTAACAAACACACAATCTTAATTCAGAGGGCTTTGGAAGTATACTGCAATCTCTAATTGATTAATTAAATATCTAAGGTGCAAGTACTGCTTAAGTGAAGAGAAAGAAAATAAAAATTCAGTATTAGCAAGATGATTACAACTGGAATTTGGGCATTGCCTTCTTTTCATAAGAGGATCTTGTGCATCTGGGAAGAAGTGCAAAAATTTTTAATACATACTATCAGAAATATTGAAAAAAGGAACACAATTACATATAAGTAGAATTTTAGTGTCTAATGTCTCTTACTTATTCACCCTCATTTCTAATAGCCAAAAATATATTCTTTAGTGTTTTATCCTCTATTCATCTTAAGAAGCTGAGCTTCTGCTTTCTTGTACACCTTGTAGGTCATGAGCTAAAAAAATCTGAGCTATACTAACTACTTGTTCATGTGTCCTCATGTTGTCAGCAGAGCTCCCTGCAGGAATATAAGTTACCTGAAATAGAGAAGAGAGCAGTAAGTTAATCCTTATGCAAGTCATATCTTTGGAGACCAGCGAGCGGGTTTCCTTGTAAAAAACATTACCTCTTTGTCCAGATATTTAGTCCGAGCTTGAACTATCAGGAGAAATAACACACATTTGTTTTTACATCTCTGTTTGCTCATGCAATGATTTAGAGACACTTTACCTTTTTTTTGGTTACCCAGAAAGTAACTCATCATAGTTTAAGAAGTGGATCTAATTCTACAGTTGCACATATAAGGCATACAGCAATGGTCTTATTCTTTGGATCTTTGGATAGGGATATGAATACTTAAATCCGTTACACTTATTTACCATTTGAATAGTGTGTTTTTCTCAGGCCATGTTTACTGTTGTGTAGAGAAGCTGCAGTTTCCCTTTGTGCTAGACTACAAACAACTTGCCTTGTTTTGGTTTAACCACAATATGCTGCTTGTCTCAAATAGGCAATAAATAGCATGAATGCATATGTTGTCTTACCTTGGTATCAGATTTTTGTCAATTAGATTGCTCTTATTTTAAATTAAAAAAAAAAAAAAGAAAAAAAGAAAAACAGCTCCTTTTCAGTGGCCAGTTAATTAATCCAGATGGGTAATAACTTCTTCCATTGTATGGTCCTATGTTTAATGTGTGGTCCTGTTGCACGAAGTCTAATAGGACTTACCAGTTCGGTATAGGTCACAACCCTGTAAAAACAAACCAATACAAAACATTTCTTGATAACTAAAGCTACGAACTTAAAATATTCTGACAAAAAAAGCAAGAGCTCTCAAAGTCAAGAAGGTGGTTGAAATGACAAGTGACCGCAAAATCTTTGTTTTATTTGCTTTTTTCCCCCGATATTTTATCAATATTTTATCAGTATTTTATTGCACTTCTCAGCTCCAGTCATAAGAATTACCATAAAAGTGTAAGTATTGATAATGCTGTTGAACAACATTTGTATCTTCACACTGAAGATTTACTCTAGCCAAAACATGAATTTAATGTTTTAAATGGAAACCCCAAGAAGACAAGTCTGACATGACAGTCACTGCAACAGAAGTCCCTGTGCTCCCTGTTGGCTTGATTGTTGCATAACTATTACACAGTCCAGTAGTGTGCAATCATCTCCACCGTAGCGTTTTATATACATTATGCAGGCATGAATTACTGTTAATGCAATATGCCTTTCTTCTGCATCACCACTCTTCTGATTATTCTGAGGATTAATGTTAGTGTGTCCATGAGTTTTAATAGCAAATATTTTGTGCAGTTTGCATTGTATAAATGGAAAATGGAAAAACTGAGGTATTTGCAACAGGGTTTAAGAGAATAAAATGATCGAACAAAGTTGTATAACTGGCAGAGGGAAGGTGTTTTGAGAAGAGTAATGTTCCTCTGAAACAGTGCTCTAAACAGAGGTTCCCATACTGTTCTCTTTGAATTACTATTGGTCTTAAGGATATTTTCTTTTCATGTCCATTGGTTCTCATTTTATACTGTTTCTCAAATATGGCTAAAAGTATTCAGCACTTTCATAAGATTGATTTACTTACTTGATGGCAGGCCTGATACCTCACTGTTAAGAGGAGAAATCATCCACATAATTGAAACAGAGAAGGAGGCTGTCCCACTATATTTTCTTTAAAAGGTATTCTTCCTTAAGAGAGTGATTAATCTCATCCAGCAATAACTATTTAAGGTAGGTGTCCAGTCTAAGTTAGTTGTTTGTTCTCTATAAATAACTAAGATAACCTCTTTCATATATCTTCAGTTGGGCTCTATCAGCTTCCAGAAGTGTTTATTGCTCTGTATTGACTCCAAGAAAGCCTTTCCTAGTTGCCTACCTTAGCATTCACATCAAGAAGTTATCACCAATGTGCTGTAGGAATTATCTGAAAGTGTTTATATCAGCTGTGTGGTATTCTCAGTTAACTTCTGGTAATTTGAAGTAACCCATAAGACAAGACCATACCCATACAGCCCAGATCCTCCCTCACACACGGTGCCACCCCCTGCCTTGCCTGCCCTGTCCGTCCCTGCTGAGAAGCCTGAAATTGTCCATCAAGACAAGCTATTCTCAGGACTCTTCCCACCAGATTTTCTTGTGCCAATGATATTGAGCTCTGGGACTCAGCCAAGGCTTCCAGCTTCTTTTGCTTATTCCTCAGCTGCATGAATTGGTGTAGAAACATGTAAAATGTGTTTCATTGTACCCAGCATCTCATGGAGCAGACTAAGGGATCTCACTGGCATGCAGTCCTTCAAATTTTGGCATGCATTCTTATAGTTTATCACTGATGAGTCTAGTTTAATCCCTTTCCCCCTTCTAATCTAATTTACAGCTCTGTCAGTCAAACCTATTAACTCCTGTACAACAATCCTTTTCTCCCCCTAATAAAGGTGCATCCCATCAGGTGCCAGCAGGTCTGGTGTTGATCAGACCATTCTCCCAAATTCTGCCAGTGACAGCAGCCTCAGAACCGTGCATAAATCAGCTGGGACTGCTTGTTCCTTTCAATATTGTTCCCTGCTCCTGGAAGGCTAGAGGAGACCTCTGCCCTTGATTCTTTAACCAATTGCCCGAAGGCCCTGAAATTCCCTTTGACTGGCCTTGGAATACTCTTTGTTTCTTCATTGCTGCAAACATGAAAAACCAGCAATGGATAATAATCAGAAGGCTGTGCTAGGCTACTGAGTTTTCTAGTCATGTCTCTTACTCAGGTCCCACGGAGGCTGGGTCTGGTTGGCATATTGGACCCTCTGCTGTGCCACAGCCTAGCTGATGTAGCACACCCTGTTTGTTAGCATTTCGTAGGGCTGCACACCACAATTCCCTGCTCTGCTATGGAACATGCCTGCATCAGAGCTCACCTAAGTGGGTGAGAAGCGGGGAATATTAAGATGTGATTGGATCAAGAGAAAAGCAATATTTTTAGCACTTTTAAGAAACACTTGAGGATCCCACATCTAATCTACAAGAATACCTGATAGAGACACTTGAAAAGCTCATGTGGTGGTTATAACATGTTGAATCATAAATAATGACTTTTCCATTATTTTAGTCACATTTTATCTGATACTGTAAGATATTATACTCAATTTTTGCCTTTCTTGTTTCTTTTATGTTTACCTCTCCAAAACCTTTCTCATACTATATGGTTTGATGTAGTGTCATGTGTGCAATAAAGCTGAAAAAAAAATTGGTGGAATATTTGTGTGAGAAATGGTGTTCCAGTTCATATTTGCTTTACTTTAACAGCTCAGGTATCTCTGGTTTCTCAAAAAATGTAGACATATTAAAAATAGGGCACATTGATTTATTTCAAGTTTTTATGAAGGGAACTCAGCAGAAGTACTGACTAAGCCTATTTGCATGGCAAATCCTTACACCTTCAGCATGGTATAGTTAGAGGATGGGGTTCATTGCCTGAATTTGCGTTTCTAACTTAGTACAGGTATTTGAAATTTCATTATCTTTGTGCTTTAAAAACTATGTTAAACCTTTTCTTACTAAAAGGAGTTCAAAGCAATGAAACTTTAAATACAAATCCCTTGAGCTACTTCGTAAGTATCATATATTGCACAAAAATAAAATTAAGTAATTGTAATAATAAAGCAAAGTTCTACATGGAACAATGAAAGTCTCTACTGGTTTAAATCTGTTTTCTTGTGTTTGTAGCTACAAAATTTCTTTGTAAAATTATTAAATCTCCTCTTACTCCAGCGTTGACTTAACATCTTAAACTTGACATTGTAAAATTCAACTTTGTATTCTGAGGATTCAACATTGTTCTATTTAGCACAAGTAATTCTGTCTTATTTCTAATTGCCTGTATAAAAAATAGCACAGGCTGAATACAATACTATCACAACACATTAATCAGAAGGGATTTTGGATTTCTGTATTTTGCATCTGTTTTATCTTGTCGTCCTTATAGTTGAAAATGTTCACAGAAGATTTAGGATGCAAACATTTAATAAAAAACATTTAATAGGACAAGGGGAAATGGCTTTAAACTAAAAGAGGGGAGATTTAGGTTAGATGTTAGGAAGAAAATTTTTTACTCAGAGAGTGGTGAGGCACTGGAACAGGTTACCCAAGGAAGGCCAAAGAAGATGTGGGTGATCCATCCCTGGAAGCATTCAAGGCAAGATTGGATGGAGCCCTGGGCAGCCTGATCTGGTGGTTGGTGACTTGGGGTCGTAACTAGATTACTTCTAAGGTCCCTTTAACCTAAGCCGATCTATGATATATGATTCCATGTTTTTCCTTTTGCTCTTTCCAGCCAGAAAGTTCCTTCACTTTTGCACACACATCCATATTTTGCATATATATGCATGTTTATTTGCTTAAGGTATGAATTATATGCTATGCATATTATTTATCATACTATATACAAAAATTATGCTTTAGATAGATATATATGATAGTCTCTTGCTTCTAAATTCAAATTCAAGTGAATCCTAGTTTGATGAATGTCATGCAACTCTTTACCTGGTGAAAGTTTAAAGTCATTTTCTAAGCTTTCTATGACTGTGTTTAAAACATGTTTGAAGAGATCCTCTTGCCTAAGTTTGACGTTCAAATGTTACAAGTCTATGACCAAATTGCCATCTAACCCCTTTATAGCAAAAAGAGGAAATAGCTGGCTTTAAATGTTTGTATTTTTATTAACTAAAAATATTGTAATGTGATTAAATGAATTACATCTAATGTAACTGGACCTTAGAAATAAGCATAAGGGTGTTTTTGATCCCATAGATCTCAGTTTTTGTCTCCTTACATGATAATTCTATGGAGTCTGCTCTGAATGTAATGCCTACTATTTTATTGCATCGGCCAATGGTGTCAGAGGTGGATAGTGGTCATATAGCAATAGAGGCTGAACCTTCCTAACACTATTCTGTCACATTTTGTTACTGTGCAACAGAAGACAGCAAAGGAAGGGTCTGACAAAATAATATCTGACATAGAAGTGTGTTTGAAATAAAGGTGTGTCACTGAATTCCTCCATGAGGAAAAAATTGCACTCGTAGGTATTCATCAACACTTGCTGAACATTGACAGAGACCAAACAGTGGGTGTGAGCACAGTGAGGTGGTGGATAGTGCATTTCAACAGTGATAAAAGTAACAGTGGGTCATCTTCACTGGCTTAGCTTTTTTAGAGCATGGCATGCAGGCTTTTGTTCACTGCTGGCGAAAATGCCTAGGTAATGGTGGTGACTACTAGCATTTTGTAAGTGGGAATTTGCTCTATCAAATCATGTACTTGTGCTCTTTATATCTTTGGTAGTTTCCATGGAAATAAATAGGAAGCATTACTTTCAGGACAACCTATGTACTTTCTGCCTCAGATGAGTTTATGCAGGCAGATTTACAAAACAGCAATTATTGAAACGTGAATTGAAACAACGTCTCCCTACTTTCTTTTCCTAAACCTGTTAAACCAAAATGGACATGGGCTGTATTCTGAATGAAACTTTTTATTATGTTAAGATATCTGTAGAAGGACCATTTCTGCAGTGAAAATGCAAACTTCAAGTACAGAGCTATTGAACTCAGGTTCTGGTCACAGCCCTTTTACTGCTAGTAATTATCTTAACCGCATCTTCAAATACATTTTCATGCTATACACTTTTTCCATATTTGTGGGTGAAGTTAATAAGTAGAACATAACAGTTTATCTTTTTTCCATTTAACCCATAGGAAAAACTTAAAAGTTTTAGAGCCCTAATAGTAACTATTAATTGAAACACCTGTCAGATATAGGAAAATATTTGAATGTAATATTTATTTACCTATTTATTTAAAAATAATTCTGAGATGTTCCTGGATGAAATCAGAACTGTGTCGCAGTTGCTAGTGTTCTCTGAGATTAGCTAGTGCAAGTTATATTTTCTGTAACTGAGTAATTCCATTTCTCTCTGTGTTGTAATTCTTGCATTCTCTCTAAAAATTTTGATTTTCATAATGAAATTAAACAGATTGATTATGCTTTCTTCTGCCCATCTACCTTCTTAGTGTTTCCTCTAAACTATATAGAAACTTTTTTGTTAGCTGTACTTAGAATTCATGGCACATTCATTGGTGAAGTGAGAAAGAAGTGACATTTAGTATCAGCGTGATTTGAGCACTCATTTCTAAAAGCTTTTAGCTCTGATTGGAATGACAATGGCATCAATTCTTACCCTTTACAGAGCTTACTGTTCTCCTAAGAGGAACTTAGATGAGTTCCTCTACACTTTTAAGAAATTACAAAGAAGCTGTAGAGGTTGTCTGGACATCTGTTTTGTAAGAGAGTATACAGGTATTTAAACTATTAACTCATTGACATACATACACATATATTTAAATCTTAGTGAGACCTGGAATTCCAGCGTTAGCTACTAATTCTGTTCTATGAAGTCAATTCCTGGACTTGTTAGTAGATGAACCACTAGAATAATAGGAACTCCTTTATAGTTATCTAATTCCTTTCTCCTAATGAGTCATTTTATTTCTGTGTTTGATTTACAGGCCTGTGACGATAGTCTTTATGTAGCACTAAAGACTAATATACTTTAGAATTAGAAACAGCATTGGGCAAAAATTATTAGGACCGCAAAGTTCAAATATTTTACAAAAGCTTTTTTCTCAGCCTGAGACTGTTGTGTAGATGATTACTTGCTTCCCAAATACATAAAAAGTGAAAAATTGGCTTAGAAATCTAAATGTATGTGGAAGCTGAGATACTGTTGGGTGTTTGTTAACAGAGTCTTGTTTTTTAGTGTCAGTCACTATAAGTTTTGTCACTGTAAAACCATGAAAAGGATTTCTAACATTATTTAATACTATGTTCTATATTTACTTTGTGAAAGGGTCTGATCTTTAACCTCAAATAGCATTTTTCTCATTACTGCTCTTTCTGCTGGGCATCTGAGATTATCATGAGTCTCTTCCCTAACTAGACAGAAAGCAAAAAACTTTTTTTCCATGAGGATTTCTCTCCCAGGGAACCAGAAAGGCTAGTTATCAAGAATCAGGTTTTATTGAAACAGCAACCATTTTTTGAAAGTAGTAAGAGTAGTCATAGTTTAGTGACATTGTGGTTCTGTTTCAATAATGTATCAGTTGCTTTATTCTAGCATAGAAACATTAATCTACTTTAAATCTGATTTAACAATGAAGTCTAGTATGTTCTTGCATTGTCAGATTAATAAACAATAGTAGAAGGAGTTGATATATTCGGTTGTTGATCTTCATTAGGTCTGTGGTTTACCAGAAAACAGAGTACAGATCTTCCTCCAAGCAAGTGATTAGTATAATGTAAAAATATTGGTCTTTCCTCATGATTAGTGAACTGTTTATTTTCAAACTGTGGAATAAGATGGATGAACTGCCACATGGCTGATGTGATATGTGCATAACAAGTACTAAAGTGATTTGGCTTTGTTTTGTAAATAAAGTATACTCTTCTAAGTGACACTAATATCAGACTTTCCCTAACCTGAATGATATTGCTGGGATAGATACTCTTAATATGCTCATTCCTTGACATAGGCAGTACTTGGAAACTGATGGAGAATTCCTTATTTCACATTGGATATACTTGGCTTGTTGGGAATTCCTAGAGGTTTGTCATTTCTATCCTGGCTTTCCTGAACAAAAAATATGATCTTTATTCTGTACATTGTATGAGAAATGATTGTCCAGGTGACAAATTACGTGTTCTGCCATGATGAACTGTGCGTGCTTGAGCCATGTGTGCCCAGTTCAAGCAGAAAATATTGAAGCTTCCTTGTGGTACATGTAGTGAACAGATGATCTATTCTTCCCTTTCCCATTAAGTGAAAATACATTTATGAAAACATCCTCTTTATCTTTTAGGCATCCTGAGACATTGCAACATTTTCTGCAAAGAACAGAGAACAACAACACACTGGCAACTTCATGTAATGAGCTAGCAGGATCATCAATATCTTATCTTGATCATGATACTGTTGAGGTGTTCCTTTATCATATTTGCATTAAATTCACCATTATAAAAAAGATAATCGCGGCTGAAAAATATGTTGGAAACATTAATTGTTTAGGATATGTGTAAGTGCTTTCAGAATGCACCATGAAGCAATATATAATTTCTTAATTTGTTCACTTACTTATTTAAGTTTCTGAAGCTGAGGCACAGAAAAGCTGTGAAGAATTTTTCTTGATCATACTTGAGAGCTTTTGTTGACAAAATGCAATACTTTTAGTCAAGCACTGTCTTACACCTATAAATACTTTTAGACAGAATGCTCTGTAACAGTCTGGTAAATTAACGGTTGCTCTGGCTAGACACTTGCTGTTTTGTGATCTTATAGCTATAAGCATTTATTATCAGCTCTTTTAAGTTGGTGTTTTACTGTAGCCCATTATTTCCAAATACTTTAAGAAAAATCTGATGTATTGATAGCAGTGCTGTTTTCACTCCTTCCATCTGTCAAATCACTTTAATTTCATGCCACCATTATAAGACCAATTAGGCTGAAAAATAAAGTTGCCAGCAATTGTGAAAGGACTTTAGATTCCAAATATAATATTCAAGGACAATTGTCTAAAATCCCTTGAGTAATATTAATCTTTATTGCCTCTTTAGAACCTTTGGCAATGGAGTGGGACAAATGCCCTATGTGCTACCTCTATAATTCTCACTTTGAGGAATTTTCTTCCTTCTTTTTCTTCCCTTTTCAAGAGGTCTGTTCCCCTCTTTCCTGCTCCTTTCTTTCTTGTCTCCCCTTCATGAGTGTCTTACTGTTAGAGTTTTAAATGTTTTCACTTGTAGCTGAACTAGAAAACACCAAGGTCAGCCCAAGGCTGTAATATTGTTTTGTTCACAGAAGTTAGGAAATACAAACAAGATTGACCTTTTTAGCTTGTTTCTACATTTTCAAGAGCTATGAAAAATGAGCTCTGCAGACCACGATGATGCTTCTCTGCTTAATAATCCTTCTTTTTATTTGTTCTCTGTTGATCAAAACAAATGCTTTGTTGGCTACAACTGTTAAAAGATCTCTAGGTAGCTAAATTAGGGAACTATAGCCAAAGAGGTTACATAATTTTTTCTAAAATAGTCCCTTCTGCAGTTTTAAAATTCTCAAAGATAACTGACAGAATATTTAATATTATCATTTACTTATTGATAATTCTTAGAAATTAGATGAAAGCGAAGCTCAATATCCAAATACCCATAAATTTGCGGGGAATGAAGACTGGATTTTAGAATCAAGAGGAAATGGTCTTCCTGGCTCTATTGTCATCTTAATGGTTCCATATTAGGGCCTAAACTGTCTTTATTTGACTGTTTTGACTCAGTCAGAAAGGATATCTGAGTTTGGTTTTCAACCTTGCAGGGGACTGGCTCACACACTATGAAACAGTGATTCCCTCATTCTTTCCCGTTGACTTAGTTACCTTTGCGGAAATTATGACACACTCTCTAAAACTGAGAACCCGAAATCATATCTGTCACAAAAGGTGTCTAACCAGCAGACCAGGGGTTCGTGTCTGTATTTTTCAATCAATATTTAGCTAATTCATGAAGAACAATTTAAACAGCAAGGACAAATCCTGGTTTGATTATCTTATTTAGAATAGTGTTTGAGACTCACTTGCAGACCTACACTTGAATTTACTTACTGGATACTTTTGAAATGCTTGTGCTTCTTCTGTTCAGAAAATGCTTTTGTTGTTCTTAATAGCGTGTTGTTAGAGGACATGTTTTTAATTAAGAGGAAAGATCTCCAACTCTCAAACAGTTGAAGAAAAAAGGCTCAGATGTCTGAGAATGTGAAAAAAAAGCACTACAAACAGGAAGAAGGGCTGTCAAATAAAAGGACAACAGCAGTACCAGCTCGTGTAAGCAAACCAATTATTTTCTGTTTTGCAATAAAACAGTACGAAGAAATGTTAAGTTTATTTTTGACTGGCTTAAACAAGACAAAAAACCTTTTTCTTTTCTTTTCTTTTCTTTTCTTTTCTTTTCTTTTCTTTTCTTTTCTTTTCTTTTCTTTTCTTTTCTTTT
>JANHGO010000002.1:26623362-26684807 GCA_024606505.1 Aquila spilogaster
CTGGAAACTTCAAAATGAAAAGCAATTACTTTTTGCCAACAAAGCAATTATAATGAGGAGGAGGCCGGGCCGGGCGGCGCGTCCTGCGGGGCTGTGGGGCGCTCCGGGCTCAGCGCTCGCCGCTCCGCTCCCCGGGGCCTCACGTCCCCGCGCAGAAACCCCACGGCCGCGCCTCATCCGCACCCACGGCCCCAGCACCCGTTCGTCCGCGCTGGGCCCCGCGGGCGGTTCCGCGACACGAGCTCTCTCCGCGTGACTGGGAGCGGTTTAGGCGCGCTGTGGGAGGGCCGCTCCGTCCCCGCTCCCCGCGCCGCGGGCACCTCAGTGCTCGCGCGGTAAAACAAGAACGCAGAGCTGCCGCAGCGCTCGGTTTTAACTCCTTCATTTTTAATCGAACCGGCGTAGACACAGCACGCACACCCCTCCGGCATTTAAACCGGGCTAGCAGCGAATAAAAAACACCGTAAAAAGCAACTAAACCACAACCAACCCACCGCACCGCTCACTCCCAACTTCGCGGCGGAAGAGGCGCAGGACCCTCAGCCCCGTTAGAGCTGCCCGCCGCTCTGCCTCCTCTCTCGGCGCAGGCGGGGGCGGCGCTGCGGTCAGGCGCTGCGCGGGGCGCCCTCAGGCGGCGGGGGCCTCGCTGGCCGTGGCGCAGGCGCGCAGCGTGCCGGGTGCCGCCATGCCGACCGTCAGCGTGAAGCGAGACCTCCTGTTCCAGGCGCTGGGCAGGACCTACAGTGAGTGCGGCGGGCGCGGCCTCTCGGGCCGCAGCGGGGCTGCCGGGGGCGCGCTGCCCGTGCGGACGGCCTGGGCGTGCGTCTGCGCTCTGCCGGCGGAGCCGGCGTGCCGGTACTTACGGCCCAGAGCAGCCGCTGTGAACGTAGCGCGGCCAGAAGTACACCGGCCACTAAGGAAACTGCTGCTCATGTCCGAACGTGAACAAAACTCTCTACGCGACTTTTACCCCTTTCTCAAAATAGCCACTTGAAAATGCCCAGAATGAACACAAAGTTTAGTAAAATCTGAGTTCTGCTTGTAAAGCGTTTCAAGACTGGATGTTGCTCTGGGCAGCCTGGCTGGTGGCTGGCGGCCCTGCCCCGGCAGCGGGGTTGAAACTACTTTGAGGTCCCTGTCAACCCAGGCCGTTCTATGACTTTATGATTCTAAAGCAAAATCCACCTTTTTTTTCTTCACAGCCGATGAAGAATTTAATGATCTTTGCTTTGAGTTCGGTCTGGAGCTTGATGAAGTTGTGAGTAATATTTTTGTTTGTTGCTTTGTGGATAGATGCAGCAGCCTGATAGCATTTGTATCTGTGGGGATCTGTAGCACATTACTGCCAGCATGTTTCCCAGGGCAGCATTGAGCCCGTGTCCTCTCTGGTAGGCACCAAAAACTATCCAGGTGGGGCCTGGAGGATACCATGGGGCTGTTCTCAGAAAGGGATGTGGGCAGGGCTTCAGTGTTCCCTTCTACATATGCAGTCCACCAGCAGTATGGCAGCAGGCTTGTCAACCTGAAACATATTCATAACTCAGCATAGCACTGTCCAGAGAATGTAATGTATGCTACATTCTTGTTACAAAATACTGCTGTTATCAGTTGCGTTAACACCGGTGGTTTGAGTCTGACAAGAAGAACATCAAAGAAATTACTGTCTTAGGAACAAAAGACCCCTAGGCAGCACACTGCTATGGTTTGTGGAGTTTGGCTGTCTCTGCTTCCTGTTCTGAAGTTTCTGGCCAATTTAGATAGCAGCATAAGGGTGGTCGTAGGCCATGTATTAAACATACTGTGAAAGATATGTTTGGCCATATTTTGTACACATTTGTGTGTGCAATGTCCCAGGAATGTGTTTGTGCTGGACATTCTGTTACCTGAGTTGCAATTAATGTATTTTTTTTATCCAGGTTCTGCACCTGTGAAAGTTTGCTGACCCTACGGTCTGTATCCACATAAGTCTTGAGAAGTACACCACATTTTGTCCTTGTTTATTAATTGAAATTGATTGTTCTTCTAATTAGGTTTATCAAAAGATACCCGAACATCATATGGTGTGCTGAATTTCAGAATAGACCTGATGCTACAAATCTTTGCTGATCTGTAGCAGAAAATAAGGTCTGTGTTCTCTGCTAGAATCTGCTGGCCTGGAAACTTGTGTTTCTATCTCTGTTTTAAAAATTCAAATCCTCATAGTGAAGTTTTCTCATGATATTCTGCATTATAATCTTTACATCTGAGAAAAATGTTTATTTTACAGTACTTTTAGTACTTGGCATGCTTATTTGCTATATAAATCCAAATTATAAACTTTTTTAATTTATATTTTTTCCTATTATCTCACTGTCATAGTACTGTGAATGCTAAGATATGTCAGGTTAAAAAAAAGCAACTATATTTTGCTTGATTTCAGACATCAGAGAAGGACATTATAAGTAAAGAGAAGGGTGAAGGAAAGGCAGAGGGTGCATCTGAGACTGTTCTCTACAAAATCGATGTTCCTGCCAACCGCTATGATCTTCTTTGCCTTGAAGGGTTGGTCCGAGGACTGCAGGTCTTTAAAGAAAGGTAATGGAGAGCTGTGAGATATTTGTGTCTTTGGTTATTTAAGTGAGAGTCCATTTCTGGTAAATAACTTTGCCACTTGATTGGATTTTGAGGACAGTCTGATGTATAAATCAGCTGTTTGTCAGATGTCCGTATGTTTCCTCTGGTGAAGACCTGTTAAATACTTTTAAAGACTAGACAGGAGTGTTACATTTTGAATCTGTTCTAAAAGTTTTTCAACTGCTATTCCATTTGAGTCTTATCCTCTGTAAAGAACACTCCTGCAGTGGTACTTCTTTGTGCTCCTCTGTTACAAATACTGATATAAATAATTTATTTCACTTTTTTATGACTTCTTGAGGGCTTTATTTCTATTTTAGTTATCTGTTTACCATTCAATAGAAAATTTGAGGTTTAATCAGCATAAATATAATCTACATACCCAAATTCCAGTGTCCAAAACCAGGACAGTTGCCAGGAAAATATTCTACATATAATTGCTGCTGCATTTCTGAAAAGTTTTCTGCATTTTGCAAATATTCTGTCCTTTAGTTACAAACTTATTTCTGTTTTTATTCTAGGATAAATCTCCCTAGGTATGAAAAGATAATACCAGCTAAAGATGAAGGTCAGAAGCTGATTATCACTGAAGAGGTAAAAGTGTTTACTGCACCTTTGTATAATTATTGAAAGTTTCTGAACCACGCAGATAGTATCAAGAACAATTTTATGGCAGCAGTGAGACCGGAAATCTTACTTGCAGAACAAGAGCTAAAGAATTTTTAATGCCTCTCCTCAGTCTGATTTATTTTTAGGGAGGGTGAAGGGGAGGAACAACAGACAAATTATTCCAGGCGAATCTAGTAGAAGATCAACTCAAAGTTTTAGACATTTGTATTGCATTTACCTTCTGGGCTATTACAGGGTAAATTGTAATACCTCCTTGTCTCTACCAGACTTGAAGTTTTTTGTTTTGTTTCCCCTTGAATTTCTAATGTATTTCCAGAATTTTTTCTTTTGATAGCTACTCTGCAAAAAAAAAATTATGAAAGAAAATCAGTTATTGTGTCTTTTGTACTTGAAATTTATAATCTGTTGCTGTTGCAAATTGCAGACTGTCAAAATCCGTCCTCATGCTGTAGCTGCAGTCCTTCGTAACATAACTTTTACCAAAGAACGTTATGACAGTTTCATTGACCTCCAAGAAAAGCTACACCAAAATATTTGCAGGTTAGTGCTTACGTTTCAAATACCATGTAGTGTGAGCATGATTTGATTTTATGTTAAGACTTTACTGCCATATTGCAGAGAGACATTATATCTTATATTCATATTAAAGAAAATATGTTATAGCAGCTCTCTTGCTCCTTCTTATTTCATTGTCTGTTCCTGTCTGCTCTCAATACATTTTGATGTAAATACATCTTCTGCAAGAGTTGAGGAAAAAGCCTTCTGCAGTAATCCCAGTGGATGTGTCTTTGACTGCCATGTATATTCTTAGCATTTCTCATTGTTAGCATACAGAGTGAAAATAATTTCTAGGCTTCTCAAAACCGGCCTTTGTTTTTTTTCCAGTAAATTATGTGAATGGACAGAAATACAGAACATCACGAGATGCTATCTCAATGGACTCCAGATATTAATAGCAAATCATATTTTGTCTTTCTCTCTAGGAGAAGAGCATTAGTAGCAATAGGTACCCATGACTTGGACACCATTTCTGGTCCATTCACTTTTACAGCTAAAGCACCTTCTGAAATTAAATTCAAGCCCTTGAACCAATCACAGGAATACACAGCTTCACAAATTATGGATCTATATAGGGTAAGTGTGATTTTTCAGAGTTGCTATGCTAAGTAAAGGAAATAAGTTTCCAAGGCTTAATGGGTAATACCCTTGCAATTAGGGGTTGTTCTTACAAGTAAAGCACAGCGGACACAGTGGTAGTTAATTTGTATTGCCCATGAAAGATACATCATGGTGTTTCCTGCCGAAATGTAACTTAAAATAGTGATTTTGATGTTAACTGACTGATTTATCAACACAAAGATTACTTTTCATGATACTCTTCATGATATTGTAAAAGGGTTGTGTTCTTGCCTACATTGGTAAGATATTCTGTACACAAAGCTGAGAAAAAATTGATACAAATAGTATCAAATTTTTAAATGTTATTTCAGTTAGGCCAGCTTGGTGGCAATGTTGAATTACTTACCCAGCTATGTATTAGGCAGGTGTAGCTGTGGGAAAGTCTCAGTTAAAGTTTGGCATCGCTCTTGACCCAGGATCCTGTTGAAACCAGTTCAGCGTTAGAAAAAGATCCTTTTGGGTCTAATTTTACGTAACTTACTGTAAAATTAGCTTCTTTGAATCTCAGTATTTGAAAACTATGCTATTAACATTGAATTATGCAGCTCTGTTGGAGCACACACACACAAGTGAAAAATTCTCAACAATCTCTGAATAAAGGCATGTAAAAATTAGGAGAGGAGGTGTCAGAGAGACTTAAAAGTTAACTATGTTTTTGGTAGAGTCTACATCCATGTCATTGAAAGAAATGTAAGTTTTGAATCAAGTTTAAACATAAATGCATTGGGGTTCAGCACTTTAGCGTTAGAAGTATCATAATGCAAATTGTTATCACTTCTGGGGTGAATTCTGATAAACTAAGGATGATTGCACATGGTTTTGGCAATGGAAGGACTGCTGCAGTGAACAAAGACTTTGTTTAGGTAGCATGCCTTAAGCATCTTTGAGGTAATCCTTAAATAAATAGTTTTTAACATTTCTGAAGAAAATATCCAGCTCTCTCATTTCAGTATTTTCCAACTTCTGAGAGTGAGCAGCTTTTGCTAGAGGTACCTAGCTGTAAGCCCAATCCTACCTTCTTTACTAATTCCTTTTAATACCTCACCTGAGGACTGGTAGGATGGAAGTTCAAAAGTGAGCTAACGTTAAATGTGGCGTTACTCTGTTTCCCCAGACTGACAGCCATCTTCGACACTATTTACACCTGATTGAAAACAAGCCACGTTATCCTGTCATATTTGATAGCAATGGTGCTGTTCTGTCCATGCCACCAATCATCAATGGTAAGTTTATTTCTGACTAGTATATGCTGTTGCTGCTATTTTGTGAGTCAGGACATCTAACAGAAACGTTGGTGCATAACGTGGATTATTCTGTTCTATTAAGAATGTTTCACTTATTACTTCTTTCCTTTCAGTTTAAACACAGACAAGATTTTTTTGCTCCCTCAGGAACAGATAATTAAATGTAAATATGGGCATTGGTTTTTTTGGATTGGCTACAAGCACTTAAGTGAAAGATTATATGGGTTTTGAAGCCAGTCCAGAAGAGCTAAGTATGTTTCAGCTGTAAAGAGATACAGCACAGCATGCTGGGAAGGGAGTAAAGCATCCCACAGTCTTGAGAGCTCAGGTGCTCCTGACTACATTCACACAGCATGGTTACTGGCAATGAAATTCATTCAGAGTACGCACTGGCCGTTGGTGTTTAGCAAGTGATATGAAGCAGATTTCTGTTCAATCACGATAGATTATTTACCATGAAATAACAGAATCCCATTTTTTTAAGGAATCTATTACTGAGGGACTTCACATCTAATTTGCAAGGAAGACACTTTAGGTGATGCTTCTAAGTGTATTTTCTACCTTACTTCTTCCAGACAAGAAACAGTTCTGAGTGCATCAGTGATGTGCTACAGTGTATGCCACATGATTGCAAGTGCAGGCAAAAAGCAAATCCTTGCTTAAGGGGAACCTGTCCTATGCACTGGACCACTCACACAGACAAAACCTATAGTGTCTCAGATGACAGTGTCAGGAGATCTTGTTTATTCATAAAAGTAGCTATGGATTTTCATCAGCCTAAATCACTTAAAAAAACATTTACTGCTATCTGAGTTTGCTTTCTTGTACATGTCACACCAAATGCCAGTCTGCTACTAAAGCTGGGAAAAGAGAGGTGCAGAACCACTGTGCCACCAGCAGATGGCTGCGATTCTGCTAGTACTCTTTTTCAACTGCCTGGAGAGAGATCCTGTCGATTTGTGTTTTCTAGTGTTCAAGGGTAGTTAGGTCACCAAGACTGGTCTGCCTTTTCTGATTAGAATCTGTTGTATTTTTGCTCTTTTTGATTTGTAAGTTCAAAAATAAAAAGCCCTGCTACTCTTGTAAGAATTGTGTGAATGTTGATGCAGCAGACAGAGTAGCTTTTAAGCTGGGGAAGATGGTGGTGATGATCATTTTGAAATACAAAATCAGTCAATATCAGTGTCATTGCAAGAAAAGTAACAACATTTCTTAATATGTTATTGTCTTCACGTGTTTTAGGAGATCATTCAAAAATAAGCCTAAAAACAAGAAATGTATTTATTGAATGTACAGGCACAGACATGACAAAGGTAAATTAATCTTTTCTGCTTTTGATATGCTGTAATGTCATTGTTATCCCAAAAGGGATAACAATGCTCTAGTACGAAGACCTACAGTAGATGGACATTTGTTTTATGGAGCAGACCGTCCATTTCAAAAGGGCAGGATAAGTTGTGGGACTACATGGAATTCCCTCAGTACAGTTTTAGATTTGCTTTACAGATTGTGTTGTGTTTTCAGTGGGTTTTGTTTTTACTGTATCTTCATGTTGACGCTAAGTTTTCAGCTTGTACAAAAAAAATAAGTAAACCTGGCTTAATTTTGTTGTTGAACACTTTTCAAAGTCTTTAAGATTTAGAAAAAGAATAGAATTCATTAGAACTGCTTATTTTGTTGAAACACTCTTTATAAAGAATAATTAAAATCTGGGCTGTGGAAAGGGAGAAAGCTCTTTTTCTTCTTAGTTATCTTTTTCAAGCAGGGATGCTCTGCAAATAATTGTCAACTAGAAGTCTTTTTATATGCAAATTCTGCAACTCAGTGCCAAAGCATGAAAGCCTAGCAGGTATAATTGCCTCTTCTTGAATGTAGGTTGTGCATTCATTGATAGTTTCCCTAAAATGTGTATCTTGATGCTCAAGAACAAAAGTACTTTTAACTTATCCTACTACACAATGGTTCATTAATGACAGAAATTTGCATGTTGTGATATGACTTCTAAGGAAACTAATAAATAACTGCTTCTTGCTACTGCTTACTTTGATAGTAAATACAAAAATAGTGTTGGTCTCTTTTCATGAAGGAAATTACAATGTGAGACATCAAAACAACTCTTGTAAATTAAGAATTTAGTAAAAAATCTCATGATAATGTTCTGTTATACTAACTTCTTAAAATACTGATCATAAAATAAAAGATGTTGCAAATGAGGCTACACTGACAATATGTTTTAAACAGTGCACAACCTTTCGACTTCACAGTGAAGTAATTAGACTAAACGTTTGGAAGATGTGGTTCCAACCACTATCTTCAGAACAGTTTAGAAAAAATGTGCAAATGCTTTAGAGCCTTGAAAACCAGTTATCAGGATTCTGAATAACATCTTTGCAGAAGCAGCAAGCATCTCTTAAAATTCAGCTGGGTATTTCATTATGATATTTTGTCTGCTTTAGCACAAGTAGAGGACAGATATCAATGTGATTACCATCTTTATTTTGTAGGCAAAAATTGTTCTTGATATCATAGTTGCGATGTTTAGTGAATACTGTGAGAAGCAATTCACGTGAGTATAAATTTGGAGTCAGAAAGACACTTCACTTCTGCCACATTTTTAAGATGTTTTTAGTTCTGTTTTTATATCTCTTACAGCGTCGAAGCAGTAGAAGTAACTTATCCTAATGGGAAGACTCACATCTATCCGGTAAGCAAGATGGTATCTCACTGTCACTGGGGAAAGGGTTTTATTCTCACAAAGAATAACAATGACATTGTCCTCCTTTTCTGCAGAGGCAGAGAGTAAGGCAGGGCACAAGAAAAAGAACATAGTGTCTCAGTTTCCTCTATGTAGAAAACTTGTTCCGAAGCACTGCTAATTTATGACAAGGCTGAGAACAGTCTCATTTAATCTGATGCTCAAGAAAGAAAGCTAGGATTTATAGTTATGAGTGGTAATGTGGATTAGAGTTTGTGATACAGACATTCTTAGGAACAAGTAAAGATGGCTATCAAAAGTCTGTGTCTAAAGCCTACCTGTTCCAAGTCAGGAAACATGAATGCAGAAGGAGGTCCTTATGGCTTAAACCACTGGACAACTGAAATCAGCCTCAGCGTAACATACTTATCAGATCTGGAATCCTTAATGCCTTTTAATCCTGGATTTTTCAGTCCTTCGTGATAAATGTTTAAGTGCAGGTTTGCCTGCCTTTGGAGTCCAAGGCATACTTATGTGCAGCAATGAAGGCTTACTTTTTTTGTTCTAAGTTAAAATAAAGCAATTCTTCCTGTTTCCTGAAAGCGACTGAAAACATACAGGTCTGATTGGGTTCATAAAATAAATCTCAAGCAAGTACAAATTTATTAGAGGGAAAACCTTTTTTTTTTTTTTTTTTTTGCTTAGACTTTAACATTTTCAAAACAGTAAGTTTAAAAAAAGTACTTTGATCTTCAGAGGCAAAACCTAGAATCCAGAAGAGACATCCGACAAAACAAAAATCTCTGCATTCACCAATACAGTTTCACTGCATAAAACAGTGCAAAAAAATTGCTGTAATTTTGGATGCTAAGGGTTTTTACAGATTTATGGCTTTTTTTAATCAAATTTAGAAGCACTAAGTGTATACATACAAAATAACTTTTTTAGATGCATTACACACTTCCTAGGTAAAATAACAAGGTATTTCTGTGCCAATACAGAGGTAACAAGTTTTCTTTCCTTTTCCTCCTAAAGTCATATGATCTGTACTAGACCATGCAATCTTTCGCATGACCGTTCATTGCTTTAGGGCTTTGACTTAAGATGAACTGGTGACTAGAAACTATCCGAAACTCAGTTACTTGCATATATCTGAAGTTATCGGAAGTTTCAATAATAAGGATTTCATGCTGCATTCAGACTTCTAGTTTAAATGAGAACAGCTTTTGCTTTATGTACTATAATGTTATTTTCAGGAATAATTTTATCCTAAAATATTGAGATTGACCTAATATTCCATACTTGTCTTTTGTGGCCATTATTTTGGTATCATAACTGAATCTTCTTAGAAATGGCAAGTGGTGTGTATGCTGAAAAGCTTTACCTTTCTTTTCAGGAACTGGCTTACCGAAAAGACAAGGTGAAACCTGAACTCATTAACAAGAAATTAGGAATCAGGTGTGTTACTGCAAATACAAACTTGGTTTTGTCTTTTTTCACTCAAGCATTAATCATGAAAAAGATACTTGAAAACACTGTTTATTGCATTGTTTTAAAAATGTTTACAGTGTGATTTTTAATTTGTCAGAAATTCAGAGGTTAACTTTGGTGATTTGGTCAATTTTGTAGGACGATGTCTCCTATTTTCAGTAAATGTAGATCATTCTCTTTGGCCTCACACAACTGTTGTAAAATAAAGAAAAATGACTGTTTCTGAGTCATAATCTGAGCTGGATCTGATGGCATAGTCAGTTTATATGCAGTCCATAAAGCACTTCAGAGATTGTTCAGAAAGTTAGGCAACATAGCAAAAATGCTGATTACTTTAAAAAAAACAGTATAGTCTGAGATCTGTAAATTACTGCTCTCTTGTTTTGTTTCAGTGAAACTCCATCAAGCCTTGCAAAGCTGCTGACTAGAATGTGTTTGAGCTCACACGTCACAGAGAATGGGAACAATATAGAGATTGAAATCCCTCCTACCAGAGCAGACGTTATCCATGCATGTGATATCGTAGAAGATGCAGCAATAGCTTATGGTTATAACAACATTCAGATGGTTATTCCGAAAACGTACACCATAGCTAATCAAGTAAGATTGCCCCTTCAAATAAACGCTCTGTTGTCAGTAAACGACTAGTGCATGCCAGAAGGGCTTTGGGGAAAACAGAACCTAGGAATTAAATATTTTGACATGCTTTGCCTTGAGAAGTATTTACCATGGATGGGATACAAAACAGATGCCCCACTGATTTGAATAAGTCCAAGACCAGTGGTTGCTGGTACTTGAAAAAAGACAGGGTTTAAGCAGGGAGCCCATATTAAATCTCTAATTGGGAGACTCATTTCCTCAGGCAAACCTAAAGGCAACTGGCTGATGCTTTCAAAAAAAATCTTAAGCACACAGAGTACCTCCCTAGCGAGTTCTCCATAACATAACAGGCAGAATCACCCCAGGAAAGAGTAGAAAAGCATTTTTAGATCGAAGTTGAAAAGTGTGTTTTGTTTCATTTTAGCTTCCACTCAATAAGCTCACAGAACTTCTGAGACTGGACTTGGCAGCTGCTGGATTCACTGAAGCACTCACTTTTGCCCTGGTATATTATATTGCTTTCATATTTTCTTAGTTACATGTTGAAACAGCAGCGAAGCCAGAACTGCAGAGGATGGTTTGAGACTATTCCCTTGTCTAAATGTACCCATATTATCTGTTACTGTTTTGGCATGTAATTGTTTGCTAATGCTTTGGAATTATAGTGTAATATTTTGTGAGTTTCTAGGTCAGATAAATTGAATGAGCCACTGCTAATGTGGCATGCAGTTCAAAGTACAGAGGCAAAAACAGTGCTGAAGTACTGTTTTTGTTTAACTTGATGGTATGAAATTGTAAGACTTCTTTAGAAACTTCCATCACCAGATTCAAAACTCATCATAGTTTGATAATCTAAAAGATATCATGAAAATTTAGTGATTTCTGGTGGATATTGATGCACTTTAGAGATCACATTGTTTCTATTTGCCTCTTCCCAATATTGTCACCCACCCGTGATTGCATTAGGTACCAAGTCAATATGTAATTCAAAGAGTTTATTTTAAGAATCCCTGTAAAAGACTTTGATGCCGACCAAGGGATCATAGATGAGGTTTTGATAACATACTCAAAGGTTTTAAGATACAGTGGCACAGACTCCCAAAACACTTGCATGGATTAATTCAGGTATTGCAACCAAAGTTGGTAATCCAAACGGATCAAATAAAATTAGCACCTACACATTTTATAGAGCTTCATCTGCAAGCTTTGGAGTTAACTCTAAAGCCTGAAAAATATATTGCAGTTTTAATATTTTGTTTGTTAGATGTTACTCATTTAAGAAAAAAGGATAATGTCTAGTATTACCTCCTGCAGTGCTAGTACTTGACGAAGATATTCAGACTACCTGCAGTAGCACCATGTTGGGGAAATGCTGTGTGTAACAAGTTCGAACTTTTATAGGCTCTTGCTTATGCATTAAGTTATATATATATATAATTCTTTTTCTATCACCGAATAGTTGGAATGCTTAAAAACATTGACTGTATCACTACAATGGAGAACCTTTTTAACTGCCACAGCAGAATTTCAAACAATCAAACAGTATATCATTTTATCACATTAAATATTTGATGACTGGGTCACCAACACTTCATTAAAACATCAGTGTGAGGCCTATGACAAATAGCATTGGTGCTACAACATTGTGTAGCCCAGCGCTATATGGCAAGCACTGCTTACATATTTATGCACATAATCCTATTCTTGCTTTCCACCCTAAATTATCTCCCACACAGAGTAGCAGTGCTTTCTGTGACGTCCTCTGATTTAGCCAAAATGTGTTTAGTTACATCATAGTAACATACTGTTTAGATACACATGTGAAAACTTGAACGTAGTTTTCTCCTCCTGAGGTCGGCATTCATTCAATTTTATTTTTTTTAATTCGATAATCTACTTTTTCAAATGATATCATCTGCTCACTTTCCTTACGTTTGGTCTATCAACACACTGCAGAGCACTGCCAGTGCAAAGGGAACACTTGGGAGACTATGGTACTATCAAGTCCCACAGTCTTAGCTGGCTATTGGTTTTTTAATACATTAATGAAGCAATAAATTCTGGAAATCTGTAGTGAGGATCTTACCAGTAGCATCTATTGCTGTATGTGCATAGACATCATCTTAACCTGATAATTTGCACCTACACTGCTTCCTTAAAAGTACACCTTGAGAGTAACAGCTTTAAAAAGATTACATGTTTCAAAAAAAAAAAAGTGAGAAATGAGAATTTTACACAGCTGTGAAAGTTGAAGGCTTGGCCATATCCTGTTTTGGCTTTTTTAAGATAGTACTTTATTTTCCTTAAGTAGCCCCCAAGGCATTGTTTTCTTTTGAAGAAAGCTTGAATGCCATTCCTTTGACTTTTTTTTTTTAAACTATTTTCAGAACAAGATTTTATTTGCTGCAAGTCAGAGGGCAGAACCTGAGCCTCTGCTTTTAAACAGACGACAGCCTTCTCCGACAGAAGCTTAAATAAACACTTTTTTCTTTTTTTAAACTACCTTTATTTTGCTTAGTAATTAACATTTGTAGGTAAACCAGTTTGCCTACATTGTCTTAAAGCTCAGGCTTAATTTGTATCAAAGGAGGGTGTTGTACATGAGGGCCTCAGAGACACTGCTGTGCTTGTATTGTTCGTTCTTGTTACCAAGTTTCATCATTGGTTCACTGTCTCATTTAACTACTTGACTTTCCTTTTTGCTGTCTCTTCCTCCCAGTGTTCTACAGAAGACATTGCAGATAAACTTGGCATGGATATCTCTGCAACAAATGCAGTGCACATAGCAAACCCCAAAACTGCAGAATTTCAGGTGAGGTAACTTAGTTCAGGTCAAATTTATCATACGGTTTATACGTATTAAGAGGAAAGAAATAAGCTAATAGGAAATAAAATTTATAAACTATAAAGCTACTTTTTACTGCAGTAAAGAAGGTGTACACTTACATGCTACATTTGCTAACTGTCATTTTCTGTTACTCCTTGACTGAGAAAGACCTTATTCAATGTGAAATGCTATTAGCTTTTCAAGGAAGCAAAGTACTATATTCAGTATGATGGCATCTGGCAAAATTGAGCTGTCTTATTACAGAAAATTCCACCTTGGTTTTTGATCAGCTCCTGCATTCAGAAAAACTAGTTAGTAAAAATGGAGTTATTGGACCAGACAATTTTTAAACTTCAAGCTCTGGATGGAAAAGATGTTTTGAAAAAATATTAACTATTATTGCTCTTTTTTTTTCTTTTGTTAAATGAAAATCTGTGTATATTTTCCTTTTAGAGCTTGTAAACTTATGTTTTGTTTGTGGGCTGATTTCTTTTTTTGGAGATGCTTATAGGGAAGGTGACTTTACATTATGAGATCTGGAAAATAAATTGAAAACAATTTTGAGTCATATTTGTGTGTCTAACTTAAGAAATACAAAGGGAAACACTTCATAGGCTCAGAAAAAATTCAGTAGTCTGGGTATTACTTTTGTGTGATTCCACCACCTCCTTCTCCCACAAAGATTCACATAAGTCTAATTTCACTACCACAGCTCAACAGTTGTGTAAGACAACATTATATGTATTGTATGTATGTTTGTATGTATTATTTGGCATGGTAATTACAGCTGGCCAACAGAGAATGTACCACAAACAAAAGATACTGAGCATAAACAAAATCAGAAAAGCGTCAGCCCCACTAGCCCAGTACAATTTCAGGTTCCTGTTCTTCAGAGAGCACAGGCTTTTGCCTTAGGAGTGCTGCTAGATAGCTATACCATTGGCTAAATATTCCTTGTGGTAAAACAGCCTCCATCTTTTAAAGTCTACAGGCCTCTGAGCAGGTTGGGAAGAATTACTCTCTGTGATACTGTATGCAGTTTCAGCTTTAAATGTTAACTGTGGTGGGATTCCTAGAATGGCTTTTTCCCATCCCCCCATGATAGGTCTGCCATCACAACAAGGACTAGATGATGCCATGGACCCTCTTACTGAGCGTGCACCTTGAAGTCTTCCTTGGGTAGTTAAGAAGAGAGGAACAAATAGGAATGCTGCATGATGAGAAGTTACTGTGGCTGAGCACATGATAACTTCTCACCAGCAGTCAAGAAGCATTCAGTCACTTCCATCTTTCTCACAATAGTTTTAGTAAGTAAGACTGCCAGTCTGGGGAAAAAAAAGAAAGTGGCCTTCTGTGCTCTCTGTTCAAGTACTTCCACAGAAAATATGGAATGTAACTTTAAGACAATAATGTCTCCTGCCTAGTACTTTGCATATGTTTTTTTACATATTTCAGGTCCTCCACAGCTGCAGAATGAATATATTCATCTTCCTTATGTTCTGCCTGTGTCATTGTTTACTATTAGGAGGCATCAAGATAATATTTCAAATAGCATTTTATATTTCCAAAATAAAATTTAGTATTTACCTTTTGCATAAACGGGATTGAATTGTAAGGGTTTGTTTTTTTTTTTTTTTGTTCTTCGTGTTTGGTTTTTCCTCCCTGTACTGCAGGTCTGGCATCTGAGATGTTATCTGCTCTTAAGCTTGTATATACTCTTTCAGACAATGCCATAAAAAGAACATGCAAAAAATATACCTTTTCAGGTTTAATAATTCTAAAACTAAGACATTCAAGCATGAGAAATTAGCACAGTATTTGCTCCTCGTTACTTTTGAATTCTTTTTAGAAGTGGGCAAATCAAAACATTAAGAAGATATACCATTAGCTATTTTGGAAGGTATTTCACTTGCAGCATCCGCATTTGTCCTGCAGGTGGCACGTACAACCCTCCTTCCTGGCCTGCTGAAAACCATAGCTGCTAACCGGAAGATGCCCTTGCCTTTGAAACTCTTTGAGATTTCTGACATTGTAGTAAAAGATCCTACTAAAGGTAAGAGAATGGTTCCTCAGCATTTGTAACTTAAGAAGTTATTAAAAATTTCCTCTTTGGAAGGATTGTAGATCCAGATTAATTTCAGAAGTTGAGTAGCTAGTTAAGGCTACAGTTGTGCAAGTTTGGGTAAAACTGGGTATTTCCTTTGGAATTAGAAAATATGAAAATAGATCCAGCCTTTTAAAGAAGCAAGTGGAATGACCTTGAGAACTGCAGTGCAGTGGGCATGAACATACTTGGGGTTCACATCAAGATGGAAGTGGTGGGTACATCTGCACCACTGACTGGTGCAACAGCTGAAGGAAAAGAGCTGAGGTTGACTTGCCATTGTTGGTTACAGTTCCAAGTCTTTATAGCTGTACTGCACCTTCACTAGCAGTGCTGTTCACACTTTTTTTCAGTCATAGGGGACACACAGTGCAGCTGCCGGAGGATTTAGCATACATATTTCAAGAGAGTTGCTCCAGCTGCTAACCCTGAGCATGACTCAAGAACAGTTGTGAACACAAGGAATAAGTGCAAGGCCTAACCCTAACCCAAAAAAAGCCTACTCTAAACTACTCATATTGATGCACTCGTTTTGACTTCTTCTGCATTTGTATTGGAAGCAAAGCTCATGAGACAAAAACTCCCTACTGGTAATGTTTTCAAGGGGCTTAAACCTTGGAGACTAGTCAATACGGAAGACACATTACTATTACAGTACTGAAGCCTTCTTCAATGGCTGTAGTTTTCAAGATGTACAGTGCTGCCATCTAAAAAGCAGTACATCTCCAGTCAGTGAAGGGCAAGCTATCCTTGCAGACTGGTTCTAATCCAGAGAGCTGTAACTCAGAAAAACTTGGCAATCAGTGCAATTAGATGTCTTAACATGAATCCCTTTTCCATCACCTTAGAACAGTATTACTTCTATTTGTTTCCCAAAACCATTCAGGAATACTGTCAACCAATACAAAGAATTAGACTTGTAGCACATACAGAGGATAAAGAACAGAGCAAATCTATATATAAATAAAAAAGCCCAACAGCCTATGATTTGCCTAGTCACCTACAAAGATTTTCTTTATCTTTCCTTTTCATCCAACTATACTAAGAAAGCGTGGCTGCCTTTGAATTGCTCTGCAACGTTAATTACTTTATCTGAAGCAGCAAAGGCAGCAGTTCATTTTTCAAAAGCTTCAGTGAAGGCCTTCTTGTGTGATGTGATATCTGCACTGATTTCACTGTACAGTATCAATTTCAGATTAACTTGTTTGTCTGAAAAATATATAAAAAAATGATTTTTTTTTTTGAAGAAATACACCAATTCATTTCTTCTTATAGGGTATATTAGTGGAAAAAGATGTGCAGCTACAACTTCTGGATGTGCTTATGACAAGTTACAACTCTGGATTAAGTTTTGCTTCTTGGTGGAAAAGGCTGGCATGACTTTAAGTTCAGCAGCAGAAGTGGTTTTGTTGTTTCCTTATCTGGTTTCAGATTTTAATGGTTGTATTTAAGGTATTTGGGATCTGCAAAACAAAGGTTTATATAAGGCATAAATGAAATGGCAAGTGAATTGCTTTGGTGATGAACTTAATTTGTAGATTACTGTTTTAAAGGAAAAAAAGCAGCCTTGCCAAGCTAAATAAGCAGTTTTAGCAGAGCATGTTGATTTATTTATTTATTTTGAAATCAAAGGCAAACAGCGTGCTGGTGCAGCTCAGTCCTTGCTGAGCATCAAGTTAGCTACAGCATAAAAAACTTAGTACAGATGGCAGAATAGCATTATCTGTCTTCAGTACCAAGAGTGGGCTATTTTTCTCAGAATAAGGAGCATATTTATCCTGGCTTTATAAAATTTGCAAGTTAAATTGATTACTTTTATTTTGTGTATGTTAATCTTAGCTCTCGAAGATTTCATTTATTCAGGTAGCTGCTTCACAGCTTTAGAGAGGCTGATTTTGTAGTGTACTTCATTTTGATAGGAATCATTGTGGCAGATGAAAGAGAAACACTTTCTGCAGCAGCTTTGTAGCCCAGGCTCTTGGGCAGCCCTCTCACAGGTTAAGTGCCTGCAGACTGTGACCAATATCTGAAATTGTTTTTAGTGTTGTGTTGAGAATAACTGCTGTCTTTCTCAAACTCACTTCTAAAATTAAGCTTGTGTCATAAATGGTTTGAAAAGGAAGGAGAGAAAGAAATAATGGGTAACTGTAAACACTGAAAAATGTGGGATTGCCCTCTCACATATGGAATGAGATTTCCTGCAGAAGGTTTATGTCATCAGACCGCCTAATTTAATTTTATTATCTCACGATTTTGGCATGCAGAATTTCCAATTAATAATGTAAGAAGCATGAGTCAAAAGAGTACTGACATTAACTGTATTCGAAACGGCATCTTGCGGTCATTCATGTGTGAACAGACCTAGCTTTTAAACACACTGGTTTTCAATAAAATACCTGCTTACACAGAACTTATGCTTACCAAGGTGAACAGAACGTATTTCTCTTCAGACATATCTGGCAGAAAGGCTTGACATATTAAATTGGCAAAACGTGTGCCAGATTTGACGTTGCTAAATGGAACCAAACCTGAGCAGAAGTGTTTCTTCTCATGGCAAGAGAAATGTGCTGATTTTGAGTATGTTATGCAGCATTTGTAGAGTTGTAACTCTAGATAATCGCTTCTAGTAAAGCAGTTACACCAGTTCAGCATGTAAACCATCACCTTGCACCACTACATCTAACCTAGAATACCCTTCTCTCTCCTACCGCAAGAAGAGAAATGAATCTATCAAGAGAAAAATCACCTCTGACTGGTGATCTTGTAGAATCTAGCAAGCTCATGGCAGTATACATTTCTGATGCTGTATTTCAGAGCATTTTTCCTATCTCAGTCTGAAAATGTTAATTACATGCAGAAATTACACATATCACAGCCTCACAAAAATCCGAGCTCAAATGAGCAGGTCCCCCCTTCCAGATCAGCATATTTTCCTGAAGCATCCCTAATTTGGAAGAGGGCAGTGTACAGCAGCTCTGCCTTCCTCTGTGCTCTTTTGGCTCACGCACTCCTGACCAGCTGCCCATCCTTTGGGCTGTTTTTTGGTAGGCTCTCCAGGAAGTGCTTTGAAGTCTCAGAAATATATATATATGTAATTTAGGTTGACATACTTGGCAGGCTGATTTAAAAAAATAGAATTGCTTTATGGCATGATACAAGAGATCTCTTAAGTGAGTTATAAAGAACTGAAGCATTTCTAACAGCCGCCAGCTTTTGCACACAGTTCTTAATTCTTCTCCTGTCATCTATAGTGAATGTAATTCCTGTGCCATAGCATAACTCTAAAGAAAGAAGTTCTGTAATGCAGCTTTTTGAAACACTTAGAAGTACATCCTTTCCTTTACTGAACATCTTAACAATTGGCTTGAAATCAGGAGGTATAAGATTTATCATGTTTCTTTCTGATGATTTAGTTAAGAATAGTGATCTGAAGACCACTGACTGAAGAGTAATGAAATAAAACTCAGATAATTGCACAAATTCTGCTAGCATAGTAAGAGAGAAAAAGGAACTCATCCTACTGAAAGCCCACCACAGAAAGCTTGCTTTCCTAGCAACAAATAAAGTCATGTGGAAAAGGGAGAACATTTTCTTCTTTTCTGCTGCACAGTACAACATGAAAATAGATTAGCCACTATTCATGACTGTGTATTACTGTCTGGCATCTTATTTGAGCTGGGAAACAGAGACATACTGATATAGCTGAGCAGCCAGTGTGCTTGGAGAACAGAAATCAGATGTTGTATTTGTTGATATTTTCTCTGTAACCTTTACTCTTCTTATAGCATTTTTTGATTAAGTCTTCAGAACTGAATTCTGCATTGTTTAATACTGTAAATTATCATTATGATACTAAAAGGTTACTACCACAGTAAGCTCAGCAGAAGAACTGACAAGACAACTTGTGGCTATATTGCCGAGCTGCTGCTCTAGAGTTCTGAAGGACTTTTGGCTCAAAAAGGCTGCTCTTATCTTTTGCATAGGCTCTTGCTTCACTATTTCATGTTCCTTTTAAATCCTTGTCTGTCTAGCCTCTTGGTAAACATTTTCCCGTTTATTAGATTTCTGTTATTAAATGGTCAGTTGAACCAAATAAGCAAGACACAGATTTCTTATGTGGTTGATATTAGCAGTTTAGGAAACACCCAGTGAACGCTCAAGTTTCTGCTTGTGATTAAGCTTACAGTAGCTCAAAGATCAGCTATGGTGGATCAGACCTGAGGCTCACTTAGCCTAATATCCTGTCTGTAACAATAGCTGGAAGCGTTTGTCAAGCAAAAAGCACAAAATTAGGTAAGTATATGTAATACTTCCCATTCTCCAGTCATTTGTACCTCAGGGACTTACTGATTCAGACATGATTCTTTGGATTCAGTGGCACGTAATAGATTTCTCCCTATGAGCATTCACTGCTTAACTAGGTGATGTCTGAAAATACCTACTTATTTTATTGTTTGAAGCTTGGCCCCTGCTGGTTTTCGCATCCACTAATGCTTCTATTGACTGCAGCAGTGAACAGTTAGTTCTTTTCTGCTGGGATTATCTCATGGCCTGAGGTACTGACATACTCAGACCGATACTTACATCCAGAGCTGCATGGCAGTACTACTCAGACTACAGGTGCAGCTGTAACTGCTGCAAAGTCACTAACCACATAGGGATCCTGAATCACGCTAAGGGTAGCATGCAGCACAGCACCTTTTCTTCTGGGAATACTAAGTCCAGCTGAGATGCTTTCTGACCAGAAGTCCTGACCAATGCCCACTCTGCACACAATTTGACTGCATTATGAGAATTGTTCACCCTGGAATATGCTGAGTTTCATCTGCATTTCTTTTGGCTGATTTCTAGGTAAGAAATAGGAAAGCCCCACTCATGCAGTCTCATGTCAGGTGGTGCAGCCCTGCCTTAACTTGCAGATCAGATGGAGGTGTTCTTTTTACTCCTTTATTCCTTCACTACTGAATAAACTCTTATTCTTTTCCCCTCAAGCATTACAAGCAGCCAGAAATCTAAAGGAGTTCAATCACAATTTTTTCTTTTTAAGGGAATACAATTGCTGTCAGTTAAATCCATTCATTCCTTGTATCTAACCACCGTTAAGTGAAAGAGATGAGAATGTCCATCTAGGTATGAGCAAGTCCACAGATCCCAGAGGACTTTCAGGAATGGGAAGAAATCTATGCATAAAAATCTAACTTACTTCTTACACTGTGCAAATACTACAGAATAGTGCGGTACAAAAGGAGATCAGCTGATGACATGCAGTCCATACTGTATGCATATAAGCTGTACTTTTGACTACCTTTATGCAGAAGGTGGTTTCAAGGCTTATGAATTTCCAGAGAAAAAAGATAATCACAAAGAGAGTTCCTCCTGTGGCTTGAGAAAGTTTAGCTCTTGTATACACCAAGGAACTGAACACTTGCAGTTCAACTTTGAGAAGGCAAAGACCTAAAGGCAATAAATTAATTCACTAAATTAATGTCTTTTGAATTTTACTGCAACTGAATTGGCAGCTGTGACTATCAGCTTGTTATTCTGTTCTTAGATTGTTCCTCTCAAAAAATGAAAACCTTGAAGTCTGCAACCATTAAAGCTAATTAGGCTACAATAGTCCTAGAGAGTATATAGCAGTGGTATAGCGTGAAGGTACAAGTACACTAGTATACAGCTACATAGTAGTTTTGAAGGTATAAATAATAATGTTTCAGTGAAGTGAAATAGGTGGGCAGAAGGTAGGGTGTTGAGTAAGGAAACCATCCAAAGGGAGACAGACTTGTGTCAGTTTCAACTTCGTGAGAAACAGCACATTTCCCATAGTCACTTGGTTTCTGGGTTGTCCAGGATGATCATGAAAACAGTTGTGAGTTAGAAATTTGGTAATCTATAGACAGATCTAAATTTACACAGGTTAATATTAGCCATTTCATGTTGGACAGTTAGTTTACGTGGGTGATTATTCTACAACTGAATTTTATCAGTATCTAGTTTTCTGAGCAGCGCCACGGTTTTCTGACACTTACAGAGTATTTGCATTTCAGCTAGTCTGTTTTTAATCTCTTTAGCACTTGGCTATGTGCTTGGTACTTGTCATAGCCTAGAAGATTTTTTTTTTATATATATTTAACAACCCTATTTGCTGCACAATACATAAGGTACCTTAAATCTCCATTTCTGATCGTTTGACTTAGTGGGTTAAGGAAATCCCATCATTTCCTCAAATCACAGTAGATGCAGCAGAGGCCACTTTGCGTATTCATTTCTCCTTTCAGCTAGAAGTACCCTCAGTGTAATAGCAGGGAAAAAAACTGCTGCAGAAGGCAAGGCTGGAAACATGATGAAGCCTACCAGATAACATAATTACTTCCTTCTTTTTCAGATGTAGGTGCAAGAAACTACAGGCATTTATGTGCCATTTATTACAACAAGAGCCCTGGGTTTGAGATTATCCATGGTTTGCTGGACAGGGTCATGCAGCTTCTGGAAGTACCACCAAATGAAGAGAGTGGGTATACAATCAAGGCAACTGAAGGTAAGGAAGACACAGGTACTGCATACTGCAGAGGTTGTTTTGGAGTTCAGATGTTCCCCTATGATCTGAGGTGAACTTCCTGTTATTGCTAGCAGTTTGCAGAATGAATACCTTTATTAAACATGCTGCCACACCACAGTGTTATTTTGAAAAGGCATTAACTGCATTCACTGATAGCAAAACAGGATTGGTGTCTTTCTATGATTTGTTCTTGTATAAACAATGAGTTGACAGCTTTTTAAAGAAAGCTCTTAGTAAATTGTAAGCTGTGAGCTTTGTAGACTGTTTACAATGAACTAACCTAATTATTTGATGAGTAGGAATTCACAAAATGGATGAGTATGCTACATACCCACTACGTTCTCTTCAGCTAACAGCGACTGGAAAAGACAACTTCTTACACCTGCTCTTTTAGTTTGTGCTTTATCTATATCATTTATTTATATATGCCTCTTATTTGTTTATTCACATGAAGCTATACATTTCATTTATCTTTTATTCAAAGACCTGCTGTCTTTGAGGCTGAGCCTTTCAGACTGCTCAGACAAGCAGTTGTATAACAGGCCTCTTCATTCTCCATACAGGGTCAGCTGCGCATGAATTAAAAATAACATTCTTAAGTGCAAAAACTCCTGTGTATGTGCATTTGTATGCAAGAGATAAAGAAAGCAGACTGACTTTATTGTAGGAGCAGTGAAGTCAACACAAGAGAACAAGCAACAGCAATTAATCTATTCATTTAACTTAAACAACAGCATAGTAATTACATTACAGAAAAACAAGACTGTAGAGGTGGTGACTGCAATTTTACTTAACTGTGTATTGGTGCTCAGAGGTATGAAATAATGGCATTAATTGGCTCAGCTTGAAGAAGTGCTTCCATTCTGCACTTACTGAAACCAGTGGCACCAGTATAAGATCTCCAACAGCCTGAAAAGCTCACCTGTTTGTATACTGTAATGCCAAGTTATTAGACATCTCCTTGTTTCAGTGTGCTGCCAGAAGTGCCAGGCATAACACTTCAACCAAGTGGTGCCCTAGCCAATTTTTAATGCACACTTGTGTCATATAGTGATGATTTTTTTTCCCCAGCTCTGCCTCTCTCCTTCCATTTTTTCCACAAAGTAGTTCGCTAAGTATTAGTTAGGCAGACATTCAAAGGGTTTGCTAATTAATATTGTTAATATGATTCCTGGGTTGACCAGAGGACTGTTTAAAGACTTGCAGTTTTTGCTCTAATTCTACACGGTACAGAACTGGTAACAGTGAAGCCTATTTGGGAGGATTTAAAAGAAATCAAGGAGCTGAGTATTCAGGTGCCACTGCTGTGGCAGTCAAACCTGTTACATTCCTTCTTGTTTTTGAATAGGTATATGAAGTTTGTTTTAGAGAAGTATTTGCAAATGTTTTGTAGTTACTGAAATGCTACAGTACAGACATATGACTGAGGAACTGGAATGAGAAGAACAACAAATAATCCTAACACAGTGAAGAAGTTCTAGATTCTAGTGCTGTTTGTTATTCTTGATGCTGTGAATTTGCAATATCCCTTAAAAAAATCCCTGCATTGCCATGGCATTACTCTACAGTATACGTAGCAAAAAGGATAGGTAATGCCTTGCCCTGCGTGATCAAGTACAAGCAGTTTGTGGCTCTTTGCTACAGAGCTAAAAAAGAGCCTGCTGCTTTGTTTCAGCAGTGATTCAGAAACTCTCCAGGGATGACATGTAGATCCCTTGCAGTTCTCCTGACATTGGAATTTAACCTCAATAACAATGCAGATGGCTGATACTCTTAGTGCCAAGTGAATGCAGTGCCACTGCACCAACTTATTTAAAAGATACTGACTGCAGAGATAACTCAGTCAAAGTAGTCCAGAGAGGTTTGTTCGGTTTTGTTTTTAACCTACAGCTTGCAAAGCAAGTTAAGCACACGAGAGAAAGTGTCAGCAGATGATGGAGTAAGGTCAATTGCTGAGTGAAAGAAAGATGTCCTATAATGTCTTAAGAGACTGCAGCATCCTGAAATAATTCAGGAAAGAGCAGTACTAGTTACTTCAGAGGTTTTAAATCAAGATGTTACATGTGGCATAGCTGTTTCAATGCATCTGTATGAAGCATGTTTTTTTATTGCCTCTGCCAAATTAAAATTTGTATACTGAGAAGTGGATTTATCGTACAAGACCAATACTGACTTAGAAAGACTCCAGATACTACTTCTGTATGCAGTCTTAAGCAGAACTTGAGACTAGTATGGGACACAAGATGGAGGCAGGGCTTTAGACTGTTCTTTATTCCTGGTGTAACTGTTCAAAATGGCTCTAATAATAATTGGAAAAACACTGGGGAAAACCTTGTTTTGTGTGAGCAACACAGAATAAATAGAGAAGTTGCATTATGCACATATTTGCCTCCTTTCCAAATTCACTTTGGAAAATGAAACGCCCCTGCTATATTCTTCTTTGGTCCATATGTGCAAATCATAGTTATTTAAGCTCCTTCTGTTCTACCAACACCTAAGTGCCCTGTGATTTGACCTGAAGGTCAGAGCCTTTCTGCCTTCGTAGCAACACCTGTGAAAAAGTGCAGATGCTAGAAGATACGGGTGAAATTGTGATGTTCCCCTGGCCTTTGCACTACAGTTTGGTGTAATCTGAGCTAGGTAATAAGTGGAGAAAAGATGTTTAAAGCGGCCTTAAGGGAGGGAGGGTTCTAAGTGGCTGAATTCAATTTCAATATATGTACATTTGGCACTCAGTGCTTTTCAGTTTCTTAGAGTTACTGAGGAAACTTTTTTCCTTTATTACTATGTATTGAAGATTAAGTTTTAAAGACAGAATCTGAAGTGCTACCCACTGTTTTAAAACACACAGGATGGATTTTCTGAATTCCATGATCACTGACCTAGAAAAGATTTTGGTTTTTGTTTTAGAACAGCCTAGGCATCCATAATTGAACAGGCTGAGTATAATTACTACTTCCCTCCTCACATTTTCCTGTGCTCCATAATACAATCTCCTTACATAAAGCTATCTCAGAACTCTATACTATAAGATGTATGGATCAATCTTTTAAAGTAACAAAAATGAATAGAAAGCTAATGAATTTAATGAAATTAGTTCTTTTTCATTTCAATTGGTTTCACTTCCTTTGGAATGAAAACTAGTGCCATTCTGATAAATACACTGGAAGTTATTCTTAATTTCAAGCTTTTATTTCTGCAGAAACAGATAAGTTTTCTGCAACATTTCAGTAATCCTGCATCCTAGATGGCTGTTTTCTTCCGGAAGTCAGGACCATGATCACAAAAGGTGACCCTCATGGGATTTAGGTCCACAGTAAAGTTTTACTTAAGCTAAAAAAAACTGTGCATATTCAATACTGATGGTAGACAGTCTTGCACAATACTCAAAGGTGTGGTGTAAGGTATAAAGCATAATTACTCTCTCTCACTTTATAAATAAGTGACAGTCATTCTAAACATGAAGGAAAAAGCCCTATTTTTGCAGTACCTCCTGAGAGTCTCCTGCACCTTGCAAATATAAATGAATTGAGCACAACCTATTTGAAAGCAGAGAATACCACCCATACTTCATGAAAGTGAAATAACTTGATATGTTCACAGAAAACATTAATGCTGCTTGTTCATATGAAAGCAAACAGTTCCTGGATAGTGTGGGCTTACAGCAGCAGCTCCTTTGTTCTTGTGAATTTCAGCTCAAGCTTTGGATTTGCTGTTTATTTATCTTTTTAGACAAATTTGCATGCCATTCATTCTGTTAGGGTAGTCAGCAGCTTAATAAGTCTGGGAAGTCAGCCAGTTTGTGTTCATCATAAATGTCTGCTTAATAAATGCTTACTTGAATGCCTGCTAAGTCTTGCTTCCTTTAGTAATTGACAGTTGTCTTTAAAAAAATTGCTCCCCTTTATTTTTACAGCCCTTAATTAAATGAAAGGTGTGGTAAAGTGTAGAAAATTTTAATTCCACAGTAAATCATAGTAATAACTTCTCATTTAATGAGGGTTAGCTGTGAAATTAGAGGTGTAATAGTTATCTCCATAACATAGAACATCAGTTTACTTTTAAAGTAATAATTATGCAAGAGCTCAGAGTCTGAATCTCCGTTTAAAGTTAATCTCAATTCACAAGACAAAAGAAGGAAAGTCTGGGACTAATTGTGAGTTGCATATGTAGCATTGAGCCTCTGCATCTCTCTCTCTCTGGTGGTCACTTTGAACTGGGAGATTGTACCATGCACAGAGGTTTAGTACCCGTGCTGAACTTGGCATTATTAATACTTGTTCTGGTTTTATTAATTCAAGCTTAATTGTGCTCAGTAGCAGTCCTGGCTTTTCAGTTTCCTGTCCTGGCAGCTATTGCGTCATTCACAAGTGTCAGTAATTATGTGTTTACTCATAGATAAATAAAGAAAACGTGCACATCTTCCTGTGAAGCCTCAAGCATCATTTGTGACACATTAGAAAATATTAGCCAATTCTTCATCCATTTAATGGCCATTCAAATACAGATACCTTACAGGTGCTGTTGTAATTGTCTTTATCTACCAAATTTTAGTTTGAAAGACTCGAATCAGATTTGCGAGACAACATCCATTCTCCATAAAAACATTTCAGCTGCTAATTGACTGTATCCAAGTCTTCCAAATTTCAGATTTGCCGATTCCCAAATCATGCTTTTCTCACCCCAGGATCAGCGTCAGATCACTGTTTCTGGTTTTGTAGACCATCCACCTGGAAATACTGGCACCGCATGAATGTTTTTCTCATACCACAGGAGTGCCAGTACTGCTATCAGGCAGAGGGAAAGTGTGTTATTGTAACACATCATGGGACAATGAAAGGTTTGGCAGTGGTGGACTTCTGTCTTTTAAACTCTCATTACCAAGTTGTGTTTAACAGATGGTTTTCCCCACACATGAAATAAAACATCCAGAAAGAAAATACTTGTTTCCTCAAATTCAGAAAGTTATTTCAGATGAGAAATACCCTTGAATTGCCTCACTTTGAAGTATGTTTCCTACGGGATAATAGTGGGAGTAAAAAAAAGTGTACAGAAACTACAGAAATATTTTGGAGAGGGCTGTCAGGTCAGCTTGCAAAGAGAGACTGCTGGTACCGTCCTTTTTCCCCTAGTACAAATTAAGAGAGATTACAGTGCTTTTTTCCCCACTGCATTTTGTTCTGTCGGACTACAGACGCTCCCAGCAGTAGTAACACTCCTTCAGAGCTGCATTCTGCCTCTCCCCACCCCCATCAGCAAGGGCAACTATATTTTTTTAATCCCATATCTTAGCAAGTGTAAGATCAAAATCTTCCTTGCATCAAGAGTTTTTGAAATCAGGCACAGCTTACATTATATAATACACAATTAGGTCATTTTTATATTCTCTCCTTAGATTTTGAAATACAAAATGATTTCTTTGTCACATACTGTTTTCAATGTAGCTGTTGCAAAGCCCTCTCTATAAAAGATGATTCATCCAACCTAGTAAGCAAAAATAGCAGCAAATTGCACCTCTCCTTTTGCAGCAAGAAGGGGCAGTGCCAGTGATGTCAGCAGTGGCTGCAGCACTGCTTCCCTGCTGTCTGGTGCCCTGTTGTGATGGAGGGGAGCTGTGTGCTCAGCTGATCTCATTTTTGCTTCAACATCAATGCTGTGATTGGTGATCTTGTTCAACTTGTAGCCCTAGTAATCATACATTAAATTCTGTTTTTAAAGTATTTCTAGTTTTATTTATTCCCATTGTCTTAGACTTAGGTTTGTTGTTTGGTTGGTTTTTCTTGTGATGGTGGTGGGGCTTTTTTTTTTTTTCCTTGCTCAGTTTGTTCTTGAAACAGAGGGATTGTTTTAAGATCCCATAATGGTCTTTTCCCACATATGCATCTGCTTTAATAAAGATAGAAAGTGATGCTGCTGGCTGACTGCAATGCAACTGATGCTGAGGAGTGCATCAGCCCAGAGCAAAGTTGATAACAGAATGCCTCATCAAGTGTGCAAGTCATCAGTTGTCACTGGGGCTGTGCATGGATGCTGGATATGCTGGTGCATCTTGAAACTGCTAAGCAGGTCTCTGGTTTTTTTTTTTTTTAATATGAGGCAGAGCAACAGCACTTCAAATTTAATATTACATACATTTCTCACAATTATGTATGCAATACAGTTTGAAACAGGAGTTTGAGGTGAAAACCTTGCAAACTTCTACACCAGTGTGAATGCAGAATCTTAAGATTATGCCTATGTTAGAGGAATTGACTTGAGAAGCCTTGGTTGCTAGCACTGACAGTGTCACTGAGTGCTGAGATTTGTAGCTTAATTAAGTACTATTCTGTGGTAGTTTAAGTCATTTGCTGAACAGCGTGAGACCTGGTAGCCATGAAAGCACAGCATCATAAAATCACCAAGGTTGAAAAAGGCCTCCAAGATCATCTAGTCCAACCATCCACCTACCACTACTTCCCCACTAAACCGCATTCCTTAGTACAACCTCTAAACATTTCTTGAGCACCTCCAGGGACAGTGACTCAACCACCTCTCTGTCCATCTCAGCAAGTGCTGTCAGGTCACTAGGAGGGGAGGATGGCTTGATCAAGGGTGTGAAATGTACGCGCATCATGCAAACTAGATGTGACACGCTAAAGCAGAATTGCAGACTGACAGTGCTGGTTCTTGTTGTTCCCTCCCAAAAGCAGAGCCAGAAGCTGAGACCTACTGGCTTACTATACAACATGGAGTACAGTATACCCCTACCATGAAGAGTATGGTTTATTGTTTCATTTTTATTTCTAAGGAATATTGATGTGAAAGGTGAATTATTCTCTTAGACATATAAAAAGGGACAGAAAGAGTCCCAGAACAGAGAAGTTAACTGTAACACAATATCAGCCACGGTGTGGAACTTTTAGGCAGGACAAGCTCACATTTCAGATAAATCTGGATTTCAGAACTGACCTAAAAACAAAGCTTGGCTATGTAATGATTCACCTAAAGTCTACCTAAAAGCCAGTGTAGAATTGTTGTTTCTCAGAGCTGCCACACAAATGCAGAGTTATACACAAACGCTCATTTCTAAAAAATATATACAAATTTGATAGAATTTTTCTAGGTTTTCTACTCAGGGCAAATTTTTCCTGTACAGATTATTGGAGTGGTCATGCTTATACTTCAGTATTGCATACATGAAATCCCATTACCTGGATTGGTGACCCAGGCCGTCCAGTTTCCTCAGCCTCCACCCAAACACTGCCTTCCATTGGGAAAGCCAGGAGCACAGTGATGTTACGCACATAATCTTAAATTATTTTTCACAGTACTGTAATCCTAAGAACAATACAGAAGATTAAAGAGGAGCTCTCAACCTGTTACATTCTTGGATCACACCTGGACATTCAGTAACACTTTCTGTTGCTGCTGGGGGAGCTCTATAGCAGGAGTGAAAAATAAAGCTAGCCTGAAGCTTCTGCGGGTCTCTGTTGAAGGCAGAGGAGAGGAAGAGATTGCCAGCTGTCCCAGGTTACACTGTACCCAGGTTAGCACTGCAACAATTTCTTAATGCAACTGTAACACTGAGCCCTGGCGCTCAGCAGTGTTGCAATTTCTCCATGCTCTTTACAGTAAGAAGTTTGTTGCAGGCATTATAAAAGTAACTAATATTTAGCAACCTACCAGAGAAATATTTGCAACAGGAGGATATTTTGTTTGTGCTTCTGTCTTTAGAAAAATCAGAACAGAGGACATTGTTTCAAATACATGTATTACAAATTTGTATTAGTTGAACAGTACCATTGATCCCTAAATAACCTTAAATACAATTCTGTAATAGAGTGTATTCTGGACTGTATGAGGCTTCTCCTAAGATAGAGGAGTTCTTTTGCCTCATACTCTCCTCAAGGTAAAAATGCAGCCACTGACCCCAGTTGTAGCATGAAAACAGGATTAATTCATTCACTGACCACTGCAGATTTATGGGTGATTCTCCATATTCCCCAGCCCACTGTCATTACAGTTAGGTGGGATTTTGAATGTGGAGACTGTTATGGCATGGCCTCAACCAGGAGTTACAAGCCAGGAAACTGACAACCCATTGATCCCAAGTATGTTTTTCTGGACATGAGAGCATATGGTCAAAGAACTGCTGACAGTGCACAACTTAAAAGAGCAATTGGTCTTATTGTGCTCCAGAAATCATGCAAGATTTGATCTCTGGTTTTTAAGAGATACCTTAAGATAATCATTGCGTGACAAGATGCGTTGTTGAGGTAGCTGCAGTTTTGGAGGTCTCTGCATAAGATCTTGGCAGCCCAACTGCACTGCAAGAAAAGGTGATTGCCTTTTAAAAATGCTGCCTGGACTGATGCATGCCATGACTTTGTACTTGAGTGCATCTGCTGGAAAAGGGAATTAGTAGGAAATGTGAAGAACCTGATCCTAAAAAAGAAAAGCCACCGCTACCCTCCAAATTAAACTCCATACAGTGTAGCCAAGGTAAAATACTTCAGCAGATGAGCCAGGGTGAGGTAGTAACCCAGCTGCCTTCTCACCAAGGGGATGGGGGAATTAAGATGAAAGACTTCAGAGGCCACATGAGCTCCTCTCTATTACCTTCTTAAGCTTCAGCTTCCGATGTTCCCTCAAATTATAGGAACAAACGAGTGGCTTCCAAGGCTTAACACAACTGTAGGCCTCTAATACTGCTTTAATCTATTTCTTTTTGAAAAGGAGGGAGAGTAAAGCACAGAAAAGAAACTGTGCAAGGTGTTTGACAACAAAGAGTGCAGGGAACTCAGAGCGTTTTGAGGGTCAATTAGCCAGAAAATGTGCTAAAGACTACATGCTCTATTGGATTACTGGCCAAAGAATTACCCCAAAGCAATCAGAGTGCCCCTGTTGCCTGAATACAGAAAGGCAATTACAGATTTTTGAGGACAAGCTACAGAAGCTGTAATTAAAGGTGTTATTTCTACATCACTGAACATTAGAAATTAAATTCTTACTCACAGCCACGAGAAGTAGCTTTTGTCTTTCCCTTACATGTAATATATCAGCATAAACCATGACTGGCTTTGGCATCTCTTCTTCAGGAATGCATATTGTGTTTCACCCCACCCCTTCTGGCAACTACCAATTATAACGTTGACATATTAAAAGGTGGATTTGCATTGTCAGACCTTCTGACTTCCTCTAACATTGTGCAAGTCTCTATCAGCTAGGACAGTATGATCCCCAGCTGGATTTCAAGGTGAAGTTTGTGAAGAGCTATTTGTGCGTGGAGCAGACAGGATTATATCAGAAGAGTGATAGATTTGTCATCACTGAAGTAGATGGCATAGTAAATTGCAGTTTTTAAATGAATTTTAGCTCTCTGGGCACTTGGCACAGGCAACAAGACCTACAGGAACAGGCATTGGGTATGATCACACCGGCTACAAAGGCAGCCACCTCCTGGCATGCTCATTGTTGCCTTTGGATATCCTGCAGCAACTTCTTGACCAGTAAAGCCTATCTCAGGAAGGCCATTCTCCCCACAACCCTATGGTTCTTGACAACACTGCATACACAGCTAGGATAACACACACTTAACACTAACTTCCAATCCCTGCTTCATTGACACTTAAAAATAGGCTCCAGCTTGTGGTCTGGCATATTACAAGCAAAATAATCCTGCCTTTTTTGCTGACTCCTCATACACGTGAAGTAGCATAAGCACATATCTTCCACGCAGCCTTGGCTCTCTGAGGCTTTATACCTTACTTTGAGAACTAACACAATGTTTCAGCCCACAACACACACTCATAAGCTTCCTCAGAGTCTGAGACACTATTATCATTTCCTTAGGACCACAAGAAACACACAAAGCAAGAAACATACCTATTAGTCCAAAGCTCCTGTGGGCTGCTGTTGCTGTGCACTGGTGGGCCCTGCTGCAGCTCCAGCCATCCTTCCCAAGGGGATGCCTCCTTCTCACTTCTCCTTTTCTAGTGCTGGTTGGTGCTTGACTCAAATCACATCCCCAGCCACACAGTACCTTTTTCCTTCTTTCTGCTTGTGTTTGTTTCTTCTTAATCTTCCCTTTCAACACCTGCTTTTTGTTATCTGAAATTGGCTCCTAATTGCAGCAGCCTGGCAGAGCTGCGTGGGCCAGCACGGTGCCCAATGTGAGCCCACCTCCCTCATCTGCTGCCTGTGGGGCCATGGGAGGGCTGCTCAGATAGGGAACCCTCAGGCCCCCCATCTGCTGGATGCAGCCCAGAGGCCATTCTGGCAAGCAGGAATATACTCTGAGGCACTCCGCAGGGCACCCAATTATCACAATAATAGTTTCATTATTAACTAGAGTTCATAAACTGTCTGTAAAACTATTCCTCAGCTCATGTTTCTCTGGTGCAGGAGCCAAGCGTTAGCCAGACAGATGGGAACCTAAAGCTTTTAACAGGTTCTTCCATTTGTATTTGCTGATTGTCTGACCTCTTCCAGTTGCAGAGTAATGGTGTGTGTCTGCAAAGCACCACGTGCTGTGAGCTGTCTCATGAAGCAGTGAACCCTTCAGGGTTAGCATGGCTAAAAATGGAGAGGTGCTCTGAAGGTCCTGTTCCATGCACTTTGTAAAGTAAATTTTTTCCTGTTGATATTAATGAGGTTTTTACATCTTTGCTGCAAGGGATCTCAAAGCAAATAGCACTGTGGTCATTGACCATTGAACAGTCCATTGACCGGCTGGAGCATATGAAGCTGCAGACATGGAGAGAAGGCGATGGAGAGCTACCACCTCCGTCCTGTGGTTGGAAGCCTTAGTGGCTTCTGTTTGCTTGTGTTACGTATTACGAAGTTAGGCTGTGAACTTATGGTAAGAAGGAACACATTTTGCCGCTATTCAGCTTCTAGCTGATTCAGCACTTCACTTTATGACTTAATCATTAAGCAGTTTTGTAGTTCCCCATACAATGCAGTGAATTGCCAATGGCTTCCACCGTGTATTACAAGTGCAGCGGTTGGTCAGGCAGCAGGTGCCCTGTCCTGGAAGACTGACTGCTGCCTGTGCCCTTTCTTGGGCCTGAAATATAAAATTGTTTCACACTATGGGAAACAGCACAGATCTTGGGAGCGGCGTGCAGCTTGGTGCTCTCCTGACCCCAGGGTTACACCCAGAGCTGAACTGCCCCCTGGGAAACCTGTGGCCCAGTGGCAGCTCACTGGGTGCTACAGGTGAAGGTGTAACGAGGAAAAACGTGTTTAATGGTTGTAGAGATGCAGGGATGATAGCTGGTTTTGCAGCATTTGATTCAGTGCAGTATTGTGTTAGACCCCATTCAGATGCCTAAAGTTTAAAATCACTTGAGTCATGTGATATAACGGGGATGGATGTGTGAGGAGATAAAGTAATTCTCCCAAGGCTGCACCGAGCTCAACTCAGTCTTTCAGTTAACCCTGTTGTCGAAGCTTCTGTTTATTTGTTGGCTTTTTCACCCTAATTTTACAGAGGCATGCCAGCATTATTACCATGTGTTCAGTCCTTGCTGTTGTGCCAGGGTAAGTTTACACAGGCGTTGCTGAAAGAACGTCACTGTGCTGCTCACATCCTTGGCACAATACTGGCTTTATTCACAGAGAGGAAAGCCTTTACCACTAACTGCAAGGGTTCTTTATTTTTAGGCTGTGTTTTCACCCACAGTCTGCGGAGTGATGTGTATGTACGGCGTTCGTTTCTTTTCTGAATGTGTTTCGTCAAGTTTTGTTTTGACGCTCGTGTTGCAGCGTGGCAGTGGAAGTGTCTGTTTGGGCAGAGTCACGTGTGGGTGAGAGCCGGGCTCAGATCATGGCATGGCTGTGTGCCCAGTGCGGGCAGCTGGGCCGTGCTCGGGGCTGAGATCGGAACAGATCATTTAAAATACACTGGGTCAGAAGATTTTTAATAACAGCCCTTACGTCACGTTACTGTGATACAAACAAAGCTGAGGTGCCTGGGGCTGCTGTGTTCCCCTGCTGGTCTGCCTGAATGTGGGAGGACTGCAGCCATCCTCTTGGTTCTTCCCGGGGGTCAGTAGTGGGCGGTGAGGCCATGGCACTGCTGCCCAGAGCAGCTGTGGGTGCCCAATCCCTGGAGGTGCTCAAGGCCGGGCTGGATGGAGCCCTGGGCAGCCTGGGGGCAGCCAGCCCATGGCAGGGGTGGGCTTGAAGGTCCCTTCCAAGCCCAGCCATTCTGTAAGCCTGTGATTCTGTGAAATGTTTCTGAGATTTCAGTTTAATTTTGGCCCTTTTTTTAATTTGGCGCTGCAGGGACGCAGCCCAACTGCAGCATCGCAGCCTCATTTCCACCCACTGTCTCTTCTCATAGAAGACTCTTTGTTGGATTTTAGGATATTGAGAAAAAGACACAGAGTAAGGGGAGGGGGCAGTGGAGGTGCTGCTCTCTGGTGCTGACTGATTTCCTAGTGGAAGCCAGGAAGCGAGCCCGTTCCTCTCTGCAGGGCGCTGCCATAGGAGCACGGTGCAGGGGCTTTCCGCAGGAGGAGCTGCAGGGTCCAGCACTTTGCTTCGTCCCTCCCTCCTGAGCTCCCTGCGCTGCCTGCAGTGCTGCTGGCGGTGAGCCCTGTGCTGTGCTCCAGCATCCAGCCCTCACCTGCTTCTCAGGGTTACAGTAACTGAAGGAAGGAATAAACAGCAACAAAATACACAAGCTTCATGTTTCAGCTTAAAAGACAGAAGCCATCCCTTCAGGTTTAATGCAAATGCTGTTCAAGCATCCCAGCACTCTGATCATGCTGGAACTGACCACCGAAGGAGTTGGGAGGGGTTCTTCCCATGTGAGGAGTTCCCCAGCTCCAAATGTACATTCCATTGTTCTCCTCTAGGGAAGGCCATGTGTTACATCCTCATCCTTCAGATGAGGAACGCAGCGCATGCCTAGTTATGTGTGGTGTACACATGCGTGATGTGCTGCCGACTCATCTTAAACAGAGTCAGATGGGAAACATTCAGGTGTTCAGTAGTACCCAAAGCCCTGAAAGCCCATTTCACCATCCAACTTCAATTATCTGTGCTTATTCCCGTTAAAGGAGTAACTCAGTCAAAATAACTTGAGTGCAGAAGTTGCCCACGCTTTGGGCTTCACGTTTTATTTTTAACTCAAAGTGTTTCCTCGTTTGCTATCAATCATGGCAGCTGCTAATGCAGAAAGTGAGAGCCTATTCTTAGCATCGCAGCACACAGAGCTGCCTAATACTGAGTGCTTTGTTCCCCATGGTAAATGCCTATTGACTTCCTCGGCCCGGAGAAATATTGATTTTTCTCTCGCTTTCTTCACAGGCTCCGCTTTCTTCCCTGGGCGCTGCGCTGAGATCTTTGCCAGAGGTCAGAGCGTGGGGAAGCTGGGAGTGCTGCACCCCGACGTCATCACCAAGTTCGAGCTCACCATGCCCTGCTCTGCCCTGGAGATCAACATTGAGCCCTTCGTGTGACGACGGGGCCTCACACACAGATGCCCACTCCCATGTGCTGCACCCTCTGCTCCTCTTTCTCTGTAGGCAACATCCGCTTCTGCTTTTATGTTTCAATAAACTACAAAAACGGAGTCTGGCTCCGTGGGTGTATGTGTTCCTTACGGTGTAGGATGAAGCAGCAGTGAGACTGTGCCATCAGTATTTGTAGAGGGGTGAAAAAGCCGAGCTGGGTAACAGCCCAGTGTTTGCAGGAGAAATGTAATGGCAGAGCACGTGATGCGTTTTCAAAATCAGAAGTGTTCCACAGACACAGCTTCATACTGTAAGTGATTACAGCTGCGTAACAGGAATCTCATTCTTTTCTTATTGCATGAAATAAGATAATTGATTAGAGCAAATGCTGAGTGAATGTGAGCAGAACGAAGGAGTTGAGCTTTTCTTCTGTACGGTTGTCATGTGCTCATCAGTGGCTGGGGGAGGAAAACAAACTTATTTCATGAAAACCAGAGATACTTTGTAAGCAAGATGTGTGTAATGTGTGCTGCCCCACTCTAGACATCACTGCTGATCCTTTATCATTCTAAATTCAGAACGGGGGTGGGTGGAATTACATTTTTCCATGGTTGATGTAAGCCCAGTGCGTTTTGAAGCTCCAAACCAAACTGGGGAAATGCATTTAGGAGCATATGCCCGTGGTCTTCTGCATGAAGAGCTGAAAATGTCAAAGTTTTGGTCGGACTGAGGTTGGTGTGCATCTGCCTGGGGCAGTGCTCACTGCACAGCCCTCCGGTGGGTGGCAGAGCCCCAGCAGCACAGCAGGGACTGGGCAAAGGGACTGGGCACACCCAGGCAGTGTGCTGTGACCACAGGGTTCAGTCCGGTGCTCCCAGCTCTTCATCTGCTCACCGATGAAGCTGGCTGTTGCTCATTTGCACTGATGTAACCACTTCAATGTTGCATGCCAGTAACAGCAGGCAGCTTGCATTAGGCTGATTCATTGTGGCTCATTGCCACTGGGGAGCCAGGTGGCCTCTGGACCAGGAGCAGCCCTGCGAGCAGCGTGCTGCCATCGCCCACCTGGAAATGCCACGGTTCCCCCAGAGCAGCAGCGTGGGGGGAGAATCCCAAACCCCCAGGGCCCACATGCCCGTGTGTGGGGTGCAGCACCACGAGCCCTGCCCAGCCACACCGTGCCGCTCAGTGTGGGAAGTGGTCTGTAACACAGATGGAAGGCATTAGAAAGCCCTGTTTACTGGTGTGTCATGCATGGGGATTAGGACAGCAATACGGCAGATTTGCTTTTCAGCAGACTGCAGGCATGTGTGCATGCACTAAGCGTATTTCTCCACACATGATTTTCTGTCTCTTTGGGTGTCCCAATTCTCCCATGAATTTATGCCCTGTGAGCGCGAAGGCAGTGCCAGGCCTGCAGTCCCTCACTGCTGCTTCAGGATTTGGTGTTTCATGAAGCAGAACTGCAGAGTGTTGCTTAGAGCAGGCACTAGCAGGGCTAGAGCTGCAACTGCACACATTTCCTGTACTCCCGTTCCAACTGGGAGCCCCTCCCGTCCCGGCAGTCACTTGCAGAGGGCATAACATGAACACAGAAACAAACCAAATTTTGCAAAATATTTATATTTTAAAATTCAAACTAAGTACAGTCTGCGTGTATCACATGAATCCCATTCGGGTGAATACTATAAAAGATAAAAATATCTGTGCACATACTTTATAAGTCCAAGCATCTCTGTACAACTTACACAATTTTCCATAACACCAAGTAGCTGTGACTCAGAACAGGAGTGTTACACACGGGTGCCCTCACAAGGCTGCACCTCTCAGCCCCCCGCGGTTCCACCCACGGTGATGCTGTGCCCCCCAGGCTGTGACCCGCAGCACCAGGAGGGGATGGAGCGGGGACCCAGCAGCTTTGGTGGCCGCAGCCCCGCGCCCACCGCGGCAGCGTAGGAGGAGATCCATCCAAGCTCTTTGCATGCACATGTGAAGACAGATGTGTCCACACGCTTTAATTTAAAACAGTTTAACCGCAGCCTGGGCAAATCTACAAATTGCTCACATTTCTGCCTGTGCTTCTTCTGGAGCTCACTGACCGTGTCTGAAATCACACGGCTCTTTCAAGTGCCCCAGCTGGTCAGCCAGAGCCCCCAGCTCTGCGTTGGGGCTCGGCTGTGCATGTACAGGCAGCCAACAGATGGCAAAGCACCTCCCTTACATCCAAGTCAAGCTCTGTTGCAGCCACGAGCACGAAGGTGCATGGCCAAAGCTTGCACTGCACAGGCAGGGAAGGCCCACAGGCCCAGCCCGAGCTCTGCGGTGCAGCACTATGCTCTCCCAGCCCAGCAGACCACTCTCACTGCTGTATTTCTCAACAGCTCATTGGTCCTAGAGCAAGTACACACCATTAAATAAGCCACCTGAGCAGTACAGCAATGGCACGCCTATGAACACTGCTAATGCTATTCTACAGCTTTGTACAGTACTGAAAGATGTGTGGAAGACCAACAGTGATGTGGTAGCTCAGCATCATCCCTCATCCCAGGGTGAAGGGTCTGCCCCCCCGGGCCCTGCACAGACACAGAGCCAGGCTCCAGCAGCACCACCATGAGCCTCACTGCTGCCACCACTCTGCCCCACCACACAGGGAAGGTATCTTTCGGGTTATGATTAGAGAGAGATTGGTTAGAAATCACTCCGTGGGGGTGGATTTTTCTTTCTTTCTTTGCCCATGGCATTGCCAACTGATGAGGACGTGGCTTTGCGCTGTGCTCACTGTGCTCAGTCACTTAGGCCATGGGTCACTACTTCTGGGATGTGGTGGGATCGATGATTTCTAACTCAAAGTTATTTGGGTACAGCAAGTCTCCCCAGTCTTCAGAACTGGACATTTTGGGTCAGTACAGACAGGTGACAAACCCTTTTTGATCAAGTTCAAGCCCTGAACAACTTCTCTCCGAAATGGCGGTGCCATGAGCTGCTTGTCAAGGAGAGAACCAGGCTCAAATCAGCCCCAACAGCTCATGCAGCAGCGGCACGATGACGGTAGCAGTGAAGCCCACCGATGAGTACGTTACAAATTTATATGGCACTTCCACTTCCAGCCTCCTCCGGGCACCCAGGTCAGCAATGGGGAACGTGTAGCAGTAGCACAGCACGCGCAGGACCACGTTCTTCATCAGCTGCCGCGTCAGTAGGATAATGAGGAGCCCTACAAAGGACCTGGCCAGCATGAGCACCACCATGCTACTGGTGATGAGAGGAAATCCCACATTTCTGCTGACGTAGGCAGGTGCCACGTACTGGTTGTTTAACCAAAACCCCACAGTTGCTCCGGCCCCAGCCCCAAGTATGGTGGTGGTGTCCCCGCGAGTGGGGCTGTAGTAGTCCAGCTTGGGGTAGTTGTAGCACAGCAGGAGGGGCACAGCGATGGACAGCAGCGGGCAGAAGGGGCTGGTCAGCAGCATGTGGTCGATGCTATCCCACACAGGGTACAGGAGCACCAGCAGCACTGCCGAGATCAGCGCCCCACCGATCACATCCTGCAAGGAGATGGTGGTGAAACACTTTGCAAAACAGAACTCCTCAGCTGGCTGTAAGGCACCGACCCCCTCTGCTCTCATTTTCTTCCTACCAGTATCCAGTGGCTCCTGGCAGGAAGCTGCTGCCTACTTCCTAGCTCGGCAGCATAGCCCCCCATGCCCAGCAGGGTTGTTTCCTTAGGATAAAGGCAGCTTGCCTCACCTTGGGCTGCAAGGCCAGAGGGAAAGCAACAGCAGCCTGAAGGAACATCTGAAAAACCGAGCATGAGTCCCTGCCCAATTGTCAAGCTGCCATCACCACTGGTGATGCACACTCACAGTGAAAATCCAAAGCCTGCACTAAATGAAATGCAACCCAGCTTTAGCTCTGGACATGGGAATGCATCTGCTGTTTCCCAGAACAAGTGAGGTCACAGAACCACAGGGGTTGGAAGAAACCTCTGAAGGTCATGGAGTCCAACCTGCTTCAGCAGGTCACACAGACAGCATCTAAGTGGGTTTTGAATAACCAGAGGAGAAGAACTCCACCACCAGAACTCTCACCTCCAGAGAAGATGACTCCACCACCTCTCTGGACAGCTTGTTCCTGTGCTCTATCACCCTCAAAGTATTGTGTTCCGTTTTATGCCCATTCTGTCACCAGGCATCACAGAACGGGCACAGCACTCCAGCGAGGTCTCACCAGGGCAGAGCAGAGGGGGAGGATCACCTCCCTCGCCCTGCTGGCCATGCTCTTTGTAATGCACCCCAGGACACCATTGGCCTTGGCCACCAGTGCAGACTGCTGGCTCATAGCCAACCTGTTGTCCACCAGGACACCCAGGTCCTCCTCTGCAGAGCTCCTTTCCAGCAGGTTAACACCTAACCTGTGCTGATACATGTGGTTATTCCTCCCCAGGTGTAGGACTCTACACTTGCCCTTGCTGAACCTCATCAGATTCCTCTCCTCCCAACTCTCCAGCCTATCCAGGTCTCACTGAATGACAGCACTGCTTTCTGGTGTGTCAGCCACTCCTCCCAGCTTTATCAGCAGCAGCAAGTTTGCTGAGGGTGCACTCTTCCTTCATCCAGGTCAGTGATGAAGACATTGAACATGACCAGAAGAGCTGTCCCTTCCCCTCCTCTCACACTTTATGATCACTGTCCATACATGGCTTCAGAGGAAGAGACAGACACACAGCTTCGTCCCAGGGAGGACATTAAGTGAAGCTGCCTTAGCACAAACCCTTCCCATAATCCTACAAGTAATTTCATCACATCCACTGAATCATCACTTGCCCATTTTGCATGGAGAGGTGCCTTCCTTTGCTGTAGATGGCCATCAACACGAAGCACAGGGCACCCCCAGGCAGGCGCAGGGCAGGGTGAATGTTTTAGCCTGAGCCTCTGAAATCTGGCTGCATTTAGGCGCCTGAGGCAAGCCCACGGTTAAAACCTCATTTATTAACAGAGGCAAATCAGATGTTTTGAGAAATTGACTTGTTAAGAATGGTGTCGAGAACACAGACCAAAGCTCGCCCAAAACAGTGGCTTTCTGTATGAAAGCAGTGTAAGAAGTGTCAATGTACTGCCCAGATACTGCTCAAGATGCAGCAGAATTTGTACTGCGACCATGAAATTCACTGCAAATGCTGTAGTAATCACATACAGCAACGTCCTGCTCTCAAGATTGTATCTTTTTCAGCAAGTCATGACAGTTGAACCTACTTCTATGCTTGGTCACAGTCTAACATGAATTATTTATAAGAACGTAATTTCTAGTTATGCCAGAATGAGGGGACTTGTTCACAACAAATACTTAATGGCTTTCTGGTAAATGCATTACTCGAGCACAGCCAAACTTCAGCTCTTTACAACTCCCAGGCAGCAGCTCCACAGCACGCTTGGCTTTAAGCAAGAAAACGGGCACCGGAGCACAGCCTGCACACGGACACCCCCCACTCAGGGACCTGATTGCAGCTTTCCAAATTGTGCTGCTCTGTCCCCTCGCTGTACATACGTATTAGTGGTCCATATGCAGAGTCTACAAATACACATATATTGGGGTGCATGGCCAAAAAACTTACAGACAGGGCTGTGCAACCAAAAAGCGAGCAGAGCACTGCTTTATACAGTCTTCCCCAGGACACAGGCTTAGCACTTCTCCTTTTGGAGTCTCCCTACCAACCCAACACACACTGTGATTTCTGAAAGAAAAAGAGCTTTTCTGGCATCTCCACGCTGTGTGTTGAGGGGACTCCAGCTTCACCCTGTGGCAGAACGCTGCCAGGGCTGGCAGGAAACACAGCCCCCGCCCGTCCGGCTGTGCGAGCAGCTCAGCCTCTCCTCTAATTGTGACCTGCAATTACAAAGGAATTCTCAAATGAGGGCAGGTGTAAACTCTGCCTGAGGTGGTGATGGTCGGAGCCTTCCCCTTCCCACTGGGTGCTGCCTGTGTGGCACGGCCCCACTCCATTTGGGCTGCACAGGGTGGACCTCATGCCTGCACATTTGAACTGGAAAACCGCTGTTCTGCTTTGCTGCCTGAAGACAACGTCCCTTGCTGCCTGCATGGAGGGTCCCGTCGCTGGGCTGCTTCTCTATTTACAGAGTTTTATTTGTAGGAGTACAAACGCACTCAGTCTGGCTTTTGGAAGGCAAGAGCCTGCTCTATGTCTGCCATTAAAATGAACCTGAAGCTGCACGTTGGAACTGCAAGCACCAGCACAAGTCCCCAGGACATCAAACCTGCACCCAAACACAGTGGCACTCCAAAATACTCCCTGATGATCCAATCAAAGCATTCAGTCGAAGCCCTTCTGAGTGCAGTCCCACCTTCAGCTGGGACACCGCTCACTCAGAGGAGCCAGAGCTCATCGGCCCCAGCACCAGATGACTCTGACGGGCACACAGCACCGAGACAGAAAAACGTCTCTGAATTTTTATACTCCAGGTAATCCCCATTTGCACTCCCCACACCTGCAGGTGCGCACCCTGCCTCTCCTCTGCTTCTCCAACAGGGAATGTTCTCATGGTAGGGCAGCAGGGGTAGATCTTGTAGTTAAGCCATCTCTGAACAACCATGCTGCTTCCATCCCTTCCCATGGCTGAACGCTCCTGCTAACAGCTGAGGCCAACGGGTGCCTACTCCCTTCTCTCCAACCACTGCACTTCTGCTAGGAGCAGACAGCCACACACCCTCCTCCACGACGCCCCCACTCACACAGGGACATCAATGCACAAACAGGCTGTACTTGTGCAACCTGCCAGGTCCCCATGCCACCATGGCATGTGGAGGAGACCTTGGGAGGGACGTGTGGCCTCAGAGGTCGCATTTCTCCTTGTGACGCGAGGGAGCTTTTTTTATTTACTTATTTTAAGGCCCTTTTTAATAGGGTCAAAGGCACAAAAGACTTCTTCTTTACCCTAAAAATCCTTCTAAATTTAGAGGCATCTTTCATTATAATGGAAGAGCAAGGGAAATATGTCAGGAATTTTTGCTGATTGACTTAAGGTCACTGGTGAAGAAAGGATGTCTCCAGATGAGATTTAAGATATTGTTTTGATCCACCAGGCCCAGTGGGAAGGTCAGGCTATATTTTATAGACAACCTTCATCGCACAAGGGCCCTCTTTCTTACACTCATCAATTCCCCTTATTACAGCACCATTACTGGTCACAAAAAATGCACTATTTCCTCCCATGCACCCACCACGACTCGCATCGCCAGCCGGTGGGAGCTGCTGGCTGTATTCACACGGCAGAACCGGGTCACACTCTGACAAGCCTCACATGACAGAGCAGTGACATTCCCCATTAGCTGCACGTAGCATGAGTTACCCTGAGGTCGGTTCTCAGAGCATTGCTGATACCCCCAAACTGCGACCACCCAGCTTGTCCTGCAGCACTGCGGTATTTCTGTACAGCAAGTCTGTGCCTCTCAGCCCTGTAGGCTCCATTTCCTCCCAGCCTGACCCTACCCTGGCAGCGGACCATAATGTCATTGTGCAGCCCAGCCCGAGGAACTGTGTGTCCCCCAGGGTGCCCTGCCCACCGCCCCCACGGCTCCCAGTCGCTTCCTGCTGATGTAGGGCCTTGCACAAGTGCGAAGCTGCATCAGTTGCCCAAGTGCATTCCTTGCAATTAACATTTCAAAATATAGTGACAATTTGCATCCCACACCAACCTCGCCCGGCTCTCAAACCCACACATAGCAGTGGGTTCCCCAGCTGTGTTCATAATTCCCTTCAGATTCCAATAGCTGTAGCCCAAGGGTTTCCTCATGGCCGCCTCAGAAGGCACAGCCTCAACATGGGCATGGCACATGTACCCCTGCGGTCACACAGGAGAGCATGGCCAAGCCCATGCTAAGGAAGGAGGGGACACAGAGGGGACGTGGAGCACAGTCTCACCAGCACCGTGTGCATCCCTGTGTACAGCCTGCTGAGGCACACCAGCAAGGAGAACATGAACGCTGCCGCCAGGCCGAGCTCAAACGGGTACTGCAAAAGGAAAAATGCACGTGTTACACCATCATGCACTTGAACGTTGTGCAGCAGCAGGAGCCCAGGCTGCAGCCACTGCACAGCTGTTAGAGCAGCCAGGGGGCTCTGCTCTGGCAGATGAGGCTCAGTCATCTGCTTAGGAAGGTGGATTTACATAGCTCTCTCCCTGAGGTGCCTACTAGAAAGGAGGGAAGCACTGAAATAAATATTTTTAAAAAATAAATCACATTTGGTAAAGAATAATGATCAGCCACCCTGGCCAGGGGTTGGAACTAGACAATCTTTACGGCCCCTTCCAACCCAAGCTGCTCTATGAGTTTATGAACAAGCTTAACACATAAGACCTTACTCCACTCTTTCAAATCTCATCTTAGGGCTCCGCTGAAAAGAAGCCCCATGGGTTCATTTCAATCCCTACAGAACAGTTTCCTGGAAAAAAAAAAAAGGGAATGAATTCTCCCAACCTGACACAAAGCCCCCACCTCCTCCTGAGAGCCTGGCACCTGACCACATCATGCTGCTGCAGACACGTCCATAGCCCAGCCAGTCCAGCCCCATGTGAGGGCTGCTCCCAACTCACACAGCCCTGTGTTCTGCTCCTCAGAGCCCTCAGTGCAGCTACACCCCCTGCTCCCTCTCCAGCAGGCAGACAGGGAGCCGGGCCAGCCCAGTAACTGATGACAAGGGCAGCTCTGTGAAGTACTGGTAGATTACTTCTTTCTTAATAGAGGCCAATTAAACCATTTAATTATTTTACAGCAGCTTTATTGTCCCATGGAAGTCTCTGACAGGTACAGAACAGCCTGGAGAGAGCTATGAGTCCCACCCAAAGCTGATCAGCTGAGGAGTAGTAGAAAGTGCTGCTGACCAAGGCTTTTGGACCTGGTGCACCAAAAGGGGTGGCAGCATGGCTCCTTACAGCAGTTGTCCCTGCTTGGTTTTACTGCAACACAATAAAGCAGGGGGACCTTGCTGCTTTTACAAGAGAAGCCCAGCCCACTGCAGGACATGTCTGCCTCCTTGCTTCTCACCCATCACCCTGAGCAGCAATAATGCTATGTAGAGCCCAAAGAGCTGGGGTTCTTTCTAACAAAGAAGTCAATGTTGCTGCATCTGCTGAGCTGCACCACCACAACCCTGAGCAAAGTCACCTACTGCATGGTGACATTCACCAAAGGAGTGGGTGCCTTGTGTCCCTGCACAGGTGGTGAGATGGTCCAGGGTGTCACAGAGAGGACCCCAACCAGGCCACGAGTCCTCTGGATTTATTATGTGAGTTTGTCTTTGAAATTCACTTGAGGAGGATGAGAAACATGCTTAAATATGCTGCAGCCAGGATGTTGTTATTGTTGAACACAGAAAATGCTTGTTAGGATTTATAAAACAGAATCAAAATCACCATGGAGCAATAGGCTTCCAGGAAACAAATCTTTTTAGGTAGGCAGAGGCTGAAGGTTTGGGGAAAATAATTATTATGGGATCTCCCCAAGCAGCCTACAGCAGCAATGCAGCGAAACTGATGCTGCTTCTGCAGTGAGCAGGCTTTCGAGCTGTGTTATGTGCTAACACAAGTGATAGTCAGGGGATTTCCAAGGATGCTTCTCCTGCATCAGACAAAAAGAGGTGACACAGTTCCCTTAGCATCACCAAGATAGTGACAGCCTCCAAGCAACGCTGAACTGGGTTTGTGCTACAGGAGTGAAATCTCCAACAAAATTCTTGTACCAGTAACCAGCTGGCTATGGATAACAACAGGGAAAAGTATGCATCAGTGAAAATGAATACAGAAAGCTCCTCTGGAAGAGGCAACAACCTCAGATTTGCTGGGTCTTCTGCAGCTTGCTAGAAGCAGACATACTTCTTGTTTTAAAACATATATATATGTATATATTTAGCCCCTACCTTGTACTGGTTCATGGTTGTGATGAAAAAGGAGAAGGAGATGGCAGTAGCTGCCATGGCGTGGGTGGAAGGCATCCCATACTCCGCATCCGTCCGCATCTCCAGCTTCACGACAGGTGGTGAGAGAGGCCGTGGCCACTTGAGGATGTCCTTGGAGACCTGCCCTATGTACATCACAATCTGGGGAGAGGAAACACCACAGGCCGTCAGCTAGCAAAGAGAATTCCCACCCTGCCACCCCAGAACCACAGCTCTGAGCTTTACTGCTGCACAGTCCACCATCCAAGAGCAGAGTTTGTCCCCTGAATTATTAAAGGATTTTCCATTATCCTGTTCAGCAGAGGGAATAGTGGTTATACTGCACAGCACAGTAACTTGATCAGAACTGGGACTAAATGCAGGTTTTGCTGATGAGACACAGCAGTGCAGGATGGCGTGAGATGGACGGCTGACTCCCACCCTGCACCGTGGAGCTTAAGTTTCCAGTCTGTCCCTTGTCACCCCTCTCCTGCAAAACAAGGCACCTCAGTCACCGTCTTGTGGAAGCAGGACAGCTCACTGTTCTGCTTCCCACACTTCCAACAGGAAAGGAGAGCTCTTAAAATGGCATCCTTCCTGTGCTGTGGTAGAACAGCAACAGGCCCATCTGTGGCCATGTCCACTAAAGCCATGCTGCAACCCTCGTTCCCAGCAGCCATTTAAAATATGCTCTCAAGTTGAAAGGACGTTGGGATTCAGGGCTCAAAACCTGAATCCAGAAAAAAGCCAGAACGTCCTGTTCCTTCACCCTCCTGACTGCAGCAGAGCACACTGCGGAGCCCCGTGCTGCCAGGCAGCCCCAGCTGCAGAGGAGCGCCTGCTGCTCTGCCTCTGCTCCTCACCATGTGAGCCACACACCAGCACGCCGCAAGGGGCACGTCTGGCTGCTGCTGGGCAGTGACGCGTGGGGCACAGCACCGTACCCAATGCCATCCCAGGCTGCTCACACTGGAGGGAAACAACCTCTTAAAGAAACTGCCGGATGGATTTATTTGGTTAACGCCACTCATTTCCAAATGGATGTGGGCACATCTTTGGAAGACAGTTAAATGCCACAGCGCAAAGCAAATCCCTCTCCCACACAAAAGGTAAAATGTTAAGGCTACCACATGATACCATTTCAGAGGCGAGGTGGGACAAGCCAGTTTATCAGCAGCCCTCTGTAATAACAACTTTCACTTGGACAAGTATTATTAGTGCTAATACGTAAGAGAATTACAGAAAGGGAAATGAGTCATCTTCTGAATGAAGGCCGTGCTGGGACTGCCCCGATGGACACAAACACGCTGAGTGCTGGAGGTGGTATGGGTAAGCAGGAACACTGGGCACCCTCACATGTATACTCCTTTCAGTCCAAATTAATTTCTCATCCTTACAGTTTTTAAAAATGCACACCGTACGGCTCCTTACAGTGCTGAGAGATGAGCCAAACCCATAGGACATCCAGGGGTGCCCAGCGTATGTGCTCAGCACTGCTCTCTGCAGCACCAGACCATGGTGCACAGGTTTTTATGAGCAATGCCCTGGCTCAGTGAGCAAAGTGGCATGCGTGGGTGCAGCAGGACAGCCCCACCAGCCGAGCTGGCAGGCTTCTCCTAGAAGGAGAGAGATGACAAGTGCCCTGCAGCACAGCATGGAGCAGCACAGAGCTCCCACACTACCCGCTGTGGGGGGTGTCCTTGCATTCCAGGTGTCACTCAGACAGAGAGGCTCCCAGCACGGCATCACACTGCAGGGTACATCCGGCCCACGCTCCACTGCAGCTCTCATCTTCCAGGGACAGCACCACGCACCTCTCTCAGTTAATGGTACGTTCTCTCTTATGTAAGATTTCCTCACCTTATTTCCCTGTCATTTTGGATTTATTCTTCTACAGTTTCAGGAAAGAAGGCAAGCAACTCAGAGCAACTTTTCTCAGCCTAACAGACGAGCTCCCCTTGTAACAAACACTGCAAATCACAAGCATTGGAGCACTGGGAACAGGGAGAGATGAGCATGGGGAGACAATAAACACAGAGCTAAGCTTCCTCTGCAACACTTGACTTGAATTCCTTATTTGCATGACGTCAAAAACCTTTCAGTGCCCCCAGAACACATTCATGATGGGTAGAAATCACCCCAGCCCCAGACAGCTGACCACCAGCACCGTTATGCCTTTCCAGACCTAGAGACAGATGGTACTCAGACACTGTTTGCTTTCTTGTTGGCCTGGGACAACAAAAGAAACCTCGAGGCGAGCCACCTCTTCATGCTGTACAGTCCTGTTCACTTCACCCCCACCTCACTGAGGTTTCTGCCTACCCAGTGCACCACACCGCAGCTCTGTGCTGCTCTGTGTGCATCTCCAGGCCAGCTGTTCCACTCAGTCATGTAGACCCATGGGACTTTCTGCACTTCTGGGGGAAAGCCATCCGCAGGTCTCCTCAGTATAAATAATTTTAATTTGCACATTAATAAGTACCTATCTTTGCATGGGAAGATTTGTCTGAACCTGGAGACTTTTCCATTACTAAAGCAACAGTCAAAAACATGATGGGCTGTGTAGGACGTAATTAACTGCAGACAGCTACAGAGGAACGCATGGGAATTCAGCTGAGATGCAAGAAGCGTTGGAAAGGCACTTAGCTACAGCCTTCCTCCTTACTGGACACCCTTGTTCCCCTTCTGGGGGGTCTCTGTGATGCTACGAGCAATGCAGAAACATGGCATGAGCCAAGGGCAGCAGCACCCATGGAGGAAAGGCAAGGTTTCAATGCCACCGCTGGTCAGCAGCATTACCATTTACTACATGAACACCGCTAGCAGTTGCTATAGCAGCACAACCACCTCTGTATCCTTCACCTGAGGGTTTCCTGCAAGCCTGCCCTGAGCCATATGTGCTCCATCCTACAAACGTGCTCCCTCCCACCCTTGTTCCTGGGCTCACCAAGCGGACTCTGGCTGCTGTGGCAGCTCCAGGCACATGGCACAGGCCTGGCCGCCATGCAGCCCAGCAGGGAGGCTCTCGCCATGCAGGCAGGGGGCAGTCAGGGTGGTTCCACTCTGCACTCTAACACTTGGTCTAACTGCGGCAAGTCAGAACAGATGTTTTAAACCTGTGACTGTGCTGCTTCCCCAGCTGCACTCGTAATCTATTAAAAGGTACAGATGAAATTCTAGAGAAGACGTGGGGTAAGAGAGCATCGCTGCCTTCTTCCCCGAGACTCACACTGCACCAGCCTGACTCTGAACCCACTGCTGCGGCTCAGAAATAGCAGCTCCATAAGCTGGCTCTGCAGCAGCATATCACCTTCCTAGGAAGGAAATTTACAGCTTGAAAATGAGTTTGCTTTTGGTTTTATCACAATCTTGGTATGCCGATAGGAGTGACAGAGCATGTCAGGAGCACCAGAGGGAGGAGAAAAAAAACTAGGGATGCGCTAATAATAAGCTGGCATTTGCGGGAGACTGGCCAAGCAGAAGCAGAGCCTGCATCCTGGAAGCGCCAGTTCTCCTCCAGGCTGTTGAGGGAGCAGTCACCTTGACTCAGCACAGGGGAACTAAGCCAAGCCCCTGGCTGGCATCACTCACAGCCTCTCATCTCCTCTCATCCTGCACCTAAAGCAAAGACCACACAGTGTCCCTCAGGGAGTTTGGTGCTCCCCCCGAGGCACTGCGCTGCAGATGAGCTGGGTTAGGCCCTGGGATGGGGACAGGGCTGCATCCTGTTGCCCCACACATCCCGGGCTGCCACCCATCGCTGTCTGGTCAGGCACTCCCTCAGGGCACAGAGGCTGAGCAGGACAGGGCACTGGGATGGATGGGGCTGGAGGAGCCCCATGGTTTTCTGCGCAGCATCACACGGCGCTTCTGAGGGCTCAAGTCCTGGGCAGGTGCATTACGTGATCAGCTGTCAGGAGCTCATCTTGGAGAGATGCTGCAAAAGCACAACTACTAACTTTTGTTAGGGTACAAGAAACAACGGAAGCAAAGGCTGCTGCAAAGTGACTTTTCAAAGTGGCCAAGAATTCAGCTCGCACAGCACTGTGAGCGCGGGCAGATTCCTGCTCATTATCACAGCACTGGTTGCCCTGAGTTCAAAGCTCAGTGCACCCCTGTGCCAGAGCCTGGGGAGGCTGTCCTTCTGGGCAGCCAGCAAGAAACCAGGCCCAGGGCCCCCACGCCTGGCCCACCCCGCATCCCAGCACCGCTTATCACACCGCGCTGCCAAACCCGCCCCAACAAAGTCCACACCGGCCGGCTGTTATTTATATTGCGCAAATCACAGTTTTATAGGCTTGGGTACACTTCACATTTATACACACTGTGGAAAGTAAAAAAAAAAAAAAAAGCACAATGTTTTCACCTTTTAAGCTGAGATATGTGGAAAACTTAAAGCACATCTGAGAGGTGGTTTATTTCAAGTTGTTTTCCACCTCTGTACCTCCTGCTTGAAGCAGAAAGAACCCTAGGCATCAAAGCCAGGTCAAAGAGTGCTCCCTTCAAAGGGCCGAGGATGGGACGTGCTGACACGAGGCTGCCTGCCCAGCATCTCACTGCAAGGCATCACGCACCCATCTCCTCCTCTGTCTGTAAAGGCCATGTGTGCATCCCAAGGAGAAGAGCACCACAGAAGCATCACATATGGTTTAAGCTCCCAGAGCATCTGGAGGAGACCACAGCCCACATTTTACAGAACAGCCCAATTAAGCCAAAGACATGAGCAACTGGTTTGGAGACACAGGGCTGGAGAACACAGCCACAGAACCAAGACTGGTCCCTTACTGCTGCTGAAATACTCTTTCCATAATCTTTCTTACTGCCCTCCTTCCTTCTATAGCTATGAACTCCATCCTTGTGCTTCAAAACTTTGGGCTTATTCATGGCTATCTTCCGCACATCTCTTTCTGCTCCTGTATTTTTATACTCAGAAGCTCCTTCCTTCCCTTAGCGTTCCCACAAGCATCAGTCTCTCTCTGACTTCATCTGGTTGGGGCTTATCTCAGCTCTCAGTCTCTGCTCAGAAACAGCCTGCTCCCCAGCCATCTCTGGCTCTGCTCCAGCTGGAATTTATCCTTCTCCATTGTGGGTGACTGGCTCCACAGAAGCTATCACAGATAAGATGTTATGAAGGCCCTGGAAACAGCATTAATACTTCTGATATTTAAGGGAAGACTCCCCAGAACAGCCTGGGACCCCCATTCTGTCACTAAAGCTCCCAGGTAAGACGAAAAGGACCAACTCGTCACACTGAACAGCTTGGCACTTCCCTGCAGACTACCTCCTGATGTCACACACATGACCGATGTGTCTCAGACAGACCAAGAGCCCTCAGCAACACCATGAATGCTTACTCCTTTTCAAAAGCAAGTAAACAACCAAGCCGAGCCCGCCATGACATTAATGCAAAGCCTACATATATATTGCTATGTCATACTCACACATTCTTCCAAAACTGCAGATTGTCACAAGTCTGTATACACAGAGCAGCTTTTCTTTTTTCCCCACTTTTTATTGCAAAAATTCAATTCCACAGCTCCTTCAGGAACTGGGAATATAACACTGGACTTTTGCATACTCTAATTAAGCTGGGCTAGCATGGCCAGTACTCAGGCAGACTCCTTGCCTGGTAAAGGCTAGGCAAGCCACCAGAGGCACGCGGGCAGCTCTGATAAGTCATTTTTTGGGCAATATGCAAAAGCAGAAGGCAGAGACTACCAATTATCATTTTCTGTGGCACACTTCCAGATGAAGTAGGTGTAGTCCTGGCCAAAACCCAGCTCTAATTACTAAGTGTCCACCTACTTCTCCATTTCATCTGCAAGTTATTTTTCATGTTCTCTTTGCAAAAATTTATTGACTAGGGTTACTGGCACAGAAGAGCAGACGCTTTCTGCCCAATACTGAATGCATTTTAAGTGCATGACCCAATTCAAGTTGTTTTCATTATTTCTAAACATGTTAGTTGGACAAAAGAGAGAACATTATTAACCAGAATTGGCCAAGTCAAGGACAAGCTTTGTTGTAAAGAAAAAGAACTAAGCATCACATTCATGTTTTTTATCAAGTCTCAATTTCTTAGATCAAAGTGGATTGACAACCAGACCTTCAGGGTCCATCATCCACCAGAGATGTTTCCTACCTCCCTTCTCCGTTCTGAAAGGGTTTTATTTGGGTAAAGATCTGATAAATACCAGGATGAACAATGGCAGCAACAGAACATTCACCCCTGGGCAGAAGAATGAAGTGCCCAGTTATCTGCTGGTTTTCAGTGCCAGAACAGAAATATACTTTGGATCTCCTAAACTAGTGAAGGCTGAAGCAGCACTGAAGCCTGTTCATTTGAGAATGCTCCAGTATTAACAAAAATTAATGCTTTTTAGCCTTAGTTATCAGAGAACCTGTTGTGTGCCTGCGTTTTATTTGTGAGTTTTTCTGGTAGTGGAGGCAGCATTTTTTGGTCTTGTTTTGGCTTTGCTTCGCTTTTTTGGCGTTTTTGTTGTGTGTGGGGTTTTTTTTGTTTGTTTGTTTTAATTGCAGCAGCACCATCTTCGTTCAGCTGCAGCCTACATGTCCCCTTCCTCAGACTGATACCACTTTCAAATGAGCCAGAACTGCAAGAGCAGCCCATGCAGAAATAACTAGGGAGAAAGATCTCCTAGCACGAGAAACATCCATCCCTAGCAGACCACGATATGTTGGAAAGGAAGCATTTTACCAGCTGCTCAGCACAAACCCTATCAAAAAGAGCTCAGCGAGTTGTTGGGCTGAAAAAAATAAATCAGTCCAAGACACAGCAAGCAGATGCTGCACAAACCAACCCCTCCTTTGCCAGTCATTGCAGTGTCTGTTCCATACACACACACACCCCTGTCATCAGCAGCAAAACTCAGAAATGCCTGTGGTGTACCATGTGAGAACCATATAAATAACGCTGTTGGTTTGTTTGAAAGGTTATTCTTACTCTTAAACATTCACTTGCCACAATTACAGAATTAAGAAGTACGTGCATAAATAAGCAATGGAAATACTTACAGACCAAATGATTATCATCCTTCTGGATACAGAGTGATCAATGTTCCAGTAGATAAACGGGAGAAAAGTGATATAGAAGATCTCTTCACCCAAAGCAGCTGAAAACTTGAATAAGTAATAGTAGAAGTAGTTCTTCACAACATACTTCTGTACATAGCCCTGAAAAGGAGAGGATTTTAGAAAGTTTTAGCAAGTTAACAAGTTGTATCAAACATCCAAGGGATTTTACCATTACAGTTCCCGGTTCTTAAATCAATTAATTTGTTACAGTGGATGTCAAGAAAAAGTTCAGTTTTTATGCTCAAAGACCACAGCAATAGCTCAGTTACACTTCCTGTAGATCAGAAATCCATCAGAACTAGTAAGTGACAGCAGTCACATTGACAAAGGTTTTCCAGAGATCAGATCAGCCTTTGCTTCAAGAAAGCTATCTGTATTTGATGGAAGGGTACCAATGCTTTAATGTGGAAGTTTCTACATCTGTAGATAAAAAGAGCCACCACTGCTTTCACTAGAAACACGTATTGAGACAAAATGAGTACCGTGGAATTACTGAACTATTTCGCTATTTCATTTAAAGTTTGTCTCATTACATCAGTCAGAAATTTACTTGGACAGTCCCTGCAATCTTGGTTCTCTCTCTTCTGAAAAGCAGCAGGCAGTTGGCTGGAGCTGAGGCCCCACCACCGCGTGCAGCACCGGGGACACGAAGGTTTGCTCTGTTGATGGTTGGGTCTGGGACACTGCCAAGCAGCCTGCTACTGCCCTGCTAGAGCAGCAGCATGCGAGTCAGGCATCCTAGAAATACTTCTGGAAACAAGGGAAATATGAAGAGGACTTGTAGTTTGGGAGGCAGGAGAAGAGCCAATCTCATCTCTCTTCACTTTTCTCACAGTAAAACAAAAAATGGAATTTGGATGTAAATAGGGGCTTGAAAGAACATCCAACAGATGAGGAGCGAAGAAGGAACACAAACATTTCCGCAAAGGTGTGCTGGGTAAGACTCAGCTTTGACATAAGCTCCTCAAGCTCTTCTCAGACTTAAACTATCATGCCTGTAAGCCTGATCTAGTGGAGAGAAATTCTCATCCTACGTGCTAAAGTGTGAGAATTGCCTAGGGAGTCTAGACATTCCCTTGTAACTAATTTTAAGAGCAATCAGAAGTTCCAGTCCCTTAGCCTGCCTCCCATACGGAGATGAAGCCAACTGCACGAAAGCAACAAAAGGAAGATGGGAAAAGGTTACATCCATTCACCTATCTCAGGGAAAAAAAAAAAGAAATTGATTTTTACATCAATAAACAGAAAAGATGAGTCAATGCTTTTGAAGTGCTCGGGTTACAAGAGCGTTCCCCCATGTATTAGTAATAGAGGTCACAGATTAGTTACTGGCACCACTCTAAGTAAATTTAGCAGCATGGGATGGCTCAGCTACAGAGCACTCAGCCTCCAAGTCCTGAGTCTCATGCACCACTTAGAAAACACCCCCAGTACAATTAGCAACTGTGAGGCTTCTGCCTGAGATCATTAAGACATATTTGGTCATTCTCATGTGTCCCAAAAGAAAACTTTCTTCTGACAGCGCTAATACCTCAATTAAGCAGCCATCTCCAGCATACCAGGAGCTACGTGCTTAAGATCAAAGACCATCAGGCATATCCCTGCAGTAATTCTTCTGTACCTGAAACCTCATGGGGTGAGGGATAAAACATTCTCATTATAGTCATCTCTTTTGGGGAAAAAAAATCAAAAACAATTGTTCAGGTTCTAAGAGAAGTCTGGAGCTGCAGTCATTATGATCCTAAGGCGTTGTAGACATGGAAAGCCCACCACAAGCTCCTTCAGGCACTGGCCCCTGAGAGGTCCCTGCTTGGTTCCAGCTGTGCCAGAGCCAAAGCCAGCAGCCAGCTAATGCTGCTGTTGATGTCCTTTATTTCCAAAGAAGGCAAAGATGATTGTGTTTCACAAAGTGTGTTCTCTTTCCATTCCTGTTCTAACCTCAGTGCAGGAAAATGCCACTGCAGTTAGTCGGTGTGAACGCTTAGCATCTTCTAGCACTCACAAATGTATTCCATCTCTGGTCCGTAGGAGACCTGCTCACACACTGCAGTAACTTGCTGCCCTGTGTAACCCCAAGCCCTGTGGGTGAGTCAGCTCTGCAGCCATTGCCATCCCTTTTCAGTCAGAGCAGAGAGGTTTTCACAGTCAGTAATTAAAGCCATAGAGAAAGCCAGAATTTACAGATCATTTCAAAAGGAAGTGTAATGAGCCACGGCATTCCCAGACGCAGAAGATGGATAATTCCACACGAACTACCCTTCTCATCAACTCTATCTACTTTGAAATCAACTGCTCAAATTATAAGTGATGCACTTGGGCGTGCGCGGTGTCCTTGAACGAACTGCCTGCCTGAAGAACCTGCACGGGAGCAACTCCCGTAGCTGGTTGCCCAGTCTGTGCGTGCTGGTGTGTCCCAGATGATGCCGCCCCAACAGCGGGCACAGGGCTGGTGGCACACAATGCAGAGATATCAGTATGCAATGATGCAGCGCAGCAGGAACCCAGCGCTCAGGAAAGCATGCACATAGAGGACATCTAGCTCATAACTGAGGCACGAGACCAGCAGCTGGACCACAAGGACTGTGCATTTTTTACCCCACACAAGAGGGAAAAAGCTGCACAAAGACACCACCTTCCTCCCCAGCCCTGTAGGATCTCTTGTGTAAGAATTACACACAGGCACTGCTTATCCACTGCCTGCTCCAGAGACCAGCGCTGCAACATTGGCTTCCTAGTGCTGAGTCTGACCCAGAGACATCATTAACCAACACTTTGTTCTCAGCTCTCAGTCACTGTGGGTCTTTCAGGAGATGTGCACAATTAATTAAAGTTCCTGAGGTCACTACATTACCTCACTTGCAATAGAACAGCTCGACAGAAGATTAGAAATTCCCCTCCCAGAGCCCCTAATTAATGCACTGCAGTTCTTCTCACTTAAAGGATTTTACACTACAAAATGTAGAGAGGCCACCGAAGTTAAGGCACAAGAGAAGAGCCTGCAGTCCCTGTGTAGGGCTGGGGAGAAAAACAGAAGTCACAAGAAACGCTATGAACTGGTGACCGGCTCCACTAGTACCAGGAAGGGCTTGTGTGCTGTGCTAGTTAGCACAGAGAGGCATCACCCAGCTCGCAGCTGCTGTGGCATGTACTGGTGGTACAGTTGTCAGGGACACTGCCCTGAGCCATCATCAAACACAGAAGCAAGACAGCCCCTGTGTAAGCAGAAACAGAGCGTGAGCTGCAAGCCAGGCAGCCATAGTGCTTTCAGGGGTCTTAGGCAAACAAGTAGGGAATCTTAAAGTCAGGCAGATCTCTAGCAGCATTTCAGCATTTTTTAATTCATTCCAAGCACCACAAAAGTACCTTGAAGGGACCTCAAAGCCCACCTAGTTCCAAGCCCTGTCATGGGCTGGCTACCCCCAGCTAGGACCCCACCCAGCCTGGTCTTGAGCACCTCCAGGGATGGGGTACTCACAGCTGCCCTGGGCAGCAGTGCCAGCACCTCCAATCAGTTCGGTGTTCCCCTTTCAGACTTTACAGGATGAATACCATACGCATTGATGTGCTCAGCACACAGAGCTGGACAGGTCCAGGTGGTAGTGAACACACCTTGGTTTATCGCTGAAGACTTCAGTACTCCTATTTTCAGATTCTTTTCCCTTCTGCCCTGATTAGTACTTCGGGAGGCAGACTTAATTATGTGTTATATTTCTGTACATTGTTCTGTAACATAACTAGGCCTCTTTACTGAAAAAAAACACACAAATAGATTAATGGAGTCTGCTAGGTTGTTTAAATATAAAGTGGAATAAAGCAAGACTAGAGCTGAGAGATGACTTGTTTAGCAATTAACAGGAAGAATCAATGAAGGAAAAATACTGTCATCTTCCTAACAGAAAACATTCTTAATTAAGAAGAAAAACGCAAAACTCTGAAGTCTGTCAGAGACACAGGGCAATGGCTACCGACTGGAGAGGCCACATGTGAAGGCCCACCCTGCAGCCTGCTGAAGGACAGCTTGCTGCAGGGAAGGCTGACAGAAACCTGGGCCACCCTGTCCACTAGGGATGGACAACTGTACTGGTGTCAACAATAGCAGAGCCCAACCCATGCTCACCAACCCCAGTGCCAGAGGTCCCGCTGCTTGCCCCAAGCCATCTCAAAGCACTTTGCTCTCCCTGCCACCCAGCCTGACACTTGTACACTGAAATTTAAACCTATTACTATTCTCCTATCTACTCAGGCAAGAAACAAATGGTTTCCTTCCCCCGAAGGTTGACACAGGAGAAGCTTGTTACAAGCATGCACAGAGGACATACCTAGTGCTCTGCTACAGCATCATCAGCTGGTGCTTCTCGTGGAAGACATTTTACATTTTCCATGCAAAGCACTTAACATGCCTGCTGTGAGTTACGGTACGCAAAGATCAGATGTAACACAGCAGTGCTGAAGGAACAGTCTTGCATTACATTTCATTTTGCTGGCTGTTTTAAACAGGCTGAGCCATGCCTAGCTGTGATCTGCTCTATCCAGCTGTCTCTCCAGGAAGACACCACCTGCCCTGTTTTCCATTCTGTAACCAAGTACTTACTATATCCACACATTCACTAGATATCTGCACCTATTAAAGTTAGTTTCCAATCATACTTTCTACTTGATTAGGTTATTTGATTTGTTTTTGCCCTCCAGCTCCTTCTAAGTTCATTTCACCAGCAGCAGCCCCCACCGCCACATTTCCAGCCAGCACCTTGATTCAGCATCCTCCCCTGAAGAGCCTCCATACTCATTGCTTCCTGTCAAAAGGCATTCCTTGTGGCACTCCAAAAATGCACGTGCCATTTGATTGGATAAATTAGTTCCTTCACATTTGCTGGAGAGCCGATTCCTACTAGCTCCTACACTTCGGGAAGCTATGGGAGCTTCTCACAGCTCCAGCATCCCCTGCGTTCCATGAAGGCTGGCTGAGCTGAGTATAAGGAAGGGACCAGGCGAGGGAGACAGGAGAGGAAGTGAAGGAAATGGCTTCCCTTCCTCCCTCTTGTACAGTGAGCGAACAGGTTCATCTAATTGCATTTTAATTCTCCAGAATTACTCTGCAACTTTGTGAGGTACACCACAGAACTGATGCCCAGCAGTAATGGAGGAAGTTGTTTCAGGGGTTAGACAGCTGCAATACCAGCAGGGAGAGAGAACAAACACGAGCAAAGAACCAGAGAGGGTAAACTGCAGGCAGTTCGGGACAGGGATCCCAGCTTCAAAATGGAGGCTGAGAAACTCCTCCAAAACCCAGCTGAACTTTGCATCTCTCCAGGTTGAGCAAAAAGCACGCTTGCAGCTTAAGACTTGGTTTCAGACACAAACTGTAGCTTGGAAAAGCAACCCCAAAGGTGAGCCATGCATTCCTGCCCAGCAGCATAACACACCCAGCAGCTCACTTTTGCACAAGGACTATTTCCACAGCAGAAGCCTATTTCACAAGGCACAGGGCCACCAGACTTTTGGAAGCCAAACAGGCAGAGAGACACTACGCCACTTCCACACAATTAAGAACTTATAATTTTTGTGTCATACAATAAGGCAACAGTGCAGGGAGAAGAGATTGTTTCCCTGACCAGGATTCAAGTCAAGGCACAGCTTTCTAAGGTAGTGCTGCATAAGACTTCAGGTTTGCTGGGTTAACTAGAGTCGTGAATGGACAAATCCCAGATCTGAAGGGACAGAGATGCTCCACCAAGGACAGCCCCTGTTCCCCAGACCCCAGCAGTGCTCTGCTCGTTCTGCCCCAGCTTCATGCTGTAAGTCCTGGTCAGTGGGCCTCCATGTGCCAGCTCTTGGTTGTAGCTTTCCTGTGTGCCTCACACTGACTTCTCCTGCAGAATGAGGTAACTGAATGCTCTTCATCTGCACAGAGAAATATCCACAGAGAAATATCAGTGGGGAACACCAAGGAAACGCACCTAATTAAGTTGGTTAGCATAAGCAAACAGCTCTACTTCTGTCAAGTCCAGCTCACAGGGAAAAACAATGCTATGGGCTGCTGTTAGGGTGACTGCGGTGTTCCAGATGTACTGGCACCAGCAGACTCCATAGCAGTAGATTGGATTCAACTTTTTTTTTAATCCAGTAATTAATATTGACTAATATAGTCATAAAATAAAGTGGTAAAGTGTACCTCTTAATCTAGACCAATAGTAGTTCACCTTGGAAAAAATAATCTATAGGCGCTCAAGACATAGAACTGATATGATACCCTATGATTTATTTGCCTGGAGGGCTGTGGCAGCCAATAGCCCTTTTCCACTGCCCAGCTGACCTGCAAGCGTTTCCTGCAGAGCATATACATGAGGTAAAGTACAAGAACTCTGTGTCCAAAGAAACCTTCCAAGGAGAAGAGATTTTCCCTGGCTCCCTGCCCATTCAACCTACCCCTGGACTCCAGAGATCCAAAGGAGAAAAATGACGGCAGAGGAGCTCTTATTCTTCTGTTTGATAGCTGAGCTAATGGCCTAAGACGTTCAGCAGAATTATACAGCAGCAAGTGGCTTACCTCCAAGTGCAGGAATTAATCTCAGGCCCCCGACAGCTCCTTGTTACGAGGGCCAGCAGCCTCCAAAGGGATGACTCAGGCTGTGAGCCACGAAGCGCCGAGTCACTGAGTGCCCATTACCACTGATGCTGCTCCAGCCACCAGCATCACAGCCCCTGGCATAGCCCTGTGCTGCTGCCCACAACTTCCTCAGCAGCACAGCATAGCTAGCAGGGCAGCAATCACCACTAGCACATGGAACTGAAATTCTACAGCAAGCTGGGACAGACCACCAGACACTGGTCCCTAGCAGCACATGCCAGGCTTTGCTGTGGCTCTCTGCTCATCACACACTGCTGACCATTGGTAAGGCTTGAGCAGCATCAGCAGTCCCAGGGCTGCCCATGCTGTCCAGTGAAACTCTCTTACCAACTACAAAATCCCATAATGGCTGCTTTCCATAGGAACCCCAGAGCAAAAACCAGACACATGTGTGCAGCAGTACCAGCCTTGGCAGGGCTCAGCGAGGGCTGGTGCAACAGGAGCAGTGCTCAGCAATGGGAGCCCACTGCTATAGGAGGCTGGGCCTCATGTTTCTCCAGCAGCACCTCCAAAGGGAGCCACTTCCAAAACTCAGCTATATCCTGCAGGAGGATGGAGTTGGCATGTCAGCCAGAAACGCCCCACTCGCAGCTCTCCCAATAGGGCTCAGGGCATCTCTCTTCTGCTGAGCCCACCTTAGTTACCTTCCAGAGATGGACGCAGTTCATGCCTACCTTTTCCTTTGACATCACTATCACCTCCAGAGCCCTACCATTAGTTTCTGCATCGGGGCATGAGCCACAAGATCCACGTAATCAGTAAATGCTGTTGGGCACTTTGTAAGCATTACACCAGTCTGGAGCACTTCTGACAGTTAAGGTGTAACTACAAAGCAAACATGACCTGTACTCTTACACAGTAGAAAGACAGATCACGGGAGATGATAAAGCATCTCTGAAAAGGAAGTGCGGAGAAAATGCAAGTAAGTATAAGTTAGTCTACAGAAATGAGGGTTTTTTTTCTTCACTGCCTCTAATTCAGGTTATCAACTTCAAGACCAAGCCTCCATCAGGAGGATGCAGTTAAACAGAGCTCTTCTTTCTTAAACATACGTAACGTTTATTTGGCCACCCACTACAACAACAGAAAGTTAACTGTTTGTAAATGTGTGACTTTAGGACACACAGAAGATCAGGAAGAGATCCCTCCCAACCAGTTTCAGATACAAGTCCCCTGTGAATCAAACTAATACAAGACAAGAATGCAGAAGAGGTATTAGCTAGAAACAAGATAATTGTAACAAGTTACAGTCTTGTTTTCTGTAATAAATCTCAGTAGTTCTTTCAGATACGAGTGTAACCTACTGATTGTCTAAGAGCTCACGCTGAGAACCTAAAAACCTTTATGGCTACTGCATCATTGCAGTAAAGACAAAGCAACTTGGAAGTTATTACTTCACAGAAATTACCTGTGCTGAGAACACCATTTTGGGACTGCAAGCTTCGGGAGGGGATGCTCCAGCTGAGCCTGAACTTCATGCATTTCAGAAGAGGGCATCCTAATTTTGTGGAAATGAACTGTCCTGCTCTCTTTTGCTGGTCCTGTGAGGCCTCATCCAGGACGTGTTCACCCTCTCACTGAGATACTTTCTGTCGTCATTATTTATGCGAAACCCAAGACAGCTGCTCCAGGTGACATGAACGACTCTGTCAATAGAGCGTTAGCTTGGACAGGATGTTGGTGTCAACACAGTGACATTAAGCATGCCTCTGATCACAAGCAAGCAGTGACAGGTCTTTCAGCAGATGTCTGCACAACCTTCTTGAAATAGTTCAGTGTAGTTCAGCATGAGCAGACTGCAGTAACCCTGTTTTCCTCTTAATTGAGAGGGCATCAAGCAGAGGTTGGTGAGTTTTACGTGCTCGAAGGACAACGCAAGCACTGGATGTGGGACAGGGAAAGGAACACACCATGCAAGGGGAGGAGCGGTGGCTGTTTACCGGGCAGGGACGCGCGGGCCATCACCACCTCCTTCCGATCCGCAAAGCCGCCCGCTCGCGAAGCACTCCTCGCATCAGGACGAGCGGCGGTCAGCCCCGCCCCGGCGGCTGCGGTCGGCACGGAGCAGAAAGCCCGCGACCCGCAGGGTCGGCGGTACGGACAACGGGGGCGCGGCACCACAACAGGTGCACCTGCCGAGCGGGAGGACGAAGGGCTGCGCTCCGTGCCTGCCCGCGGCGGGGCAAGCCCTGCGGCACGGCCATGAGAGCCGCCCCGCTCCGCGCTCTCGCCGGTTGCGGATCCATAACCCGGTACCCCGCGCTCATCGCCCCCGCTGCGGGGCCGTCCTCGCCGCCCCGCATCCCGCGGAGCCCCGACGCGCGGAGCGGCTCTGCTGAGTCACGGCCCCCGCCGTCCCCGCGCTCACCTGCGGGCAGCGGCCGCACCG